>CM069866.1:11486380-12086380 GCA_036172795.1 Pelodytes ibericus | reverse complement strand
TATCTCCAAAAAAACATATTGTGTATCAACTAACCATATAAATTATATGTAGGAATAAAAAAAATAAAAAAAACCTCTGGCCCTATAATAACTTTCTGGAACATTAGACGGCAGTGAGTTCTAGAGATAGACTTTGCCACTTCAAACAATAACGTCAAAGGAATTGGAATGGATTAATTTGAACTTCATTCCCAACAAGGTGTTTACAGAGCTTCGCCTGTCTGTGACGAGCATGTCTGCAAAAATACACAAAAGTGGGGGGAAAAAACAGATAAATTAGTTCATTAAGACAAAAGGCGGGGAAATAATGAGATTAGACAGGCATGACCTCGAGGATTCCTCCTTTTGTATTTTAGGAGAGGAGCTCATTAGAGGGGGCAAATTTAGGTTTTAGCAATGTTACATTCGTTCAGTAAGCGTTGGTTGTAAAGTATAGAAATCTGGGAATTTATTCTCAAAATGTAAGATTCCATTTTGGTGACTAAAACAACAGAATGTTCCAGGCTTTTGCCGAATGACTCCTATGTTTATATTTGCCTCCGATTTGTCAGACATTTGTTGTACTAATCCCAAAAATAGAAAATTGCTTCATAGTTTGTGTGATACTGCACCCTGGAGCTAATTACATGCATATTTGACTTTTTTTTGTACAGGGAAGTTGGAAGATAATGAAAACTGCCAAAGATCAATCTTTCTGTCAGGCTTCACTACAATAAATGCATCCCAGCTGAGAAGACTTCTATCCCACTTATTGTTTTGATAAAGTAGAACAAAAACAAATATTTCAGATATAATTCCTTGTTGAGGTCTGCTGCACTTTTAACTGTCTGTCTGTCTATCTATCTCTCTAGTGGCGCAACTAGAAACCAATGGGCCCTGTGTAAATATTGCCCACTCTCCCCCCAACGTCACCAAATAACGTCACCACCACTGCAATACAACCTTACTTCCCACAGCTCCAGTTTTGCCCCCAAACAGCTTGTCAGGGACAGCTTTGTCCCCAAACAGATTGTCGGTTCCAGCTTTGCCTCAAATAGCTTGTCAGTGCCATCTTTGCCCCAAAAAGCTTGTCAGTTCCAGATCTGTCCCCAAGCAGCTAATCAGTGCCAGCTTTGTTCCCAAACAGCTTGTAAGTGCCAGCTTTGTCCCCAAACAGCTGGTCAGTGCCAGTCCCTAAACAGCTGGTCAGTGCCAGTTGACCCACACCATTTACCTGCAGAACTGGTGTGTTTATTTTCCTCTATGCTCTGTGAAGACTGATCCAGCACGCAGGAAATTATGTCAGACACAGTGTGCAATTCGCTAGCGGCTATAAAGGGGTGGAATCAGGGCCAGATTTAGATTTTTTTAACGTTTTCCAGTCTATTCCTCTATTAACAATTGTAACAACCACCAATTTCCAGTGGTGTTTTGCAGATGTCAGACAGATCGTTAACCTGTGGTGGTGCATTCAAGGGGTCACAGCAATGAGTCCTGCCAATTCCAACGTTAAACTAGTAAAGACAGAAGCCCCCCACTGTGACTCTTTAATCCCACCGCCGCAATGAGGCTCGAGGGAGGAATTACTCCAACCCGAGTGCGTATCTGCTTCTAGGAATGTCACAAGCTAGTGAGGGTCTCAGCCTTAGCTAATGGGGCATGTATGCTGTAATGTGCTAAATACAAGCCGTTAGCTTTCGGGAAAAACAGGACCACAAGAGCCAAACTCCCCGATCCTAGATTAGCTTGAGCAGCAACATAATATAGGGCTAAGTAAGACAGGGAGGATAATATTACAGGTCAACCTAGTTATATCTCAGGACACGTTGAAGTTGAAGGCCGGGAAGTTTAGTCCAGTGGATTACCGCAATCTTTTATAGAAATTGCATGACATTAACATTTATTTATATAGCGCCAACAATTTACATAGCCCTTGGTACAGAGCATAAAGGGGGAACTAGATACTAAGTAAAAAAATTGTAGTGTATAGCTACGAACAACCTGGCAGACTCACAAACACACTCCCAAGCTACCAAACAAAGAGCAAAGAACATCAATGCAATAATAATAATAATAATAATAAAAAGGAAGACTGATGTTATAAACAGTTAATAGTGCAGACGATATTCTAGCCACACCAAACCAAGGGTTAATGGCAAAGAAATAGATGCAAAGCAGGGGACTGACAATGCAAGCAGTTAGCAATATAAATTTATATATATATATATATATATATATATAAGATTTGGTAGATGTGAAAAAGCAAATTAGCAACATAAATTTAGAAACAAAATAGTAGATAAGTTATAGAAAGGATTAATAGCAGAGCATAAATGCAATAATAGAAAAAAGGCTGGTGTTACAAACAGTCAATAGTTAACACCAACCTTTTTTCTATTATTGCATTTATGCAATACAGTATACAATATACAATAAAATAGGAAAGTGTGGCATTATAGGCTTATGTGGTACACCAGCAAAAGGTGCACCACATTAGCCTATCATGCCACACTTTCCTATTGGTGGCCACAGTTATTAATGAGATTGTCATACATTTACATATGTTTGCCTGATACTAGCTTACTTACAGTATATATTTATCAGTGTCACAAGGACAGATACTTTCTTCATTGCCTGCACCTCTGTTGTGTGTTTGGTGACGGAGTCTCTTAAAGTGTTCAGACTACGGAGGGGCAGTTTGTAAACTTCTTCTATCATTCATTTTAGAAACTATAATTGGCAGGGCGAGGGTTGTCCACACTGCTTTGCAGTATCATAGTTGCCAACATGGGCCATGTTTCCAGGGACACACATTTGTTCCACATGCTTCCTAAAGAGCATGCAAAGTGCAGCCCATCAGTATGTAGGTTGGGTATAAACACAGACAGAATCCAATTAATTAATCAGGGTGGAGATCTCACAGTAGCTACCATGATTAATTAATTGGATTCTGCCTGTCCGTATAGACATCCTACATACTGCCGGACTGCACTTTGCATGCTCTTTCTGCAGCATGTGGAACACATTTGTGTCCCTGGAAACATGGCCGATGTTGGCAACTATGCAGTATGTAGAAATCATACGTGACCAGAAGGAAATCAATTAACTAATCAACGTGTCCTGTAGGATCCACTACTTGATTAGTTAATTGATTTCCTTTTGGTCACATGACTTCTACATATTGCAAAGCAGCCTGCAAAAGTTATATATGGCTGGTAAAAAAATGGCCGATGTGGCAACCCTAGGCAGGTTTGAGCTGCCCGTAAAGTCAAACTAGCACTGGAGACAAAGATTGGTGAACACCGCTTGTCTGCGGTTATATAGTGCTGCAGTTTTGAGTGGTAGCTGTAATATCTAAGCTTTGACCTCTGCGCTGCTGATGTATGATTGTTATGGCAGTCAGAGTCGGTGTGGCTTTAAAATGTATCCCTCGAAATTCATCGGTTACCATGGAAACGACACAAGCTGTTCTGTTCCAACAAGAGGTAATTTGGGGTTTCATCAATTATTGAACTTAAATGATATATTGTACTGTGCTGGCTTATAATGCAAACAGCAGACACCAGCAGCTACGCTCCAGAATCCCAAATAATCTAATCTTCTCCCGATTCTACTGATCTGTCTACTGCCCACCGTATAGTATCGTCCTCTACCGCTTAGCTGTCAAATTCTTATAAAAAAGAAAAACCCACAGTAATACCTTCATTTAAATTAGTTTTGGTACTTGATTTTCTATTACATAAAGCAGATTAAAACAATAATGGCAAGTCACTAATATTTGTCATCTATCTAAGTATTTTTTGCTGCTCTTGGACTGACAACCTATTCCCCAACACTATTTTTTTGCCCCATTCCTCTTCAGGTTCCACCTCTTCTTCTCCATTATAGTGTACCCCTTAAAGGGATATGCCCCCCAAATCCCTTTCCAGTGCCATGTGAGACCCCAATAATGGAATCAGCTCGGTCAGGCTGGATTGCCTTAAGCCGCTCCAGCCGTCGTCTCCCCAAGCACATGCGAGGGGTTGCTCCTCTCTTCACCATTCAGCGCTGGTCCAAACACCGTCAGCTGTGACTGCAACTGAAAGATAAAATAGGGTGGGACAGAAATCTTTGTGCACCTCGCTTGGGTCACACCATAACAAAGGTTAGCACAATATACACACACAACATTACCGAACATGTGACTACCATAATCCAAAAAGTGAGCTTTGGAACCATAGAAAGGTAATTCCAGAGGAATTATTATGCATACACTTACACACCAGAGTGTATGCATGAAGAGAAATTCTGGAGCAGAGTTCTAAAAGTACGTCAAGAAAAGGGAACATTCCATTGGTTTCAATGGTAACTGCTGCATCTTTAGCATTGCTCATCATACATAACCCCTCTAGCATTGCTCATCATACATAACCCCTCTAGCATTGCTCATCATACATAACCCCTCTAGCATTGCTCATCATACATAACCCCTCTAGCATTGCTCATTATACATAACCCCTCTAGCATTGCTCATCATACATAACCCCTCTAGCATTGCTCATCATACATAACCCCTCTAGCATTGCTCATCATACATAACCTCTCTAGAATTGCTCATCATACATAACCCCTCTAGCATTGCTCATCACACCTAATCGCTCTAGCATTGCTCATCATACATATCCCCTCTAGCATTGCTCATCATTCTTAACCCCTCTAGCATTGCTCATCATACATATCCCCTCTAGCATTGCTTATCATTCTTAACCCCTCTAGCATTGCTCATCATACATAACCCCTCTAGCATTGCTCATCATACATAACCCCTTTAGCATTGCTCATCATATATAACCTCTCTAGCATGGCTCATAATATATATCCCCTACAGCATGGCTCATCATACATAACCCCTCTAGCATGGCTCATCATATATAACCTCTCTAGCATGGCTCATAATATATATCCCCTACAGCATGGCTCATCATACATAACCTCTCTAGCATTGCTCATCATACATAACCCCTCTAGCATTGCTCATCACACCTAATCCCTCTAACATTGCTCATCATACATATCCCCTCTAGCATTGCTCATCATTCTTAACCCCTCTAGCATTGTTCATCATACATAACCCCTCTAGCATTGCTCATCATACATATCCCCTCTAGCATTGCTCATCATACATAACCCCTCTAGCATTGCTCATCACATATATCCCGTCAAGCACTGCTCATCATATATATCCTGTCTAGCATTGCTCATCATATATATCCTGTCTAGCATTGCTCATCACATATATCCCATCTAGCACTGCTCATCATATATATCCTGTCTAGCATTGCTCATCACATATATCCCCTCTAGCATTGCGCATCATATATATCCCGTCTAGCACTGCTCATCATATATATCCTGTCTAGCATTGCTCATCATACATAACCCCACTAGCATTGCTCATCATACATACCCCCTCTAGCATTGCTCATCATACATAACCCCACTAGCATTGCTCATCATATATATCCTGTCTAGCATTGCTCATCATACATAACCCCTCTAGCATTGCTCATCATATATATCCCCTCTAGCATTGCTCATCATACATAACCCCACTAGCATTGCTCATCATACATAACCCCACTAGCATTGCTCATCACATATATCCCATCTAGCACTGCTCATCATATATATCCTGTCTAGCATTGCTCATCATACATATCCCCTCTAGCATTGCTCATCATTCTTAACCCCTCTAGCATTGTTCATCATACATAACCCCTCTAGCATTGCTCATCATACATATCCCCTCTAGCATTGCTCATCATACATAACCCCTCTAGCACTGCTCATCACATATATCCCGTCAAGCACTGCTCATCATATATATCCTGTCTAGCATTGCTCATCATATATATCCTGTCTAGCATTGCTCATCACATATATCCCGTCTAGTACTGCTCATCATATATATCCTGTCTAGCATTGCTCATCACATATATCCCCTCTAGCATTGCGCATCATATATATCCCGTCTAGCACTGCTCATCATACATAACCCCACTAGCATTGCTCATCATACATAACCCCACTAGCATTGCTCATCACATATATCCCATCTAGCACTGCTCATCATATATATCCTGTCTAGCATTGCTCATCATACATATCCCCTCTAGCATTGCTCATCATTCTTAACCCCTCTAGCATTGTTCATCATACATAACCCCACTAGCATTGCTCATCATACATACCCCCTCTAGCATTGCTCATCATACATAACCCCACTAGCATTGCTCATCATATATATCCTGTCTAGCATTGCTCATCATACATAACCCCTCTAGCATTGCTCATCATATATATCCCCTCTAGCATTGCTCATCATACATAACCCCACTAGCATTGCTCATCATACATAACCCCACTAGCATTGCTCATCACATATATCCCATCTAGCACTGCTCATCATATATATCCTGTCTAGCATTGCTCATCATACATATCCCCTCTAGCATTGCTCATCATTCTTAACCCCTCTAGCATTGTTCATCATACATAACCCCTCTAGCATTGCTCATCATACATATCCCCTCTAGCATTGCTCATCATACATAACCCCTCTAGCACTGCTCATCACATATATCCCGTCAAGCACTGCTCATCATATATATCCTGTCTAGCATTGCTCATCATATATATCCTGTCTAGCATTGCTCATCACATATATCCCGTCTAGCACTGCTCATCATATATATCCTGTCTAGCATTGCTCATCACATATATCCCCTCTAGCATTGCGCATCATATATATCCCGTCTAGCACTGCTCATCATATATATCCTGTCTAGCATTGCTCATCATACATAACCCCACTAGCATTGCTCATCATACATACCCCCTCTAGCATTGCTCATCATACATAACCCCACTAGCATTGCTCATCATATATATCCTGTCTAGCATTGCTCATCATACATAACCCCTCTAGCATTGCTCATCATATATATCCCCTCTAGCATTGCTCATCATACATAACCCCACTAGCATTGCTCATCATACATAACCCCACTAGCATTGCTCATCACATATATCCCATCTAGCACTGCTCATCATATATATCCTGTCTAGCATTGCTCATCATACATAACCCCTCTAGCATTGCTCATCATATATATCCTGTCTAGCATTGCTCATCATATATATCCTGTCTAGCATTGCTCATCATATATATCCCCTCTAGCATTGCTCATCATATATATCCCCTCTAGCATTGCTCATCATATATATCCCCTCTAGCATTGATCATCATATATATCCCCTCTAGCATTGCTCATCATATATATCCCGTCTAGCACTGCTCATCATATATATCCCCTCTAGCATTGCTCATAATACATATCCCCTCTAGCATTGCTCATCATACATAACACATCTAGCATTGTTCATCACATATATCCCCTCTAGCATTGCTCATCACATATATCCCCTCTAGCATTGCTCATCATATATATCCCCTCTAGCATTGCTCATAATACATATCCCCTCTAGCATTGCTCATCATACATAACACATCTAGCATTGTTCATCACATATATCCCCTCTAGCATTGCTCATCATATATATCCCCTCTAGCATTGATCATCATATATATCCCCTCTAGCATTGCTCATCATATATATCCCGTCTAGCACTGCTCATCATATATATCCCCTCTAGCATTGCTCATAATACATATCCCCTCTAGCATTGCTCATCATACATATCCCCTCTAGCATTGCTCATCATATATATCCTGTCTAGCATTGCTCATCATACATATCCCCTCTAGCATTGCTCATCATACATATCCCCTCTAGCATTGCTCATCATATATATCCTGTCTAGCATTGCTCATCATACATATCCCCTCTAGCATTGCTCATCATACATATCCCCTCTAGCATTGCTCATCATACATATCCCCTCTAGCATTGCTCATCATACATATCCCCTCTAGCATTGCTCATCATACATATCCCCTCTAGCATTGCTCATCATACATATCCCCTCTAGCACTGCTCATCATACATATCCCCTCTAGCATTGCTCATCATACATATCCCCTCTAGCATTGCTCATCATACATAACCCCTCTAGCATTGCTCATCATACATATCCCCTCTAGCATTGCTCATCATACATATCCCCTCTAGCATTGCTCATCATACATATCCCCTCTAGCATTGCTCATCATACATAACCCCTCTAGCATTGCTCATCATACATATCCCCTCTAGCATTGCTCATCATACATATCCCCTCTAGCATTGCTCATCATACATATCCCCTCTAGCACTGCTCATCATACATATCCCCTCTAGCATTGCTCATCATACATATCCCCTCTAGCATTGCTCATCATACATAACCCCTCTAGCATTGCTCATCATACATATCCCCTCTAGCATTGCTCATCATACATATCCCCTCTAGCATTGCTCATCATACATATCCCCTCTAGCATTGCTCATCATACATAACCCCTCTAGCATTGCTCATCATACATATCCCCTCTAGCATTGCTCATCATACATATCCCCTCTAGCATTGCTCATCATACATATCCCCTCTAGCATTGCTCATCATACATATCCCCTCTAGCATTGCTCATCATACATATCCCCTCTAGCATTGCTCATCATACATATCCCCTCTAGCATTGCTCATCATACATAACCCCTCTAGCATTGCTCATCATACATATCCCCTCTAGCATTGCTCATCATACATATCCCCTCTAGCATTGCTCATCATACATATCCCCTCTAGCATTGCTCATCATACATATCCCCTCTAGCATTGCTCATCATACATATCCCCTCTAGCATTGCTCATCATACATATCCCCTCTAGCATTGCTCATCATACATAACCCCACTAGCATTGCTCATCATACATAACCCCACTAGCGATTATTTGTAGCACTGACTGAAAGAATAATCTCCACCACTTAAGTATTTTTCCTAAATATACATTTTAGTTTGTAAGATGGGCTAATTTACCGCCCTGATGGAATCTCCTTCTCTCCTCGCACATTACAGACTGTCTAAAATAATTATTTAGCTAATCCGTGTTCCATTTATCACCATCACCTCTAATATTGTCTGTGACTGGTTGAGCCCTTGCATTGTAAGAGGCTTGAATCCTCTGTGACGCTACAGCATTAAATATTTGAAATATTTGAATTTTTCTTTTTCTCCCAGCTGTCCTGTTAATGCCCCTGTTATCTAGAGCGACTGCCGCAGATATGACAGACCTCCTGACATGCTGCCATGATTTATAGGGGCTCAGGAATGTCTCTGAACAGTATATTTCCTAAAGCTTGTTACAGAATTTCCGACTTCCATGCTAATGTCTCGATGACACTTTAGACTCATAATGTTTTTAGTGAGGAGAGAGATTTATGTGCAACATGTTTTGGCTGGAGGCCTTCAGAGAGGAGAGTCTCCTGAGATCAAGGCGTGAGGCCTTCTACCTATATACGTTTGCTACCATAAACGAGAGAAATGGTGGGGGTAAAAGGTTACGGAAAAATTCCCTTCAGAAATCACACATGCTACCACCACTACTGCAAGGGATTCTGGGTAGACATATGCAAATTAATAAGAGACACTGGCATAGGTGCCAACAATCCTGGATTTGCTGGGACAGTCCCGTAAGCAAAAAAAAAATTAAAAGTTATTAATTATGATTATCATATTTTTGAGATTTTCTCTCTCTCTGTGATAAAGGTTGGTCCATAGAGGGGAAATCCTCAAAAAAGGCAGCCATTTTGTTTATTAACCTGAACCAGACATGGCTTGTTCGATCCTCCCCTTTACATCTCATGGCTGTGACTCAGTCACGTCAGAGAGAAGCTTGGGACTGACACATCATGACAAACAGTGATGGGGAAATACGTGTTCTTCTCTGAAGCACCCCAGGGCTGAGGATTTACATGTTCGGTGGGATATCCCGTACTTAACCCTTTCATAGAAATAGCTACGCTCTGGATTTTCTATATGTTCCAGGGATTTCCATTTTTCCCAGCCACCCTGAGGCTAAATCCATAGGTACGAAAAGTCTCAAGTTCCCTTGGGCAGTCCCTAGTTTTTGCTTTGTTTCCCTCCCGCTGTGTCTCTATGTAAACTAGTTATAAAATTGGATTATTATGGCGTCATACCAGGATTGTATTGTGCAGTGCTGCGCAATATGTCGGTGCTGTGTAAAAAAAAGACTGCTTAAAGGGACAGTGTCACCTAAACAGTGTTTTTACTGTGCATGTAGAGCATAACAAAAAACTGAAAATGATCTATACATTGTTTTAGCAAAACTGCAAGCAAATGTCTAAATTAGGAGAAAAATGTGTTTTAAATGTGTCTGTGGAGTCTGCTGCTTATGACATCACATGTGACACTGTATGCAAATTACACACACATTTTCCATTGAAAAGAAGTTAATTTGCATACCATGCCACAGGTGATGTCATAAGCAGGAGACTCCACAGACACGTTTAAAACACATTTCTCTCCTAATTTCAGCGTTTGCAGTTTTGCTAATACAATATATAGATCATTTTCAATCATATTTCATGCTCTACATTCACAGTAAAAACAATGTTACAGTCCCTTTAATAAACAAAGTAACAGATATTTTTGGTACGAAGACTCACATTTCTGTGCGATTTGAACCAAACTTGCGTCATCCAGGAAGCTAATTAAAATGGCTATCATTTTAACTGCCAACTGGGGGTGTCACACATTGCAGAGCAAGATTGGACTTGCACATGAGCTGATTCATAAATTATTATATGTTTATATGTGCTCTCAGGTATAATATGAAGCAATTCTTAGAATGATTACTATGGGCTTCATTTGCATCAACTATAGCCTTTTTAAGAATATAAATAAAAACACATTATTGAGCCCTATCTTCTTGTATAGCTCTATCAGGGGGCGGATGAAGTAAGATCTGACCCAAGATGTCTACCCTCGGATGCTATCCAAGCAAACTGCAGTGCATTATGGGTGACAATCTTTTCTGCCAAAGGCGCCAATCTAGACTCAGTATAGAATAACTTATTACTGCGCCCTGGAGCAGCAAAACAAACTAGCGCAGTCAACATTTATTTGGGAGTTTTTCTGCCTCTCTCCGCTGATGAGTCCCTCTTCTGTTATTTGTAAACTCTTGGATCAGCAGTCTTTTTTGGAAATTGCCTGCGGCCATTAAGTTGTATATGGGATTTACGTAGTCGGAGTGTCATAAATAAACAGAGATTTGTTGTAGTTACGCGCAAACAGTGATTTTAGACGGTATCGGTTAAAGGAGAACTGTAGGAAAAAAAAACAACAACTTAATGTTTAATTGAAAGAATATATCAAGTGTAGATGATTTATAAAGAAATTATTTAATGAAAAAATACAAATGAAGTATTGAGCCTTCTTTACTCCGTATAGTTCTCTCAGGGGGCAGACATGTTGGTTAGAATCTTTACTCCGTATAGTTCTCTCAGGGGGCAGACATGTTGTTTAGAATCTTGGGTCAGATCTTCACTCACTTTGGTTCAGATGAATAAAGATCTGACCCAAGATTGTAAACAAAATGTCTGCCTCCTGGTAGAGATATATGGAGTAAAGAGGGCTCAATAAGGTACTTTATTTGTGTTCTTTTGGGCAGATAATTTACCCCCTTTTAGCCTGCTCTCTAACTTGGCTCCTTGGGCTGGATTTGCACCACTTCTCACTTTTAAATGCCACAGCGCATTTCATTTTCTACCTCTCTATCCATCTCTTTACGCTATCTGTCAACATGCCTGTCTACCTCTGATGGTAACAGGTGGGCTGATCAAAAAGTTACAAAAAGACCCACTAAATTCTTTCAGCTCTCCCCGGGCCTTAAAAGTTGCCAGCCCTCCACTATGCTGCCCTATGGTACTGAAAGGAATATCTATATATAAGAAAATGATTAGGTAACATTGTGGCATCTGAAGCTTTCCATCGATACACTAGTGCTCTGATGAGCTGCGTTAAGGAATAGGTGGAGGGAGGGGGATTTTAAAACCTTTGTTTACTGGGAGCCTGTGTAAATTACTGATGGTCTTCGGTTATGGAAAGTGTCTTACGTTGTGCGATAGCAGAGCAGCATTGCCTGCCAAGATACTGCGAGCGCCTGTCGGGCGACGACACTAACCAGAAAATCTGGCATGACACTTATAATTCTACGTTTAACATAAATAAATATAATTTTATATGGTCTGGGTTTTATAAAACGCCGGCGTAGACTTTCTGTACGGTCGGTGGATGATTAAAGAGATTACCTTTAATCTCAGCTGTCATCGGGCTGCCTGTATTTTAGCCTTGTATAGTAATCTCTTGCGGTAATACGAGGAGATCCCCTGATACATCGTGACCGATTCCCTTACATCCTGCGCAATCAGACGTGCGGGCAGCGAAGGGTCATCGACAAATAAATGTATATTTTCAGATCCATATTTTTCATCAGTGAATGTATATTAATACGAAGGACCAAAAAACTATTTAAAAAAATAAAATAAAAAATTTGCGTGGGGGATGGGGATTTTACTTCGAAAAGTGGGGTTCCCGTCAAGCAGATTTCTGGGAAGTTGGCTCAAATTCTTATAAACAAAATGATACCCCAATGGCAGAGACAGCATGGCGCTTGAGAGAATAACAGTAAAAATATACTCTTAAATACCAAAAAAAGAAAAAGAAGTTAGCGAAGTAACAAAAAAAATGTTTATGGGAGTATGACAGCTTAATTTAAGATACAAGGATGATGATAGAAGCATCAAACGACACACATACCACATAATATGTTCTTCAGTCACAAACCATCCAGCATTTCTTAGACAGAGCCACTCAATGCCAATGATAGGCCAACGGACAACAGCGTCTGTTATTTGAGAATTCCCGTTTTAACTGGTTTGAATGGAAGTTGTTCGTGCTGCTACAAGCTGTTACAAGTTATAGGTACATATTTAATGACCAATATGTGCTATTATTTTCTTTCTTTCTAGATTATTCAAACCATCTGGGGTTCATGTTTCCAGTTTCGATAACCTGTATTATGTATGGTTTAGGTTAAAGAATTTAAAAAATTAAAAAAGCTAAGGGGGAAATGTATGAATGACATAAAAGGGATATACAATATATTAAGGGTGAAATCAGCAATGTAGGATCTCAGATTCAGTACCCAGGTGAAACTGTAGCAAGCGCGGTATAAATATTAGAGGATGTTTTCGATCCAAATCAGAGATACCTTTGGAATAATAGCTCCAAACTGGGGATTTCATTCTAGGTAATTCAAGTTTTCTTTTAAAACTGTACAATTTAAAGGGACTACTTTTTCCGTTCCAGACAACAGACATTGAAATGATACCTTTAATGGCTGAGAATCTGAGTTCGAGCTGACAAGTCCAAAGAGGTGCTCTTAACGTGCCTTAAAATGGGACACATTCGTCCTAAAAGCATGCATGTAAATGCCCAATTAACAAACAATCGTAATTTTTTTTAACACGTGATTCCTGTTATTCCATGGCTACCATTTTACCTAGTCTCTTCAAGGAGTAAATGTGTTTGTAAATCAGTTTTAAGATCCCTTTGATTGATAACTTGGGTAACATCTGTGTGTTCGCATATTATCATTTGTATGACAAGATGCTGTCAGCACTATTGGCCAACGTAGAAACATGCCGCAAGGTATACCACATGTACCAGGGAATTTTTGGATGGAAAAAAAAGACGGAAGTGAGGCGGGGGGAGGGCAATTTAGTGTCTTCTGATAGCTTCTGTCCTCATACAAGGTCCCAGAGGAAGTTCAAAGTTTTGACACAGATGCCAATCTATTAAGAAATTATCTCAAATGAAGTTGGCAGATGAAACCAAGTATGTGGGAGGTAGTGGCATATAAAAAAAAAAAAAAACTTGGATAAAGCTAGGGGCATAATTTGAACTGGCAGAACAATTTGTACTAAGATACCATCTCTAGTAATAGGGTAGTCCAGGCACATACACAATGTCTAGCTTAGGCTGGAAGTTAAAATATAGGGTCTGTTCAAAAATGGATTACTTAATGTCTTGTCAGGATGCCCAAAAAAAAAAAAGGAAAACACAGGCACACAGTGTCTTGTCATATAAGATAGTCTGTACTTGTTATAAAACCTGTATATAAAAGGATCCAACCATGACAAGGGTTTTGGTGTAATCGAGAAGACAAGAAGTATCTTTAAAATTAAAATAGTCTGCGCACCAGCCGAACCAGAAATAAAGTGAGTTAAGTCAACCACAGTAAAACATTAATAATAATATATTTTAATGAAAAATCTTAGTATCATGTTTCTATTCAACGACACTCAAAACTAACTTTTTTTTTGTTGTCCTCATATTGACCTATAACAGAACCAGATGAGAACTCAAATCCTTTTTTTGCCTTTTTACACAATGTTTGTTTTTTTTTTTTTTACAGAAAAACAACCAGGCTTGCAAAATGTACCCAATACATACTTTTCTTATATCAAACAAGCTAGGTATCCCATACAATGTAGCTATACAGAGTATATACATTACACAGCAGGGGAGAAGCCAACCTTGTTCCCGGACCGACAAAAACAAAAAACCCACAAGGGCCAAATGTACAGTATAAATCCTCACGCCAAATATATTGCATAGGGCTCACAAATAGCTGCATGGGGCTCTTGCAAAAGAATTATTTCTGCATGCAATAATATTCTTTTAATGTGGATTTTGTTTTTTTTTTAGAAATAAATGACTGTATTCCTGCTACATTTACCCTTCTGTGCTAGAAGTTTTGCAGGCACAGTATTGCTGTTTTGTGTATCTGGTGCTATGCTTGATTGAATGAGCAAGCTTTCAGTTCTAGAATTTGTTTTTCAGCAATGCAATCCTAAGCTTCAAGAGGACAGACAACTGTCTGCTCTCTCATGATGCTCAGACAGCCAGCGGGCTTTCTAAGCATCATGGGACTTGCAACAGTAATTGCTTGTCTATTCCTTCCGGCAAGTTTGTGTAAATATCAAGAGAAATAAGGGTACAAATGAAAAGGGACAGTATCACCTAAACATTGTTGTTCACTGTGAATGTAGAGAATAAAAAAATGATTGTCTATCTATACATTGTGTTAGCAAAACTGCAAGCAAATGTCTAAATTAGGAGAGAAATGTGTTTTTAAATGTTTGTGGAGCCTCCTGCTTATGACATCACCTGTGGCACGGTATGCAAATCACACTGAAAACCAGTTCATTTGCATAGTAAGGCACAAGTGATGTCATAAACAGGAGCCCCCACACACACAGTTTTCTCCAAATGTAGGCATTTCCTTCCAATGTTTGCTAACACATTGTGTAGATCTTTATCTTTCCTACAGTAGTACTACAGATTGGTTTTATGCTTCACAAACCCCCTGACTTAATTCGAGAATCATCATAAACGTACAGTAATTATCTGTACAGAGCAGGGTAGATGTGGGTTTTACTCTTTGGTACCAGGAAAAGGTTTAATCGGTGAAACAGATAAAGGGTAATTTGGATCACGGTGGAAAAGAAGCAGAGGAATCTTAATATCAATCAGAAAGGTTCTATTCTCCAGAACTGCAAAAAAAAAAAAAATCAGGCATTGACAGCTGAACTTGGATTTCTCAAAATCAGTTGACTGTTTAGTAAAATATGCCCCAGTGTGTTTGCAGCAGAAACCAGAAAATAAAAAACGAATTGGCTAAAGTAGGACATTATTTTTCTTTTTGTTTTTTTTGGTATTAAAAATTCTAAATATATATATTTATTTATACTTTTGAAATGTAACTTTGCAGCCGCATCAGCACAAAGCTTATCGATCACGGGACATCGAAATTGGCTTTACCCCAACAGACATTTGAAAACATCAAAAGCTTACAGCTACAGGCTCAAAAACAGAGATCAGGAGAAAAAAAACAAACAAGACAACAAAATAATACAACTGTGAACTTCACATTGATTACAAGAACTGTAGAAATTATTCTAATGTTTCCAAAACGGCACTTGGTTTCCAAAAATGGGCACAAAAATAGATATTGTTGCCACAATGGGGTACTATAAAAATGTTAAAAGCCAGATACAAGTATATAAAATGTGTTTTGTTTTTAAACATTGTATACATTGAAACAAAAAAAGCCATTAATTTTTTTTTTTTTTTGCCAACAGGTTAATAATATACATGCTATGTGATCAGAGATATCTGGAAATGTAACAACCGAGTTATTTCCTTTATTAGAATTACAGTTCACTAAGAGCTTGAGGATCAGCTAGGGTAAACCCCTTGTGTTAAAGCACGAAGAGGCAGTTAAGAGAGCCCCATGTGGCCCTGTGCTGGGAGCTGCTCAGGTCCCCCCAAGGTGCTGTGTGCAAACAGAGCAGAGGCAAAATGCATGCCTGAATTTCTTGTCGGGGTGCAGTTGGGGAATAATAAAACTTGACATATAAACAGACAGGCTGGAGGTGTAGGCGTTGGTGTACAAGACACAGAGTACCAGTGACACATTTTTGTACAATCAGCTTTGTAATAGTGTAAGAGATGTGTTTACCGTAGAGTTCTAAGCAACAGAGACACAATGAGAATGGTTACAACCCTTACACACCATACTGTGCTATGTATGCGTGATGAACTGGCTATGAATTTAATACAAATCGTACACAGGATCACTACACTTCATTTAGACACCATGAGACCCATGAATAAAAATATTTTCATAAGATATTAAACTGTATCTAAGTGCTTAGGGAAAACAACATTATAGAGGTGCCCAATGCAGGATGTCCCATTGCATGCGCTCCAGGCTAACCCATGGCAGAGAGAGATTTTTTTTGTAACCGGTAACAATGACATATAAATGTCACACAGCAGTTTGAACACAATTGAAGGGAGTCACATTATGGACACTTTTGCAGCAAGGTGAGTTTGTCTTAGGTTGTTATACAGTTTGTTCAAACAGCTCTGTATCATTCATATCCAATGCAGTCCCTCAATGGCTGAAATATATATGAAATATCTGCAAAAAAACAAATAGCCATATCTACAGCTAGACATGACCTGCTTTTCAAACACACCCAGAGGCCACTTCTGGAACTGCGAGTAAAACTAACTGCAACTGGCTATCTTATAGTAATGCATGCTGTACGGGTACAAGTCATTGTGGCAAACTGGCAAGTGTAGAGGCCAAGATGGCAGCATACAGACAAAATGTCTGCCATTCTGGTCTATATTTGGCCAACCGATAGTCACGTCACCGCAATTCAGTGGTTAGTCAATAAATCCCATGGTGTTTCCTGAATCCCTATAAGAAACAGAGATCTGCCCACAGATTGTCATTATGTCTGCATACTGCTCTGCAACTTCCGACTAGAGCAGCTTAATGGGCAACCATCCAATTGGTTTGGTTACATCAGTATTTTACAGGCGTTCTGTTTGGGTCATGGGACTTAATCAAGTGTGAAACCTCAATTACATGTCATTATTAAAAGTACCTTCCAATTTCTTTGTATATATATATATATAAAAAGTTAAGAAAATATTGTGCAGTTTAGTCTCCTGCTAAAAACAAGATAATGTATATTCCGCAGTGTAATACTTGGTTTGGTACCAAAGGTTCTGCTTCTTCACACAATGCAGAATCCATGATCTTTTTTGCTACAGAAATGATTGTTTATGGAAATGTTACACTCCGTTGTGGGATTTATTCCGTAACCAGTGACTTGTGTTGTATGGTCTTCTCTGACCAGGCTAATTTTGGTCTGGATTTTTCTACTCGGTTGTCAATTTACTGTTTAACGAATCGGCCCTCGGTGTTATGTAGTGTGTAGGTTCAGGAACCCTATAAGTGCCAATCGGGTAAGTAGCACGTGACCCTAGAGCTGTAAGCCGTAGTGAGAGTTTCTCGCTTTACCTGCTAATCCCCAGGTCTGATGGTGAGGGAGGCTGTGCATGCCTGGCCTATCCTGTGCTTGCCAAATCCTCTCCCTTATCTCATTGTGCAGCCGACTCTTTTACTGTTATTGTACAGTAATATCCTCAGGATCAGTTTAAACATGGTCGTTCACAGATTCAATCACTTCAGTCCCAACACCAACAGTATAAGGGAAAGAATTCCCCTCATGTAAAAATGTAAAGTGACCTTTGATTTCAGAAAGGATGATATCCATTAAAATAGAGTGCAAGCTCTGCAGTAATCAAACCCATAATGCCAAAACTAACGCCTAAACAACGTTACCCCCGTTGGGAAAATCATATCTGATCACATATGTGTGCAACATAGACTTATATGTTACAGTGAACATGGACTATGACTGGGCTCTGGGGGTGTGCACATAGAAGGCAAAAAGGAGAGGTTGGCATGAACGGTCCATTGGTTTCCATGGTGATTGCTCCACTTTTAGAATTTTGACTCCCAGTGCCACAGTACACATCCTAGGCAGGGTGCAACCTTAAAAGACAACTGAAGCAACACATTAACTTGTGTTTAATCAAGTGCAGGCATTTTACAAAGATATGCTTTAATGAAAGAATACAAATAAAGTACCTTATTTGAACCCACTTTGCTTCATACAGCTCTAACAGGGGGCAGACATGTTCTTTAGAATCTTGAGGAAGATCTGCATTGTTCTGCATGAAGGTTAAGGAAGATCTGCCCCAAGATTCTACACATGTCTGCCCTCTAATAGAGCAATATGAAGCAATGAGTGCTCAATACAGTACATTATTTGTATTATTTCATTAAAGCATCTATACACACCATCTACACTTGATGTTATCTTTCAATTAAATATGAGCAGTTTTTTTTTGCCTACAGTTGTCCTTTAAAACTGGGAAAACTAAAAAGGGGGATGGAGAAGATTTGTCTGAAAATAGGCAGAGCAAACAAAATCCATGGAGCGATTGCTAATTACCACCCATTTACCTATTATGAAATGACGCTCCGTCCAAGTGCGTTCCTAATTGCATTACTGTAATAAGTAGCTTATTTGACTGTTTTCACAAATCCCCACTTGTTCTCTTTCAGAAAGCTATGGGTTCCGGAGCAGTACCTTGGAATCCTGCTTTAAAAGTGGTGTAAACCTGTGGCACACAGTAACCACGGTGCGAAACTATAGGATCTACTCAATAAACAGAATAGAGGGGAATTTCAAACTTTAGGCCAAAGTAGCAGAATTGGAAACATTTTCCAATGCAGATGGATGGGAGAATATTTTCCAACTCAGCTAGTTTGGTCTGGAATTCTTGTCTCCATTCCCTGCAAGTCTCTCCTTGATGAGTGTATTTTTTTATAACTGAGTTACTAATTCACTTAAGTGAAATTATGTATGGGGGGGGGGGGGGGGGGGCTTACATTATACTTTATTTAATTTATAGAATCCCCAGCCCCTGCTAGGGACTCTATGAACGTTACATCCGAATTGCATTGCTGACAATGGTGTCGAGAACGCAATTCGGAAGATAGCTGAATGGTGAAGAGTGCACAATCATGTGCATGCGCGGCATAGGCCTTTTCCCCCGCAGAATCATGGGAAATGTATAGCGCACAGTTAAGCGCTGGGCATCTTACACAATTGCATTCTCGACACAGGCTGTGCCACAGATGTAGTTCAGATGCCACATTTAGCGTCAGTGACACAACTGAGCCAAAGGGTCAGGAATGGAAATATAAAGTAAGCCCCTCCCCAAAAAATAAATACGTTCAATTAGTTTAATTATTGACACAGTTGAGAATTTTTTTTTAGTTGTTTCAGCAAAGCAGTGATTACTTTGTTTGAACCAGCACAATATTGAAATTCAGGATGGGTGAGGGCAGCTTATAAAACAAACTATCTTAAAATGTCAAGTCTCCCACAAACTATAGCTTTAAGTGTCACCTTACAGCGTCAGGACAAATGATGCCTTGCACCAGGAGTGAACAATCTGCAGGTTGGTTGAGGGTGGTAGGCCTTGTCACAGGTTGGCACGTGCCAGTTCTAGGAGGGTTTTAAGGAAGAAGCAGATCGGTCTAGGATACGATAATAAACTGGGATTGGCTATACAGCTGTACCTGTCCAATATGGCGGTAACCGTTTTGTGCTTGAGATTTAAAAAAACAAATATACTTGCAAAATACTTGATTTTGCCGTAAATAAGGAATTGGAAATGACATTTTCTAAAATACTTGAGCGCAGTATGAAAAAGGATGTTGTGGAATTTTGGTTACAAAAGGGGGTCTTGTATTATACCTGCAGGAGGTCATGTTAAAATCATACCTGCTAAACGCCATAAAATGCATCAAATAGCACTATATTAAACACACACAAAAAAAACCCTAAACACTTTGCTGGTGAATAATTTTGGTCAAAGACCTTCCTATGTTTAAGCCAACCCACAGGGAAATTATTATTATTATTTAACCTCATCACCACTGCTCCAAGACTCCTGAAGAGATAAAAAGAAAAACAGCCATTTCAATTAAAAACAGATCATGTCCTTCTTTTAGTGCCAGGAATAGTAAGGGCCACATGCTCTGGCACAGCCGCCCCGGCATTAAAAGGGTTAAACAAGTTGCTGGAACACTCTCAGCCAACTTTAAAAACCAAAACAAGTATTAACCCTCTGATTGCCAAAGAGCTGCATATGGGGACCCCCACCCAGGCACTAAAATGGTTAGATTAAAAATTAAAAAAAAAAAATCACTTTTATGCACACAATCTTTGCCCCAAATTTAGATAGTCCAGCTCTTAACCCTTGCTGCACACCCCATAATAATAATAATATTAACCCTGTGCCTGTGGAGGACTGGATTCAGCATGCCAAATCCAGCAGTAATTAGAAAATAAATTCACATTTCTTTAAAAATTCAAGGCTTCTGGTCCTAAATGCACCAGATGAAAGAAACGGACTTACAAGAACGTGTGTGCGTGCGTGCGTGCGTGCGCAGAGGGTATATCCATACTGAGAATACAACCTGGACGTGGTTTTGTTGAAGATAACATGATTTGTTCCATTGGGTGAAGCAACGAGCTCAGCGATTGGCTTGGGCGTTCACGGTTGGGGGGGGGGGGGGGGGGGCGGCGGGGGTCTCACCACCTCTCAAGTCCCAATAGCCTTTTTTCGTTTTTTTCTGTAAAGCACATCACATGTAGCCGTCTCTCATGTAGTTTAGGGTCAATGACAGTAAACGAGATGAAAATAGGGTTTGCATTCTGTCACTGTCCTTAGCCAGATCATTTGTTTCCTCAGAAAAATATATATAAAGTAAACTATAAATTGACCAAAAACACAGGCACTTTCCAAAGAAAGCAAACAAAAAAAAAAAAAAAAAGAGTACACGTTGGATGAAGTCAGGGTGCAGGGCAGAAAGATGCTATTCCACAGCGATGGAAGCCACCTCTAATTTTGGGGTATCATCTCTGTTGGTTTCTTCCATGGGGCTGGACTTCGAAGGCTCGGCCATTTCCTCGTCATCCTCCTCTTTCTCTGCCAGCCCGCTCAGGGATCCCAGGGGGAAAGTGCTCTCGCAGTTCTGTGTGGAGGAAACCTGGGAAATGACCGGCATTTGCACAGAGGAGTTGCTTTCAAAGCTATGTTCTGCCAGTTCGTACTGGCCAAGGGCATCTTCCTGCTCCTGGCTCAGGTAATCCGGCACTAGGAAATCGCTGGAGACCAAAAAGAGAAACACAGGGGTATTACATGACCGGTTGGGTTATATTAAAGGTTAACACCTCCTCTGAAGTCTGGTAGCGGAGGGGTTAAAAAACAATCTAATATGCGACCGTATTGATCTAACAAGGCAGAAAGGACTTTCCATGCCACCTACACATAGACAGCATCATCAGCTAAGCTTCCTATATAACCTGAACACTACATTTTCAGCCAGTGTACATATAGATTGCAATTGAGGACATATTTTAGAAGAGAGTTATGTGGTGATAAAGCTTTTGGGGCTAAGGCGTTTGGAAGGGTCGTAGGAATAATCATGCAAATCCTGTGACAAGATGGCTGCCCTCACTAGCATACAGATAGGATGGATTTCTAATACATGTGTTCATTATTTTTATTTGCGGAGGGTTTATGAATTCTGCTGAACTTCGATTCTGTTTTTTTTTTTAGCTGCTACATTGAATAAATGTGTCAATGTTAGTTTGTATGGGATTAAATTATCCCCCAAAAAGTTATCCCAACTAAAACTCTCTCTGCTGGTTCTTTGTACTGGTTTGTAGACCCAAGGAGGGCACAGTCCATGGTTTAAAGACCTGCTCACAGATGGGGGGGAGGAGGGGGGCCTTCAGTCCCTCCGTTATCCAGAATTAGCCATCTGTGGTAGACAAAAACCCCACCCGTGTTCACACACCAAATCCTGGATACTTGCACCAGTGGCCGGGTCACCAAATCTGAACCTTTGAATTAGTAGACAGGTGAGAGGACAATCTCTACCTATCAGAAAATGTTCCATAATATAATAAATAAAACAGCATGTAACTAAGAAAACTAGAAACCTAAGGTGCACAGCAGTCCCAAATCAATGAATGGAAGAGACTAGTGATAGATGGGTCGCCTGGCTATAATGTGGGCTGAATGCTGTAGAATCAGCATGTACTGAACAGACACCCTGTCAAGCCCAATGCCCTTTTGAATTAATTGGGCACTGTAATGTTACGATGATCCCAGCACACCTACGTAGACTTAGCATGAGTTCAAGGGTCGAGACCAGGAGCTCTGCTGCTGCATTTGCTTTAGCGAACGTTTAAGTACTGACCCCTAGATACTTTACTCATTACAAACAAACTCCTGGGAGATACCTGCACAGTGTTTGCCTGTGTATCAATGGGCAGGGGTAATTAGATGAGAGGAAATATTTAATCCACTACAGGGGCAGCAAGAGGTCCAACAACACAACCTGTATGTCCAGGGTGCTCAAACTTCTTGGAAGACTTTCCTGGCTACTCAGAATTCATGTGTTTATACCCATATCTTTCACCTTAGTGACGAATACTTAACGTGTCACTGTACGTGAGGAATACATTGTAATACGCGTCACTGCCTTCGGAATCCTCATTCACACGGATACTACTAATTATAAGGTGTGCGGTAACACAGGTAGCAAACGAGGGTAGCTGCCGAAAGATGCTATTACCTAGTAATCCGTTTTCAGAAACCAGCAATGGGCTTCTGCCTGGCTATATATTATGAGACATGTATACGATCAGAATCCAGATCTTATTATAGAAGTAATAAGGTACTTAAATAATCCATATCTCCTTTATTCCCTTCTAGGGAATATTCAAATTTATCTAGTTAACCCCTTAAGGACCAGAGCTGGAAAAAAAAAACCCATAGTAAAATCTGTTGGGTCACCGGTCTCAAGTCATGACTTGCCAGAATCAACATGGGTCCTCTAGGTGTTCAGATTTAAGAAAAAAATCCTATGTGATAAATAGTGCAACTTAATTCCTATTTTAGATGCCTGCTAGCTGGGATGGTGTTTGGAAGAGCCAGTCATCTCCAATGTTGGGTAGGACTAAGGATGTTGGGTGTTCCGCGATAGTCCCTTTGACCAAAAAAAAAACCCAAATCCGGGTATTTCTGCCCTCACTCCCTTAATTACACTATGCAGTGCACACTTTAGGTTTATTAAATTATAAAGTGCAAAATCAAAAATAATTGAACTATCATCAGTGTCTGTCCCTTGGGCGGGATAAACGCATTATTATAAAGACGCGGGACTGCATTAAGATCAATAAACAAATATGGAATTGGGCCCATGCTGGTATCTACCATGAGATACAGCATATGAAAGCAGCCAATACCTGCATCACGATCACATGCTCTGGCTGAATACGAACCTCCTAGTGGTCTATGGTCCGCTCTTGTATTTAACATCTTCAGTAAACTCGCTGCATGTATCTTCTGTTAGTTCCAATAAAGATTCAATGCATTAACTTTCACACACCAGGAGCAGAGTACTAGACAGTACTAGACGGCTGTAAATGTGACTCCATGTTTAATGCTACCTAGTCACGAACACACTTGGAAATCGGAAAAAGTGCAATCCTGAAACAAAAGTATTGGGAAGGAACATGCCCCTACCACTATTCTATCCAGGAAAAAATATAAGGTCTGGATCTCTGGGTACATTCAGCATTAAACTGTCACTTTCATAATATATCAGTAAAATGTATTCATCAAAAATATATGTAAATCGGCAGATAAGAACCATTGGGCCCATCTAGTCCGCCAAACCTCCTTCGCCGTATTAACCTCTACCATTTCCGCTGGAAGTCTATTCCATGCATGCACTACCCTCTCAGTAAAGTAATACTTCCTCTTATTACTTTTATACCTTGCTGCTCAAATTCAGAAATATATATATATAAAAAAACTAGAGAGATGAGGGCCTTTGATTGTGAGATTATACAGTCTATTCCATTTTCATGCCTCTACTGTATGAAGAATATTGTATTTTATTTCGTTTACTTGCTTTGTAGCTTTGGGCAGTGGAGGTTACAATCTATAATCTAGTTACATTGCTCCACCTGTCTCAGTCATGATTTGCAGCAATAATCAGGTGTATTAGAAAGGATATTTTACAACACCTGAAGAACCAACACTGAGTGTCCTAAACTGAACAAAAAAAAAACCCATAGTGCCGATACCAAGATTATATGTACCTCTGCATCTCCTATATACTACAGACTTTTACATAAATACATAAAATTATTTTTTCCCCCAAGATGTCCATCTAATGTATACTACGAGTCTGCCATTGAAGGATCTGTGCTCATTATTGGGTCTAAGGTATAAGTGTGATCTTTTTAAAGATACTAAGATGTCAGATATTAAATTACTGTCTAGAGTAGCTTTAATCCTGTCTCGGAGTTTAAGACATCCGTTTAGTGGATTATTTTAGCTCAATAGGGATGTTGCCAAAATATTTGGAAGTCACAATTCTGTGATTCTAAACTCCTTGAACTATGAGGGGAAATATATATATATATATATATCAATTATTCACTTTTATATAATTCTGACACATTATTTTGCTACATTAACCTAATTATTAGAGTGACTGGAGCTGCACAACACCAGCTTGAGAACCCTAATGCACCCACCAATGAGTCAATTCCCCAAACGGTATGAATTACCCTACAATATACTCACTGACATCTCTTACACAGTGTGAAGTGGAGGAAAGCTGCAGTCTGTAAGCAGTGCTCCCCGTCAGATACATCGGGAAAAACGGATCAAACTGCTTACTCTGCAAATGAACTACTTTCAAGGGTAAATGTGTAAATTGCCTATAAAGTCGCAGGGTGATGTCATAATCAAGACACAACACAAGTTACATACTTTCCTCTTAGTTTGTGTATTTCCAAACGTAATGTATAGATTATTCACAGTATAAATTATGTTTCAGTTCATGAAATGTCTTTTATCTATTTTTTTTAATGCTGCCCCTGAATTACTATGAAAGGATCTCTTGATAGCCTATTCAATAAAGAGAGAATTGTGATGGGATTTTAAAACTCTAGGCCAGTGTAGTTGAGATGCAGCTGCGTGGGCGAATTTTTCTGAAATCGACTGCTTTGGCCTCAAGTCTGAAATTACCATCTGAATTCCCCGCTATTCTCTCTTTATTGAGTAGACCTGGTGAAAGGGGATGTATCCAGACATGAGACCTCAAATTACTGTCTACTCCTGAAGCATATAATACTTAATGTAAGCATGGTATACAGAATAGGTAGGAAGCTTTAACAGAGCTGCCAGGATCTCCAAGATTAAATTCTTTACAGAGGCAGAACAGATTACATATAATCTAGATTATTTCCTGTATTTAAAAAGCAGCGCAGGTGTGTGTAACTGGGTTTCACTCGATCAGTTCGTCCTTCAGTGACCTCTGCCCCAGGAAGGAATACACATGCTTGCTAATAATTAAAAGAGATTGAAACCAGGGGAAAGGCCAATCCGCCATGCATTAGATAATGAACTAGTTAACTCTCAGACTGCATCGGGCCGGAGGAAAAGCCTCCCACAGCCAGTTCTACCGAGTTTATTTACTCCGTGTTATAGCACCGAAAGGGGAAAAACAAGGTCACAAATCCCACTGATTTTGCCAGCAAATAACTTGGCCAAGGAAATGACATTAAACTTGAAAATGTGACAAACAGCAGAACAGAATTAGATTCTGGTTGTAAAATCCCAGTGAGGACAGAATGTCTCATAACTGCTGGGTATATGAAAGGAATTTTGCAGGAAGTGTATATGTCATGCTATCACCATGAACTAACCAATAAGGAATGCCCGACAAGACATAGCCCTTCATGCCCAGCGTAATCCCCCCATGTGCACAAAACACATTTCCTACAATAAAGTGGACAGAAAGCTTCTATAACAATGGGATTTAACACGTTTCTGT
This sequence comes from Pelodytes ibericus, assembly GCA_036172795.1. Taxonomy (NCBI): domain Eukaryota; kingdom Metazoa; phylum Chordata; class Amphibia; order Anura; family Pelodytidae; genus Pelodytes; species Pelodytes ibericus. The sequence continues at coordinate 12,059,965 of CM069866.1, read as the reverse complement.
AAATTCAGGGGCCCGGAGAGGATCGTAAGTCACGGCTTTGGATGGCCTGGGTAGGAAATGAGTTATTACTGGTACAAAATTGCACTCTGAAGCTTTTAGACATTTATTACAATTGTTGTCTGCGTCCCAAGTTCTCAAGACCAGTCCACAGCTTAGATTTACGGGTCACACTGTGCTAAGGAAAGAGAGAATTTGTGCAAAAGGGAGAATTTGCAGCTGCCGCACACGGATGTGTTAAAGGCATATGATAAACCACTCTTTTTTTTGCACACTCTCTGCCATGCCTCCAGAACTACTGCAAAATCCCTGAGCCAGATTTAATTCATTAAAGGAAAACGGTAGCAAGAAAATGACTGTTTATTTGAAAGATTGCATCATGAGTAGTTTGCATTGAAATGGTTTAATGAAAGAATATAAATAATGTAACTTATTGAGCCCTCTTTGCTCTGTTTAGCTCTAACAGGGGGCAGACATGTTTAGAATGTTGGGTCAGATCTTCCTTCATCTGAACCAAGATGAATGGAGAACTGTTCTAACATTCTAAACAATATGTCCGCTCCCTATTAGAGCTATACAGCGCACAGAGGGCTCAGTAAGATACATTATTTATATTCTTTCATTAAAGCATTTATATTTAAATTTTCTACACTTGATGCAACCTTTTAATTAGACAGTACTTATGTTTTTTGCTTCAGTTGTCCTTTAAGTCAGCAGCGCTTAACACTAAACATACATCTCCTGACATGACTCCAAGAAACAATTGTTTCACAAACAAAGATCTCTAACAAATGGAGATGTTAAGAGGCAAGGGATGGGCAAAGCCCAGACTGGACTAAAACAATGCACTTAAACTTTAAACACATTAATTATGGAGCAACGTTCTAAAAGTGGAGCAGTCACCATAGAAACCAACGGAATATTTAGTCAGTGAAGTCAGACCCCTTTTATAACTTTGCCCCAGAATTCTAGAAAGTTCTAAAACTGGAGCAAACGGTAGGAACATTCCACTGGTATCCATAGTGACAGCTCCCCTTTGACTCATAATTTTGTTTTATGCATCACACCCAGTGATAGTCCTCCAATACGGTGTGAAGGAACCAGACTCCCAAGCCACAGCTGTAAATTCAGGCTGATTTACATTAAACGATCAAGTAATCCCAGCCACTCTCTGTATATTTAAATAAATCAGACCTTTGTCAAACACGTAGCGAATGCTTTTCCCTGTTAATATTCAGGAAGGCATTTATAATCATTTGAGATCATTGTTTAAGCAAAGTTGTATTAACTAATAAGAAACAGATGGGGTCTATTGCATTAGACAACGGTGGCGAACTGAAAAGAACATTTGAAAAATCACCATTAATTAGAGTTTCCATAATCTATCTGGCTTATTATTATTATTTTTTTTAAATTTATCTGCTTAGACCTTATTTCTGCGATTGGTTTGTCAGTTCAGGGAATAGACATCTTTTGCAAGAAATGGCCAACAATATGTTGCATTCAAATGAGGTTACTGTTATTCTAAGATTGCAATGTCAGCTCCTAATTCTCATGTTTAAATTTGTCTTTTTTTGTGTCTCCCTAACCCTGAAAATAAGAAAAGGAACAGGAATAAAAAGTGATCACAGATATGTTCAAATGGCACCAAATGTTGCTGTCTGGATATTTATTTTTATGCCACACGGCTATTACTGCATGCTGTAAGTGACTTTCTAATAGATGATGCAAAGGAGAATATCTCTATAAAAATCCCCTTTAGAAGATGTAGAGCTCTGTCGCACCAATAATCTTTCCCTAACCAATAATGTCACGTAACTTACCTTTTTTTTTTTTTTTTTTTAAAAGTGTGCTTCTTCTAAAACAAAATGTCAAAAAGGGACTCTGTAACCTAAAAATTATTTATACCGTGAAAATAGAATATAAAAATGATCTCTAGCAGAACTACAAACAAATGCATAAACTGAAAAACAAAAAGTGTCTGTAGAGTCTCCTGTGTGACATCACCTGCAGCTCCATATGCAAATGAACCAACTTTCAATGGAAATGTTTGTCATTTGCATATCAAACCACTGTTGATGTAATAAACTGGAGACACGACGGCCACACCGAATATATATATTTTACTCCTATATTTATGCATGTGCTTAACATTCTGCTAACACAATGTACTGATATTTTTCTATACTCTACATGGACAGTATAGATTACAGTATAACTAACTTTAACGGCTGTAAATCTTCTAAATGACTATTGTCTGGTCACTGGTACCATCTCCTTACTGAGTGTTGTACAACCAGTGCAACATAAAAGAACTTATACAAAAAAAAAAAAAAAAATACTACTGCTGGCAATTTTTAGAAAAATTTGTAAAAATAAAAATAAGTTAGACCGGCTCTTAACGTCTCTAAATAAATATTATGGTATATTGTGTGACTGTTTTATGCTAGTTATCGGTCTCCAGCACCGGGTTCTATATCCCTGCTGCCTCTTTGCTGTGCACCTCACCTGCTCTGGAAGTAGTTTGCTAGCTCTGACGCTTCGTGATTCAGGCTCCTCAGATGCACGATTAAATTTCCAGAGTTGGTGAACATGGCGCCGCATGTTTTGCACTCGTATATCCGAGGCTTGCGGATAATGTGCCGGGAAACCCGCATGTGGTGTTTGTATTCCCCGAAGGAAGTGAAAGTGGCGCTACATATCTGGCACCGGAAACAGCGTTTACCTTCATGTTTCAGCCGATGCATCTTTAAGGAGTAGGCCCGAGTGAATTTTTTCCCACAGCGGTCGCACTGAAAAGGTTTAATTCCTAAAAAATTAAAAGGGGGAAATAAATAAACTAAAATAAGTTGAAAAGAAATGCTAATCATAATCACACAATTATTATTAATCCTGGAAACTTTTAAACTAAAGTTTAACGTTTAACAGAAAGCTTTTAACATTGATCGCACCAAACACTCTAAAAAAACACATAGCGTATTTTGCGGCGTATAAGACGACTTTTTAACCCAGGAAATCTTCCCAAAAGTTGGGGGGTCGTCTTATACGCTGTAAATGCTAAGGTTTACTTACCTACTTTCTGCTCTGTCTCCTCTCCCGCTGTTAAGCCGGTCCGTGGCTGTGAGGGAAGCGTTGTGAGCTCCCCTCCAGCCCCGCGGTCAATAAAGTTTGTTTAAACTTTTTTTTAAACAAACTTTATTGACCGCGCGGCTGGAGGGGAGCTCACAGCGCTTTCCTCACAGCCACGAACCGGCTTAACAGCGGGAGACAGAGCAGAAAGTAGGTAAGTACTGGGGATTGGAGAAGGGGGGAGGAGGGTCCCAAACTCTATATTTTAACCTCAAAAGTTAAAATATAGATACTATTTCCGGTGTATAAGACGACTTTAGCCCAGGAAAATCTTCTCAAAAGTTGGGGGGTCGTCTTATACGCCCAGTCGTCTTATACGCCGGAAAATACGGTATATTATGTAATACATACATATTACAGAATAAAATCCTTTATTTTAGGCAGTGGTCTTCTTTCTCAAAGTTTGATACAAAAAGCTTCACCTATCCTACTTGAATTTAAGTGCACAGGCCAAATGCTTGTATAGAAAATCATAAGCAATGCCAGATTTCATATTATTGTATCTTTAATATTGTTGATTTCGGTTTAGATTGTGTTTAGATTTCTAAATAAACAGTATTTGTGCATATTTATAATGTTATTTAAGGTATTTTGATAACAAGCATGACCTTTTTTCCCCTAACACTTTAATGGATTATGGGAAGATAATATAACTCTTACGTATGTTTGCACTTTGTAGCAAAAAACAAACAAACAATAATTAAAATAATTTGCGCTGTAGCAAATGATCTAGATTACTTGCTGACACAACACATCTTATGGAGATAGAAGGAAAGTATTACAATATAGAAATGAGATTTTTATTAAAAAAAAATTATAGATATCTCATCCGACTTTTCGAAAAAAGTATTTATTAGCTTATTCTCTTTATATCACCACTGTGACGTCAAAGGCTCGGTATCATGAATTTTATGGTATGTGGGTTTAATACGAAGAACCTTGGTGATGTCAGATTTTACTGTAACTTTTTTTATCTTTTTATTTCAAGACAAGTTGAGATTACTGTGAGCTCTAAGAGGTACACGACGGGGCATGTATCCACTAGAACTAGAACTGTGCACGGTCACTACTCATAAAAATAGACTAAGATGTAGTATAAAGAAGATAAGAAGCAGAGAGAACTCAAACTAACACACAAGAAATAATATTATCAAGGAAAAAAGGGTGGTTTATTGCAAAATTGTCTATGCATAGCGGACATGCAGCCCACCCAGCCCCAGCAAACACTGTATGTAAGGCTAGTGTGTCTTTAAGTAGTGAGTGCTACTGACTAACTGACTAAATGCATATACCTGATACAATTATGGAATTAAAATGATACAGTGCATCTCGTAGGCCATTTGTGAAACAAACAGGTAACGGGAAAAGCTTAAGTCAGTGGATAATACATCAAACGAACATGATAAAACCATACAGAAATATAAACACAATTTAGACAGATCAGGCAAACCTCTTCCACAGGAGGAAACAGAGAAAGGAGAACAAGCTTTGCTGCTGAAAAGGAAGTGTAAGAGATGTTTTACCGGGGAACAAACATGCTTACAAGACAATAAAGGCAGGGTAATGACACGGGTAATGACGTACGTATCTGCCATTGTAACACACGCCGGTAAATACCGCTGGCTACGTACCAGAATGTATGAGCATGTGCTGCTTCAAGTTCTGGATCCGAGTGAAGCGCACGCCACATGTAGGACACTGGAAAGGTCGGTCTGGCCCGTTAGGACTTGGACGTTCTGTGCTGCTTGTTGAGGGAGCCAGGTAGAGCTGGTATGGATACTGGACATTCTCCAGTCTAGAGAAGAATACAATAGCATTAGTCACTGTACTCATACAACTTAACACTTACATGGGGGGGGGGGGGGGGGGAAAGCCCAAACCAAGATAACAAATCTAAGGAGACAGGGAGATTTAGCCACAGTACACGTTGCTGCTACTAATTACATGTTTTGAGTACTTTTTATACCAGGATCACAGGAGCCAGTGCTCCTAATATCCCTACTGCGGACTGCTTTACACAACTGTAAGGAATCACCATTTCCCTGTCTCCTAAAAATATCCAGCCTGGCTAAACTTGATTAGTTTGTCTTAAAGTCTACAAATATTTGTCAAATGCTGCTTCATACAAAATAAGTCTGTCTGCTAAATACATCTGCCTATTTCCCGAATTCTTGAACAAACGGCCCTGCTTTGAGGTTCGCCCAGTCATAAAACAACCCGATTTCTATACTACTGGAAGGGAACACATCTCAAGCTGGATTCACATTCTCATTTTAATGCACAACTCATGTAAAAAATGTAAATGTAAAAATAAAATAAAAAAAAAAATTCACAGTTCAGTAATATTCTCAAACCTCAAACACATGAAAAAAAAATCTATTGCTGCAAGTGAGGATTAATGGTCTTTTCAAAAACTATAAAGAGCGTTTTGGTGAAAAACAGGACTTCGTAGCGGTCACAAAAGACCTATACACTACAAATCATGTTAAACTTACGCAGAACTCTTAAAGCATCACAAGTTAACACCATATAAATGTATATATAAGGAAATACCTGTTAAATTAAGCCCCTAAAAGGTATTAGAAGTTACAGTGAAATCGCCATACCATTTTCATTACACAAATGTTATTTGCTTGATGGTGAGTACGTTCCTTCAAATCAAATATCATTTCTGCGGAACTTGGTTAATTACATTTCCTTGGAAAGATCTTTTTTATTATTATCAATTTTTTGTAATTAAAAGTAAATACTTGATACCCATACGCAATAATTTGGGGTACTATAAAACCTAATTTACAAAAGAAACCTATTTAATACATAGGGTTTTTCCTGGTACGTGGTATCAGGCACTGTTCATGACCTGTAACCAGATGAGAAGAGTGGGTCTTTGTGCATAAACCAGTGATGGCTATCCTTGGCACTGCATATGTTTGGGGACTAGATATTCAACCTTGTGGCATAAGCATTCTGGGAAATGAAGTTCCCTGGAATCTGCCGTGCCAAGGTTATCTATCACTGGCTTAAAATCTTTTATACAAAAATGCACCAAAGGTTAACTGTGCCCTTAAAAAACTATTTGAATAAATATATTCTTTTAAGCGTTTTTTTTCTGTAGATAGAAACTTTAGACATGCAAAAGTGGCCAGGGTAGAGTTAACCTTTAAGGCTAGTGTATTAAACACTGTCTGTTATGTTTTAGAATTGTAGTAGGAGCCAGAGGTGTCACAGACACCTAATAAATGTACCACCACAGCCCCCCAAAGTATAACACCCATGGGAAATTCACAATATGTATGTAGGAAAAGAAGATTTTGCAACCAAAAATGTGCAAATAATCAGATGTAAATCCAGAAATCAAGGTTGAGTATCCCTTATCTGACATGATTGGAACCGGCAGCATTTAGGATAACGGATACTTAGATAGATAACCTGTATTTGTCCGTTTCTATTCTCTGGTATTAACTTTTTTTTTTTAGGTGGAACCCTTCTTTTTCTAAATACATTTTGTGTGTTTGAAGTTTCTAGTCCCTTTTTTAAAAAAAAAATATATATATTTTATTTTACAAAAATGACCCTCAACACTGTCCCACAAGTGACCCATATTATAAAACCAAACTGTAAAAAGTGTTGGCATCTTGCCCCAACGTACCGATCATCGTCATCAGCGTGGACATTGGCGCTTGCAGCGCCTTGCAATGTGGGAAGTCCTTCACCAACTCCCTCATCGATGGAGCCTGCAAAGGGATGACAGAACCGAGGCATGACCGTTAGCTGGTAACTTCTTCCCTAAAGTTTATACAGTAAATACATGGGCATTCAGTGCTCTGCAGTGACTTCTGCTGATGAGAACCTTGCATAGTACACGGATCCCACTATCAGTATAGATTACCCATACTGAATGTATATCCTTACTGGCACAGAGGGCTACATGACAAGTCTTTGCAATAGGTAACCTACAGCTATTGCTGAAGTACTACTCCCATGAAGCCAAGCTTGTCTTTTGGCTCTCTCAGCACTAGGGGAGCAGACACTAGCTATTACTCTAGTGTAAATCGTTACTCCCTTGTGCCTCCAAAATTCAGTGGCATATGTGCCTCTGGCCTGTCCTTAGTGCCTCTGGCTTGCCCCTGGTGCCTCTGGCCTGCCCCTGGTGCCTCTGGCCTGCCCCTGGTGCCTCTGGCCTGCCCTTAGTTTAGCTCCTAAATTCATCAAACGTATGCACTAGCATTGTTTGAAGATGGGCCAACAGTGCCAATGGCACTTAGCTCTCTGGCATTGAAAAAGTTATATATATATATACATACACATGGGCTCCTAAAGGCTTGTGGTCTCTAATCCTGCCTGAACAAGCTGCCTAAAAGGACGAGAGTCCTGTTATTTACTCATTCAGGTCATGAGTGTATATTCTTAGTGACAAATACAAAACGCTTAACAAATGACTAAAACACAACAAAAACGTCAATGTAGCATTTTCACTTGTACAATATGACCCGCCCCCCCCCCCCCCTCCTACTCTTGCTGATTCCTTTCTGATAATACAAAGAAAAACGTGACCAGTGCGCTTCAACCAACACTACACACACTTATATTTACCCTTAGAACAAGTATGTATCTTGCAGTGTTGTACAAAGGGAATATGAAAAATAAAAGAATAAAACACACAATAGTGTAATATATCAAAGAAAAAGTGAAATAAAGTGAATGAATTGTGCCAAGTGGCCACTCACATTCGTCTGAGCAACTACTTGCTCAGGGATATCAGCATAAGGGAGCCCAGGGAAAGGGTTAATGATGTTCCGTCACTTCATCCATGAAGACTCCACAAAACACATGAGGAAGAAGGAAGGCAAGGATATTAATGAACACTGTTTAATATGTAATACAAATAAAACATAGAATTCTTACAGTTAAAATCTGAAGAGTCCTCAATTTCATTAAAAGCAGTAAAAATGGTAAAAATACTTGAAAAAGAGTCCAGTGTTGCACATCCCTTGTTTCCTATAGCACACAACGCGTTTCTCCTCTTTGGTGAGGCTTTTTCAAGTGTCCTCATGTGTTCTCAGCTGGGTCCTTAAATAGTGTGTCGCATAATTGATCCTCATCTGTCTCCCACCTGTTGCGTGACAGATGAGGATCAATTATGCGACACACTATTTAAGGACCCAGCTGAGAACACATGAGGACACTTGAAAAAGCCTCACCAAAGAGGAGAAACGCGTTGTGTGCTATAGGAAACAAGGGATGTGCAACACTGGACTCTTTTTCAAGTATTTTTACCATTTTTACTGCTTTTAATGAAATTGAGGACTCTTCAGATTTTAACTGTAAGAATTCTATGTTTTATTTGTATTACATATTAAACAGTGTTCATTAATATCCTTGCCTTCCTTCTTCCTCATGTGTTTTGTGGAGTCTTCATGGATGAAGTGACGGAACATCATTAACCCTTTCCCTGGGCTCCCTTATGCTGATATCCCTGAGCAAGTAGTTGCTCAGACGAATGTGAGTGGCCACTTGGCACAATTCATTCACTTTATTTCACTTTTTCTTTGATATATTACACTATTGTGTGTTTTATTCTTTTATTTTTCATATTCCCTTTGTACAACACTGCAAGATACATACTTGTTCTAAGGGTAAATATAAGTGTGTGTAGTGTTGGTTGAAGCGCACTGGTCACGTTTTTCTTTGTATTGTATTTATTTTGCTAGAAGTGAGACACTAGCGGTGCCCGAGTGCTGCATACCCGTTTACATACAGGCGCAGCAGTCTACACTTTGTGTTTTGTATTCCTTTCTGATAATGTAATACTCAGTATGTAATTGACGTTTAGCAATCTGAATACCAGAGGGGGGAATAAAATGATGCTCGGACCGTCCATTACCTACCAGGATAAATATTGCAATTGAGAAAGGTCACGTTGCTCAGTGATAGAGCAGTCTTAGTGACACTACATGAAGGCTGTATAATAACCAGCTGGAAAGTATCTGAATACGCCACTTTGTTTGGGAGAGAAGGTTAAATACAAATAAAACAAGGCATTTTTATTGCCAGGCCTAATATCAGGATTGCTGAACATTCCTTTACTATGGGATATTAGTAATACTAAACAAATTGGTCACTACTTGTGAATGCAATGTTTTCCTGATAACGTATCCGTAAAACAATGAAGAGTATGCACTCGGCTGGATTAATAATGAACATGTGGTGGACGGGTTCAGATGTGGCCATGTGTGTACAATTCTGGGAACAAAAAGTCTGCGATAACGGAGGAAGAGGCGATTGGCAAATCCTAAAACGAGCTAAATTCCCTCAATTCTGGTCACACTAGAGGGAATTGTTAACCTGTAAGATCCAGTGATGGTGCGAATTCACATCCAGAGCAAAATTAGGTGCCACGTCTACTTAAAAATATATACCGTCTGCAAGAGCCCTGACAATGACTGTGGAGTAGCCAACTACAGATTCCAAGATAACATTGCTAAATAATAATCTGTACAAGCTGACATCTGTAACAGAATAATATATTGCACTATATCAAGGCACATTTTAAACGGGATACAGAATTGTGATGATTAATTCCTTTGCACAGACAAATCTTGATGGTGTTCTACATCTGCAATGTTTCCATCAACTAACAATGGAAAATATAATACAAGGATTTCAAAAACATTTCAACACATTTCTATGAGTAATTTTCAAATCTACATCCTCACGCATATCAGCCTGCTTCCTCCAAGAGTCTCCAATGGCTTGTATGTACTTGATTGACTAATAATGACTGAAATCCATTTTGACTTTCCCAAATCTTATCTGGGTTTGTCGCTCAACAGTCTACTGAGACTGCGCTCTTTAAGGTAGAATAAAAGGGGCAAGTGACCAGGATGTATAAGTTATTCAGGTGGTTCACTGCTGCTGCCTGTGTCATTGGTGACAAGACCACCTGAACCTACTGTAGCTTTACTGCCTATCCTTCCAATACTTGTTTGAGCAGGGATATCCTAACTTACTGCTCCGGAACAGGTTAAGTATCCCTTTCTCTAAAATGTTTGGGACCATAAGTATTTTGGGTAAGGGATAATTTCTAAAAATTTTACAATTTGGAATATAAATGTGGAGTATAAATTGTCTAGCAGTTTATACCTCCTTGTAGGATGACTGGGCCAGCCGCGCAGGAGCAGGTCTGTGCAGGAAGATGCACAGTCCTGCTCTCCTGACCACCGACACAGGCTGGGGCAAAACATGTGGTTTGTGGCTTCCCAGGTTTATCCCTTTTCCAAAATACAAATTTTTTGGGTAGGATTTCAGATGAGGGATTTTTGAAAAATGGATATTCAATCTGCATTGTTTTTTGTTGTTGAATCCAGCGGATAAAAGCAGTTATTAGTGTGTGTTATTTTTTTCCCCGTTTAGTGTAGTGCAGACGTACAGACTCACAGAAAACTAAGTAGGCAATACTGCTCACCACCCTCAAAACAATATTCAACGGGGAAATTATGGGTGAGGCTTTTCATCAAAACATACCGGAAAACTGTTGGATGGGAGAAAGGACAAATCTAGCAGCAAACCTGTTTTATTCTGCAAGGGATTTGCGACCAGACAGAAGGTGCATCTTACAGCAGGACACTAGACCTACATACAGTCAGATTTACACCTATAGCACAAAAATAAAATACCCAATTAAACCAAGAATTGCAGGATTTAACTGTATAGCGCCGACAGATGTTGACCACCGAAGATGCACAGGCAAAGGTGCTTCTATCGAGTGCCTGCCCAAATGCTTACGCAATCATCATATCGGTCTTTATTGGTTTAATCAACTTTTGTGTCAAAATATTAATATTTTCCTTGGTCACCGTGCCATACATTAACCTGCTGGAGATTGGAAGTGATATGGGGCTACAACTGAGCATACTGGTCACCGTGCCATACATTAACCTGCTGGAGATTGGAAGTGATATGGGGCTACAACTGAGCATACTGGTCACCGTGCCATACATTAACCTGCTGGAGATTGGAAGTGATATGGGGCTACAACTGAGCATACTGGTCACCGTGCCATACATTAACCTGCTGGAGATTGGAAGTGATATGGGGCTACAACTGAGCATACTGGTCACCGTGCCATACATTAACCTGCTGGAGATTGGAAGTGATATGGGGCTACAACTGAGCATACTGGTCACCGTGCCATACATTAACCTGCTGGAGATTGGAAGTGATATGGGGCTACAACTGAGCATACTGGTCACCGTGCCATACATTAACCTGCTGGAGATTGGAAGTGATATGGGGCTACAACTGAGCATACTGGTCACCGTGCCATACATTAACCTGCTGGAGATTGGAAGTGATATGGGGCTACAACTGAGCATACTGGTCACCGTGCCATACATTAACCTGCTGGAGATTGGAAGTGATATGGGGCTACAACTGAGCATACTGGTCACCGTGCCATACATTAACCTGCTGGAGATTGGAAGTGATATGGGGCTACAACTGAGCATACTGGTCACCGTGCCATACATTAACCTGCTGGAGATTGGAAGTGATATGGGGCTACAACTGAGCATACTGGTCACCGTGCCATACATTAACCTGCTGGAGATTGGAAGTGATATGGGGCTACAACTGAGCATACTGGTCACCGTGCCATACATTAACCTGCTGGAGATTGGAAGTGATATGGGGCTACAACTGAGCATACTGGTCACCGTGCCATACATTAACCTGCTGGAGATTGGAAGTGATATGGGGCTACAACTGAGCATACTGGTCACCGTGCCATACATTAACCTGCTGGAGATTGGAAGTGATATGGGGCTACAACTGAGCATACTGGTCACCGTGCCATACATTAACCTGCTGGAGATTGGAAGTGATATGGGGCTACAACTGAGCATACTGGTCACCGTGCCATACATTAACCTGCTGGAGATTGGAAGTGATATGGGGCTACAACTGAGCATACTGGTCACCGTGCCATACATTAACCTGCTGGAGATTGGAAGTGATATGGGGCTACAACTGAGCATACTGGTCACCGTGCCATACATTAACCTGCTGGAGATTGGAAGTGATATGGGGCTACAACTGAGCATACTGGTCACCGTGCCATACATTAACCTGCTGGAGATTGGAAGTGATATGGGGCTACAACTGAGCATACTGGGATTGTTAGGAGTAATTACTAATCCCCTGGCTCTGGATTACTTAAATGTTCCACAATGAAATCTACAAACAAGGCATAACAGTATGTGGCCCTGACAGTATATAATAACAGAGAGCAGGGAAAGCCATTTTTTTTTATATTTCTGTTGATGCACACTTTTCTAAGACTGCAGTTTTAGCAAAATTAACACCAAAGGGACTTAGATAGGAGAAAAAAAAGAACAGATCTGCCTTTTATTCACAAATGATACAAGTTGCTAACTTCTGCAATTTAATGCTTGGTATTTTGATGACAGAGTGAAATAAGCAGTTATGTACTGGCCTTACCTATGGAAGACGACTGGGGGCTGATCAGCAAGTCCTCCTGCACTTGTTCACTTCCAGGGACGGTCTGCTGGTCACTCATGGAGCTTTGAGATGCGCTGACAGGCTGAGATACTTCCTCGTGCACCTCCTCATCACTTAGTCTTTCCACTTTGACTCTGATGTCATCCTCCATCACCAAAGGAGAATTGACTTTAGTGCTTTCACAGGCAACGTAATCGGTTACCCTCCGAGCAACTTCAGAAGGTCCTGGCAGTTCTAATGTCCTGGACTCTATTTGCTTGGCCTTGTCTGATTGAATCCTTCGATCGATGCCAAAGGGGAAAGTCCAAGGGAAGGCATGGGATGAGTCCACTGGCTGATTCCTAGCCTCGCTGTAAGAGGGTGTAGGGTTTAGCACTTGTGGAGAGCTTGTCTGCGTGCTGCATTTCAAAGGGCTCTCTGGCGACATTACGATGTAGCTTTTGCGCTTCCGACGAGACTCGCGGCAGATGGGAATGGTCCTCTCTACAACGCTGCATTCCGAGGACACCGGAGAGAGGCTCCCGTCTCGGAAATTATTGCAGTTGGCAGGGTTTTCTTGTCCGGTGTCCAGGACTTTCTCCTGCTGAGTGTTCCACAAAATACTGGACTTCATAAACTCGGAGCAAGTGCTCGCGACGCTAAACATCTGCATGTAACTGGCAGCGGCCAACACGTCAATAATGTTTTCCGTGTTGATGGAGAGAGTGGCAGTGTAGGCGTATTCCAGGAGTGGAATAAACCCCGTCACCGTGACGTGGTGCAAGTCCAGGATACACTGGCTGCTTTCTTCTGCTTGTCCCACCAGCTTGGTGCGGAAGAACTCGCTACAGGCTGCCAGGACCACTTTGTGTGCTCTAAAGATCTTGTCCTGCACCCGAATGGTGATGTCACAAAAGTGGCCATCGTTGCGTAACATGTTCAACTTTCCCAACATTTCCTGGCTGTGTGCCGGAGAATTGTGGGTAAACGTCTTCACGCCCATTCTGGAACGTTTGGGTTTCCTATTTGTCTCTTTATTTTGCTACAAACGACAAGTTCTGTTGTATCCAGTCTGAAACACACAAAGGACAACTCAGTCTTTTCTCTAGGAATATTTGCTATTTCTCACAGTGAGTAAAGGTGCAAGCTCACGCAAATGTGCTACATTTGATTTGCAAATACAAGGTGTTCTTAAAAACTGTAAACAGCAGCGGTATTAAATAGCAAAAGGACCAAAGTCCATCACAACAGATCACCAACCATATATTTTCTTTGTTACAGGTATAATACATTTCCATTCATTTACACACTTGGGTGGTATGTATAAAATGATTTCTGACAGAAAAAAAAGCCACTGTGCGTCTGTTGCGCCAAAATTAAGACTAAAAAAATCTCACATATAGGGTATTTATAAAAGTCAATTCTGGGGAAAAAGATGTAAAAGTAGAGCAATCGCCATGGAAACCAATGCGAATGGTCCTGCTGTTTTTAGAATGTTGCCCCAGAATTGACGTCTATAAAAAAAAACCTCCATTGATACTAAAAAGTTGCATACTGGCAATAAAAAGTCAGTTTTGCTCCTTTTTTTCTTTCGAATATCAATTTTGACAGGTCAATACAGACTATACAGGCGCAAGACCAAAAAGCCTGACTGAAGGAATCAGGATTAGACATAAAATAAGTAATTTATACATAACCACCAATTGACTTTTAAAATAAATAAATAGCAGTCCTGCATTTTTACCCACCCCTGAAAAACATGCACATTATACATTTTATGATCAGTGTGTCACATTGTCACAGCTTTACAAAGAGAGAGAGAGAAAGTGAGAGTGACAGAGATCTCTATAAAGAGATTAGACCTCATATATTATGTTATAACAGGGGCGTCCAACGCGCAGCTCATTAGCCAGTAAAGTGCAGCCCACCTGACTTAACCCCCAATATTCTCATAATGCCAATAAATGTACACTTTTGTTTGAATCAAGACCATTTAAAGCTGCTTTTGTATTACTGCTAAATAAACCAACATTTTTTCTGTGGCTAACAAGCTATTCTTTACCACTAGAAAAAAAAATGAATGCTGCGCAACACACATTTATTATTATTATTCCTCTTTTATAATATGCAGGGCACGTCTTATATCTTTTGGGGAAACCAATTCAGGAGCAAGCTTAATTATTATTAGGAGCGAAGGTATCATTCTTTTCCATTTCTATGTAAGAATGGATTGTACAGGTTCCAATGTAAACAGCCCTTCTTGGTATATATATATATATATATATATATATATATATATATATATATATATATATATATATATATATATATATATATATATAAGACGCAGTAAGTCAAGGGTGACAGAAGAGGGTCAGGGCATTGCAGGCATACCATTGTGAGCTACTTAGTTTAAAATAGAATCACAGCCACACTATATATTTGGCTGCAGTGATAGAAAGTATTGCGACTGGCTGTGTGGCGTATTATGGAAAAAATAATTCTGTTTATGTTTAAAAGAAAATAAAATAATGAAAGGTGCGTGGTTGGCAAAAAAATCCTTAATCTGTGCGCCAAAAAAATGTCTCTTACTGTAATGATGACAACATGAGGCTGGAAGATCTCAAGACATTAGAATCTATTTTCCATGCCATTCACCAGCTTTATACATTGAGTCTGGAATGCTGCACCCATCACATGGCCTTTTAAAGCAAGCCTTCTAATTTCTAGCCGTCTTTGAAGCCATACCAGACGTGGATGATCTTCTACCCAATGAAAAAATAGAGACAATTAAAAAGTATCCTAAACATAGGATGTGTCGGCAGATAAGAACCATTCGGTCCATCTAGTCTGCCCAATTTTCTAAATACTTTTATTAGTCCCACCGTTCCCTATCTTATATCTAGGATAGCCTTGTGCCTATTCCACGCATGCTTAAATTCCTTCACTGTGTTTACCTCTACCACTTCCGCTGGAATGCTATTCCATACATCCACTACCCTCTCAGTAAAGTAATACTTCCTGATATTACTTTTAAATCTTTGCCCCTCTAATTAAACTTTAGTTAAATCAATAAATAAATTAGTTGTAGTGTATTTAAAAAAAAAAAAAAATTTGGAAGACAGTCTCAGAAATGTAGGTTATTTTGCAAACCTACACTACGTAAACCAGAGCTTGAAAAATTTCTGTAGACTTAGGAGCCAGACAGACCAAATCAGGAGCCAGTCTGGCAATTTTTAAAAGCCAGGAAAATGGTGCTTCCATTGAGTTCACTGTAAAACAACCAAAAAAAAAAGTTAGGAGCCAGCTGTAGGCATTTTAGACGCCATGGCACCCTGGCTCCTGGGATTTGTCAAGCTTGTCCTGTTTTAGGAGCCAAGGAAATAGTTCAGCTATAGAGTTCTACGTAAAGCAATCAAAAAAAGGTATCTCAAGCCTACACAGACCCAATTATTTTAAAAGCAATATATAATAACAAAAAAAAATGGAAAAAAACCTCCAACAATATCAGTTTATAAGAGTGATTTTATAGTTGTCCTTCCACTATCTGACAACATTTTGAATAACCTCTATTAAGAAGAAAAGGCGACAACCCTGCCGAAGCCCCTGGCATGGGTAAAGCCACAGGTCTGCTGTGAATGATAGGAGTTGTAATTCAAAAGCAGCTAGAGAGGTGCAGATCTTTCACGTACACAAATGTGGATTGGGAAACGGTCAGTAGGTGAAATCAGCCTAAATTTGTATTTAACAAGACTTGAAAACATAAAAAAAAACTTCTGAAATTGCTGTCTAGAGGGGGAGGGTGCCCAAGCCAATCTGCTTTAACAAATGTGAGAGAAGCAGGCGGGATATAAAGTCAGTTCAGAAAGTGCCAGGTGGGATGGAAAGCGACAGACATATTGCATTCCTAACTCACACCAATGTCTCATTTTACATACACTTGCTGCTTCTATAGGATTATCTGAACAATATGACTCAATACAGAGAGAACTGCAGGCAATTGAGAAGGGAATTTCAAACTTATGGCCAAAGTAGCTAAGTGGGAATAATCCTCCCATATAGCTCCATTGGAGAATGTTTTCCAATTCTGCTCCATTGGTCTAAAGTTTGAAATTCCCGTCTAGTGTCGTAATGTATTTTGCTTTCCCCCAAGTTTAATCAGGATCTTATATAACAGCAACGGGAAACAGTGCGCCTACAACATGTACCTTACACTTAAAGTAGGATCAATTTGCTACATATGTGTTTAACTGGCCAGTTGCACCCAGCCTATTTCTATATGTTGCACATTTTATTACATGTGATAGGTACTTATTTTTTACTTTAAAACAATTGTGGTTTTATATGGAAAATAATTGCACCGGGGCTTCAGTGACGTCCAATCAGGAGGGATTGGTGAGATAGGCGAGACGGTTACCATAGCAACAGTAATAATTCTATTACACCATATTTGCAGTTTCTAGGAGATGGGCAGAATTGAGGGGAAAAAACGTTATGTGACAGATCTGTCTGTTTAGTTAGTTTTTTTGGGATACTATAAAGGCTAGATGCACTAAAATCCACACAATCTCGGCAAGACTGACCTTGTAACATCAGTGTTAAAGATAGAACTCCTCCCATTCGCTCGGCCTTATACCTCAATCGAAGGGTGGTTGACACAATATTAAATATAATGTTAAAGCTCTGGAACTAAACCAAGAAGGGCACCTGACATGCTAATATAAGCGTATATAAGTATGCCACAGACACACTACACAGACACATGGGAATAATGAACGGGTTTCATTATTTGAAAATGTAGGGGTTCCTTTAAGGAGCCAGTAAATGCCTATCTGGGAGGATGATCTCACTGTTAGTTTAACATGTTTATTATAGTATAACATACACCTCGGTTATATTTAGACAGTTATACTGGTGGTGAATGTATTCCTGCAAGTAACAAAAGCCTCCCCTTGAGCGCCTCCTCCCCCCCATCCTTCCCAATTTGTAGCACACACCATATTCCAGTCTTTAATAAACGGCTTGCATTTTATTAATAATAATTACTGAATCCCCTGAATGCAACAGACCAAGGGTATCTTTGGGCTACCGCCTTTGGTAATAAGAGACCATCACCTAAAATATTTAATAAAGTATCTCAATTTGCAGCTATTGCCATGTTAGTGTCTGATGCAATTCTTATCTTTCCTGCTTTCCCTGTCCACCTTGCAAGGGTAGAACCCATATACTGCACGGCTGATCTCCATGATTAAATGGAGGCTGCTATACCAGTCTATTAGGCAGGGAGTAATGACCTAATAATGCAATTAATTCTACACGTGGTTTCAGTGCTTCCACGAATCGAGGAGCAGCTTAACTGGAATTGTTTACCATGAGGAAGACTGATGATCCTTCCATCGATATAATAATACGTTTGTACACGCCATGTTTCCAGATCCGTAGAGAACCTGGAATGTATATTTATTACAAAAATGCTAAAGTAACTGTCAGCTAACTATTTTTTTATTTCAGTTTGTCAGAAGGCCTGATGAGAAATTGATTTATTTGCATTATTTTGACAATACTAAGTGGAGCGTTCTGAGGCACTATGATGGCTACACGGAATGTACAGTACAACTGACCCAGGGATACAGGTCTCTGATAGTGAGGAGGCAGGGCTTATAAAAAAGCATTACTGCCGGCTCCTAATGTTTTTTATTCTTGTGCATGGATTTCTAGGACTGTATAATTTACCTGGCTCCTAAAAATTACTAGACTGACTCCTGGACTGCTTCCTAAAGTCTACAAATATCTGTCAAACCCTGCTATAAATTACATTTTTCTAAAGCAGCCAAGGGGCTATCCAGTCATGCTTTTGAGCAAGCACAGTGCAGTCACCTGGTTTTCTTAATGGATAACATTCATCCAGTGAACCCGGTCATGTCATGTCAGGAGGTATGTTTTTTTTTGATTTGGCTTGAGCTAGCTATTGTTGTGTATCTCTACTGACTGCTTTTGTACACTCCAGTCTGCAACGGAGTCTGTGAAGCACCCGAAAGCTTTTCAGATGCGTAATTTAGCAATCGTAATATTACAGAAAGTCCATGGAGCATTTTCCTGCTCTACATAGAACCGTGAAGGCATGCGTTCATTATGTGACATCATGGCAGTCTGCGCAGAAATCTGTGCGTTCAGTTAGTGAGCATACGCCCAGGATGTATAGGAACATGGTCATTTCAAACAAAATCTGCTTTTTGTCTCCATGGTGAAATGGAAAATAAAGTTATTGTGTAATCGCCCTCAAATATTTGGAAAAACACTCGAAAAAGAACAGACACGTCCAAGTTATAAAGACAAGATTTGAGAGCACTTTCATTTTCCGCCAACGAGAAAGGTTTCTAACGAGACTGGGGATGAAGGGACATTAAAAAGAGAATGAAACATTATGCTTTGTAACTAAATATAAGTCATTATAACATATTTTGTATCCGTGTGACATAATGGAAAAATGCTCTTCAAATCTTTCAATAAACATAAAGAAATACAACTGCCTGCAAATTAACTTTGGTATAGAAAAGCAAACCACACAGAGTAAGATTGCCTCCTAATTTATGCATTTACTTGAAATTTTACTTATACAATGTAAGGATCATTTTCAATATTTTTTTATTCTCTATATTAACAGTAAAAACAATGTGACACCGTTCCTTTAGGGTGAGCATGTACCTGTAGCACACAGATTGATCCAGTCCCTGACTATCACTCGATTTCTTTTGTTAACATGTATAAACCAATAAGCGAAATCCTTTGGCAAGGTCAATATACTCTGGCTTAGTGTCTTTATTGATAAGTGTAACTATCACAAGGCATAGCTAAATAAACTATACTGTATTGTATGTAACTCTGGCATTTCTAATGACAAGGGCAATTTAAAGTGAACTTGTCACTTCACATTGGCTGGGTTAGTGAGGGGGGGGGGGGGGGGGGGAGACAGCTGTACATGTGGAATTCTACCCAACTGTGTGAATACTGCTTTCTGCCCGTCAGTAGCGCACTGGCTGTATGCCAACTTCATACGTTATGCCTTCTCTGTTCCTGAACAATGCCAGCTGGTATAGAGAGAATGGTTTTCTCCTAAGGTACAACTGATTTGATATCTACACAATAAATACTTCTTTAAAGCAGTGGTGTTTGTTTTAGATTTTACTTTTATTGTAGGGATTTGTGATTGCCTCGCTGATTCCAGTCAGACCGGTCCGTAGCCACACAATCCCCCTGGCAGTCGCCTCTGGAGTATCGGTAGGCATCTGCCACATTGCAGAACATCTCAAAGCAATAGCCAGTGCCAGAATCTGCACAGGTTCTTGCGGATGATACTGCAATGGGGGCAAGGTGTAGCCATGTAGTGTTGAAACATAGTTTGGGGGAGATGTTAAATAACACTTATGGAAGAATGTTCCTGTAAGAGTTTGGAAAACAAAATGTGTTCCCATTTTTTTTTCTATTTGATAAGTACTGTGTTAATAGTTTCCAATTCCTAGACTTCCAACTGCAACCTTCCAGCTGTTTGGGGACTACAACTACCATTTAGCAAGGTAGTAGGGGATTATGGGATGTGTAGTTTAGCAGCAGCTGGAGACCCCCAGTTGGAATCCTAGGTTCTAGCTCTAGCTGATGCCAGGTAATTGGTGTGATGTTAGTGATGTTGATTCGGGAAGAGGACTATCTTAATTTACAGGTAGAGGACAATGATGCCTTTATGTGTCACGGATGATGACATGGAACATGCAAATGAGATTCCAGCTTGTTAAGTGTCATGTGTATGGCCTAGATTCATGTAAATATCACAACCATGTCAAGGAGCCTGGCTGCAGGAGCTTCAGTCACAAAAACCATGACCTGAGGACAGTTAGCAATGTCATGAATGGGATGGGTAGAGGAGACAACATCTGCAAAGGATAACAGGAAGAGCACTGAGCAAAATCAGGACTGTTGGGACAACATGCAAAACGAACAGGTAATTGTGCTTGGATTCAGAAAATGTTACAATGAAGTTAAATAAATATGAACATTCAGCGGGGGACCAATACATTGTTTACATGTTAAATATTTGTTTCCCCATCAAGTTACCAACTAAGATTAGTTCTCAAAAATAAAAGATATATATATATATATATATATATAATCATGCCAGGAAACTTCTGAGACAAGTCTGTGACTCACAAACAATGTAAGTGACAACAAAATAATCCACTATGATGTGCTTATATTGGGTTGGCAAGCTTACAAAGTTTAAAAACTTTAAAATACTGAGAGCAAGTTGGATGCATGAAATAGTCTTCCAGCAGGAGTGTGATGGGATAAGTACAAGGCTATCCTCAACATATGATAAAGCCAAAGACCAAATAAGGTTCTTATCTGTCAACGCATGTCTATTTATTCCCAACTGGCTACTAACAATATTGTGTGAGCTACAAGCACAAGCCTTGGCAGCATCCTGCTCTAAGCTGCACCTCAAAAACCACAGTGCCCAGTGTGACATGCATGCCAGGCGAACAAAAGCCCACTTGGGACAGAGACCAAATATTGACAAATTTACAAGCACAGTAATGCTCAATCAGACCCAGACACAATCAGTAAATCACAGTCACGCCAGTCCACTGGGGGCCGCATTTAACAATGGCGCTCTAGGTGATGTAAATATTCCCGCAGCTTTAAAGATATCCACGGCGATGGGGTTAACACAAAATTTGACAGCAGCCGGACCACCTCGTCTGCCCTAGTTGCGTTTCCATGGTGACTAAATTCTTCTACCGTCTTCAGTATGATAAAACTATTGGCTCTGGAATTTCCAGGTAGATCGTAAAAAGGGATACAACTCCAGTGTTCCTTATAATTAAACTAGAGATCAAAACCACGATAATGAAAGAATATATTTATATCCGCTTACCATCAATGCAACTCAAGCCAGACAATTCCAATATTTATCTGAGGGTTCCTTGACGTACACACACACACAGATATATATGTCGTTTCATTTTTGCACTTACTGAAAGCCTTTAAGGAGTCTATCTGAAATGTAAGAAACTTGTTTACCAGGGTTTCTCATGATGCAGAACTAAACGAGCTATAAAGAGTGCTCGGTGTCACTAGGATATCTTGGCCACTGTGTCACAAATTACAGTCTGCAGAGAACCTGGACACTGTGAAGCACACAGACTGCTGCATCCAATGCAAATCCACTGATACCACCACTTGCATGTTCTTCTGTGTCTCATATCATGCTATTTCCATGATGCAAAACCAATGTGTAGCATGCAGTCTGATCTCGTTGCAGACATTCATTTTTGCACTAGCAGAGAAAGGCAGTCCCGCCAGTCATGATGCTTCAACGTTTATATTCTGATATACTTACAAATCTGTGTTAGTTTTGAAATCTGAGGTATATTTGAAGGCGGATTATGGAGCAGACATGATATCTGACTCACAAAAACAAGTTCAGCAAGATGACATTTTCTGTGGTTTAATTTGCACTGAAATGTAATATAATCTGACTCTGTAAAATGCACATGTAGAGAAACTGCTGTTACTGGGAGGACTGTTAGCGAGCAGGTAAAAACTGAAACGTAGACCCCACGCATGTCCACGCAAGGTCGGCTCTACTCTGAAAAAGCGGCAATGTGCTTTTTAAAAAAAACATACAAACAAACTTTAATGTCACAGAGAATAAAATATTACTGAGTCAAAGATTATCAGGATTATCTGTCAGTCTCAGCTGTGAAGGTAACTAAAGTTATATGTAACCAAGAAGAAAAGCCAGCAACAGTTTTAGAGATTTAACTACAGTTCTACCCAGTATGCACGATTCGGTTTGCAGAGCTTGGCCTGGGGATTCGCTCTACTCTTAAAGGGCCTGAAAGCCTGCAAAATTGACCCAAAGTCAGCTAAAGACAGACAAATTTCAAGCATTTCAATTCGCCAGCTAATAACTGGCAAATTGAAGCTAAATGTGATGAAGAATAATAATAATGTACAAATGTAATTTATTAATGTTATGTATAGCACATATAACAATATTCTTTATTTTTTGTACTTAATACCATACTGATACAATTTGGCCAGGATTCTAAAGTCAGAGCTACTGAGCAGACCCTCCAGTACAAGAAGAAACATTCATTTTACTTCCCAATTAAATGTAGCAGAAATAAACCAATCATGCTTGGGCTGGGGTCTGTAAATTAAACAGTGTCAGTCCCTAACTTGACCTGTATAGGTTTTTTTTTAGCTTGTGTTTGTTTAGCTTTGTTCCATACTATCTGGATCCTTCTGGTTGTCACTTTGACAGAAGGACTTGGCTTGTCAAATTACAGCAGCTTTAATCAAGCAAAGGGGCAGCATGTAATAACACTGGGTGAGACTGACAGAATCCCATGCAAGCCTCAAAGAGGAAGTAAAAAAAGAAAGAAAAAAAAATCGAACAGGTTTTTGTTGTTTTTTCCCCAGAAAAAAAAACAAAAAACGGATTGTGGAATATTTTCTAATGATAAATCAAATGTTTCAGTGAAGGTATTCATATAATAACTTCTCATAAAGAAGCTTGTGTAACACAATGTACAGTGCCAGGAATTTATAGCTCAGCGATAGTTTTTGTTTTTTCTGATTATATTTTCTGATTTTGTTTGTGTTTTTTTTCCTGCCCATTCATCAAAAACTGGTAAAACCAGAGAGCTTATCAGGTGCTCCTTACAGACGAGAGAACAAAATAAAATGTAAAAAAAGGTATTTGGAGTTTATAACTTATTCAGACAATAATTCAAATTTGAATATGACAAAATCATAATAAATGATCAAAAAAAAAAAAAAAAAAAATCATAATTTTTTGCTAATCCAAGTCACAAATTATACATTAAGTTTCAGTATCCAGAAGTGAAAAATGGACCCCCCCTATAAGCGACTCTTTGTAATGTGGTGAGGACTAGTCTGATTGGTGGAGGTGTGTGCAGCCAATCAGAAAAATAATATCTTTGCCCCCTTGTGATTGGTTGTGAGGGATTTCTATTTACAGCACTTGTACAGGAATAAAGGAGGAAACACAAACTCACAAAACATTTTGTCTGCCTGGTGTTTGGTAGCAGTCAGGGGCCCACGGAAAACAAAATAAAATAAATGGAAATATGTGTCAGTGATAGTATTTGGCTGGACAAATGCCAGAAGCCAGGTAACCGTGGATCCTAGGATATCATTGCTGATGCACTATGCTCTCATTCAATATGACCTGCCCAATATTTAGGACCACTGACTTCAAAATGGCCTGCCTTTAGGTAAAGAATGTCTGCATTTATTAGAATGTGAATCTCTCTATTCTAAATATATTTCATGTATTCACAAATATCAGGTTTGCAAGTTCTACTGACCATCCCCATCAGCAATAACCTCCCCAATGATTACTATACTTGCAGTGTATGCATAAGTAGATTGCACAAGATCCTTCCAAAACACACATTTCTGCAATTGGTTCTGCTTCAGGTATACAGTAAAGATTGTCAGGTCAGCCATTTTTTTTTTTTTTTTTTGCTGGTCATATATAAAACTTTTAGATGATTCCTGACATAATTTAGAATGCAAGTGTGGGCAAAATAGAGCAATTAATTAATCAAGAAGATTGTGAACAGATTTCCCTTTGAACACATATGAATTATGCATTTTGAAGGGCAGCATGAAAAAGTGACATATCAAAAATAATTGGTAAAGCATACATACGGATTGAATGGAAATAGAGGATGGGTTAATGTAAGATATATTCAGCTTGATAACAAGAAAGTGTGATTGAAAGGGTTGACTGCTTAATTTACAAGTAACAAAACATTGGAAATTATTTTCAGGATATATCCTGAATATATGAACATATATGCAAGCAATGAAAGGTTGCAAACATAAAGGGATACTGGCATACTGATGTAAATAAACTTTCCATCAACATAAAACTTTGGTTTATACATTTGGTAGCAATTGTCTCAGCAAATAACATCTGGAATACTTTTGGGGAACAGGAGTTTTTTCTTTTATAAACAAAAAATAATAATAATAATAATTACATTTTATCCACCATTATTTCTAGGCAAATCTATGGCAAGAGAAATCCATGTAGTACCTGCTCTGCCACTTTTGGTTCTGTCAGCTTCAGCTAATTGCCTGACCACAGTATTTCAGTGAGGAGCACCGTATATAATATGTACAGAACCAAATGATCTACATGTCACATGATGGGGTCTCACAAGATTCAGTCTACCTAAGACCTTGTGAAACTCATGATCCATGACATAATTAGTGCTTGGATATAAAGCAGGATTTACATTGAAACAGACCAACTGTAACCTTGTTATGGGAAAATAATGCATAGTCCATTCTTCATCTGCAAAGATCCTTCAAAACACAGCTTGATAATTCAAGATCTTCCAGATTTTCTATGCTGACAATACTTAGTCACCAGGACTAGTACAAGATTTTAGCATCTCTAAGACAATA
Organism: Pelodytes ibericus; assembly: GCA_036172795.1. Lineage (NCBI taxonomy): Eukaryota > Metazoa > Chordata > Amphibia > Anura > Pelodytidae > Pelodytes > Pelodytes ibericus. The sequence goes on along the minus strand of CM069866.1, from coordinate 12,034,837 downwards.
ATACTAAGAGGATCAATATCTTTCACATGAATATGATGCCTTGAAAAACAACTACCGTATTTGCTCGATTATAAGACGACCCTGATTATAAGACGACCCCCCAAACTTTGGATATTCCTTTAGGAAAAAAACTAAAAGCCTGAATATAAGACTACCCTATAGGAAAAAAGTAAAACTTGTATATATTCACATGTAAATTGCTTTTTTTATAAAATATTATATAAAAAAAATGCATTTCTTGTGTTTATTTCCTTTTATGTGCCAATGCTGCCTCTCTCTTTCCCTTGCCCCCAGCTTTGTCTCACTCCCCCCTCGCCTGTCTCTTCCCCCCCACATGTTTCTCTCTGCCCCCCTCCCTCCCTTTGTTGCTCTGTCCCCCCTTCCTCTGTCTCTCCCCCCCTTCCTGCTCTGTCCCCCCTGTCTCTCTGCCCCCCTCCCTTCCCCTTACCTCGATCCCTGGTGGCTAGTGGGGGCAGCCGGGGGATGTCTGCACGATACTTGCAGACATCCTCCATGCTGCCCGACACGGCAGTCTATTATGACGGACAGCTGGTCCATCATAATAGTCTGCCGTGTCGGGCAGCATGGAGGATGTCTGCACGTATCGTGCAGACATCCCCCAGCTGCCCGATTTACCCTGGTGGCTAGTGGGGCAGCAGAGGAAGTCTGCGCGATGAGAGCAGACCTCCCCTGCTGCCGCCCGGCACGCTCGCCGGGACTTTTGTGACGAAAGCGGAAGTACCCGGCTTCTACACAGAAGCCCCGGCGGTCGTGCCGGGCGGAAGCAGAGGAGTCTGCGCGATGCCCCTGCTGTCAGAGAGGGGGATCCAGGTCCCCTGCAGCTCTGCTGGGGACCTGGATCCATGTCTTATAATCTGACCTCAATTTGAGGTCAGATTATAAGAAGACCTCGATTATAAGACGAGGGGGATTTTTCAGAGCATTTGCTCTGAAAAAAACCTTGTCTTATAATCGAGCAAATACGGTACTTGGTTTATCTATTTTAATGGGTACATGCTCACATCAAGTTGAAATACAGGTACACAAATAGAAGCAGTTTCATTACATGTTTGATCACGGAGCAGTAATCTTTAACAGCCTGTACACAAAAGATATTGGCTAATTTCAGATGCTAAGGAAAAGGTATATTCAAAGTTTTATTAAAAAAAAAAAACAACAAAAAAACACTACCATGGGGCACCAATAGAGATATATTTTTCTTTTTTTGGAGCCATGGCACCCTGACTTCTACAGGTGTGTATTCACAAGTCCCATTACTCACTCAAAACGAACATCAGCTGTTTCTCAACAAATTCAATTCAACAATTGGTTTTAACACTAGGCCCAACAGGGTCTAGTTTGATAATTCATATCCATATAATTCATATGCATATAACAATAGATGTAACAAAAGTTTGCAACTATGCATACCTTAGGAACTGACACAGTACAGACTATGGGTATTGTTTAGAAAAGTAAATTCTGTGGCAAAGTTCTAAAAGTGGAGCAGTCACCATGGCAACCAATGTTCCTTCAGTTGAGAGCATTTGCTTTCAAAATAAACACCAAACATGTTTTGTATTGGTCGTGACAACTTTTAAATATCTAAGAGTCAATGTCATTACATCTTTTTTTAACTATATATACACACACATATGTAAGAGATATTAATAATTTAATAAAAAATATGGTCAATGGTGTACATAAATACACACACATAAGTTTATATTATATATATATATATATATATATAGTGGATGGTACAGATGTAAGGAGCAAGTGGTATGGGCAAAGAGCAGATGAAAGGTGGTCAGGGGCAGATGTAGGGGACATATAAAAGAGGGCAAATAAGAGGGGGCATATAGAAATCAGAGGACAAATACAAGGGGGAGAGAGCAAATGTAGAGGCAAGTACAAGGGAGGTGGCAGATAAATAAAGTAGGTGGGGGCAGGTACAAGGGAGGTGGAAGATAAATAAAGGGGGTGGGGGCAGGTACAAGGGAGGTGGCAGATAAATAAAGGGGGCAGGTATAAGGGAGGTGGCAGAAAAATAAAGGGGGCAGGTATAAGGGAGGTGGCAGAAAAATAAAGGGGGCAGGTATAAGGGAGGTGGCAGAAAAATAAAGGGGGCAGGTATAAGGGAGGTGGCAGAAAAATAAAGGGGGCAGGTATAAGGGAGGTGGCAGAAAAATAAAGGGGGCAGGTATAAGGGAGGTGGCAGAAAAATAAAGGGGGCAGGTATAAGGGAGGTGGCAGATACATAAAAGGGGAAGGTACCAGATAAATAAAAGGGGCAGGTACCGGGGAGGTGGCAGTGGCAGACAAATAAAAGGGGCAGGGCAGGTAGCAGATAAATAAACGGGGCAGGTACCAGGAAGGTGGCAGATAAAAAAGGGGGCAGGTACAAGGGAGGTGGCAGGTAAATAAAGGGGTGGGGGCAAGTACAAGGGAGGTGGCAGATAAATAAAGGGGTGGGGGCAAGTACAAGGGAGGTGGCAGATAAATAAAGGGGCGGGGGCAGGTACAAAGGAGGTGGTAGATAAATAAAAGGGGCGGGACAGATGTAAGTAGTAAAAGAGAAGGAAGATGAAAAGACAGAGGGTATAAGAGAGAGAAAGGTGGGGCAGGCTGTGGGCTTCTTCACTCGCCCCCCATTGAGCAGTAGGAGACCATACGGGCGGGAAGCAGTCAGTCGTCTGCACACCTACCAGGCTGCGTGCGGCCTAACGCGCTCTAACAGCGCGTATAGGCTACGGGTACGAGCCCCTATTCCTCACCTCCTCAGCAGATTCTCTCCACCGCCGTCTTCCCCCCCTGCTCTGGCGGGCAGTTGGTGCGCGCCGTTCCCGGCGGCCTATGCCTGCGTGTACCCGGGCGGCCGCGCTCACAGGCCCAGGCGCTCGGAATCTTCCACTTCCCAGGGGTGGGGGGAGGAGATGGAGGAGGAGAGCGCATCAGTTTGTTTGTGTCCCACAATGCTGTGCGGGCGGAGGGGGGAGCCGCGTGACGCAGCATGAGGGGGCGGGTAGCAGTCTGGCTCGCGGTTGCCTGGATACAACTGCAAGACCCAGACTGATCCAGTGATGCAGCCTGTATCCAGGCGCTGGGTGCCCGGGGATATGGTGATGCAGCCCGTATCCAGGCGCTGGGTGCCCGTGGATATGGTGATGCAGCCCGTATCCAGGCGCTGGGTGCCCGGGGTTATGGTGATGCAGCCCGTATCCAGGCGCTGGGTGCCCCGGGATATGGTGATGCACCCTGTATCCAGGCGCTGGGTGCCCGTGGATATGGTGATGCACCCTGTTTCCAGGCGCTGGGTGCCCGGGGTTATGGTGATACACCCTGTATTTGGGTGCCCGTGGATATGGTGATACACCCTGTATTTGGGTGCCCGTGGATATGGTGATGCAGCCTGTATCCAGGCGCTGGGTGCCCGTGGATATGGTGATGCACCCTGTATCCAGGCGCTGGGTGCCCGGGGATATGGTGATGCAGCCCGTATCCAGGCGCTGGGTGCCCCGGGATATGGTGATACACCCTGTATCCAGGCGCTGGGTGCCCCGGGATATGGTGATGCACCCTGTATTTGGGTGCCCGTGGATATGGTGATGCAGCCTGTATCCAGGCGCTGGGTGCCCCGGGATATGGTGATGCAGCCTGTATCCAGGCGCTGGGTGCCCGTGGATATGGTGATGCAGCCTGTATCCAGGCGCTGGGTGCCCGTGGATATGGTGATGCACCCTGTATCCAGGCGCTGGGTGCCCGTGGATATGGTGATGCAGCCTGTATCCAGGCGCTGGGTGCCCCGGGATATGGTGATGCAGCCCGTATCCAGGCGCTGGGTGCCCCGGGATATGGTGATACACCCTGTATCCAGGCGCTGGGTGCCCCGGGATATGGTGATGCAGCCTGTATCCAGGCGCTGGGTGCCCGGGGATATGGTGATGCACCCTGTATTTGGGTGCCCGTGGATATGGTGATGCAGCCAGTATCTGGGTGCCCGTGGATATGGTGATGCAGCCCGTATCCAGGCGCTGGGTGCCCGGGTGATATGGTGATGCAGCCCGTATCCAGGCGCTGGGTGCCCGGGGATATGGTGATGCAGCCTGTATCCAGGTGCTGGGTGATATGGGGATGCAGCCCGTATCCAGGCGCTGGGTGCCCGGGGATATGGTGATGCAGCCCGTAACTAATTGGGTATAATGTTTTGGCAATCTGTGTGCAACTGGATGCATCATTTTCTGTTTGATCATACATTATTTTATTCAGTCCTTCATCTGACCTCCCTTATTAAGACTGGTAAAATCTCATGGTCCCAGCAAGCATTATACCCCTCTTTTGCCAATATTCTATAAATAAAAGGCCAGTTATTACAAATTCTATCACTATATATTTTACAATATGTTTCTAAATTCTGCTGAGAAATTGGTAAATAAAAAAACTTTTAAATACACATACCACTTTTCTCATTTTAAATTCCTCTTATTTTAAGAAAGACACCCTCCTCCCTCCCATTTAACTCATTTTTACTAGTCAGATTTCCCCTTTTATATATCTCCCACATTTATATATACAAATATATTCATTAAATTTTTTTAGATTTAATTTATTTATATGTATTTTTTCTCTATCCCCTATTTTTTTCATATTTAAGGTGTTTACACCATTGTAAATGGGAACCCTCTGAGGAAGCGAAAAGCGTCAGGGCTCCAGTGGGTCAAACCGTGTGGGGAGCCCAACACCACTTCCCCAGTGATGCAGCCTCCCAGTTATTGATTGCTCAGGGTCGGAACAAAAATCTTCTCTTTGATTGGATAGGGTTGAAAAATCAAATCATTTTTCAATGTTACATGGAAAGTGGCCTAAACTGGGCAAATCCAACTGCAAATAAACACAGTGACATACTAGAGAAATGGTTAAAGGTAATAAAATAGAAAACTGATAGCATAGTTTTTCGGATGGAAAGATTGTGGGGTATATCTGATAGGTAGAGATTTCTGACGGGTAGAAATATTTGACAGATATAGCTAGATAGAAATACAGGTTGTATACTACCAGATGCCTCAAATGTAATTTAATTTTTTGGAGTGGGCAATGGAACAAAGTTTATAATGAAGTTGTGTGCTATGCTGGCGCTGTGACTAGCACAAAATATAGATTTGATTTTATTCTCCCCTAAACTGACATTGCAAATTATGTATGATAGGTGCACTTTAAGATGTGAAAAGTTGGTGGTTTAAATCTATTCTGTAAAACCTCACTCCCAAGCTGATGTGCATAATTCATAAAATATTTACGTCCAGCTCAATGTATCCTTTATAAAGCGCCAATTTTGGATTTCCTGCAAATGTTTGTTTTATTTCTTTTGTTGTTTAAAAAATGATTTTGTTCTGCGCGATGGAACTTGTTCATCCAAATCATTTTTTTCCCCTGCTTGTTGAAAAGAAATCCCATCCATAATGTACGCAGTCATGGACATAATAAGCTAGGATCACCCTAGTCATGGATTTTTACTGTTGCATTGGGCATTTCAATTCCATCCTTTTTTGCATTTTTGTGCAGAAACTCCTTCTCTGTGGATGTGGAAGAATTGGCTAACGAGTCCCTCTTTCTACAAATATTCCAAATTTTAATATTTTGTGTTATGTCTTCAGAGACAATCTAACTATGTGTACCGGATATATAATCATTTTTTTTTTTCTGCAGTTCTAGGTATTTTTATGGCAATTGATGCTAAATTAAACAAATGTTTTTAGAGGGGTATTAAAATTGGTGAGTTCACATCTAACACCTCAATCCATAATCATGTCTTTCCTCGGATAAAATAGGACTTTATCCCTAGTCAACAGCATTTTAGGTATTATAGTGGTTGTGCCAGACCTTCATAGAATGGTCCAAGAGATTCAGATGAGCTGTGGAGTAGAATACAGCTGGAGAACCTTACTGTGCAGATGTGGATCTTGCTCTTCTGGTCAAGTGCTCGCTCTTTGTCTGTGATACTTGTACATTATCATTGATAAATGTGATCAATGTACTTACAGTTCTGGGATGCTTGAGGACACGTGTTGAGAACCTATGACTTAAGGCCCATGGCATGACCCACAGTGACTAACTCTACCATTCCCCCTGGTGAAGCACATCCTGCAGTTGCCCTCGACAGCTCTCATTGTAACATCGTCTGGTTCATGAAGCTTCATACAGGTGCTTTCCAGATCTTTGGTTAGTCTCATGCGTTTATACCAGACTTGGCAAGATGTCGCACAGTGTTGGTCTGTGATTGGTTTCTCCATACAGCACAAGGCGCGAAATCGGAGAAACCTCTGTCTGCAGTTTCATTTAAAGATTGCATCAAACGTAGGAATTTTAAATAGAGAGGTTTTATGAAAGAATATAAAAAAAACCCTGCTATGGAGCTTATTTTTTGCTCTGTGTAGCGCTATCAGGGGTCAGCCATTTTGTTTAGAATCTTGAGATCAAATGGTCCAACAGATGTCTGCCCCATGATAGAGCTATACAGAGAAAAGAAGGCTCAAAAGGTACTTTATTTTCTTTCATTAAAATATTTCTATTTAAAATATCACTTAAAAATTTCAATTAAACATAACATTTTTTTTTTTGCAACAGTTGACCTTTTAATGTAACCTATTTGTTCTACGATGGCCGGTAATTTGCCAAAATGGTCAAAAATGCATCATTGCGCTATGTGTAAACAAAATCCCACATTATGATGATATCACTGATAGTTGATTCCCTGTAGCTAAGACTGTACCCGATCCAAAATGGAATAGGAAATAGGCACTTGAGTCCATTACCCTGCTGCCAGGATGCCCAAAGTCTTAGAATTGATGTCGTCTTATAATCGGACATCAATTAGAGGTCTGATTATAAGACTAAGATCCGAGTGCAAATAAAAGGAAATAAACATAAATGCATTTTTAAAAGTCAATTTTATTAAACATGAAAACATTTTACATGTGAATTAATATTTACAAGTAAAACATATTTTTTTTTTTTATTGAGGGTAGTCTTATATTTGGGCTTTTTCTTTTTTTTACCACAGTAGAACAAGTCTTGGATGTGCATCCTTCTCTATCTGGTCTGAAAATACGCCAAGTATATGGTTACTCCTAGTTAAATGGAGCGTGTTCTACCACCATGAAATCATATGGAAGCAATCGATGGACGGCTTATAAATTGAGTGGGGTTTACAAATATATGGAAATGAATATAATTATAGGAATCCAGCATACAATATATACAATGTACAAATTCCAAAGGCGGCATTTCCTAGGATGCCAAACATAGATCTAGTTTCCTAAATGTTAATGACCTATGACTGTGACTGAGGTTTAACAAGCCAGAAATTCCTTTGTTATGTTTACAATAAAACATAGTATTTACGGCTATAATCTTGTGGTATTCCTATATGTTATATATGTTTAATATGATGATATTCTATTTTAGTTCATAATACTATAAATATTCTGATGATGTGATTATATGCTTCAGGTAGGTAACCCATGAGCATACCTCCCAACTTTGCCCTCCGGCGAATCGAGGGGGGCACAGTCTGGGGAGGCGGCTGTCAGTGCTACCCCTCATGTGCGGTGACACTGTCACCCATTTTTACTCCTGGCTTCTGAAGCCAGGATAGTTACTGCGCATGCACACAATACTTTGCATGCCCAGTAAGCATTCTCTGGTGTCTGGGATACTTGAGAATGCAATCAGGACTGCAGGTTTGCGGTCTTGAGTCCTGCTGTCACTCTCAGCTCTACCTCTATCCCGAAAAGCGGCACAGAGGTAGAGTGCGCCGGGACAGTGGGACATGGCTCCCAAATCAGGACAGTTGGCAGGTATGATATAATCTATGCCCTGTTTGTCTTCTATTGGCTTTAGAACAATGACGTGCAGATACACTAGAATATATTCATAGTATGTTTCTTTTTTCCTTAGGGATTTTGGTTCATGGAGACTTTATAGCATCCGTTCCTGTAGATATGTAGGCCATATTTGGTGAACTTTCCACCAATCGCATGGTATTCAGGACAAAGAGTGACAAGAAACCAATAAACATCCATTTAAATGTCATCAAAGGGACAGTCTAGTCCCCAAACTCACTTTGGTGCAAGATGAAGATTACTGCTTGTATGGTGCACAGGCTTTTTCCCAGTGTGATTTGATGCAGGCATTCTACTAAATCACCTTTTTCATATCACTCCCCCAGTGATTACTCATGTGTACTGCAGGTGTGGCAGCACGGATCATATAGACACTGAAGATATAAAGTTTTGTTTCGTTTAGTCACTTCCTGTGCTGCTGGAATATAATGCATTGTGTGGAATATAATAAACTTGCTATTGTACACAGTAGGTGGTTCTCATAACAGTGCAACACACAATCTGATGACATTGTTAGAGAGACAGGAAATTCCATTCATATGAATGAAATTATACTCATTGGTTCCTGCAGTAATTTCATAAATACATTTAAGTGTAAGGTGCATTTTAAAGTAGTTGTTTATTGTGGGGTCTGGGTATTATTAACAATTAACCATTAATCAATAAAGTTAAAATAGATAGATGGGTGGTTCTTGGTTTTTTCCGTGCCTTACTTTTAGTGCATAAAGATAGAAAAAATAGTGACTTAAAAAAATCCCTTATTGAAAGCAGGTTGCAGAGTCTAGATTAGTGGGCGTGCGATTTAATCCGTGTCCGCAGGCTTAGTGATACGTAGCCTGCCGCCTTTGGGTACACCCTAAAAGACGGTTACAATATAAATTATGCTCCACACCCAGTTGATCCTGCTAGTTAGCTTGAGAGCCGAGATGGACTTCCAAAAGATTTGTATGCCCGATGTGCGTTTCGCCATAGCTCCCGCTATGGAGCGCGTTTGTAAAGTAAGGCATGGTATAAACTAAGAACCACCCATCTATATATTTGAACTTTATCGATTAAAGGTTCGTTTTTAATAATAGCCCCACAATAAACAACTGTTAAGCAACTAGGTTTTCCTTACCTCAATTAGGGAGCCTGCTACTACAACTAATAGCCCCTGGAGGGCTTAGTCTCTCACTGCAAAAAACATGCATTTTTAAGTACTTTGAAAGCACATTAATATGCATTAACAATTGGTACGTTTTAATGTCCTCCTGTTTGATCACAATGTCAAAACCTCAACCATTTCACCTGGTGAAGCATATCCTACAGCTGTCCTCACTTTTCAGAAGCCTCCATATTAGTGCTTTTTATGTCTTTGGTTAGGTGTAGCATGGCATTTGGTTGGTCAGTGATTAGTACTAAACACTGTTCCGGACCTTTGATGAATCTGGGATGTTTTTATGCATAGCATGGCTTTAGAACTTTGATAAACGCTTCCATCGTAGACTTCAGAACCAAAAATCTGTTATCTGGTTTCAATATGATTAATCACCTGCAGACGTTGATGAAGTAATGCTCTTCCGAATCATATCTAGGAAGCCATTATTATCAGTCATCCCTTAATACCAAATACAGAAGCTCTCTCAGCCCCAGACAGCTAGAAGCTTGCTTCACTTTTTCTTTTTCGTTTACAAAGGTCACAGTGTAACCATCCAGTAGACTAATTAAGGAACAAAATGTATTCATGGATTGTAATTATTATCTGGATTTGGCAGAAATGACACACAAAGTGATCTTGGATCGTTGGAACCCCTCGTGATCTGGAGATCTTATATCCCACTCCGTACGTGAATTCCCCCCTCTGAGTTATATCCCTTATTCTTAACTGTTACCAATGGTTTATAAGCCCCTATTGAGAAGAATGGAAAGTAAATATTTACCCAAGACGACGTCAATCCAGTGATGTATTGTTAAAATTAATGGGTCATCGTTTGTTGAAAATGTAATGGGAAACCAGAATGCAGGAGTCGGATTAATAAATGGGCTGTGAATTATACGGTTCCCACTGTTATTTCAATCCCAGCTCATCCTGTTGCCGTCCGGCTTCTCCATTCCCACATATCTGTTTGACGGCAACAGAATGAAACAAATGGAGGTAATTTAACTGCGAAGCAGCTTGGACAAGCCATGGCTTTGTCCATGAACCTTATTAAGTCAATAAACCACGATGGCCCTTGTTAGAGAGGGGGCAGACTAGCCTTACCTTTCATTCTGTGCAGGGAAAATGTTTTCTAGAATGAAAGTATGTGGGGGTTTGTGCTGGTACCAATGGTCTGGATCAGAGCTCTGCTATACACAGGGGTCAAGAAGACTAGAATGAGGCCCATCTAACGCAGACCCATTGAGTGTAATAAAGGAAAACGTGTATATTCTAACGCTTGATCCCCACAAGCTGCAGCGACCTGTGGGTTTCTCTGCTTCGACACACCAAAAAATATATACAGAAAATGACACCAAAATGTGGATGGTGCACGATGTGACCTCCACCTAAAATTTTGCAAACTTTAATTTGTTAATTGCCTTATAGATGGTTCACAGTTTGTCATATAGATAAACATGGCATAAAATCCATAAAAATGCATATAGTGTGATAGAGTAAGAACAGGAATTAACGTGCAATATATGTAGTGATTGCACTCACAGACTCTCAGATGGTTCAAAGCCCATCAGATACACTGCTGGAAAGCTACTCCTCGCCCACTTCGTGATACTCGGATGTTATAAGTAATGCAGTTTTGTTAATACAATGTATAGATAATTTTCAATCATTTTTTAATGCTCTACATACACAGTAAAGACAATGTTCAGGTGATACAGCCCCTTTTAATCTGTTCTTTAAAGAGGCCATTTTAGTTCCTTATTCCAAACCAAACACAGGCTTAAAATTTGGGCTCTAGATCAGGGCTCTCCAAACTGCCGCCCTACAGCTTTTTCCGTCACGAAACGCATAGGGTGGGAGTGTTTTAAGCGTTTCATGAACTCCAAGCCTCTTCTTCAACTCCGCTACCTCCTTCCATCTACACGGTGACTAGTCCGGCCGGCTTATCACCACCAGCGCTTCGTTTGAAGAGAGAAGGCTGCACATTGGCAGTTCATTTTTCGCTATTCGTCTTATTTTCCACTGTATCTTGTAAGTTACTTTTTTTTTATGCGCTATTAAACCTATTTTTATGGTACACACTATTTTTTGTTTTATTTTCTTTCAGGTTACACATTCTTTTGGAGCAAGCTATTGAAGACTATTTTTTGGACTTTATTTATTTTGTATCATTCTATTGCATGATATTGTAATATTTACATTTGTTCTATTATCAGTTTATATCTATTGCTAGATTTGCCACATTGATATTTATCATTTTTTCACTACTTTTTTCAGTCTATATTGCACTTTATTCCAAGTACTTCTATTGCACTATATTTTAGTGTTTTATTCACACAAGTGCTTACAATTTATTGAGCCTTATTGTCTCTCTTCTTTTGGATATTTGGGAATGTATTGAGTGTATTTACAGATTTTATTCTGTATTTACACTTAGCTGAAAGAGCATTATGGGAGATGTAGCATCAGCAGCTGGAGGGCCGCAGTTTGGAGATCCCTTATCTAGATGAATACTTTTGCTTTGATATGGTGGCTGCAACAGGTAAAACCCCAAAAATACAAGACACCTCATTCTTGCCTTTCAGATTACAGTGGACATGACAATTGTATACATTATATGTATATTTTGTCTTTGTCTGTTATGGCTGGCACCTCTTGCCCATGCTACGTTTTGACAAGACGCAATATCTTTTTTTATTCTCATAACTCATAACATCTGGGGCCTAAAAACGTGACGATTGTTCCATAGAATTACTGCACATAGTGATGCGTGACAATGATTTATAGCCTGCAGAATACCTGAAGTGGAAAGTCTGACTCCAAATAGTTCTGCCAGACATGATCCTTGATCATTTTAACAATCTTCTTTTTCCAAGACTATCACACCATGTGCTCATTTATAAAGCAAATAAATATCATATATCATGGTCAATATAGGAACCTGGGAAGGGCTTGAGGAACAGGTGCTTGGTCTGGAGACCATCCAGATGCATCTGAGGACCCTAATCACATTACATTGCATGTAGCCCGCAGAGCTTACACCTGCTCGGCCGACGTAATAATCGTTTCGACAAAACTTCATTAACCTATTCCAAGTGTTGACACGCTGGGTAACAAAAGCCTATGCCGTAAGAAATAAAACCCAAGGGGAGAATTGTAGGGAATTGAGACGGGGATTTCAAACTTAACTAGGTCCCCCCTGCTGATCCCATGCAAAAAAACGAGGGTCTCTCTCTGCGCTAGCAGCGAGAGACCCTCGCATTCGGCAGTCAGTGCGGGGCTATTGGCTGTGTGCGTGCTGACTTTTGTCAGCACGCGACAACCAGGAACTGCTGTGTCTCGCATGTGAGACACAGCAGATAGTAAACCCGCGTGTATCTATTAAGATACACTTCGGGGTTTATTTTCAAAGTGCGGGACATGTTATGTTTAACCCTTGCTTTTCCTTGAAGGAAGCAAGGGTTAAACAAGTTGGAATGTCCCTTTAAGGCCAAAGTAGCTGAGCTGGAAAAATTATCTTCAGCTGTGTCAGATACGTTTTCCAAACTCGCCTACATTGGCTTAAAGTTTGAAATATCCTACTGAATTCACTGCTATACTCTCTTTATTGCTAGCAAGATGGATGGAACAATGCATGGATATTATTTTACCCTCTTTAAACTGCTGGCTTGTTATTATGACAAAACAATTAACAGAAGGCTCACCTTGTGGATTTCTAGTGTGGGTCACAGTTAGGGGTCATGCATGTATACCCCATTCGATCATAGCAAGGGGTCTTCCCCCAACCCTACCACAGTCCCACTTTACATGCAAGATGGCGGACAGTAAATGCTCTAAGCCTAGTAAAACAGGCATTTCGAAATATACAGAGAATAAGGAGAATCATTTATTCTCTCATTTGTACTGATTTTTCAGTATGTTTTCAGGGTCAGTCAGAGCTAAGATGAAAACCCCTTAGAATTATCTGATTCTAATCAACGGCTAACAACAGAATATTGTCAGCGAGCCTTAGCAATACGTTAAATGTCAGACTTATAAAGATGGGTAGATTCTTAAAATGGTTCTGCATCTGGCAGACGAAGCAAGACCCGAGTGAAGTCATCCCCATAACATTTGCATGGGTGCCAATATGTGCCGGGTCAATTTTTTTAAAAAAAAAAAGCAGCCGGTTGGTATTTAAAAGCCAGTCACCCCAGGACAGAGGCTGTATAATTCTATAATCCATCCTATTTCAGCCAAGTACCATTCTGTTGCTTCTCTCTCAGGCACTCTGACTGGGTGTATACATTGCACCCACTCTGTCTCTAAGACCTTTCTCTGCTCTGGGAGAGTTGGCAGATTGAAGACTGCTTCATTAAATCTGGACTTTATCTGCTATGATCTCATCCTTCGTTCTAGGCTTCCCTCCATGTTATAATTTATATGTTCAAAAGTCAATGGTCCAACACAGACAGTGCCAAGGAGTCTTTAATTAGCAGAGTATTTGTTTAAATGCTGAAACGTGTTCATACTCTCATCCAGTGAGGCTCAGAGTATTCTGGGCAATGACCGAAGGACTCTGCTCGAGATTAAAGTACAGGGCCAAACAAAATACAAGTAAAACTTTATAAGGAACATTTACTCTTATAAGCTCTGTAAGTAAAGCAGGATTAAAGCTTAAAGTGACCTGGTCTTGGTAAAAAGACAGAAAGTTTAAATTCTGTACATCGATAAAAATGGTAGCAGACAAGTAAGGACCCTACCAGTTCCTCGTTTCCACCTCTAATTAAGTTGCTATTCAACTCCCTTCCCTCTTTCTCAGCATCCCTCTTCCTAACTCCCTCTTATCACCTCAACACAACCCGGTACTTCTTCTCACCCTCCCTGTCTCCCATCAACTCGGCACCCCTTCCTCTTCTAACCTCATCCTCTTCAGTCCACCTGCTAACTCCTTTGATCTCTCCTCTCTCCCTTCCATCATTTACAGGTAGGGCTCCGTCTACTTGTCTGGAGCCAGTGCTGGTTCTCTCCACCTCCTTACCCCACAATTAATTTTTTTTTTTTATCTTCTCCTTCTGTATAGTGGCAACTGGGCCCCAATAACACAGGAGGTCTGGCAAGAAAACTGACTGAATACAATGCGATGAAATGTAAGAGAACCAGGCAGGACGATTCTGACGATTGAGCTAATTGGGCTAATGTATCAACTCTCTAACCTGTTCGATCCTCAGGGTTGTAGATTTGATTGCTGGTAGGGTGGAATCAGCCCTCCCTTGTTCATGGGTCAATAGAAAGAGTACCAGTAAATTGGGTAAAATTCCCTGGATTGTTGGGCAATAGTAAAATAAACAAGATACACCTTTCCTGGTATATGTCTGGACCCTGATTGGGGGTTATGTGTCTGTATAATACCTAATTTTACTTCTTGGCCAGATGTAGATAAGATGCTGCAACTGTCACAGTGCTGTCTCTGCTCACATAGAGGACATTGATATCATGCTTTAAAATACCAGCCAGCTAACATGGCAGTGATATGATAACAAGCAGCTAGCACTGGCAAACCAGGTCAGAGTGCATCATTATCAGGTCCTAATCCTTTCCTCATATAGTCCTGCTCAGCTGGTGTGTATGTATTAATAGCCTTGGCTGGAGACCCAGTGTGTGGAGAGATTTACGCTTGTCCTCTGCACTGTACCTGTGTGCTGTAAAACAGCTTTGTGAGACAGAGCTGAGAGTTAACTTGGTTATATTTCTAAAGATACATGTCAGGTTAACTTGGGGGAAAGGGACATGTTTTTTTAATCCAAGCATCCTTCAAGGAAGCAAGTGTTAATAAAAAAAAATTCGGTCCATCTAGTCTGCCCATTTTTCTAATTATTTTTATTAATCCCCAGTTCCCTATCTTATATCTAGCCTTGTGCCTATCCCACGCATGCTTAAACTCCTTCACTGTGTTTACCTCTACCACTTCTGCTGGACGGCTATTCCATACATCCACTACCCTCTCAGTAAAGTAATACTTCCCGATATTACTTTTAAACCTTTGCCCCTCTAATTTAAGACAATGTCCTCTCTTCTTTTCTACAATTCCCACAATCCTCTTCTAGCCACTCCTTAACTCTTGAAATATCTCACCCCCTTGGCTCGGTTTTGCACTGACAGTCAATGGGAAATCTGGAAATGGTTTTTGATGTGTCGTCCAGCCAAGCGATTACATCTGTACATAAGTCAACAGCGTAGTAAAAGTGATGGATTCTCAGTCAGATTGCTTTTCAATAGAATCTGCATTCTTTGCTCTGCAAGGTGTACATCCACATGAGGTCCTCGTATAAAATTGATGGTTAAAAAAGGGTATTTGAACAGCGATACAAAATGTTCTTTCTCACCAAAAAAAATCGCAACATTAACAGACGTATATGTTAAAATTTGCCATAACTTAAAAGACAATAATATGTGATGTTTGATATATGATTTTTTTGTAGCATTCTGGGGGAAGGAATTTCACATGGAACTTACTGTACTGAGCAACCCCTGAGCCAGAGACTGCTTTGAGACAAAGCAGGAAATGGGTTGCGCCCTGGACAATAGCTTCCCACTTCTGCAGTCAATTAGGGTTGCCACAGTATAATATTGGCTTGAGGGTAATGTTTAGTCTTCTTTTTATTTTTGAAGAAAAGACAGCTACCCTACAGTCAGTAAAGTATAAAGTAAGCCCCCCAAATAATATGTTCACTTAAGTTAATTATTCGTTCAATGTTAAAAAAACAGTCCCCCCCAAAAAAAGTTTATTTGTCCTTTTAAATGTAGGCATTACTTTCCTTATATATGGATAGCGCTCTAATAGATATTGCTCTGTTGTAAGCAAAAGTGCAAAGACTTCACCTTGTGTAATTAAAACCTATTAAAATACCTCCCAACAGTCCCACTTTGCGTTGGACATTTCATATTTTGGGAGTTATGTCCCGCTGCCCTCTACTTCTGTCCTGCATTTCGGGACTCAGGACCACAATCCCGGGTCCTGTTCACATTCTCTGGTGTCCCAGCACTGTGCGCATGTGCAGTAGCGATACTGGCTTCAGATGCCAGGATCTAAAGAGGCTGACAGTGTTACCGCACATGCGCAGTAGCGCTGACACCTCCCCTCCCCAGACTCTGCCCTCTGGCGTGTGGCTGACAGTGTTACCGCACATGCGAGGTAGCGCTGACACCTACCCTCCCCAGACTCCAAGCCCTGTGACCCGATACGCCAGGGGTGCAAAGTTGGGAGGTATGTAGTAAGCTTCTCATATATTCAGTGCAGGCAGGAGTGGCCCCAGGAGCCACAGCTCTTAAAATCCTTACTGCTGGCTCCTATCTTGTTTGATTGTTTTTTTAGAACTTTTTTTTTAAATAATAGGCTGGTTACTTAATTGATCTGTGTAGATCCTAAAGGCTATGAATATTCACCAATAATCGCCTTATATTATTATTTTATTATATAAAAAATGCAATTATGGAGAATATTAATACTGTTATTTTACTGTATTTTTCAATGTTGAATTGAAGACAAGAAAGGATAAAAAAAAACATATTATGTAGACAATAAATAAAAAACAGGTATTCTTTTTTTTTTAACAAAATTAGAAAGTTTATTGATACTTTTAATATTACATTCTGTTAAAATGCTTGATTTAGCAGACTGCGTTGTCAGAAAACTGGATCCCCTGCTGGCCGCTCGAAGGGATTGCGCAGTCTAACAAAACATGGTTACCAGACTACGGCGCTAAAGAAAGACGAACAAACGAAAAAAATAAAAATACAAAACATTTTGTTTTTTTTTAAAAACAAGATACCACATTGAAATGTCACTTATTTGCAGTTAAGACATTATAAATCACTTAAATAATATGAAACACTACAGGTATCATAGCGATCACATTAAATCCAGGTGCCAAAATTAGAAGAAAAATGTGTTTTAAATGTGTCTGTGGAGTCTGCTGCTTATGACATCACCTGGGGCACAGTATGCAAATTAGCTGCTTTTCACTGGGAAATGTATAATTTGCATACCGTGCCACAGGTGATGTCATAAGCAGGAGAATCCACAGACACATTTAAAACACCCTTTGCTCCTAATTTAGGCATTTGCTTGCAGTTTTGCTAATACAATGTATAGATCTTTTTCAGTCAGTTTGTACGCTCTACATGCACCAGTATTCAGTCCCTAATGTTCTATAAAACATTCTGTTGTCGTCTTTAAATTATTAACTTTAGCTCTCCAGGAAAGGTTTGTAGGTAAAGCCTTCCAGTACACAGCAGACATCTACAGAGAGAGCAATGCCAAGAAATTAAAACTATCAATAAATTGGCACTGTTGCTGACCGCGCTTTAAATGATTGGCCAATCATGCTTTGTTTCGATAATATCACTGGCTGTTTCGGGGAGAAGCCGAGTTATTTGGATAGTTTCTTCCTGGATTTTGCCTAAGCGAGTGTGACCAACAGAAGTACCCCCTTTATGAGACTGTCTCTGACAAATAAGCCTTTGTTAATGCCCATTCTGATCTGCTATGCCAGGGATGGGCAACCTGCGGCCCTCCAGCTCGGGGTGCCATTTGGCCGGAATTTTATCGGCAGGCCTGTAAAAAATTGGCTTGAGCCCAATGTTAAGTCTTTGGTTGCAGTAGCATGGTCATTTTTTTGTAGAAAAAGTGTCCACCCTACCTCCAGCTGCTGATGAACTACATCTCCCATAACGTTCTTCCAGCTAAGAGGCTGGCAGAGGAGTATGGGAAATGTAGTCCTGCAACATCTGGAGGGCTGCAGGTTGCATACTCCTGTGCTGTACCAATCAGGGAGCACCTCCAAAGGGCCGCATCGACAAGCAGACATTGGAGGAAGTAGATGTCCTACAGCTCGGTTTGGCAGAGCGACTGAATTGGCCAACTGGCTTTAATTTGTATTGTTCCTTTTGAAGTTTCGGCATTGCAGCTTTCTGGTTTAATAAATAGGAGAGACTTCTCGACTGCAAATCTGTGTCTTTCAGTGGCCAGAGGACCACTGGTGCCTTTCTCATTGACGTAAGAGTTTAATCTCTCTCCAGATGGCCACCTGATTGCACCTGGCCCACTGACCACTGTCCCTGCAAAACTATTCCCACGCCTGAAAGGGTATTCGGGAATTTGAACAGAAAACCCAGATGTTCTACAGCTGCTGCTGTTAACTGCGCCCACCCCATGTATCACCGGCCAGGGGAACACGTCACAGCTATTAACCCTTCCTACCTACAGAATCAACAGAAAGCGTGTGTTTTGATATGAAGAATGGTGCAACCCACGAGCCCCCCAGCTCTTGTCTGTCTCCGACTCCCATCGTCCAAAGGTTGGGCTTAGCTCGTGGGAATTGCTCACAAATACCAGGATTGTTTCTGTTTGTTCTAGAACGGGGAGATATGTTCTAGAACAAGCTGCTTGCTACAATTTATCCTGACATGCATAATAACATAAGCTGACGGCGGAGAGATTGCGTCTGTTCTCTGAAACAAGGTTTTATTAGCTGTGCTCGATTGAGTTTTGTAATACTGACCAAAGGGGGTTAGACGTGACCTCCATTTGTCTGTTTGCATTAGGAAGATAATAAAGCCGCTGTGGATGGAAGTAAAACAGTAATTATACCAATTAACCTAATGGGTTTTATTCCCTAAACTGTAAGTTTCAGGAGCCAAGCTAGGTAGTCGGCACTATAGCAGCTCAAGTACAACTCAGAGATCTCACGATATGTCAAACTATAGCAAAACTGGGGATGGGAAGCAGTGCGGTACTTAGCGCAAGGCATCCTAGGCGGAAGCCTAGGGCGGCAAATTTTTGGGGGCGCCCCCAACACTGAAAAAAAAAACGCACGGGCAGCAGATCTCTCGATCAGGCTGCCCGTGTATTTTTTTCTTAGGGGTGCGGTGGGTATAACACCATGCTGCCTGCCAGTAGCCACCAGGGATCAGGGTAAGTCCTGGGGTGAGGGGGTATGTGATGGGGGTGATGCAGGCATGTCATGGGGGTGATGGGGTTAATGGAGGCCTGTAATTGGGGTGATGGGGTTAATGGAGGAATGTAATAGGGGTGAGAGGGTTAATTGATGCATAAAATGGGAGTGATGGGGTTAATGGAGGTATGTAATGGGGGTGATGGGGTTAATGGAGGCATGTAATGGGGTGATAGGGTTAATTGATGCATATAATGGGAGTGATGAGTTAATGGAGGTATGTAATGGGGGTAATGGGGAATGTAATGGGGGTGATGGGGTTAATGGAGGCATATAATGGGGGTGATGGGGTTAATGGAGGCATATAATGGGGTGATAGGGAATGTGATGGGGCAATGGAGGTTTGTGATTGGGCAATGGAGGTATGTAATGTGGTGATGGAGGCATGAAATGGGGGTGATGGGGTTAATGGAGGCATATAATGGGGTGATAGGGAATGTGATGGGGCAATGGAGGTATGTAATGGGGTGATGGAGGCATGTAATGGGGGTGATGGGACATGTAATGGGGTGATGGGAGCATGTAATGGGGGTGATGGGGGCATATAATGGGGGTATGTGAGGGGGGTTATGGGGCATGTCGTGCGTGGGTAGGGGGTCGCTCAAATGTTGTCTGCCTAGGGCAGCACAAAACCAAGATACACCACTGATGTTAAGGTCCCAAGCCATATACCTTGCCCAGGAAATAGGCATGTAGACACAATGGTCTTGGCAATTAACTTGAATCTAAGATCCATCTGAGCTTATTGAAAATACAAGTGCTTTCTAACATTTTCCAATGCTCCCCTTCATTAAAGATATATGCAAAGTATTCTTAATATAGTGAGGTGCACAATAGATTTGAAAGTATATAAACCATCAAGGTCACAAGTTGAAACACTGCAGCCATACCTCCTATACATGGGTCCTAATGGCAAATTCTGTATTGAGTCTGTCTCTCATTTTTGCTTGGCTCCTAAACTCTACAAATGCTCCTTAACCCCTGCCTTAGATTATGTTGGATTTACAATGGCATAGTATTTAATTATTCCTCACAACTGGCCTTTAAGCATGTTCAATTGATTCCCCAGAATTCAGTGACATTTTGGGAAAGATGCTGCTGCATTGTAATCTGTGCGGACACATTCCTTGCATGTGATTCTCAATGTTGGTGACCTTTGATGTCCTCTAGAGTCTGTTTCACACCAGGATCTACTCAATAAAGAGAGAACTGCAAAGAATTGAGATGGGAATTTCAAACTTTAAGCCAATGTAACCAAGTTGGAAAAATTCTCCAGTGTAGCTGAATGGGGATCTTTTCCCCCCAACTCAGTTACTATGGCCTTTAAGTAGATCCTACATTGTCATGTGCAAGCTTTACTTTAGTGGTCGTTGCTCGTTATGGACACTTTAAATGAGGCATGAAAAAATATTGAGCAGAAACAAGAAAATAATATGAAAAACAGAGCTTTACAAAAAATAAAAATAAAAAATACAGCGGCCTGAAGAATGGAGGCAATGCAGTTCATGGTAAAGCTAGCTACATTGCTCCCAGTGGCTCTTCTGCAAAAGAGGTGGACACAAACACTTAACATAACTATAATACAACAACAAAAAGGTTAGGAATTTTCCTAGTGAGGTAGATTTCTAGCCTTGATCTAGAACACAAGGTGTGTTCCTGTTTTGCGGTTAGTCCATAAAGCAGAGCCAGAACCTGCTCTTGTCAACTAGTGCACAGTCGCTCCAATGGCTGCCGATGGAACTATATGTCTCTTCTGACCTTCTGTCGCCTGATGACCGTGCTCATTAACAGAGTCTGATACTATGAAACTACTAGTATGCTCTGCACCCCAAGATTTGTAGAGGTCACATAAAGGGGAGAAGCGTTTAGGAAGAGATCGTAGAAGCATGGTCATCATTTCATGTTCATACTAGAAGTTAAGGTGACTAATTCTTTGTTGTTTTAGTCAAATTAGATCTTCAGTATTCTCAAGGTCCCAACAGAAAAGTAGTTCCTTTTAGCCCTCATCGGCAACATTGGGCAAATATTATTAGCTGCCACGCTTCCCCCGTGTTCACTTTAGCACTGATAGCCTCAGCACTCAACAACCATACAAGGGGTCGATAAGGCCGTGGGTCGTTTTCCTATGTCGCATTTGCCATCATCCGTCTCTTTGCCCGCATAGTCTATACAAAAGATCCTTGGTGAGCGGATTCCCTCCCCACAGCTTTTAGAACATGGCGACCAACTCCCCAGCCTCCATATAGGGCATGGCAAGTCCCCACAGGGCCGGACAACTTCAGGCTTCAGTTCTTGAGAGCACTGGTCCGAGGCGCCCCCTTCTACATTTTTGCAATCTACAGTCCGCCGTTGCCAACCAGAACCACAGCTTTTGGAGCAGGATGACCAGTCTCCGAAAACCCACTGAGAAGTTAGCAGCGGCCTCAGTAGATGGTGAGATACCTTCTCCTTGGCCTTTGTCTTTGGGTACGGTAACATCTTGGGAATATAGAAGATGTATTTGACTTTGGGTGGGACGACCTCTTCAACCACCCGGAGGAGTTGTATTGTCAGGGCTTCTGGAAGAGGGTAGAAGCTCTGGATTCTTTCTAGAGTTGTTGAGGAGCCACTGTATTTCAAAATAGTTCCTTTAAGATGCAGGTCCTGTTCCATGGAAGAAACTGCAAAGTCCCCATTGAGCAGGTAACTACCATCTGTTTTTTTGATTGCCAGGTAGTTGCCATAGGTGATTCCATGGTGGCTGCGTTGTTTTATGTCAATGTTCGTTGCACCAGCCGGTATATTGACAATATCCGTGTATCCGTATCTGGTTATAGAGAAACATAAAACTCCTTTAATATCAGGGTAATGTTCCAATAAATAAAAAAACATTCTTACCATGTTATCAAAATCAGATGATCGTTAAAAAGGCCATTTGGACTCGATAATAATATTGGTCGACGGATTATAAACGAACTGACCCTAGATTTTAATGCGAGAGAGGTTTTTGTAAATTCTGAAGAAAAGCTTTTTAGTTATTTTCTAAGCTTTCAACACATACCAGACTGAGAGCAAATTTAAAGGGTCAGTTACACTTACAGAGTCCAAAATATTGGGGGTCATGTATAAACACGGCCAAATACTGGCGCCATCGACGTGTGCGCCTATGTATAAAGTTAAGAGTCTGCGTTATCTACGCTGAATGCGTGTATTTAAGCTGTGTCGGCGCACGTTGCGCTGGCGCAGCGTGTTATAAAAAAATACAGTTTGACAGAGGTCCCTCTCTCCCAGACTGCAAAGTGTCGTGAGTTATAAAAAAAAACCAATCGCTGTTATACATCCCAAACTGCGATTGCAAGTTTAGAAGTGAAACATTTTTCAATGTACTTCTTCAGGTAAAGCAATCTATAAAACCGATACCGGATCCTTACTTGGATTTACTGAGGGAGCCGCTTATCTTCCTGCAGCTGGACCCATCCCCTCCGCACATGGCGCACTTGTCCAGTTTTTTAGAAGAGCCCACGACATGGTCACATCCAGCCTTGACGCACTGACCTTGTACACACACAGACAAGCTCTCCGGCCCACAGAGCGTTCCATCCACCACCTGTAGCATTGTAGGGGGGGCAAAAAAATACTAAGTACTGCTGTGTCTAACATGGGCATTTTGGCTTAATAATGGCTGTGATTTAGCAATGATTAAGCTTTACTACCAAAAAAATCATTACCCCAAATATAACATTGTAATGTCATAACAAAAACGAATGCATTACCCTTGTTAACTGTGCATGGCATCACTGTCTCTCCTTTTTCTGCTTTATCTCATGGTCCCAGACCATCTCAGCACATAGGGGGCTGCACTACCCTCTCCCACCCATACCCCAGCCTGAAGCATCCCACAAAATCTGTTTGTTCTGCTCCGGTCATTGGTCTGGACTGCTATTTGTGCACACTGGTTACTAAGGTATAAATAGTTCTTTTGAGTCCTGTTGTTGGACTGTACTAGCAGCACACCTTATTAATATGCATCACATTCTATTTTCGTAACATTGTAGCAAGATTGGTTAAAGGAGTAGTACCGTG
Source organism: Pelodytes ibericus (assembly GCA_036172795.1). Lineage (NCBI taxonomy): Eukaryota > Metazoa > Chordata > Amphibia > Anura > Pelodytidae > Pelodytes > Pelodytes ibericus. Next base: position 12,011,741 of record CM069866.1, on the reverse strand, counting down.
TTAGCCGTGGAAAAAAAGGGAAACAATTAGGGTTAAGATGATACCATTGGCTAACTGAGAGTTTGGCTGCAACGAGATCAGCGCACATATTTCTTTAACCTGTTCAGCAATGTCTGTTATATGCTGGAGTAAGTTCTAACTCGGGATCCTTTTCTTAATTATAATGTAGCAACTTGGCGCCTTCTCACCTTGGACTGAAAGACTTTGAACTCGCTCCTTCCACGTGCCCGGCATACGAGTTTACAACGATCCCTTGGGGAAACGCCGGAATATTTGGGAATCCACTCTAAGAGCCGGCCTTCTGCATCGGTGTAGTTTTGATTGTTGTAATGTTGGCATTGCTGCTCTCGGAAACTCTGCTCTGGAAAAAAAAAAAAAAAGATGATAAAACAATAGGCAAACCGAATAGAAATCATTGCGAGGTCCCCAGGTTACCGGGAAAATTATACATGCAGAGCGATTGGTCATATTCTCGGGATCTCAGGTTAAAAGGACACATTCTATGTATTATAGTTATAATACTCACCCTCCACCAGGCACTTCTGGATGTTACATGATTCGTACATTGCCCGTTGGCCTTGGCAGTATTTCCCTCCATTTTGAGGTTCCGGGTCATTACAGTCTCTATAGGAGAAGCGTACCCCTCCGCCACACGTCCGCGAGCACTCTCCCCAGGAACCCCAACTTCCCCAGTTCCCTTCCACTGGCTCCTGTAACACAGATAAAAATGGAACCTTATATATCCGTACAGATGAACAGATACTGCAATGGCCATAATTCAGGTAGAAAATGGAAGACTTAACTCTTAAAAACTAATGACAGGATATAATGGAGGCGCCATTTGTGCCGCAATCATGTTGTGTCACATAATAAGATCTAAGCACATTATGTTACCCTGGGCCCAGCAACATCCTCCTCTACTAGGCAAACTCCGTCCGCGCAGAGGCGTCGCTCTCCACAGGTCGTCCCGTCTGCCCAGTGCATGGTGCCGTTTTTGGTGTGACACACGTGCTCCCCCTCGATTTTACACCACAGCTGGGCACAGATGTCCTCCCGGCGGGTCGTCGGGCAGTGAGAGAACTCCTTCCCAAAAACCTGACGGCACTGACTGTCCAGGTCATACAAGGACGACGATCCAGGAAGTTCCTCGGGGAGATCCAGCGGTGTGGAGGGTGCATCCAAAAGACAGTTCCCTGAGAAATCAAAACACGCACTTAGTGGGGAAGGCCTGAATTTAAAACATGCAGAAACAGTAACATTTTTAACCTTTATAAAACATTTACTGCAAAAAAACATTCTATTACAATTTTTAATGACCCAGAGACGGTACACATATGTAATAGATATAGAATCAGGTAACGGACAAACAAAAATGGAAACGGTTATAAAATTGCTGTAATACTTGTAAGCTCGACATGGATGAGAAAAAAATGTATTTCACTTGTTGGAAAACAGGTTTGCTTGATAACTAGTAAATTGTTACATTGCACAAATAAAAATACTTGATTATGAAAAAAAAGTTAAAGCACTGCGAAAAACCACAAACAATTGTCCCCAAGTCCTGGAAAGAAAAAAGTGATTGAACATGATCTATACATTGTGTTAGCAAAACTGCAAAATGTGTCTGTGGAGTCGCCTGCTTATGACATCACCTGTGGGCGGATATGCAAATGAACTGGTTTTCAATGGGAAATGTGTATATTAAGCCACAGGTGATGTCATAAGCAAGAGACACCAGTTGGTCCTTATCTGCCAGAATTCTTTATCATGTATATTTACATCTATGGCCATCAGGTTGATGTACATATAATATACTGATATATACTCTATTTGTATACATACACACACACGTATGGGGTCTAGCCGCTAAACATGGAACTGTGGTGAACTGACAACCAAGCTGAAAAAATTGAAATCAGACCAAGCTAGCTGACCTCTAAACATTTTCCAACTCTTCTATTTTGGTCTGATTTTTATTTTTCTAGATCCGCTATTTTGGTCTGATTTTTATTTTTCTAGATCCGCTATTTTGGTCTGATTTTTCCTTTAACTCAGTTGTCATTTCAATGTACCGAGCCCTTATTTGATGATGGTTAGAAATGTTTGCTGGTTGTTATCTTTGTGTCTGATTGGAATGTGTCAGGGTGGATTTTAGAATAAAATAAATGATCCATTTACTGCGGGAGAAAAGAATCCGTCTCTTTGTGATGTTGTTGAGCATTAATCTTTTTTTATTGGGAATACAGACATAAGCCCTCGGGAGACATGCATCAAATAAGACAAAATTGGCTTTCATAAAATCTCCCCCAAAACCCCCTCCGTCGCGTACCCCCCCCCACCCTCCGCACCCAAAATCTGCACAGTGTGAACAATGCCAGGGACAGATAATCATGGTATGTACAAACACCTGACAGATTTATTAGCTTTAAAAGGCAGAAGGAACAATTCCTAGTTCTGGTGGGATATTTTTTTATTGCTCTGCAGCTCTCTTCGCAGATAAAGGGGGCCCATTAGAAACACAGCATGCAAGCAGAGGGCGCCAATCTACTGGCGCAATCGGCGTGTGTGCCAATGTACAAAGCAGACACATTTGGTGAGTCAGCGTTATCTACTCCGAATGCGTAGATTTAGGTTGTGTCGGAACAAACAGCGATTGTGATTTTTTTTTTTTATAAAAGTCCAGACACTTTGCAGCGCAGGAGTTTCTATACATGTCCCCCAATGTGTATTTAAACGTGGTAAATGTGTTTATATATTAATTTGTATGAGTAAAATACTTTATTCTTAATCCAAACCAGTTAGCAAATCACATAGTTGGTTATCAATTGACCATAAAGTCACTAAAAATGTTCTGGTGATGCCGGCCCACAGCCTCACCTCAAGCCACTCCCACACAAATGAAATTGTCCCTCTTTAGCCCTTGAAAATGTTGGGAGTTATGTTAATATTCTCTAGGTCAAATGATGCAACATGGAGAGAACAAATGCACCTTACTGTAGTGCAAGATAGTCAGAAAGGGGCCTGTCTGGGAAATCCAAAGATCTCCCCTCACCAGTCCTATCTGTCGGCAATCAGGCAGCGTGTTGTCAGTGCGCTGCCGAGGCTGGGTGTGCAATCTGGGTGCTGGGGTTTGTTCTGGGTGCTGTGGTTTGTTCTGGGTGTGCAATCTGGGTGCTGGGGTTTGTTCTGGGTGTGCAATCTGGGTGCTGTTGTTTGTTCTGGGTGTGCAATCTGGGTGCTGGGGTTTGTTCTGGGTGTGCAATCTGGGTGTTGGCTGGGTCATGTCCTGTGTGTGCAATCTAGGTTCTGGGGCATGTCCTGTGTGTGCAATCTGGGTGCTGGGGTTTGTTCTGGGTGTGCAACCTGGGTGCTGGCTGGGTCATGTCCTGTGTGTGCAATCTGGTTGCTGGGGCATGTCCTGTGTGTGCAATCTGGGTACTGGGGTTTGTTCTGGGTGTCTAATCTGGGTGCTGGCTGTGGCATCTCCTGTGTGTGCAATCTAGGTGCTGGGGCATGTCCTGTGTGTGCAATCTGTGTGCTGGGGTTTGTTCTGGGTGTGCAACCTGGGTGCAGGCTGGATCATGTCCTGTGTGTGCAATCTGGCTGCTGGGGCATGTATAGATCATTTTCAATCATTTTTTATTCTCTACATTCACAGTAAAAAAACAATGTTTAGGTGAGACTGTCCCTTTAATACGCATCCCAGGCCTTCCAATTAAAACACACACCTAAACAGGTTTCAGATTACATCTAAAAATAACACAACCCTTGTTTGAGGCACAGGAGACATATGGATACATATTAATTCTTGGAATACATTTTATTTAGACATCAAAGTCACTCATGAAAAAAGAAGGTTATGCAAGAAGCTGGGATGTTTTTATAAAATGTGAATTTATCTGAATAACCCTCGGGGCCCTTTTGATTCACTTTTTCATTCAGAAGTTAAGAGAGTTATACCAATGTATCCACCCTTTAAGTGACGAAAGGGGCAAGCAACCAGTTCGAGTATTGAAAAGGTTAAAATAAATCTTTTTATCATAGAACAAAATGGGTCTCTATTCTAGCTTTATTAAAAGCCTTAGAATAAAGTCTTCCAGTTAGATTCTGATAGATACAGGTAAATGATCTGTAATTTTGGAGAGAATTCAGAGAAGGGCTACTAAAACAGGTTCATGGGTTGAAAGATAAAACTTACCAGGAAAGGTTAAAGCATCTTAACATGTATAGCTTGGAGGAAAGACGTAACAGGGGGGATATGATAGAAACATTTACATACATAAAGGGAATCAACACAGTAAAGGAGGAGAGTATATTTAAAAGAAGACAAACTACCACAACTAGAGGACATAGTCTTAAATTAGAGGGGCAACGATTTAAAAGTAATATCAGGAAGTATTACTTTACTGAGAGGGTAGTGGGTGTATGGAATAACCTTCCAGTGGAAGTGGTGGATTTTAATACAATGAAGATGTTTAAGCATGCATGGGATGGGCACAGGGCTATCATAGATATAAGATAAGGCCTGGGAGGAATGAAAGTATTGGGAAAAGTTGGGCAGACTAGATGGGCTGAATGGTTCTTATCCATGACAGTGTGCATAGAAGGGTTAATCAGGGTAAGCTCCTGGCCTTTCTCACACATGATGTGATTGGTTGCAGACACATGCAGAGATTCGGATCATTATTTTTCCAGGTGTAAATATTCTGTATGTTTGCTGTGTGAGAATCATGTCTTCCCTGGTTACTCTTGAGTGGTGGAAAGCCAGGCATGACGCAAGTAATGCTCAGGGGGGCTGATGTGAAAAATGACACATGGAACAAAGAGTTCCCATCATGAATTGCCTTCGCTGTCAGAAAGGACAGATTGCAATACTTTGTACTGATCACATACACATCCTGCTCTGAGAGTTACCTTGCCATGATAATTCCCCCAAAGCTTTAAAGGCCAGTTCTGCTACTTTCTCCTGAAAAGGGTGTGATCGTAAGCAGAAAAAAAACCTGAACAGCAATTTGTGAAAGATCCGTTTCACAGAAAAGGGTGGTGGATTCCTGGTACCCCCTCCCAGACTGGGGTGAGATACAGTTATGTAATGCACTGGGTTATGTATTAGGCTTTCCCAGCCAACATCTAGGATGAAAGAATGTCTGGTCTGCCCAAGATGAGAGCTAAGATTTTGGTTCCATGAAAATTGAGGCAAGAAATTCACCTCGCAGGAGAAAAACCGCTCAGGACCCAATGTCCTCATCATCAGGGACTGACTGGCCCTGCGCTTTGGCCTGGTGCTATCTTTATTGCGAATAAAATTATTTTGACCCACCGCTGTTTCGAATATTGTTTAGATCTAGGTATCTTATGCCCGGCTTTGTAACACTTACATAGAATCCTGATTGTAAAACTCATCATAGAATCCTTGAGCATTCATAATACCAAAGGAAGGGCTAGTAAGTAGCCCTTTGTGGCACGGAAGCGGTACAAAAAAATAAAAAGAATAAAACAAACCTGGAGAGTCTACTGGTGACAATGGAATACATTGGTGAAAAAAAAACCAATTGCCAGCCAACCCCAGGAAGTACTTGACAATGAGAGACTATCTCAGCATAACTTCCTCGGTTGAAAATGTTTTTTAATTGTAAGGCGCTGTTATGCATTGATTGAATGTCACTTTATGGCCAAGAAATGTCAGAATCAGATATTATTAGGGTTGCCAACTTTTCTACAAAAAAAATACCGGCCATGCTAGTGCTTCCATAGACTTAACATTGGCCTCAAGCCATTTTTTGTTACTGGCATGCCGGTAAAATACCGGCCAGGTGGCAACCCTGGATATTATGTTAAATAAGGTGCTTTATAAACCTGTGTCACAGCACTAGGAGTAGAGATTTAAACCTGGAAAAAACAGTTAAAACATCTGCACCATATAACATTTGTTGTGTCCTCCCCTGCATATTGTGGATGTTTTCTCGTGAGTGTTTGGTGTTGGTGTAAACATGCCTTTACGCTTAGATTCTTCCGTTTAGATCATGTGACTGCGACCTTGAAATATGCGCTGAATTCCTGGGAAATTAATCAGCCCTGGATGCATGAGTAACACTACTAGGAGCAGGGCTTGCAGTCCACGGGTTCTCTCCAAGAGAGAGAGTGCCAGGGGATTCACGTCCACGGGAGTGAGTCAATGAGACCGTGGCTTGCTCTTAGATGAAAAATATTTATACTGTTTCATGATGGTTTTTATTTTGCATTAAACCTCTACAAATAAATGGGTAGAGACACTATATTTGGCAAACTATTAAAAAAAATATTTAAAAAAGAAATTTGCTAGTTGTTTCCCTTTATCTTGCATTGTCCACGATCCCTGCAAGGGGTGTAAATCCATCCCCAAAAAACTCTCAATTAGACAGCCCCCCCTGCCCCCCCTACTGTGATTATGAAAAGGGCATTTGAACAATTTTACAAGAAAAGCTTTAGCAAAGACTAGAGAAAAATATATTTTGAATAAAGCGCCATTTGGCGTACCATTCAATAGCCAGTTTTATTCAGGCAGAAGTGGCTTTCTGCCTGTTTTTAAAAAAAATATATATATATTTTTGGATTGGTCACGGTTAAAACAATATTCAGGTGTAAGTTGTGTTCCTTTCTTAGAAAATAACCCCTGTGTCGAAAACAAAACGCTGGCTGATCGTCATGGGAACTCAAAAACCTTTTGGACACCCCTATTCTAGCTTTTCCAACACGGTCCAGCTGAGTCTCTTGATTGACTAAAACATGGACAGAGCTCGACAGTGCAAAACCTGTGAACTCAGCAGGTCAAAACAGGCCATCCACGGAACTCTGCAGGAGTGATGTGCTGAACTCAGCCATAAATTATTAAACAATTACTGAGAAGTCGACAAATCTGTATTAAACAGAATGGCAGTTTATTTTGGTCCCAAAATGGGCAGCACATAAATTAGTTGTAATCAGAGAGTAATATACCCAGTTCTCACCGTGGCCGCTGTCGAAGAATTCAGTGAGGTGCATGGCACTGCAGGGAGACCAAGGTATTGACTTATTAAGCTGTTGGAACAGAGGGGCCATCAAATGGTGCTTCCCCAGCTCCCCGAAAACCTTCTCGCAATTCTTGGAGTTGTCGTGAGGGATGCTGAGGACGTGGGCTGAATTAGAAAAGAAGTTGGGTTAGGATTGTTACCCTGTCCAAAATTGGAGCAGGAGCTGAATTTAAATAACGTGTTAAGCGGGGGGCTTGGGGGTGGTCCACTGATTGCAAAGTCTTAGCAGCAAAGTCAAGTGGGATTGCCACAACAGTGCCGTCACGCTGCAGGACACCCAAGCCCCATCCCCATACTTCCCCATACTCTAAGGGGCCCTGAGCCTTGGTCTTCCATGAACACTTCCGCTGCTCGTCCCTGTGGGCTGTCAGTTAGCCAAGGTGGAGCTCACGCCCCTGCCGTCAGCCCTAGGCGCGATAGCTTTTTTGCTTCTTGCCCTCACGCGAATTAAAGGGCTAGTATTTATATCCTTGGTTTCTCCTCCCCAGTATGTTTATTGGCCAGGTAATTTAAGAAACACTATTTAAACCCTCATTTGTGGCTGGTACCTTGCCTCTAAGCTTTTTACTAACGTTCCTGTTTTTTTCTAATTTTATTTCCCTTGCTTGACCTGACCACTCCTGTTTGCTGCCCATCCTGACCTATTTCTGCCTTGACTTGGTTGTTTGCTGCCAGCCTCGACCCTTGTCTGCCTGCCATTCTATTTGCCTGTTCCTGTTGTACCTTTGCCATTGTTTGGTTTCTGTGATCCTGTCTCATCTAGGGTTACAGTTTTGTTTATTAGTAATCTACAGTGTGCAAAAAACCTGGGGGATTAAAACCTGGGGCTCAACCATAAGGTGGATTTTCTTCTTCTTTTGCTAATAACCCATAGTAATACCCTATGCCTACTCTGTAACGAGGTTCCACTTTCTCCTAAACCGTTACAGGGATGCAGGGTTAAGCAACCAAAACTAGAGATGATTGGGATGTAACGTTGAATTACTTAGAATCTTGCTGAGTTCATAAGTTTCAAGAAAGACTCAGCATTGTGGCTGAGTTCTAATGTGACAATGAATGTCTCTTTAAACTCTACAGGATTCCTGATACCAAAGGGGGCTGATTGTTGGATTTTTAACAGAATTACATTTAGCCCAATTTACAGTTATCTAACCACAAGAGAGATGCATAGTCTTTGTATCAAAATTCTAAATGATCAACTTGTTATTCAAATCTTGAAATAGTTGTTTTATGTTGGAAAACGAAGTTCTTTGAAATGCATGTGCCTTTCCTTTAGGGCATTTAAAAGACATTTTTCATATTGATGGATTGAAATATTTACTTCTTCAGATATTTCTTTTTCCAAAGATCGTAAAATCATTTATTAAGCAAAATATTTTTTTATTATTATTATTTTTTTTAATTTGGTCGTTTTCTATTCTGTGCTCCTACTGCAAAATCACTTTGGTCCCGCTAGCTTTTAATCTCGATGGGTCACTACTCTATTGGTTCCACCAGCTATATTGTGACCTGTCACATATACATGACCCTGGTATCCAGACCTGTATGTGTTCCATATGTAACATAAAGATAAGTAAATATTCCTTAAGATATGTTTTAAAACTCCCATTTGAACTGGAACCTTTTTTTACTAAAATATACTGAAAGATCTCCGAGACCAAAGTGAAATGCGTCAGGTAATCATTGTATTGCTTGTAAATATGAAGATATCTGTATATGAATATGAAGATATTATAACTTACATTTAAATGTATATTTTTATTTAGCAGATTATTCTATAAAATGTATTAACACTAAATGTTATTTCTTTTATAGGTTTTCATTGGTATAGGTTTTTTTTGCTTTTATTATGGTGAATGGTTTTTGTTTAGTGGTCACCCCCAATGTATATTATTTAGTGCAAACAAGAGAAAGGTGGGGTGGCGGGGGGGGGGGGGGGGGGGGGGCATGATTCTGAGGACTTACCAAGTTCATGGGCCATGGTGTAAGCAGCCTGGAGTCCATCGTCCTCAATCACAGAGCAGCTTTTGTTTGGGTCACACACAGTGCCCATGTCAGCCACACCTAGGGTATCGCAGCTTTCATGCCCACAGAAATCCTGTGCAAAAAGATAACAACATTATACTACTCTACAACACTACAACATAGAAACAAAGAAACGTGTCGTGTCGTAGAATGTGTCGGCAGATAAAACCATTCGGTCCATCTAGTCTGCCCAATTTTGTAAATACTTTTATTAGTCCCCAGTTCCCTATCCTATATCTAGGATAGCCTTGTGTCTATCCCACGCATGCTTAAACTCCTTCACTGTGTTTACCTCTACCACTTCTGCTGGAAGGCTATTCCATACATCCACTACCCCCTCAGTAAAGTAATACTTCCTGATATTACTTTTAAATCGTTGCCCCTCGAATTTCAGACTATGTCCTCTAGTTGTGGTAGTTTTTCTTCTTTTAAATATACTCTCCTCCTTTACTGTGTTGATTCCCTTTATGCATTTAAATGTTTCTATCATATCCCCCCTTGTTACGTCTTTCCTCCAAGCTATACATGTTAAGATGCTTTAACCTTTCCTGGTAAGTTTTATCCTTTAACCCATGAACCAGTTTAGTTGCCCTTCTCAGATAGAAACATAGAATGACAGAAACACAGAATACAACACTACACCTTAAAGGGACATGGACATGATTTTCTTTTTTTTTTTTTGTTCTATTTTACTTTTAGCACAGTTTACATTATCGTAATATATTTTTAGAGCCATCGGAATGTCAATATTAACATATTTGTAATATCTTGCATAATATTTTTTTTTAACGTTTGCTTGTGTTTATCTGTTTCTGTTTATTCTAAAAAAAAAAACATTATCAAGGTCTTATTTCATGGCTTTCCTTCACAGAGGTTTTATTTAGCAGACGGTTTCAATCACAGAGGTTTTTAACAGTTGACACGGATGTCAACGAGCCAGTGTATCATCAAAGAGATGTTGCAGTGTAGTCAGATCAGATTTGCAATGACTCTTCCTAGCAGAGTGAAAGACATGAACACAGGCCCACCAAATAATTGGAACCTATTTATTTATTATCATTTATTTGTAAAGTAATTTTTACCAGGAAGGGTACATTGAGATTTTGCTTGTTTTCGAGTATGTCCCTCACAGTTTTATGAATTTGGGAATTGTACTCAAAGTTAAACAGAGTGATAAAAACAATTCATGGTAGTCTTCCTTTAAATGATCACCTTAACACCTAAGCTCATCTCTCCTTCCTTATCCCTTCACACATGCCTCCCAGACTTCTCTGGAGCTGCCTCATGTTTGTGAAATTTACTTCTACATTATACCCAGCGCTCTCTCTTACTCCCAGTCACAAAGTCCCCCCAAATCTGCCTATTTTAAGAGATAAGACTCCAAGAGGGGCATGTAGTAAAAAAACGCAAATATATTTTATGTGCAAAACTATTTTTGCTCTTTGCTCCTATTGCAACGTACTAAACATTTAACACTCCAATAGTACATACGAACAAATTTCGAATAAAAACAGGCAAGTTTGCGAATATTTTTTCTACCGTTCTTTAATAGCACTCGCTAAAAGCTGGTTTAATTTTTCACATGCAAAATAAGAATTATTTTTCACAAAATATTCGCAAAAGTCCTTAGCGTGCGCAAATAAAATCACAATATATTGGAGCAACCGGAAAAAATGCACGCTACACTACAGAAGAGGCGCAAATCGTGAAAAAAAAAGTGCCAAATTTTACAAATATTCGCGAATTGCTCCATACTCATGTTTTACCTATTTTTTTACCACTGCACTTGTTTAATACATGACCCCCCAAGGATACTACCCGTACCGCAGATGCAGTGCACCAATACACCTTCTTCTACCACCTTCTTTTCTGCACTTTTTTTTTCATTCACTCACTAACCTATGTATATCTAAATTCTGTACCAAGTGCTGTGTTATTATTTGTGCTGTATAAATAGTGATGTATGAGGGTAGTAGCACATACTGGACATACAATTCCTAAGAAGTCTCCCAGTTCGCTGGGGGTCACTTACCTGACGGGTAAGAAGGATAGCGGTGTCATAGTGCTCGGTATGCCGATCGTTGGGTGGGTTAAAACTCCGTTGCCAACTACAAAAGTTGCGCAGGATGAGACCTCCGTTATCTGAGATGTCAGGTCCAGCTTCCTCATCTTCCACCACAAGGATCTTTACCACCACCAGGTTAACTGAGTTCCGAAGACTCGGGTGCTTATAGATCCGGGCAGCGACAGAAATCAGGGTCAGGAGATGGAGCTGAAAAAACAAACAAACAGACACAGGGCCCTCTCATCTCAGATGCTCACAGTGTATGTGCATGTTTACATCAGCTGGGTGCAGTCATTCATAATGACCTTTAGATTGAAAAGAATGAGTCACAGATTACATCCTCTCCCGCTTTGTAGTGCTCCTGGCGAATTCATTCGGGATAATACTCTTTCCCTCATGGAAACTCATGCACACAGACAGATGCTGAATCCCAAAAAAATAGGCAGTATAGCTGTAAACACAACTGACATTTAATAGTGCAACTTTCCTTGCAATGGTGGTGCATTTCCAAAAAATGGAACAGTTTTAGGGTAAAACTAGGATCAAAGCCCATTTACAAAAGAGGCTAAGCTGTGTTTAATGTGCCTCTTGGAGTCACGTATTGGGGGGCTAGGAAAAGCTTATATTTTCCCATTGCCACCAAAACATTGAAGAAACATTGACAGCATAAATGGATATCTTATAAATACAGTAACAATCTGTTGTTCTAGGTCAGTGATGGCAAAAGGAATTTAAACTCAATTTTTATGCAATAAACCAAGTCTCAAAGTGCCATTTGTCCATAGATTATGACTCATTTTTTTTCTAGACTAATTTTCGTTTAATTTTCCCTTCTACTTATTTTTGCTTTCCTTTAGTTATAACGAAAAAAGCACATACAGACAAGAAAATAAGAGAATACACCTCTCCAAGGATGCCTCCAGTCCAAAAAGCACACGTAGATGGAAAAGAGAGGATCTTATTCAACTCCAAGGGGAAAAAAACAGGACTGGCTTGTCTTATATTAGACATAGGTGGACATTTAAGGCAAAAGGAAAAAGGTACATAGCTTTATTCCATCTAATGAAAATACAAATAAGACGGAGCCAAGCTTTTGTACCTTTTTTTTCCTTTTGCCTTACATGTCCACCTCTGTCTAATAGAAGACAAGCCAGTCCTGTATCTACCTACTGGATTTGAATAGGATCCCTCTCTTTTATTTCTATGTTTCCCTATAGTTGATCCATGTCAGTGTCTCCACATCCCTCCATATATGATGAGAATGACAATGCAGTCAAGATGCTGCTCTGCTTCAGAGGCTCCTGAGTGCCGGAAGTGGCCCCATTCCATAGGTTCTCCATATTTGTTCTAGGTACCACACTATTGACCAACTTTTTGATGCAGAGCTAAAACTGAGCAGGGGCAGACACTACTTCCATGAGGTTGTGCAAATGTAGCTACAGGTTTATTAAACTGGGATAAAGGCAAATCGAAAACTTTTGAGAGGCACATGCAGTCCCCCAAGTTGGATATAAATGGGACTAAGAAAAAAAAGATAGAGCCAAGCATAAAAAGGGTCGCCCCAACTTGTTATATGAAGGACCTATTGGGGATCACATGCTCTTAAATAATGATGTCATACTATACAATGTGTGGAGGGTAGGTCAGGGAAGGAGTGAGAAGGAGAGCACAACAGCCTAGAGGATTATAGCCCACCTATGGACCTCCAGTTCGATAACAAATAGGTAGATAAAAGCTGGGCTGCACTGTAAAAATCAAACTACAGTTTAGTAGTTCTGACTGTCTACATGTGAGCATCTTTGTTAAAACCTCTGGCATAGAAAAAGTGTACAACGTTTGGCAAAGTAAAAATGTAATGCTCGCTTCACTGGCATCTTATCACTGATAGGAATTCATAGTCACAATGTGTAAAATCTAGCATGCAAAATACAAACATGCAATGTCTGCCCAGGGACTGCGCTATAAGAAAGAAAAATAACACAGTGCATGCACATTTTCAAATTACACCCTGCATGAAAAATTACCAGCCATATTATTTTCAATCATTTAAAACCAAACGTTTGCAAGGGTTTCAGCACCCCGAAAGCTTAATTTGGCTTTCTTTTGTTTATGACTAAATGGACATTTCTACTGGAACAGGAAGGAGATCTGGTCAGCTTAGTCCGGTGTGGTTCAAAGGGATAGTGCCCCCCCATTCATTAAGCGTACTAGAGCCATTACAGCATAGACACAGTTAATTGGATAGATGGAGGCCCGAGAGGAAGCGCCGAAGCCACGAAGCCACCTTGCCACCCACCGCCCGAGCTATTGTATTCCCACAGGGTCGGAATAAGAAAAAGGAGGCCGCGCCACACCAAAATAATGAAAACTTCTGGGGGGGGGGGGGGGGGGGGGGCAGTGTGAACGCTTGGTCTGGGAACTGGCTGACTCTGAAACTATAGCCACACAGGTAGGGGGGCAGGAAGGCAAAATGGATGATGGGCCAGAAGACTGGAGTTCTTTGTCATGGGATTAAAGAACACTATTGGGAAGACAATTGTGGGGATTGATCTGCTAACCAGTCTTTTTTATTAAGAAGCTCCATGGTGCTGTGATAGTAACCCTAGAAGGGTCAAAAAGGGGTGAACGTCACACTGGTCTCTTTGTGTGGGCGGCCCCCTCCACTATTTTAAGAGAGGGGGAGAGTGTCTATTAGAAAACTGTCAACGCAGGATGAAATTGGGCTCCTAGTGGGAGATAACCAATCTCTTTTAGAGCTAGCTGTGTGCAGTACATTGTATGTTTACCAATGCATTTGTACAGCACAGTGGAATAAATATATACATCATCCATATGCTTATAAATAAAAGTATAACAAAAAACAGGCCCTGCTTATTATAAGTTCAAATGAGTCCTTTATGGAAGCATCTCCAGCATGTCATGCCACAAGTTATAAACAGAAGACACCACAGACACATGTATAAAACATACTAAACATGTTTAGTTCTTTACATCCACAATATATACACTGTTTAGGGGATGGGTCCCTTTAAGATCTCTCTTGTTTTAACATTTTCCAGTGATGGTGGACATTTTTATGTTTCCATATGGTCCCTGAGCAGACAGATTGTATATCCACAGCAGAATACTCTACATATTATAGAAAAGACCATTCTTTTGAAGTTAAAAAGCACATGTTGGAAACAGCAGGATTTGTTAAACTTTTGCAAGACTTCCCTACAATATATCATGAGAGCTTGGTCAACCAGCACAGCAGCAGGATCCCTGATATGTACAGGGAATACTCATGACTATGTGGGACAGTTGGCAGGTACATATGTAGCAAAGTGACTTTGTACTTGTTAAAGTGAGCCCCACGGTACTGTCATGCGGCACCAAGTATACATGATACAAATGCTATCCAATGTTTCATGTGCAGCTGAAAGACATGTCAAGACAAGTTTTCCTCACATCTCAGATTTATTTTGTTTGCAGTCAGGTGATCATTTCCCTTTAACTAAACTTATTCTTTGGTGTTTCTAAATTTTTTTTATTTTTAAAACAGCTTCTCACATGTCCAAACTGGGAGAGAAAAATCACCTGAGCCACCCCCAGCAGAATCTGGAGAAGGGCCTGTGCCTCCTGCCCCCCTCCAGAAGAATCTGCAGAAGGGCCTGTGCCTCCGCCAGGAAAAAAAAAAACTGGAAAACCACCTGCCCCCCCCCCCCCCCAACCCCAGTAGAACCTTAACGACCAACTTCAGTTGGTGCTAAAGAATTACATTCCCCACCTCCCGTCTTGTACCCTGCATGGCATTAGAGCTCACAAAGACTTTACATTAACCAACCATGTGGGCGGTCAATCCTTATTATATTATTAATAGCTTATAATGGCATTGAGATATTGTTTAAGGCATCCTGGTGTGCAAATTAAGGATTATTTATTGATACAGTTCATTTGCATACAAAGCCCCAAACTGATGGCAAATAACCAATCTTTGAAAAAAAAAGGTCAAACCCCAAACATTATCTTATTCTATAGATATTTTTTGCAAGTCTGCGCAACGTACAAATTGTATTTTATAGTCTACTCGTAGAAATTCAAGGCCACAGTATCCCTTTAATAAGGACATTGCAGTATTACATGCAAAGTTACGTGCTAACACTATAGGAACACAGGGCACCAGTCACGGGATTCAGAGTTCTACTGAACCAGTAAAAAGGAGGAAGTATAGTTTCCGTTCCTAGTGCCATCTGAGAAGCATCAGAAACCACAAAGTACCTGAACCAGAGACCACATCAAATACAACAACATAACCTTCTGCAACCCAGGGAGAATGACACACTGTAATGTATTCCCTGCTCCCGAGGCTTGGAATGCCGAACTTCGTGACATGTACTTGATATTCAGATACAGATACATTATATAGTCATTTTTAGATTTTGGAAATTCTTTGCCAAAAGCTCCAGCCATTCATTGATTTGCAATATGTTGGAGGTTTATAGCCAGCCGGCTGATATCACTACCATTAACTGAATGTGCTGCTTGAAGAACAGACAACATCTGTTTCTTAAATTTGGGATGAAGTTAGACAATTTGGGGTCTTGTTTCTGGGCCAGAAGAACACCAACTAAGCAGGAAATTCAGGGGCCCTTGCTCTTTTCCAGCTATTCGTTCTGTCTTGATAAACCAATGAATTCCTTTGGGTTTTAGCACCAGCGATCCATCTACTTTTCTTTCCCTTTAACTTTCCGAGCACACCACCTCTGCAATCTCGACCCCCCCATTTAAACTTTAATCTGTGCATCATCTCCAAGATCATCCTAACAGGATCCAACCTCAATTCTAATACATGTGCTTCGAACCTGGCTACAACCAAGGCAATGTATAATGTTTAAAAAGCCATTAAACTTCAATAGCCTTAGTAGGATAAAATTTACTTTTTAAGGAATACACCATTTTAACCTCTCTCCGGCACCTTCCATGTTTACCTGTGAAGGCTGCAAGTTGATCCGGTCGCCGACTGTCATTTACTCTTAGCACAGTGATAGACCTTTGGTTTTATGTGTAATTAATATTGATTACATGTGAAAATGAGGGTCTGTGCGTGCTCTGGCAGAGGAAGACAGTTTCATAGTTTGCCAACATTGGCCATGTTTCCAGCGACACATATTTGTTCCACATGCTGCAGAAAGAGCATGCAAAGCGCAGCCCGGCAGTATGTAGGATGGATATACACACACAGACACAATCCAATGAATTAATCATGGCAGGTCCTGTGAGATCTCCACCCTTATTAATTAATTGGATTGTGTCTGCGCGTATATACATCCTACATACTGCCGGGCTGCACTTTGCATGCTCTTTCTGCTGCATGCGGAACAAATATGTGTTCCTGGAAACATGGCCAATGTTGGCAAACTATGCAGTTTACACTTTAAAAACCCTGACAGATTTGGGAGGTGAGCCCCCACTGGGAAGGCTGAGCATGCACAGATCAGCTCATTCTCTGTGCTGAATGTAAGTCCGATGTGTGCTGCATTGTTAAAAACAAGTGGCACTAGAGGGTCTATTCAATAAAGAGAGGGATCTGAGACAGGAGTTTGCGACTTAAGGGAAAAATAGCTGAGCTGGAAAAATTCTCCCAATTTTTCCAACTCAGTTGCTTTGGCCTAAAGTTTGAAATTCCCATCTCAATTCCCTGCAAGTCTCTCTTTATTGTGTTGCCCCATATGTTTTTAACTTTTTCTTCCTGTTCAAGAAGCCAGAGTTTCAAAAAAGGTTCATTGCCACTTTAAATTCCTATGCCTGAAGCCAATAAGGCTAACTTGGGGGGGGGGGGGGGAAAGCCTCCTTTCTGTACCGGTCATTGACCTGGCTGGGAAAAGTGCGACCCCTGTCTGCTCCTTTATAAATACCATATCCCAACACCTGCCAGACATTTTTTAGTCGTTCTAATTGTGGTTAAGAGCTGTCTGAGTTTTCCAGATCTATTTCGGCAAACTGCATCTCTTAAAAGCGATATTTCAGCACTTTCCCCCCCCCCCCGGCCAGGCAGTAAGATTAGGCGGAAAATCTGCAGCGGATTCACAATGTATCTTTAGACTTCTGTTTGGTTTAACTTTACGTTTCTGTGTAGCCCAGACACTTCCATGCATGACTATTAATAGGCAGAAATAAAGGATATTGGGGGCTTAACTAGTGAGGACCAGAGGGATGGAAGAAGCATGACCGTATAAAAAAAATGCCCCAACAATCATTGTAAGTAATTGTTTTCTTCAGCTCAATGCTTTGACACATTTAATATTTACAAATATATATATATATATATTTTTTTTATTACAGAGGAGGTTATTTATAGAACAAAGATCCAAATTTATTAAGGCAAAATAGGTGCTATTTGTTTTTACAAAGTGCTACATTTGGCACAAACTGCCATAACTTTCCATTGGTTTCCATGGTACAACTTTAGCACTTTTTCCTGAAATACCACCTTTTTTTTCTTGATAAATACAGCCCTAAATAGTTCTAAAAGTGAATGTTCCACTGGTTTCCAAGGTGACTGCTCCACTTTTAGAACTTTGTCCCAGACATGACTACTATAAATAGCCCTCAAAGGGTAATTTTAGGATTTGAAAATCATTCAGGGAATAAAAGACATCATGATAAAATAAATAAATAAATAAATAAATAAGATAAACAAAAAAACAAAACAAATTAATCTACGCACCTGGAATGGTACAACTTTATATTCATAGTGACACTTTCAATCTTGCTTTCTGCTGGGTGGTCCTTTTTAATTCAGAAGGGATTTTGTTTTAATTCTATGGGTGTAGTGTCTTTACCCTTGGGGTAAGAAACCTTGGACTCCAAATCTGTGGCTTATAGGAGGTCTAGTGTAACAACTGCCAAAGAGGTGCAGGTGGCATGCGTGTGAATTAATTCCCAAACTGTGGTGCACGGATATTTTAGAAAGGTTTTCAGATGCCAGGGAGCCAGGCACATGTTAAAACCAACAACAGACATTTCCCATTGCCTACCTCTTGTTAGTGTAAAGGTCGACCTTTTCTTAGGGAAAGAATAGTTCTCTGCCTAGTGTGTGGACCTACCAATGCTGAGTATAAAGGCTTACCTCTGCCTAGTGTGTGGACCTACCAATGCTGAGTATAAGGTCTTACCTCTGCCTAGTGTGAGGACCTACCAATGCTGAGTATAAAGGCTTACCTCTGCCTAGTGTGAGGACCTACCAATGCTGAGTATGAGGTCTTACCTCTGCCTAGTGTGTGGACCTACCAATGCTGAGTATAAAGGCTTACCTCTGCCTAGTGTGTGGACCTACCAATGCTGAGTATGAGGTCTTACCTCTGCCTAGTGTGTGGACCTACCAATGCTGAGTATAAAGGCTTACCTCTGCCTAGTGTGTGGACCTACCAATGCTGAGTATAAAGGCTTACCTCTGCCTAGTGTGAGGACCTACCAATGCTGAGTATAAAGGCTTACCTCTGCCTAGTGTGTGGATCTACCAATGCTGAGTATAAGGGCTTACCTCTGCCTAGTGTGTGGACCTACCAATGCTGAGTATAAGGTCTTACCTCTGCCTTGTGTGTGGACCTACCAATGCTGAGTATAAGGGCTTACCTCTGCCTAGTGTGTGGACCTACCAATGCTGAGTATGAGGTCTTACCTCTGCCTAGTGTGTGGACCTACCAATGCTGAGTATAAAGGCTTACCTCTGCCTAGTGTGTGGACCTACCAATGCTGAGTATGAGGTCTTACCTCTGCCTAGTGTGAGGACCTACCAATGCTGAGTATAAGGGCTTACCTCTGCCTAGTGTGTGGACCTACCAATGCTGAGTATAAAGGCTTACCTCTGCCTTGTGTGTGGACCTACCAATGCTGAGTATAAAGGCTTACCTCTGCCTAGTGTGTGGACCTACCAATGCTGAGTATAAAGGCTTACCTCTGCCTAGTGTGTGGACCTACCAATGCTGAGTATGAGGTCTTACCTCTGCCTAGTGTGTGGACCTACCAATTCTGAGTATAAAGGCTTACCTCTGCCTAGTGTGTGGACCTACCAATGCTGAGTATAAAGGCTTACCTCTGCCTAGTGTGTGGACCTACCAATGCTGAGTATAAAGGCTTACCTCTGCCTAGTGTGTGGACCTACCAATGCTGAGTATAAAGGCTTACCTCTGCCTAGTGTGTGGATCTACCAATGCTGAGTATAAGGGCTTACCTCTGCCTAGTGTGTGGACCTACCAATGCTGAGTATAAAGGCTTACCTCTGCCTAGTGTGTGGACCTACCAATGCTGAGTATGAGGTCTTACCTCTGCCTTGTGTGTGGACCTACCAATGCTGAGTATAAAGGCTTACCTCTGCCTAGTGTGTGGACCTACCAATGCTGAGTATAAGGTCTTACCTCTGCCTAGTGTGAGGACCTACCAATGCTGAGTATAAAGGCTTACCTCTGCCTAGTGTGTGGACCTACCAATGCTGAGTATAAGGTCTTACCTCTGCCTAGTGTGAGGACCTACCACTGCCTAGTTCTCTAAATGATGCTACATTTGAACAGGAAGCGTCTTACCTTTAAATCCTCTCCGTAGAACTGAACCATGGATGTGTCAGCCACCAACAAGATCTCTACAAAGCGGTCCACAGACACGAACCTTCGCTGGCGGTGTGGATGAATGGTTTCTGTGCCCCCCATTGTCCCATTGTTGGCCTTCTCACTGACAGTCCATGGGTTTGTCCTTTTCTCAGAGGTCTGGGGATTCCTGTCAACTTTGCTGTCATCCCATGAACCCATGTTTCCTTGGATGCTATGTCCATTCTTTGCTGTGTACATGGGTGGCAGTCCTTCATTGCCCAATTGCTTCTCCTTAACAGTCAGATCTCGTTTTTGTCCTGTGATTTTTTGGATCAGTCTGGAGGCACCTGCTGCGTTTTGTATTTTTCCTTTGCTTTGGCTTCCTAACTCCCGGGTAATAAAAGCGCCACTCTTCCTACTCCATTTTTGTATATCTCCGTTCCATGCCTTGACCACGAGATGCTTACCAATCTCCCCCTGAGCCCATTTCTCAGTGGGTTGGATGATGTAGCTATTTTGGCCATACAGGAAAGCACCTTGCACCCCTCTACATAAGCTAAATGCAGCCAAAGGCTCCTGGCTGGAATAAAAACAGCTCCTCAACCCGTCCATGCTTTCCTCATCCCTCATGGTCCTCCCTACATGTTTAACGAGCACTCTTGGTCCTAGGAAAGCATTATCAGGAGTTAGCTGGAATTCCATCCGTCTTCCTAATGCGAAGAACCTCAGGTTGATTTTATCTCTTCCAACAGGGATAATCTCTGGTATTGTCACCTCACCCCTGGTCAATGCCAGTGTGCCAGGGCACCACAGAACAAGCCATAAGGCAAATCTCTCAATCCTAACGTAACCCATGGCAAAGGAGTCTATAACTAGCCAAAAATGAAAGGCTTTGTCGAAATAAAAATATAAAAAAAGAGGAATTATCCAAATTAAAAAAGTGCCAACAACAATGATTTACAAAGTAATATGAATATATGTAGCGAAATAATCATATTACAGATTTTATCTGAAACAAGGGGCGATGTAGTGACATTTTGTATAGCACTGATTAAAACAAAGTGTGAAAGGTAATATTAATATGGAATAAATTAATTAAGGTAATACATTTATAAAGGCACAAAATACAGATATTTTCAGCAAATGATATTGTCAATTGCACACATTAAATGAAAGCTAAGCAGGCAAAATTGATCCCAAACAACACAAAAGAATTCACACAACTACCAAAATACTGCAGAATAGTCTCTAGAATTAAAATCTGCAATGCAGGTAAACATGCAGGAACACTGCTTCGAGAACTCTGTCCTTGTGATACGCATGTAAAACCCAGGGGGCTGGAGGGGAGAATCTTAATACTTCAAGGAATCCAGAAAAAAAAATAAGTCCTTCCCAATGCAACTGAACCCAGACAAGAAGCTGGATTTTTAGGGGTTCCCCTCTTTAGGCTGCAATGTGCTCCCCTAAAAGCAGTAGGCAGATGAAAGAGAGAGCCCCCAATGCATCCTTTACAGACACAACCCCCTTGTCTTGTATGTGCAAATCCCTTCTGCCCCTTCCTAGAAGTTGTTGAAGCACCAAAGCTACAGGCAAATGAGGCAGTATATATACAGTGTTCTCCACACCCCCTGACAGGGTTATTTTTGATCTTTTAGCTACTCTTTTCCCCTCCCTTTTCTCCTCCTTGTTATACAGAAGGAGGAGAAAAACTGTAGGGGAAAAAAAAAAAAAAGATTACCAAATAATTAACCCCTTCCCCACACCGCCAACTATTCTAACCTTATCTTAATGCATATTTAAGTGTTAGCAGATTTTGCATTAATATTTCCTATCACACTCTACTTAGCAGACGCGTAACATGACTTACAGTTAACCCATTCTATGCACTTAACCTGAAAGGGTTAAGATAGGTACCTTTTGCGTTAGATTAAAAAAAAAAACTCACATTGGGTAAATTGCACATTTCCTATTTAATTCCCCCATTTTTTGCCCTGAAAGGGTAAAGGCAAAACTCACTGGGTGCCAGTAGGACAATCAAAAGGTTAAGTTGCTGGGAGTAAAGTTTTAATCCACTGGTATAATATATATAGATTGTTTTAGTGACTTTACCCATCCAGCATTAAAGGGGTTAATCCCACTAATAACAGAGTTACAGATTTGCCTGATAGCAAAGGACGGTAAAACAAAATAATTATGTATATATAATATTAATTATTCAGTTAGACTGGTAATGAATAAAAACCTCATGTGATTTTGGAAATGTTGCTCTTTATGCTCCCACTGGAAAGTGAAAGGCAAGAGGGGGCCAGACTGGTGTTAAAGGGTTAACTAAATTCCTTGTGCACATTGATATAGGGTTGTCTGTCTTACACCCATTATCCCTGGTACCCAGCTTATTACTAGATCCATATTGCAATTCGTTACATAACAGAGAGATCCCAGGCTGAACACCTTCTCCAACAACAGGAGAGTGACACTTCTGGTGAATGATGGGAGCTGACTCTGTATAGCTTGTGAGTTCCTGCCAGGTTTTAGAGTGATGAGAGTTGGAGTGCAAAAATGACTGGTGGGTTCTGCAGTTTGTCCATACATGCTTGCAAACTCTACCCCTGGTCAGAAGCATAGAAACATAGAATGTGTGTGCAGATAAGAACCATTCGGTCCATCTAGTCTGCCCAATTTTTTTTTTTTAGTCCCCCATTCCCGGTCTTATAGCTAGGATAGCCTTGTGTCTATCCCACGCATGCTTAAAATCCTTGACTGTGTTTACCTCTACCACTTCTGCTGGAAGGCTATTCCATACATCCTCTACAGACCTGCAGTATGTCAGTCCCTTCCCTGGACTCATCACTATGATCCTTGTGTATTTGTCTCCCTCCATCGGAAGCTTGCCCCAGCAAGTGGACATATATTTGTAGTATTTGTAATGGATTAAAAGGAAATCCCAGGAGCTATCAATTCTTGCTTTATAAAAAATAATAATGAAGGGAGCATCAGATGATACTCTGCATTGGTATATATTACCGCAGTCTAACTGACGGTAGAGATGTTACAGGGAACACACTTTTACATCCTTCCAGAGTTTACCAAGACTAAGCTTTCCTTAGATTGCATAGGAGGTATAAACACAATGACTGCAGACCACCTGTAGGGGGAAAACTTCCAGCAGAGCAGACAGGGAGGGGGGCATCTTTTACCCAATTGCTTCCCTGGGTTTCCTAACAGCCGATCATCTATACAAACCTACAGAAATCTGGGATCCTGGCCTTTTCCAGGAGCTGAAGTGTTAATCCACACCCTGGGGCCTGCAGCAATTTGGCAGAACTCTGGATTTTCTGATAACACAGTGTGCACACATCCATTTTAGGGCTGAGAAATTGCTTTTTCCCTATCACCAGTTGCGCAAGATAAACATGTATAACGCAGGGTTGTTTAAGAGCAGTTTTGCATTCCCTCTATCCCCCCCCCCCCCCCCCCCCCACGAGCCCAAGGGATGATTTGGAGGAAAGTAGCAGAATCTCCCCTGCTCACATCAGAATGGTTTCACAGAATATCCTGAGACCCTTCTAGTGCCTGGTTTATTGATTCAGGTCAATACTTTGCCTTGGCCGTCAAAGCGTTAAACAACTCACTGGTAACCTGGTCTAACTTATTCTGTTCCTCCTGATGTCGCCAGTACAGCATGGCAAGAGTTAATACAAATGTTTTTTTGGGGCGGATTACGATGAAATTACTTCTGCGCTTGGAAGTTTGTAACAACTGGATTTTAAAACATTATAATCAGTGCAAACATTTAGTATAGAGACAAGGGGCCAGGCATGTTGGAGTTAGCCCACCTGGAGAAGACTTAAGGGTCGACCCAATATGATCCGATAATTGGCTCCAAAATGGTCCCTCCGAATTGCAGGCAGAGTCGGGGCACATTGGCACATTTCGAGCTACTCGGTTAGTGTAGATGTGACTCCCAACAAGTGCATTATTCGTACATCATAGCCCATTCCACGCCATTATCTCCCAACACCAAATGGAGCCGAAATGCACTGGTAACCTCGGTCCTTCCCATAGACTTCGGCTTATTTTGGAGTTTGGACCACCCATGTCTGTTACGAATAAGTCCCCCCACAGACGTCAATGGTAGGATATTGGCCTTCGCTGATATAGCCAAAGTCTTCCTGAAATGGACCAAAGTGTAAAAAAAATAAAAAGCAGTAAAAATTAAAATGACATGATACATGAATTAAAATAATAAAATATGGTTTTATTAAAATTTTTAAAGTGTTTTCTTTCATTTAAATATACTATTATAATATAAAATATGAAATATTTTTGTGTTTAAAAAATGTCAACATTAAGCCTTCTACACTTTTCTGTTAAATCCTCCGACTAAAATCTGGAGAATTGAAATAGGCGAATTTCATCTGTTACCCGAATTCGGAGTGAAAAAAGTCCATATCCAAATGCTTTCGATGCTTCTGTTTCAGGACGGCCCGGACAGCCAAGACAAATTGGTGTATATTGGAGGGAGCCTCCCAAAAAAAAAAAAGGGATTTTGTTTTGGACGCTCAAATTGTGACATTGAATGTGGTTCGATGACAAGGCCCTACAAGGTGGGAAATAATAAACTAGCAGAACCTTCAACGCAGAGAAACTTGCAAATTCTGGCTTTGTAGAAAAACCTGTGCAGAACCAGGCAGCAAAAGGAAATACAAATCTGGAGGAAAAGTTTCTTATTCCTGTGACACTGTACAATATCATAGGGTTACAATTGAATAGACATATAATGGAACATTGTCTCACAGAACATATGTGTAAGCATGCACACATACAGAAGGGATGTAATCTATTGGGATGACCATGGCATAAAAAGAAATAAGGAGAGATAAGCTGCATGATAGGAGAAAGAATGGCAAGATGCTTCATGAGAGAAAGTGACAAGGGGCATGATGTTAGGTGAAGAAGAGCAGAGGCAGGATGTATGATGGGAAACAGAAGAGCAGAGGCAGGATGCATGATGGGAGAGATAAGAGCAGAGACAGGATGCATGATGGGAGAGATAAGAGCAGAGACAGGATGTATGATGGGAGAGATAAGAGCAGAGACAGGATGCATGATGGGAGAGATAAGAGCAGAGACAGGATGCATGATGGGAGACAGAGAGAAGAGCAGAGACAGGATGCATGATGAGAGAGAATAGCAGAGACAGGATGCATGATGGGAGAGATAAGAGCAGAGACAGGATGCATGATGGGAGAGATAAGAGCAGAGGCAGGATGTATGATGGGAGAGAATAGCAGAGACAGGATGAATGATGAGAGAGATAAGAGCAGAGACAGAATGCATGATGGGAGAGATAAGAGCAGAGACAGGATGAATGATGAGAGATATAAGAGCAGAGACAGGATGCATGATGAGAGAGAGAGAGAAGAGCAGAGACAGGATGAATGATGGGAGAGATAAGAGCAGAGACAGGATGCATGATGAGAGAGAGAGAGAGAAGAGCAGAGACAGGATTCATGATGAGAGAGATAAGAGCAGAGACAGGATTCATGATGAGAGAGATAAGAGCAGAGACAGGATGCATGATGAGAGAGATAAGAACAGAGACAGGATGAATGATGAGAGAGATAAGAGCAGAGACAGGATGCATGATGAGAGAGAGAGAAGAGCAGAGACAGGATGCTTGATGGGAGAGAGAGAAGATCAGAGACAGGATGAATGATGAGAGAGAGAAGATCAGAGACAGGATGAATGATGAGAGCGAGAGAAGAGCAGAGACAGGATGAATGATGAGAGAGAGAGAAGAGCAGAGACAGGATGCATGATGAGAGAGATAAGAGCAGAGACAGGATGCATGATGAGAGAGAGAGAAGAGCAGAGACAGGATGAATGATGAGAGAGAGAGAAGAGCAGAGACAGGATGCATGATGAGAGAGATAAGAGCAGAGACAGGATGCATGATGAGAGAGAGAGAAGAGCAGAGACAGGATGCATGATGAGAGAGATAAGAGCAGAGACAGGATGCATGATGAGAGAGAGAGAAGAGCAGAGACAGGATGCATGATGAGAGAGAGAAAAAAGCAGAGACAGGATGCATGATGAGAGGGATAAGAGCAGAGACAGGATGCATGATGAGAGAGAGAGAAGAGCAGAGACAGGATGCATGATGAGAGAGAGAAAAAAGCATAGACAGGATGCTTGATGGGAGAGAGAGAAGATCAGAGACAGGATGAATGATGAGAGAGAGAAGATCAGAGACAGGATGAATGATGAGAGCGAGAGAAGAGCAGAGACAGGATGAATGATGAGAGAGAGAGAAGAGCAGAGACAGGATGCATGATGAGAGAGATAAGAGCAGAGACAGGATGCATGATGAGAGAGAGAGAAGAGCAGAGACAGGATGAATGATGAGAGAGAGAGAAGAGCAGAGACAGGATGAATGATGAGAGAGAGATAAGAGCAGAGACAGGATGCATGATGAGAGAGAGAGAAGAGCAGAGACAGGATGAATGATGAGAGCGAGAGAAGAGCAGAGACAGGATGAATGATGAGAGAGAGAGAAGAGCAGAGACAGGATGCATGATTAGAGAGAGAGAATAGTAGAGACAGGGTGCATGATGGGAGAGCGATAACAGAACAGGATGAGAGTGAGAAGGGCAGAGACAAGATAGCATGCCAGCGATGTGGGGCAGCATGAGGGTGAGAAGGGCAGAGACAGGATAGTGACCTGGGGCAGGATGAGAGTGAGAAGGGCAGAGACAGGATAGTGACCTGGGGCAGGATGAGAGTGAGAAGGGCAGAGACAGGATAGTGACCTGGGGCAGGATGAGAGTGAGAAGGGCAGAGACAGGATAGTGACCTGGGCAGGATGAAAGTGAGAAGGGCAGAGACAGGATAGTGACCTGGGGCAGGATGAGAGTGAGAAGGGCAGAGACAGGATAGTGACCTGGGCAGGATGAAAGTGAGAAGGGCAGAGACAGGATAGTGACCTGGGGCAGGATGAGAGTGAGAAGGGCAGAGACAGGATAGTGACCTGGGCAGGATGAAAGTGAGAAGGGCAGAGACAGGATAGTGACCTGGGGCAGGATGAGGGTGAGAAGGGCAGAGACAGGATAGTGACCTGGGGCAGGATGAGAGTGAGAAGGGCAGAGACAGGATAGTGACCTGGGGCAGGATGAGAGTGAGAAGGGCAGAGACAGGATAGTGACCTGGGGCAGGATGAGAGTGAGAAGGGCAGGGACAGGATAGTGACCTGGGGCAGGATGAGAGTGAGAAGGGCAGGGACAGGATAGTGACCTGGGGCAGGATGAGAGTGAGAAGGGCAGAGACAGTTTAGAATGGCAGCTACATGGAGCAGGATTAAGGTGCGAAGGGCAATGACAGTAGGCATTAGGGAAGTGTGAGAAGGGCAGAGCTAGAAGGAAGTATATGAGCGAGTGAGCAAGGTAAATGAGAGAGAAAGCACAAAGAGGTGGGGACGGATTAAAGATCGGGTTTTGTTCCCGGAATGCAGTGTGGACTCGATCTTTAACACACCGGTCATTGGATCTTATCTTCCTGCAGTTGTGGTGAAGTCATGGCCCGTCTCTCATGGACATGTCACTTTTACGACTGTACTTTGACTTATTTGACTTGAATCCAACAAGTGACATCACTCTGGTGTCCTCATGGATCCAGTGTCAAGGTGCAGCATGTGTCTGGAGCAAGGAAGTAAAATGAGTTAAGGAGAGATAAAAAAAATAGCTTATAGGATGGGTGGTATCAAAATGCCAGCTGGGGGTCATACATTTAAACAAGGGACATTTCTAAGACTCATATTCACCCCTTTTGTTTAGAGACTTGTGTACTTGCATTTAAAACATGAATTTCCTTCTAGCATTTAGAAAATGCACCACATTAACTTAGAAGACCAATGGAACTGTCCAAAAATATGGTACTACATGCAAACCCATACAAGGGCTGTGAGAAAGAATCAAGTCAATTAGAGTAGCCAAAGGTCAAATACAGAAATAAGGGGGCAATAGAACACATTAACTAAGGTCAAAAATGACTTAGCCCTGGTCAGAGGTCTGCTGAGTTTATTTTAATACTGTGGGTCTGTAGTGCTCTGGGGGTCTTACTACGTTATCCCCTCTTTCCTTCCCCTCCCATCTTCTCAATGATACCTCCCATCATCTTCGCTCCCCCCTAGGGCCCTATCCTCTCCATCAGTACCCTTCTATCCCCATTGCATCGTCCTGTACTACCCCTCACCACAGGGAAGACCCTTCCTCCCTATCAATGGTAGAAAAGGCACCAACATAACTCTGGACAACATGACTGACAATTGAATATTCTTTGGACCTTCACAGACCTGCATTGGACAGTGATGTCCTTGTACAGACTCTGGCCCCGTGCTGGCTCCTTCTGCCCCTCTTTTTATCTCCTCCCTTCATGTTAAAGCAGGAGGACTCCTGGCAATGCAGAGCACACTGATGTGCAATGTTTGTGTTGGGAAACTGCCAAATGCGCCTCAAGCTCCATCATCATCATCAGACAGCCACATTGAAGTGTGCCCTGCTGCTACAATACAGAGGGACGATTAAATATACATTGGGGCTATTGGGGAGAAGAAATATTGCATATTTGCCCTTTTAACCCTGTATTTTAGATTCCCCTGTATATGCTGAGGGTATCCAGGTCCTGATCACTTAGAAATAAATGTGTTCTGCCCATGATCTGTAAATTATTACATGGAAATTGGGAAATATTCCAAAAATAGGAGGAATATAACAGTAAGCATGTGTTACTATGATTTATTTATTTAGAAAGTGTTTTACCAGGAAAAATACATTGAGATTTCTCTCGTTTTCAAGTATGTCCTGGGGACCCAGTCCAGAATGGAGTTACACAGAGTTACACATTTAACAGTAGATTCAAAAATACATACATACATATATTAAACAAGTTGGAAGGAGAACATACAGGGTAAATCATTATTGATACAAAAAGGAACAACATGTACAGTATACGAAAGAGTTTGTAAACTAATAACAGGTACAATCTGTTTTGAGGATTTGGGAGATACTTATTTTCAGGGATTTTAGACTAGATGATGATTTGGCAGAATCATGGAGGCTAATTCCACATATGAGGAGCTCTGAAAGAGAACGCACCTCTACCTGCTTCCTTTTTGAAGTGGGGAATCGCTAGTGAAGGGTTGGTGCAGGATCTGAGATTGTGGGATGTGCAGGGAGTAAGAGCGAGCATGCCGCTCAGGTAGGGGGGGAGCGTTCCAGAGAAGTGGTTATGCACTAAGCAAGCTAGGTGGAGAGCACGCCTGGAGGCAAGCGTCAGCCAATTTAACTCTTTTAACATTTTACAGTGATGCGTGTTATAATCACACTGTAGCGCAAAACGACACAATGTATTGTACATAGTGTCGAGTTTACCGAGATGGGTCTGCGGGGCAGAATCATACACATAATGTAAAAGGTGTGGTACCATATTTGGCCACTGGAGGCTCTCATTTTCAAGGTATATAAACCAGTTGGTATTTTTTTTTTGACTGATCAGTTGGTGTTCCATTTTTGTATTAACCCTAAAGGCAAATTATGCCCTTCTAGTTGAGTTGCGGAGGTCAGATCCAATTACTTTCCCTCCCATCATCTCAAGACCTTTTCCCCTCCCATTGTATATTAATTAGGGTTACAAATCAACCGGTATTTAACAGTCAAAAGATAATGATACTTCTCACAGGTATCCCTTATTAAAATAAGCAAGCATATTGTGGAAAAGTCTGAATTCCCACTTATAATATTAGATAACCCCTCATTTCTAAAGCTAATTCCTAATTGTTATGCGGTACTGTTTTCATTAATATGAGTTATTCGAATTTTGGAGAATTACTTCAAATACTTCTAGTACTGTTAATGTAAATCTATGGTTTATTTGATGTATTTTAGACACATTGTATCGGCATAACTTTGACATCATTTTGAATTGAAAAAAGTTGAAAACCAAAAATAAAGAATTTAAAAATAAAATAAGCAAGCATGAGAGACAGCAACTTCAGCAAGCATCAACACGCATGGCCAACATCAATTATAAGATAAAGCAATATCCACTGGAAGCAGGGCTTGACAAAATTCTGTAGACAGACCAATACAGGAGCCAGCCTGGTTATTATTCGGAGCCAGGACAATGGATCTTCCATAGAGTTCTATGTAAAACAATCAACAAAGTTAGGAGCCAGCAGTACAGATCTTAGGAGCCGTGGCTTCTGGGATTTGTCAAACCCTGGCTTATACCCCAGTTGCTTCTTTTAAGACCATTTCACTGTTTTGAATGGTGCATGACCCGCGGCCATCTCTCTCTTTAGGCCCGCAGAGCAATCCTTGTAGCTCACCTCGGAAGGGGAAAGTCACCCTAAAATAATTGAATGGGCTACATATATATAGTCTCTATTTCTGTAATACTCCCACTTTAAAAGAATTCAACCATTTGTGTTGGATTAAAAAACGTTGTGCCTCTTTAATGAGACGTCTTTGAAATATCTGGCAGGAACCTCGGGTCTTTCTGCGGAAACATGTAAAGATGAAAAACGTAGAAACATAGAAACATGGAATGTGTCGGCAGATAATAACCATCGGCCCATCTAGTCTGCCCAATTTTCTAATTTTATTAGTCCCCAGTTCCCGGTCTTATATCTAGGATAGCCTTGTGTCTATCCCACGCATGCTTAAACTCCTTCACTGTGTTTACCTCTACCACTTCTGCTGGCAGGCTATTCCATACATCCACAACCCTCTCAGTAAAGTAATACTTCCTGATATTACTTTTAAATCGTTGCCCCTCTAATTTAAGACTATGTCCTCTAGTTGTGGTAGTTTTTCTTCTTTTAAATATACTCTCCTCCTTTACTGTGTTGATTCCCTTTATGTATTTAAATGTTTCTATCATATCCCCCCTGTTACGTCTTTCCTCCAAGCTATACATGTTAAGATGCTTTAACCTTTCCTGGTAAGTTTTATCCTTCAACCCATGAACCAGTTTAGTAGTCCTTCTCTGAACTCTCTCCAATGTATCAATATCCTTCTGGAGATACGGTCTCCAGTACTGCGTACAATACTCCAAGTGAGGTCTCACCAGTGCTCTGTCTGTACAATGGCAGTGCCTGTGCATTATACAAGAAGTAATCTTGTTTGGGGACTAGACTGTCCCTTTCACCTTTCAGTCCATCACCTAAATCTTGTTTGCACTGTCCATGTAGATAATATATTACCTTACGAGAACTGCAAGCAAATGTACAGACTAAGAGAACATGTGTTTTATATCTGTCTCCTGTTGATGACATCACCATGTGCCTTGCTATGCAAATGTATTTCTTCCAGTGTGTCATGTTTTTTCTTAATCTATGCCTTTGCTTTTAATTCTGTTAACACAATTCTATGCTTTGCCGTTACAGTAATAACATAGTTTAGGTGATGGAGTCCCTTTCATTTTGTGTGTTTTTTAAAAAACAAAAAGCATTTACACTTATTCCGATATTTATCCTATTCTACTCTCCCATCTCCGAGCGTGGCAGATAAAGGATTCTTGATCCAATTAGGGAGCTGATTCTAGATTCTGACATCAGTGTGTGAGTATTCCATATAAGTCTCAAATCACTGACATATATTTCTTTACACGCTAATCCCCTTATTATTTTCTAGCAATATTACCCAGACATAGAAATACTAGAATGATGTTATTATAGAGTCACAGCAGTTATGAAGAGTTCACATTCATAGCAGGGGATGATATATGTTCTATATTAACTGGTGAGAGTTTATAAAGGACAATTAAACCATTTTTTTAACCCTGGCTTCCTTAAAAGTTTTACTCGCTGCTGAGTCTCACAACTGAGACCCATCCAGGCTGAAGGCTGGGGCAGGCTGACACAAGTGAGAGATAAAGATTAGTTGTCATTTAACTCCTTCGTGACGCATGATTTTTGCATTCCACCAAAACACCATTTCTTGTTCCTGGCCCTGATCACAAGGAGATAGGTAGCTAGGGACACAATTGCAGAGACCCAATCAGGGTCTTAATAGAACCAGTGGGGGTCTATTGAGTACTAGTACCTTTTATTCCCTAGTATAGGAGAGTACTTGTACCTTTTATACTCTAGTTTATGAGAGTACTGGAACCTTTTATTCCCTAGTATAGGAGAGTACTGGAACATTTTATTCCCTAGTATAGGAGAGTACTGGAACATTTTATTCCCTAGTATAGGAGAGTACCAGAACCTTTTATTCCCTAGTTTAGGAGAGTACTGGAATCTTTTATTCCCTAGTGTAGGAGAGTACTGGGACCTTTTATTCCCTAGTATTGGAGAGTACTGGAACCTTTTATTCCCTAGTATTGGAGAGTACTGGAACCTTTTATTCCCTAGTATAGGAGAGTACTGGAACCTTTTATTCCCTAGTGTGGGAGAGTACCGGAACCTTTTATTCTCTAGTATTGGAGAGTACTGGAACCTTTTATTCCCTAGTATAGGAGAGTACCGGAACCTTTTATTCCCTAGTATTGGAGAGTACTGGAACCTTTTTTTCCCTAGTATAGGAGAGTACTGGAACCTTTTATTCCCTGGTATAGGAGAGTACTGGAATCTTTCATTCCGTCATATAGGAGAGTACTGGAAACTTTTATTCCCTAGTATAGGAGAGTACTGGAACCTTTTATTCCCTAGTATAGGAGAGTACTGGAACCTTTTATTCGCTACTATTGGAGAGTACTGGAACCTTTTATTCCCTGGTATAGGAGAGTATTGGAACCTTTTATTCCGTCGTAAAGGAGAGTACTTGAAACTTTTATTCCCTAGTATGGGAGAGTACCGGAACCTTTTATTCCCTAGTATTGGAGAGTACCGGAACCTTTTATTCGCTACTATAGGAGAGTACTGGAAACTTTTATTCCCTACTATAGGAGAGTACCGGAACCTTTTATTCCCTAATATAGGAGAGTACCGGAACCTTTTATTCCATAGTACAATAATGTATCGGAATCTTTTAATCTCAGTTTTAGAAGATTACCGCACACTATACAGTCGTGTGTAAGTGAGTAAATGAATCTTTTATTCTCTAGTTTAGAAGATTACTGGAAGTGTCGAAGAAGACTAATGAATACACGACTTATTGCTCATCATGACCTCATAACGATATGATGACATTTGCTGGCAGAGAAACATGTTTTTGTTGAATTCATGAGAATCGTTAACATGTTGAAATAATGATCACACAGGGGATGGGACCAGTATGATACCCCTGTTTTAGAATTATTTTCCAGGTAATCGGGAATCAATAAGGAAACTTTACATTTTGAATAAGCCCTAAGGGAGAAATGCATTCGATTGATTGCACAATCCATAAGTAGGTGGAGTCTGGGTCAGATACCGACATGGAGGTGTGACGGTGAAACGCGTCACAGGTGGGTTGCACAACGAACTTTGATTTTATTGGAGCCATAGACATTGCCTTGAAGCAAACATGACTTGTATGCAGGCAGCATCCATCCTATTGGGTATACTCATTAAAGAGAGAATTGCAGGGAATTGAGATAGCAATTTCAAACTGAAGGCTAAAGTAGCAGAGTTTCAAAAAATTATCTAGTTCAGCTGCACTGGAGAATTTTTCGGCTACATTGGCCTAAAATTTGAAATTCCCATCTCAATTCCCTGCCATTCTCTCTTTGTTGAATAGACCTCTGTTTGGAAGATTTTATGCTATGCTTTTTTGTCCCTTTGGTTTTTGAGCTGGATCCTGTAATCTCCATTTTAGATTCTTAAAGGGCAACTCATTTTTTTTTTTTAACCCTTAGTTCCTTAAAGGTATACACAGGTTTACTCTGTGCTGTGTCTCACAGCTGTGACACAGCAGGTCTTGAGGCGACAGTGTCAGCGTGTGCACATCCAATCAGAGTGGGGACTAGGTTTTGGGGGTGTGTCTCCGTACTAGCTAGTGCACAGAGAGAGCCTTATTTTTGCATGGGATCAGCAGAGGGGACCTAGTTAAGATCCCTTCTGCTGATCCCGTGCAAAAACAAGGGTCTTTCTCTGGACCAGAAGAGAGAGCCAGTCACTGACCAGACCAGGCTGCCTGTTTCCTATGGAAGCATGGCAGCTTCCGGTCAGACGATAAACTGGCAGGTACTATTGAAAGCACCTTCCTGTTTATCCTCACACTTGGGACAACTAACTTTTTTCACTTGCACTTCTACATTAGAAGCACACGTTTTAGCAGAGCAGTATGGGAAATGTAGTCCTGCAAGATCTGGAGGGCCACAGGTTGCCCACCCCCTGTTTTAAAGTGATCAATCCTAGAGCAGGGTTCTTTTTTATGGCTTGTTTGATATAATATTGAAAAATTAAGACTGGGATATTTATGTTTATTTTCAATGTGCTACATTTAAATTATTATTATTGTTTTTTTTTTTTATTTTTTACAATAATAGGACTTTGTTTGGAGGATGTAGTTGTACGTAAATGAGGAAAGGTTTTGTGTTTAAATCCCTGCTGGTGAGAACTCCCCAGCCCATCGTCAAGCTCTGGTGCCAAGTAGGTACCAACCCTCTCACGGATCTTAGTAATTACTTAGAGAGTCAAGCAGCTTAAAGCATCCCCTCCTCCTCCTAGAGGATATTTATTGTGTCCCGGTCTTTAACCTGCTCACTGTTTAATTAAAATGAGCTTTTCTTCATTGTCAGTGCAATATTCTCTGGCTGTTTGGCATACGAGGCTTTTATAATAACCCTCTTTCTAAAAAAATTATAGAAAATTGAAAAAAAAAACTCCCAACAACCATTATTGTTTCATCACAATAATAATACTAAACATGTTTAATGTTTGACATAGAGAGCACAAAAAGCTAGTGAGACACCTCCGTTGGTAAGACCCCTGACTCCAGAGCCTCATTGCCACAGGTTCAAGTCCTGGCAGCATCAACTCTGCCATCTGACGTAAAAAAAATAAGTACCATCAATTTGGGTAATCTGTTATAGAGCTGCCTAATTCTGAGAGAGAGTGTGCTAAATGTGCTTTGAGTCCCACCTGGGGGGCAGAAGAGGCTATATAAAGTATTAGTTACTACTATAACACTGATTCTGCCCAACATGCTACCTACTCAAATGTTAACCTGTCCTTTTAGAACATAGCCTTCTTGTGCTTGCTTTTCTATTCCTTTGCAATGTCCTTCCTTTCTATGAGTTCCTTTATGTTGATCGCTAAGTGTCAGAAAAGAAACCAGGGAATGAACTTAACCTGGCATATCATAAATAGTTTTCGGCACTGCCTACGCATTTCGCTTCATTGATCGCAGGCTGCTATGCAGACAGGAGTGGTATATATGCATACTCACGGGGGTTGAGTTGGGAGGTTGAATTTAACCTCCAAATTTGACCACCATCACTGCTGCTCTATATAAAGTTAGGAGTCTCATCAGGAGTTTGGAGGGGTTCGAGTGTCTATGCGCCCCAAATATAATGAAATAAAAAGAACACATGTTGAAACGTATCACCCATTTCCTTTTTATTCTGTCATTTCAATTCTACCCAGGGGTGGGTATAAGCAACAATTGGAAAATGTGTGGTGCGTGGTTAAGAATGGATGGGGTATTGGCAAAACACTGTGCAGGGTGCCTTCTGATATGACTTTAGCAGCGTTATTTATCTGCTTTTCAAGCCTGCCCTGGGGATGTTACATTTGCCCAGCTTAATGGTATTCATTTTATTAACCTTAGAATTTTAAAGTGCTGAACAGATCCTGCTGGGAATTGAACCAACTGTGAGCACTGTAGAGTCTACAGATGCTGTGTTAGCCATTATAGGTGGTCTCGCTGTTGCCCAGTGTGCCTTATGATAAAAAGACACGTCCAGCCAGCAACTCTGTAGCCGACAATGGACGTGCCCGGATTTCTGTTGTGGGGCACCCATGATCACTCCGCTGAGCGATCATGGGCGACATATTGGAGAGCAGCATGCTCCTCCAATATGGCTGCTGCCCTCTTGTGGGTAGAGTATCGGAAGTGAAAAAAATTCCCTCCTGTCACTTTGATGCTGTTGCTTGGCTGCCCCTAGAGGCAGACAGAAAATCTAACCTTAAGGTTAAGGTTAGAATAGTTGTTAGGGTTACAATTAAATTAGGTTTACAATAAGGGATAGGGTTACAACACAATTAAAATTAGAACATATTAAGGGTTAGCAAAAGGGTGAGAGTTGGGGTTAAATTTAGGGTTTGGGTTAAATTTAGGGTTCCGGTTGGTGTCTAAAGGTCACAGAAGACCCCCCCACTATTCCAAACATCAAAACAAGCATATTTCTGAACTCGGGACAACATTTAGAAACTATTTAGATGGGGTCTTTTTTAATGATTGTATTTGTGTAAATTATATTTTAGGTCAAAGTTAGAAAAAGTGTTTTCTTTTATTTTTTCATAATATTTTATTATTTTTTTGCAGTAAATGAAAAGATCTGATGAACATAATGGTATCTAATGAGAGCCCTTCTTATGACTATAAAAACAACATATAATTTGTGTGGGTACAGTATGTGAGAGAGAAGAAAATTACAGCTAAACACAAACACCTCAGAAATGTCAAAACAGCCCTTGTCACTAAGGGGTTAAAATAATTTAAAAATGTAAAATACCACTCAGGTGGTGACTAAATTATATATGCCGGTCTATATAATATATGCCGGTTCCGGGGTACTTTCCAAATTCTAGTCTTTATGATAAAGCTGGACCTGAATGAGACTTCGAAAGAGAATATGTCAAGTGAGAAAGTTGAGAAGAAGATGTTGACAAAGAGCTATGTTAGTTGGCCATCTGGATCTCGGCATTGTAACAAATGAGCCCCCAAGAAAAAAGTGTGGAATAGGCTCAGGCTGACAGGCAGAAACAGAATTGTTAAGCAACTGGTTTTTTTTGGGTAGATGGGGTCAGAGATATACCAGGGATTATGTCTACAATCTCAATGCTAAGTATTTACTGGAAGTCTGTTGTATGTCTCATTCCCTTAACAGTGGCCTCATCCAACGCACAGATCTCTGCTCCTTAGTATGATATTAAATCCAGGGAGAAATGATACAGTTAAGGAAGGGATGGAATGCACCATACCCTTTGGTCTCCATATGAAGTGTCCTTTCTTTGAATTGGGTGCTGGTGAGCAAGCGAAAGACCACCCCTTCTAGCCCAACATAGGTTCTACTACGGGGCATTAGAACTTTCCTTATCAATTAAACGAGAAGGGGAAATTTGGCCCATCTATATCCCCCCCGTGAGGCCTCCTCTACTAGGAGCCAACATCTGCTAAACATACGCCAGAATATAACGGCAGTGGGAAATAATCAAAATAGAAACTCCAGTGTAATAATAGCTGATAGAAGTATGCCATCTCCTACAATCTTCTGATATCATGTGTACTATACCCAGTGCTCATATCTGACCGTGTATTGCAGAACACTGCTAATTATATATCGTAAACGAATTCCTGAAGACGTTTATTCAGTCTACTTGAACTTTATAGCCTTGCATTAATACGAGTATTAGTAATTTGATCTAGTGAATAATTAGCAAACATGAGGTAGCCATATTTCTGTTTTAGTAGGAGCCACTGCTCTACGGGTATGTTATTATTATTTTGTTTACTTTTAAGTACAGACAAAATGATTGTAACATTTACTCAGAGTTTGTGTTCAGATCTCTTTCGTGCGTCTAAAAATGGCTTCCAAATCTTATTTCGCAACATGACTGCAAACAGTCATTTTGTCAGCAGCATCTCTTTGATGATATGTTAAGTGAATGAGTCAGCCCACCTCTCTGACTGGAAATCAGTTTAACAATTCCCAAAGTAAGATAAAGATAAATAGATAACGAGATCTAAACAGCACAAACAGCTTGATGCATGTTTCATCTCAGTGGTTTATTATGCATTGTGTAGAGACACAACATGGTGGGCTTCACCTACTGGAAGAGCTCATCTAGCCATGGATAATGCTTGGTTGAATCTTTCAAATGTATCCCTTTTTTTACCAGTCCATTATACCGGGCCAACTCTTTTCTTCTAGCAGGTGAAATTCCCCATTATGCATGGATAATTCAGTGAGATGGAATGGTCATCTCACCTTAACTCACCTTCAGCTCCCCTTCTTGTGAATAGACTTCTATGCTACGATCATTTAGTCTTGTTATTTTGTAAAACAGACTACAATTTTCTTTTCATTACCATGTCCCTGGCTATGGTTATTGGCAGATTAGACTGGTTAATTATCTGTTTTTCCATTAATGAGGGTGAGGGGACCACGGCGGTAGGGGTAGGAGGCTATGGTCTGCTTTGTCTGCCATGCTATAGGGGTGACAGATCAGCAGCTCCCACTTGATCTCCCTAGTGGGGGCAGCAACGGAGCATGCCTGTACGCTGTGCACGGACATCCTCCGATAGGATTTGGGCATGCTTGTAGATCGATGGTACAATTCCAGAGGACAGAGAGAGGTTGATAAGGTGGGTTAGGGTTGGACAGAGGAGAGGATTGACGAGATGGGGTCAAGCTCGCAAGTAAGTCTCGAAATGTTGAGCAGAATATTTTTTTCTTTCTCAGCTACAGGGGAGAAGATATCTAGACTGGGTTTTGGGGGTAGGGAAAGATGCAGGAGAGAGGAGGCTGGAGTTCATTGCGTCAATAAAGGAGGGTATTGGATATTGAGTTTGAGGTTTGACTAATTTATACCTGTTTTGTGCAACAGAGCTCATCGAATAAAGGCAGGGAGGATTACACATGCATTAAGGTGAACATACACCACCTCCTCTCCCCCCCGCCTCTCTTTATATCACTGCAATTTCCTCCTAAAAATGTCAGAACATGCACGTTACTCTCTGGTGATTTATGGGGAAGATGGATTGCTTCAGAAATAGGCTGACTTTATTTTAATTATGTCTGGGAGCTATAAAGAGAATAGACAAGATAATGATATGTCTAAAATAGGAGTTGAAGGAAAATTGGCTCACTTGCTTGCACTAATATGTGGTGGTGTAACGCCCATTATTGCAGAGGTTGCAGATGAAAGTGATCCTGTGCCACCCCCCTTCCCCCCTCTACTGTGATATTGATCTGGCAGAAGGGGGAGCAGAAACATCTGGATGCCCATTGGAATAATCAATTATACATTGCAGAGGTAGAGAAGAGCTGGCTGACAAATCTCTGTCTAAACTTTGTTCTTTAGGATAACCTTACCTTATGCACATCCTATCCTACCTCTTCCACTGGGAGGCTATCCCAGGAATCTACTAACTTTTCTGTAAATTGAATATTTAAGTTAATTAATTTACTGCTGAATGACGTGATATACAAAGTTTATGCATTTACTGCTCATTGGCATGATATACAAAGTTTATACATTTTACTGCTCATCGGCATGATATACAAAGTTTATATATTTTACTGCTCATTGGCATGATATACAAAGTTTATGCATTTACTGCTTATTGACATGATATACAAAGTTTATGAATTTTTACTGCTCATTGACATGATATACAAAGTTTATGCATTTTACTGCTCATTGAAATGATATACAAAGTTTATGCATTTTACTGCTCATTGGCATGATATACAAAGTTTACACATTTAAAATTCATTGCCATGCTATATAGAGTTTATGCATTTAAAGCTCATTGGCATGCTCCTTAAAGATTATGAATTTTACTGCTCATTGGCATCTTAATGGTCTAATAATCTTCATATAATTTTGCACATAGGCAAGGTGTGGGCATGTCTTTGGTGGGCGTGGTGTTGGTGAGCATGGTTTTAGTGTGGGGTGGGGGTGGGGAAGGTGGGCAGCATTTCATACTTTGACCCAGGCAGCCCAGCTCTGTAGTTCTGTGATACGTTAATAGCTTTAAATGGACAGTATCCATTTAAAGCTATTCCTCTTTATCTCTCTAAGTGGGCAAGTGTCTGGCCAGATTACCAGGGATGTGTCTGTGACTTTTCAGCTCGTTATATTTTCGTCCTGCGACTTCCAGACATAAGTAAAAGGCACGGCCGTCTCTCCAAATAGAACATTTTCATCCATCTTAATCCTAGTATCTCCTCTGAGGAATTCTATCAAAGAACAGCAGATCTTTCGCCGTCCCCCAGAGGATTGCCAGGGAAACTTGTACCAGCTTCCATAGGAAATAGCCTTGCCCTATTTTAAGCTACAAGTAACTGCATACCTCCCAAGTGTCCCTGTGCAGGAGGGACAGTCCTTAGCTTGCACACAAAAAAACCCTCTTTTTTTCCTCTATTGTCCCTCTTTTCTGGAGCTCAACATTTCTGGTTTGTATAACTGTATCACAGAGCTACAGAGCAATAAAACTCACAATAAAGTGTCTTTAACCAGTAGTAAAAGTGATTATATATTAAGTTATATACAATACTTTATTCTTCATCTAAACGTGTTACCAAATAGTTATCAATTGGACAGGAAGTCCCTTAAAATGTCTCCGTAATGCCCCGCCCACAGCCTCACCTTCAGCCACTCCCCAAAAAATGTAATTGTCCCTCCTTAGCCATTTGTTGGGAGGTATGCAATCAGACTGAGCTTTTTTTTTATTTCTTATGTTACTCTACAGTCTATTTTATTACTCTTACCTCTGGTGAATGGCTTCAGAGACCAAAGGGGACCAAATTTTAACTCATTTATATCGCTTCAAATGTCATTTGTCATTCTCTGTCCTGATCCTCGGGTTTGTCTGCGACCATGCAGGTAAAATATTGTCCACATGGGGGCAGGCTTGATTTATATATATATATTTTTCATTCCATAGTCATACCCCAAAACAATTTAAAAAAAACAGTGATGCTTTTAGAGCTTTATAAAGATCATATATAATGTCTGATGTGCTGTGCAACCACTAGCCATGATTCAGTGATGTTTCTGCCAGCCTGTAAAATAGACTGTTCCATCGTAGGCCTCTCTTTCATCTAGCTTGTCAATCCTGCTGATACCTCGTGATCATTTCTAAGTCTGTTCATCTTTTTTTCTTCTTCTTCTTCATTAAAATAGAATAAGAGATCTGGAACCTTCCTGCTAATCTTCCTGTGGCACAGAGGGCACTAAGCATTATGCAGCCACTTACTTTCCAGTTCCCTGTACGATGAAGTGCTGGGAACAAATAATCAAGTCTCCACAGTTGATAGTGAATAGACTCCAGTGTCTGGGGACAAATAAAACAGAACAAGAAAAATACCCAGCGCATTTCACATTCTAAATGCCTTCACTTATAAGCCGACAAATCCTTCCTGGAATAGTTTAATAAATGATTCATGCAAAAAATAAAAACTTTATATATATATATATATATATATATATTTACTTCAAGCAGCTGTGTCTTCTACAACCCCTTCGATTTTACTGAAAAAGTATGTATAACAACTTGTAATCCAAGCTTCCCATTTAATCTATCATGAACAGACACTGAGAGGCATATAGGATCTTCAAACAGAAGATTTGGTCTCTGCTCTGGCGAGGGTGCAAGGAAAACAGAATATTGGTAGAGTTTCCCCTCCCTTTGGATTTCAGTTTAGTAGATATGAGAGGGCATCTTCAAATGGGGAAATAGATTAGAAAGATAGTCATCGGATCAATTTATGGAAAGATGGTCTGGATTTCGCCACTTTGTTTTTAAATAAACAGAATTAAAGCAGTTTACTGTCGTCATTTAAATTGCCATGTACAGAGAGAGAAGGAATTTAGGATTGCATTTTTGAATCAGTGGGAAGTACATGTTCCATGATTCTGCAGTGTACAAATCCACAATCTTGCATTGGTGCACACAATTCATCCTTCAGGTATCTTCCGAATTACATTGCTAACACAATTGTCCCTAGC
This sequence comes from Pelodytes ibericus, assembly GCA_036172795.1. NCBI lineage: Eukaryota > Metazoa > Chordata > Amphibia > Anura > Pelodytidae > Pelodytes > Pelodytes ibericus. The sequence goes on along the minus strand of CM069866.1, from coordinate 11,970,152 downwards.
AGGGGCTGGGGATTCTATGAATGAAATAGTAAGTAAATACCCCACCCCTCAAAAAATGAATAAATTCATTTAAGTAAGTTACTGATGCATTGTTGAAAAACACTAGGTTAAAAAAAAAAAAAAGTTTATTTGTTTGCTTCAAAAGACTCCTAGAGGCAAAAAAAAAAATGAAACTATGTGTATTTGAAAGGTGGCATCAAGTGTAGGAATTTAAATGGAAATACATTAGTGAAAGAATCCAAATAAAAGTGTCTTAGTGAACCCTCTATGCACCGTAGAGTTCTATCAGGGGGCGGACATGTTGTTTAGAATCTTCAGTTAGATCATCCATCATTATGGATCAAGATTCTAAACATGTCTGCCCCCTAGACAAGCAAAAAAAGTACTAAATAAGGTACTTTATGTATATTATTTCATTAAAGAAGTTCTATTTTTCAGTGTCAACACTTGCATTCACTTAATCAAAAGTTAATATATTGCAACAAAACTGAGATAAAAAATCTGCATGAAGGCATTGCCACAGCCCAAGCTGCATGAACCTCTGTGCTATAGAGCAATACTCACACACTCTATAATATGTGTGTTTCGTTAGTAATCCTCTTGCCTTCCTTGCAATCTGGGTTAATCCTCCAAGAATTGTGTCTGAACCAGCAGAGGTTCATTAAAGTTTAGATGTTTATTTAGATTTTTGAATATTTTGAAACAAAAGTAACACATCAGATAATTACTGATAAAGATGTTATGGCCAGCTATTGCATCAATAATATATTTAAATCAAAGGAATCAATAAATCAAAGTGAATTAAATAAAATAAGACTGGTCCAAGCCAATATTCTGAGTTTTATGGAAGAGTAATATGAACTGTAAAAAAATAATTTAGTTATGATATCATGTATTAGCTGTGTGATTATGTTTTAATAATTGTTTTATAATTGGTCTGTATTACATACAATATATATTTTATTCATTTTGGCAAAGAGTTTTCCGAGGAAAGTGCTTGTTCCTTTTCATAAGGAATGGTAAATTCTCTGGAAGCTGAGAATAAAAACAAATCTATACATTGTGTTTGCAAAATTGCCAGGTAATACACAGATTAAAAAACAGGTGTTTAAAATGTGTTTATGGGGTCTTCCACTTATGACATCATTCTGTGGCTTGGCATGCAAATGTGCCCCATCAACGGGTATGTGCAATTTGCATATTAGACCTCAAGGTGATGTCAGGACACTAGAAACATATTTTGTCTGATTTTATGCATTTGCTTGCAATTCTCCCAACACAATGAATAGATCATTTTTGATCACCTTTTCGTTCTCTACATTCACAGTACAAACAATATTCAGGTTACAAAGACCCTTTAAAGAGGGGCAGTAGAGTATTGTTTTGTCTCCTAATTTCTCTTAGACAGAGGAGTGCTGGGATAAATTCCAGGGGAGCAATTTAACGTGGAACTTTACTAATCTTCAAAAAATCTGTATCTCCGTGAAAGTCCTCAGGATTTCTGTATCAGTATATACCAGAGGCGTCCAACGTGCGGCCCGCGGGCCAAATGGGGCCCGTCGGGCATCGAGGTGCGGCCCGCCTGAGCTCTGCTCCGGTAGCCGCACCTCGAACTGCACACCACACGAGAAGCTGTGTCGGGGAACGAAGTTCCCTACACGCTCTGTGCAGGGAACTTCGTTCCCAGATACAGCTTCACCGGGAGTCCACAGCCACGTGTGTGGGGTAAGTGTATGTATGTATGTATGTGAGTGTGTGTATCAATGTGTGTGTGGGTTAAGTGTATGTATGTATGTGAGTGTGTGTATAAATGTGTATTAGTGTGTGGGGTAAGTGTATGTATGTATGTATGTATGTATGTATGTGAGTGTGTATAAATGTGTATTAGTGTGTGGGGTAAGTGTATGTGAGTGTGTGTGTGGGGTAAGTGTATGTGTGTGTGTGGGGTAACTATGTATGTGAGTGTGTGTGTATAAATGTGTATGTGTGTGAGTGGGGTAAGTGTATGTATGTGAGTGTGTGTATAAATGTGGATGTGTGTGGGGGTTAAGTGTATGTATGTTTGTGAGTGTCTGTATAAATGTGTATGTGTGTGGGGGTAAGTATATGTATGTATGTGAGTGTGTGTATCAATGTATGTGTGGGTTAAGTGTATGTATGTATGTATGTGAGTGTGTGTGTGTGTGTGTGTGTATAAATGTGTATTAGTGTGTGGGGTAAGTGTATGTGAGTGTGTGTGGGGGGTAAGTGTATGTATGTGAGTGTGTGGGGTAACTGTATGTATGTATGTATGTGAGTGTGTGTGTGTATAAATGTGTATGTGTGTGAGTGGGGTAAGTGTATGTATGCGAGTATGTGTATAAATGTGTATCTATGTGAGTGCATGTTAAGTGGGTGCGGGGTAAGTGTATGTATGTATGTATGTATGTGAGTGTGTGTATATAAATGTGTATGTGTGTGGGGTAAGTGTATGTATGTGAGTATGTGTGTATAAATGTGTATGTGTGAGTGGGGTAATTGTGACTGTGTGTGTGGGAAGGGGGGGGGGTAAGTGTGACTGTGCATGCATGTGTGTGTTAGTAGTTAATGTACATACACACACATGTATATAATTATATATATTATTTTCTGAATGAATGAAAAATGAATGCGGCCCAGGCACCCATACATTTCTAGCGAAGTGGCCCTTTTCAGAATAAACTTGGACACTCCTGGTGTATACAATGAAGTGAGAAACTCCAGGCAGAGGGCCACAGTGGATCAGCTTAGACATCTTCACTTTAATCATCTCTTATACAGTATTAGTAAAGTACATTATTACACCTGAGCAGTTCCCTAAGGTTTTAGAGTTGTAGATTTTGAAGAACAAAGACTTTTGTGTATTCATTATGCAGGGTTCTTTCCGTAATCGTACCAGATCGGAGAACGTTTTGGCTGCTCAATATGGCTGTGATGATTTCGGCTGTTTTGGCAATGGCTGATATACTTCCATAGACTTTAACCGGAGGATTACTAAAATAGCCTAAATCCTCCTCTAGACTTCGAGACTTCTATTCGGACCATGTGGGTGACCACCCAAATTAGCCCCCAAATCATCCAAAGTAGCCTCAAACACTCCGTTTGAGGCTACTTTGGATGATTTGGGGGCTAATTTGGGTGGTCACCCACATGGTCCGAATCACCCCCAAAATTCAGGGTCTGATTTTTCCATGCAAAGTTACCTGAATAAGCCCCTAAATGCTTAATCTGAAGAATTCACCCTCTAATGAGATGTGTATTGCATAGAAGACATGGTAGATAACTCCCAGAAGTGTCCAGCAGGGGGAAGACTTGTCTTATTTAATCCCCTCTTTACCAGATTGAGCAAAAAAACTATTACCGTATTACAAATAAAGAATTTGAATGATTTCAAAAGGTGTAAAAAGAAATATAATGTATATTATTGTGCAGATATTATTTTATTAAATGCGTTTACATACAGAAGTGTTTCATTATTCATGTGTTCTGAACTTATGTGTCTTTAATACTGATAATAAGTAACAGCCACAGTGATTTGTTTATTACTAATTACATGAGTTCAGTTTATGTATTTAATCACAGAATCATGCAGTGTGTGAGCGTATCACAGAGCTCCACAGCAATTAACCCCATAGTAATGTACATGATGTATGAGTGTATCACAGAGCTCCACGGCAACAATACTCGCAGTAACATGTAGTATATATGAATGGATCACAGAGCTCCACGGCAATAATTATCACAGTAACATGTAGTATATATGAATGTATCACAGAGCTCCATGGCAACAATAATCACAGTAACATGTAGTATATATGAATGGATCACAGAGCTCCACGGCAATAATTATCACAGTAACATGTAGTATATATGAATGGATCACAGAGCTCCACGGCCATAATACTCACAGTAACATTTAGTATATATGAATGTACAACAGAGCTCCATGGCAATAATACTCACAGTAACATGAAGGATATATGAATGTATCACAGAGCTCCACGGCAATAATACTCACAGTAACATGTAGTATATATGAATGTATCACAGAGCTCCACGGCCATAATACTCACAGTAACATGTAGTATATATGAATGTATCACAGAGCTCCACGGCAATAATACTCACAGTAACATGTAGTATATATGAATGTATCACAGAGCTCCACAGCAATAATACTCACAGTAACATGTAATATATATGAATGTATCACAGAGCTCCACGGCAATAATACTCACAGTAACATGTAGTATATATGAATGTATCACAGAGCTCCACGGCAATAATACTCACAGTAACATGTAGGATATATGAATGTATCACAGAGCTCCACGGCAATAATACTCGCAGTAACATGTAGTATATATGAATGTATCACAGAGCTACACAGCAATAATACTCACAGTAACATGTAGTATATATGAATGTATCACAGAGCTCCACGGCATTAATAATCACAGTAACATGTAGTAAATATGAATGTATTACTGAGCTACATGGCAATAATACTCACAGTAACATGTAGTATATATGAATGTATCACAGAGCTCCACAGCAATAATACTCACAGTAACATGTAGTATATATGAATGTATCACAGAGCTCCACGGCAATAATACTCGCAGTAACATGTAGTATATATGAATGTATCACAGAGCTCCACGGCAATACTACTCACAGTAACATGTAGTATATATGAATGTATCACAGAGCTCCACGGCAATAATCATCACAGTAACATGTAGTATAAATGAATGTATCACAGAGCTACACGGCAATAATACTTGCAGTAACATGTAGTATATATGAATGTATCACAGAGCAACACGGAAATAATAATCACAGTAACATGTAGTATATTTAAATGTATCACAGAGCTCCACGGCAATAATACTCACAGTAACATGTAGTATATATGAATGTATCACAGAGCTCCACGGCAATAATAATCACAGTAACATGTAGTAAATATGAATGTATCACAGAGCTCCACGGCAATAATAATCACAGTAACATGTAGTATATATGAATGTATCACAGAGCTCCACAGCAATAATACTCACAGTAACATGTAGTATATATGAATGTATCACAGAGCTCCACAGCAATAATGCTCACAGTATCATGTAGTATATATGAATGTATCACAGAGCTCCACGGCCATAATACTAACAGTAACATGTAGTATATATGAATGTATCACAGAGCTCCACGGCAATAATACTCACAGTAACATGTAGTGTATATGAATGTATCACAGAGATCCACGGCAATAAAACTCACAGTAACATGTAGTATATATGAATATATCACAGAGATCCACGGCAATAATACTCACAGTAACATGTAGTATATATGAATGTATCACAGAGCTCCACAGCAATAATACTCACAGTAACATGTAGTATATATGAATGTATCACAGAGATCCACGGCAATAATACTCGCAGTAACATGTAGTATATATGAATGTATCACAGAGCTCCACAGCAATAATACTCACAGTAACATGTAGTATATATGAATGTATCACAGAGCTCCACGGCAATAATACTCGCAGTAACATGTAGTATATATGAATGTATCACAGAGCTCCACAGGAATAATATTCGCAGTAACATGTAGTATATATGAATGTATCACAGAGCTCCACAGGAATAATATTCGCAGTAACATGTAGTATATATGAATGTATCACAGAGCTCCACGGCAATAATACTCACAGTAACATGTAGTATATATGAATGTATCACAGAGCTCCACGGCCATAATACTCACAGTAACATGTAGTATATATGAATGTATCACAGAGCTCCACAGGAATAATATTCGCAGTAACATGAAGTATATATGAATGTATCACAGAGCTCCACAGCAATAATACTCACAGTAACATGTAGTATATATGAATGTATCACAGAGCTCCACAGCAATAATACTCACAGTAACATGTAGTATATATGAATGTATCACAGAGCTCCACGGCAATAATACTCACAGTAACATGTAGTGTATATGAATGTATCACAGAGATCCACGGCAATAAAACTCACAGTAACATGTAGTATATATGAATATATCACAGAGATCCACGGCAATAATACTCACAGTAACATGTAGTATATATGAATGTATCACAGAGCTCCACAGCAATAATACTCACAGTAACATGTAGTATATATGAATGTATCACAGAGATCCACGGCAATAATACTCGCAGTAACATGTAGTATATATGAATGTATCACAGAGCTCCACAGCAATAATACTCACAGTAACATGTAGTATATATGAATGTATCACAGAGCTCCACGGCAATAATACTCGCAGTAACATGTAGTATATATGAATGTATCACAGAGCTCCACAGGAATAATATTCGCAGTAACATGTAGTATATATGAATGTATCACAGAGCTCCACAGGAATAATATTCGCAGTAACATGTAGTATATATGAATGTATCACAGAGCTCCACGGCAATAATACTCACAGTAACATGTAGTATATATGAATGTATCACAGAGCTCCACGGCCATAATACTCACAGTAACATGTAGTATATATGAATGTATCACAGAGCTCCACAGGAATAATATTCGCAGTAACATGAAGTATATATGAATGTATCACAGAGCTCCACAGCAATAATACTCACAGTAACATGTAGTATATATGAATGTATCACAGAGCTCCACAGCAATAATACTCACAGTAACATGTAGTATATATGAATGTATCACAGAGCTCCACAGGAATAATATTCGCAGTAACGTAGTATATATGAATGTATCACAGAGCTCCACAGCAATAATACTCGCAGTAACATGTAGTATATATGAATGTATCACAGAGCTCCACGGCAATAATACTCACAGTAACATGTAGTATATATGAATGTATCACAGAGCTCCACGGCAATAATACTCACAGTAACATGTAGTATATATGAATGTATCACAGAGCTCAACAGCAATAATACTCGCAGTAACATGTAGTATATATGAATGTATCACAGAGCTCCACGGCAATAATACTCACAGTAACATGTAGTATATATGAATGTATCACAGAGCTCCACGGCAATAATACTCACAGTACCATGTAGTATATATGAATGTATCACAGAGCTCCACGGCAATAATAATCACAGTAACATGTAGTATATATGAATGTATCACAGAGCTCCACAGGAATAATATTCGCAGTAACGTAGTATATATGAATGTATCACAGAACTCCACAGCAATAATACTCGCAGTAACATGTAGTATATATGAATGTATCACAGCGCTCCATGGCAATAATATTCGCAGTAACATGTAGTATATATGAATGTATCACAGAGCTCCACAGCAATAATACTCACAGTAACATGTAGTATATATGAATGTATCACAGAGCTCCACAGTAATAATACTCACAGTAACATGTAGTATATATGAATGTATCACAGAGCTCCACGGCAATAATACTCACAGTAACATGTAGTATATATGAATGTATCACAGAGCCCCACAGCAATAAAACGCCCAGTAATATGTGGCAAGTGAGTGCATCACAGAGCTCCACAGAAATAAAACTCACATGGGTCTACTCAGTATGTCCAGATCTGGCCAGAATTTGGGCCAATTTGGGCATAAAGCAGAATTACACAGATTTTGGCAGAAAATTCTAAATTTGTGGTGATTTGCCGCTGACTTTTGGCCATATCCGGTTCCACAAGTTTGGACTGTGAAATCCTATGAATTTCTCTTAATATGAAAGGACTGAACCCCTCAAAGTTGGCCCGAAATTGTATAATTTCCGGCAGTTCAGTTGTCAATTTCAAACACAAAAACATCCATATACTATTAAAATATATTAATGTTATATATTAGTATAATAGTATACTTACATTAATAAGCATTTTTAAAGTTTAATAAAAAATTATTTTATATTAATTTACTTTATTTTTTTATGTATTTAATTAACATAGCAGGTTTTTTTTATTTTGCGGATTTTAAATTGTATTTAATTTTGGGAGGACTTCTATAGGAAGACTTCGGCTATTTCTGTAATATCCGACTGAGGCTACCATTTCAGCAGCCAAACTCACAAGCTTACAATCTAGAGGGAATGGGGGATAGGTGATACACAAGGTATAGAGAGGATCCTGCTCACAGAACTTACAATCTAGAGGAAATGGGGGACAGGTGATACATAAGGTATAGAGAGGGTCCTGCTCACAGAGCTTACAATCTAGAGGGAATGGGGGACAGGTGATACACAAGGTATAGAGAGGATCATGCTCACAAGTGGTCTCTGATTAGCACGAATTTAAGGGCTACTGAACTGATTTGATTGGATCAGAAACTCTAAGGTCCAAAAAAACTGCTTCCTGAGAAGATCCCACAGCAAAGTATGAGTGTGCATTAGTCTACTACTAAATAGATACCATCTACTACCAGCAGGGGGCACTTTTGAAGTTTTGTTCATATAATCATTGTAAGCCAAATTGACCTGAGTGTAGGTGACCGAATCCGAGCCCTATGGAAGGTCTATGATAATGGTTTGGATCTCATTAAAGCTGTATGATCTTTGCCCCAAGTCTGATTTTTATTGATAATCATTACTGCAAGTTTGTGACCTTTCTATACCTTGTGTATCACCTGTCCCCCATTCCCTTTAGATTGTAAGCTCTGTGAGCACGATCCTCTCTATACCATGTGTATCACCTGTCCCCCATTCCCTCGAGATTATAAGCTTGTGAGCATGATCCTCTCTATACCTTGTGTATCACCTGTCCCCCATTCCCTCTAGATTGTAAGCTCTGTGAGCACGATCCTCTCTATACCTTGTGTATCACCTGCCCCCCATTCCCTCTAGATTATAAGCTTGTGAGCATGATCCTCTCTATACGTTGTGTATCACCTGTCCCCCATTCCCTCTAGATTGTAAGCTCTGTGAGCAGGACCCTCTCTATACCTTATGTATCACCTGTCCCCCATTCCCTCTAGATTGTAAGTTCTGTGAGCAGGATCCTCTCTATACCTTGTGTATCACCTGTCCCCCATTCCCTCTAGATTGTAAGCTTGTGAGCAGGATCCTCTCTATACCTTGTGTATCACCTGTCCCCCATTCCCTCTAGATTGTAAGCTTGTGATCCGGATCCTCTATACCTTGTGTATCACCTGTCCCCCATTCCCTCTAGATTGTAAGCTTGTGAGCACGATCCTCTCTATATCTTGTGTATCACCTGTCCCCCATTCCCTCTAGATTGTAAGCTTGTGATCATTATCCTCTCTATACCTTGTGTATCACCTGTCCCCCATTCCCTCTAGATTGTAAGCTTGTGATCAGGATCCTCTCTATACCTTGTGTGTCACCTGTCCCCCATTCCCTCTAGATTGTAAGCTCTGTGAGCAGGATCCTCTCTATACCTTGTGTATCACCTGTCCCCCATTCCCTCTAGATTATAAGCTTGTGATCAGGATCCTCTCTATACCGTGTGTATCACCTGTCCCCCATTCCCTCTAGATTGTAAGCTCTGTGAGCAGGACCCTCTCTATACCTTGTGTATCACCTGTCCCCCATTCCCTCTAGATTGTAAGCTCTGTGAGCAGGACCCTCTCTATACCTTGTGTATCACCTGTCCCCCATTCCCTCTAGATTGTAAGCTTGTGATCAGGATCCTCTCTATACCTTGTGTATCACCTGTCCCCCCATTTCCTCTAGATTGTAAGCTTGTGAGCACAATCCTCTCTATACCTTGTGTATCACCTGTCCCCCATTCCCTCTAGATTATAAGCTTGAGATCAGGATCCTCTCTATACCTTGTGTATCACCTGTCCCCCATTCCCTCTAGATTGTAAGCTCTGTGAGCAGGATCCTCTCTATACCTTATGTATCACCTGTCCCCCATTCCCTCTAGATTGTAAGCTTGTGAGCAGGATCCTCTCTATACCTTGTGTATCACCTGTCCCCCATTCCCTCTAGATTGTAAGCTTGTGATCCGGATCCTCTATACCTTGTGTATCACCTGTCCCCCATTCCCTCTAGATTGTAAGCTTGTGAGCACGATCCTCTCTATATCTTGTGTATCACCTGTCCCCCATTCCCTCTAGATTGTAAGCTTGTGATCAGGATCCTCTCTATACCTTGTGTATCACCTGTCCCCCATTCCCTCTAGATTGTAAGCTTGTGATCAGGATCCTCTCTATACCTTGTGTATCACCTGTCCCCCATTCCCTCTAGATTGTAAGCTCTGTGAGCAGGATCCTCTCTATACCTTGTGTATCACCTGTCCCCCATTCCCTCTAGATTGTAAGCTTGTGATCAGGATCCTCTCTATACCGTGTGTATCACCTGTCCCCCATTCCCTCTAGATTGTAAGCTCTGTGAGCAGGACCCTCTCTATACCTTGTGTATCACCTGTCCCCCATTCCCTCTAGATTATAAGCTTGAGATCAGGATCCTCTCTATACCTTGTGTATCACCTGTCCCCCATTCCCTCTAGATTATAAGCTTGAGATCAGGATCCTCTCTATACCTTGTGTATCACCTGTCCCCCATTCCCTCTAGATTGTAAGCTTGTGAGCAGGATCCTCTCTATACCTTGTGTATCACCTGTCCCCCATTCCCTCTAGATTGTAAGCTTGTGATCAGGATCCTCTCTATACCGTGTGTATCACCTGTCCCCCATTCCCTCTAGATTGTAAGCTCTGTGAGCAGGACCCTCTCTATACCTTGTGTATCACCTGTCCCCCATTCCCTCTAGATTATAAGCTTGAGATCAGGATCCTCTCTATACCTTGTGTATCACCTGTCCCCCATTCCCTCTAGATTATAAGCTTGAGATCAGGATCATCTCTATACCTTGTGTATCACCTGTCCCCCATTCCCTCTAGATTGTAAGCTCTGTGAGCAGGATCCTCTCTATACCTTGTGTATCACCTGTCCCCCATTCCCTCTAGATTGTAAGCTTGTGATCAGGATCCTCTCTATACCGTGTGTATCACCTGTCCCCCATTCCCTCTAGATTGTAAGCTCTGTGAGCAGGACCCTCTCTATACCTTGTGTATCACCTGTCCCCCATTCCCTCTAGATTAAAAGCTTGAGATCAGGATCCTCTCTATACCTTGTGTATCACCTGTCCCCCATTCCCTCTAGATTATAAGCTTGAGATCAGGATCCTCTCTATACCTTGTGTATCACCTGTCCCCCATTCCCTCTAGATTATAAGCTTGTGATCAGGAACCTCTCTATACCATGTGTATCGCTGTAAGCTTGTGAGCACAATCCTCTCTATACCGTGTGTATCACCTGTCCCCCATTCCCTCTAGATTGTAAGCTTGTGATCAGGATCCTCTCTATACCTTGTGCATCACCTGTCCCCCATTCCCTCTAGATTGTAAGCTTGTGATCCGGATCCTCTCTATACCTTGTGTATCACCTGTCCCCCATTCCCTCTAGAATGTAACCTTGTGATCAGGATCCTCTCTATACCTTGTGTATCACCTGTCCCCCATTCCCTCTAGATTGTAAGCTCTGTGAGCAGGATCCTCTCTATACCTTGTGTATCACCTGTCCCCCATTCCCTCTAGATTGTAAGCTTGTGAGCAGGATCCTCTCTATACCTTGTGTATCACCTGTCCCCCATTCCCTCTAGATTGTAAGCTCTGTGAGCAGGATCCTCTCTATACCTTGTGCATCACCTGTCCCCCATTCCCTCTAGATTGTAAGCTCTGTGAGCAGGATCCTCTCTATACCTTGTGTATCACCTGTCCCCCATTCCCTCTAGATTGTAAGCTTGTGAGCAGGATCCTCTCTATACCTTGTGCATCACCTGTCCCCCATTCCCTCTAGATTGTAAGCTTGTGAGCAGGGCCCATCTAATTATTAATAATAAAAGTGGAATGAAACCGATCACAATATGCAGCTTTTTTAAACTTGATCTAATGACATTTGCCTTCAGATTAGTCAAAGAACCAGTGTGTTGTCCTCATGGACCTCGATAATGAGCATTACCTCGATACACAAACCTATTGCCAGTACCGGTCACTGCCCCTCCCTCTATGACATTATCTAGTAACTCTACGGAAAGCTTACCGACGCAATAACATAGCGACAGAACAACAGAGGCTGAGCGACTCGCAAGTCAAGTGCAGATGGTAACCTGTTTGGTGTCTCCACATGCAGATATTACTGTCAATGACCAGAAATCCGACACCAGCTTCGGTAACATCGCCGGCCTCTCCCCTGGCCGTCCTAGCGTACAGCTGCAGGCCACATACTGAAAGTATGTGGAAAAACTTGTGCATGAAAAGGCAGCTCCGTCACCAAACGGCCAATTTTTCAGCTTTCTTTGGACTTTCATCAGTCGGGATTTGAAGGAAGGTTAAAATAAAACTAATTACCCATAAAGTTTAAATCTCAAAGCAGCAAATGTCTAATATCAATCCCTGACACAGTCCAAGACCCTGCCGAGTTTCGTAGAAACACATGACCTAAGTCCAGATAATGTAGTGCATTCAAATCTGACTTTTCAATATAGTAAGGATTTTGCAAACGAGCCAGGCTTCAGGTGATGGTGAGGTGAAGGAGTAAAAACAGTGGAGGAGTTTAAGCATGCGTGGGATAGACACAAGGCTATCCTAGATATAAGATAGGGAACTGGGGACTAATAAAAGTATTTAGAACATTGGGCAGACTAGATGGGCCGAATGGTTCTTATCTGCCGACACATTCTATGTTCTTACCTGGGACCCTCTTGTTCCCTTTTTGGCAAAGCATGGAACTAGATGAAGAAAGCAATTGTCCTGGGTGAAATTTAGAGAAGAAATGGGGAATATGAGAAGGAGTAACAGTTTGTATGTCTTATATTGAGAGAGAAGTTTCTATAATGTTTTGATATTTCTATAAATATAGACATTAAAGAGACTACTGATAACTCTGCCAAGGGACTACAAATGCTTTAAAGGTGTATTGTTTAGTATGTCATACCCCTGCCTTGATCAGAGATACCCAACATCCATATATGCATTCTTTTATCTCTGCCATGACCATATCCCACTGTAATTTCTCCGAAGATACATTAGGTTATGGACAGAACCCTAGACTGTGATCTGCAGAAAACGTATAGAATGTATTTGTTGCTTCTGAAGGGAATGAAAATCTTATACGTTTCTGAAAACCACTGGCTGGAATGAGAGAAAAGAAAGATATGAGAGAAGGAAAAGAAAGTGAAAGATGGAAAAGAAAGTAAGAAAAAGAAGAAAAAAAGAAAGAAAGGAAGGAGGAAAAAGGAAGGAAGAAAGAAAATAAACAAATAAATAAAAAAGAAAGAGAAGAAAGAAAGAAAGAAAGAAAGAAAGAAAGAAAGAAAGAGAGAAAGAAAGGAAGGAGGAACAAGGAGGGAAGAAAGAAAATAAACAAATAAATAAAAAAGAAAGAGAAGAAAGAAAGAAAGAAAGAAAGAAAGAAAGAAAGAAAGAAAGAAAGAGAGAAAGAAAGGAAGGAGGAACAAGGAGGGAAGAAAGAAAATAAACAAATAAATAAAAAAGAAAGAGAAGAAAGAAAGAAAGAAAGAGAAGAAAGAGAAGAAAGAAAGAGAGAAAAAGAAAGAAAGAAAGAAAGGGAAATAAGGAAAATAAAAAAATTGAAAGGAGCAGGAAAAAAGGGAAGAAAGAAAATAAACAAATAAATAAAAAAGAAAGAAATAGAAGAAAGAAAGAAAGAAATAGAAGAAAGGAAACACAGTTTATTTCTATTCTTCCCTTTGTTCTTTTTCTCTGATTTCACCTTAATCATGTTCCCATTTTTACAGATTGGCCCTCTAGAGAATCAGGAACGCTGCACAATTTTGTCTGCCAAAGAAGGCATTAAATATTTTATTGGACAGTTTATGTATCTGGACGGTTTTATTACTCTCCAGTATGGGAAGCCCAGGGACAGAAAAACAAAAAATCCAGGAGAAATTCAGTGTTCAGGAAAGTAGGTTTTACTTTCATTGCAAGATGTGTTTACATTTACCAGGAAAAGCTCATACAAGGGGGAAAAAAAGTATTTTTTTTAATTTAAAGAAAAGATAATAAAAACATATTTTTTTGTCCTGGACAAAAACCATGTAACCAAATGAAACAGGAATTTCACGCCAGATGGTTTTCTAAAGGATAGATGATACTGTTTAATTTCTTTATGAAACTAAGATGTGGTTTAAAAGGGAATTAAACATTAAAAATACAATTTGCCTTATTACAGGGTTTCCCTAATACTTACCCTATGCTCTGGTGTAATGTGCTGACATAAACATTGAAACTTTGAATCTTTATCATGTTCTACGCTCCCTCTTCTACTTCAGCCCTGACATTTTGTGACATGATTGTGCTCCCAATGCATTCTCTGTCTTTCAATGACCAACCTGACATCTGGATGCTGTTATCACAAGTTAGGGACAAATGAGGACTATCTGGAATTGTTCTTGGCAATGGAAAGGACAGATAGTCTGAGTTGACTCTTCTCCGTAGTTCCCAATTCGTCACCATCAATTTTTAATTATTATTACCGTATTTGCTCGATGATATGACGATCCTGATTATAAGACGACCCCCACATTTTGGATCTTATTGGGGAAAAAAAAGTAAAGGCCTCAATATAAGACTACCATATGGGGAAAAAAATCAAAACCACTTTTTTTTTTGCCATAAAACATTGTTTCATTGTAAAAACACGTAAAGACTTTCTATAGGGGTTCTTCTTTGACTGTAGCTTAATGATTACCAGACAGTAAAATCTGCTACTCACTCATATGCACACTTACACTGTAACATGCACTCATCTGCACACTTACACTATGACACGTACTCATCTGCACACTTACACTATGACACGTACTCACATGCACACTTACTCTGACATTCACTCATAGGCACACAGTAAAATATGCTACTCACTCATATGCACACTTACACTCATATGTGCACACTCACTCATAGACTTACAATCGAGCAAATACGGTATTATTTTTTTTCTTTTACAAACAACTTCACTTTTGCACTACAAATCTCATCACTCCCAGCTGAAGATGGAAAATTTTTAGAAATCTCCACGCATACTGCCAGGTAAAAAAAACTTGATAAATACATTTGCTACTGGACTGTATCCTCCCGGATAATGACTGGCGTTTATAGGTTTCACCATCTTCTAAATATATATATATAGTTATATCTCAGAAAGTGCCACTTGCCATAGGGGACCTTTGCAGACTTGCATTTTGCTGACCCAGAAGCCCTTGCTTCGCCCCGCATTGACTTGCTTTGTGCCATTGAATAATAATTTTGGGTGTGTAACAGATGTAGTCATTGGAAAGTGCAACATTTTTTGTTTCCCCTTGTTCCTCATTAAGAGGTAAATCCATTAAATCGGAACGAGATCAGGCACTTAATTGGCTTCAAGTAACAATTCCACAAGCTGACTCCCTTTCAGTGGAAATCTTTGCTCTGAGCATGTATTGGGCCAAAGGAACGTTTAACCCATTATCAGTCTCCAGGTAGAGGAATGCAGACAGAAAGTGAATTGATAGAGGAATGCAGTTGGATTAGAGCCAGTAAGCGTCACACTGACAACAAGGTTTGGCAGAGAGCAGATTGTATTACTACGACAGGGGTGTGATATTGTGCTAAAGGTTGTATTTGTAGGACAGGTATGGCACTTTCCAGCAGAGCGTGGGTTGTATTATTTTGGGGAACTGGTAGCCCTTTATAGCACAGGAATGAATGGGTAACCCAAAGGAAAAATGGGGACCCTATCCCATACTTCATGGGGTCATGCCATGTCTATGTACTGAAAAAATGTCTTTAATTCGCAATATTCTCTCTCTCTCCTAGTAAGACAGAGCTCAAGTAATCTTGTTTACATTGACTTGAGATATGGAATTAGTTTAAATGATTTATAGAGAGGGTCTTTATTATGTCTGTTTTATATATATTTAATGTTTCACTATAGATTAGGCTGACCTTTGTACTTTCAGTGGAATCCTTTATCCTAATAACACACATATGTATGTATCAGTAAAACTGTCTTTTAGTGCAAGCTCTTGAGACCTGAACGAGTAGAAAAAAGAGCCAATTACACCCTAATCCCCTCTTGCTGCGTGATAAACCGTTATCCATGTTGTAAGTGTCAGTGGGAGCCACTTATCTGTTATTGTAAAGTAATTTAATTAATGTGCGTAATTCTTCAATATCAAGCACATGGGGCGACATCTTCTGTCCCCAGTTTGGGAGTAATCCTGGAATTCGTCTGCTTTGATCACCCCCATCATGTCCCTACAAAGGGGGTGTGGTGGTTCTTGCGGCATAAAAACATAGAATGTGTCGGCAGATAAGAACCATTCGGTCCATCTAGTCTGCCCAATTTTTTTTGAGTACTTTTATTAGTCCCCCATTCCCGGTCTTATAGCTAGGATAGCCTTGTGTCTATCCCACGCATGCTTAAAATCCTTGACTGTGTTTACCAAACATATGGTGTAGTAGATTTTCAGGCATCTGTTCGATTCGGCCTGATCCGAATCCATCTCAGAACAGATTGGTACATATTGTGTAGACCATTGGATGCTAGGCTAATATTTACTATATAAATAATTCAAAATTTCAAAAATCAGTAATCCTACCTGAGCTTCACAGAGGACCAGGAACACATAGAAAGTGACATTCCTCCACCCTGTAATGTTTATGTCAATAATATGATATATGTTTATATGCAGTTAAGTCAATACCCTGCCTTTTAAAAGGGAGGGGGAATTGTGAGAATAATGTGCTCCTTTATCAGATTTAAAGAGAAAAGATTTGCTGGTCAAACACTAAACCTGCTTTAAGGAAGGATTAAACCTCAAAAAGGGTTCAGCCAATACTTATCCTTTAACCTGGTCCAATCTACTAGAACACGCAGCTTGTCTAGTAATCTTCTCCAGTGCCATCACCCTTGCTGGAGCCTCTGTGCTAAGTAACAGCACCTTATTTCCCACCATGAATTAAACATACATTAGTGATTGATATGTATATACAGGTATAAATGAAGTCTGATGGCTGTGTTTTTTGTTCAGTGTTGCAAGGTGAGGAAGATATTTACATCATTCTTCGTCATTTAATCACCTCAAGCCACCATATTGCTTTTATACCGGACTGCAGCCGACATTCAGGTAATGCACAAGAAATGGAAACACCAATGCCACTGAGCATGACATTAAATGTGAAAATAATATCCCAGCATGCTTAGGGTCTATAAAAACAAGCCAGGCATAACTTTGTTATTATAGGTACCAAGTATTAAAGACAGGGTCCTAAGGATTTTGATACAGATCTCTAACTGTTAGAGCATGCTTGACTTTCAGACAAGTAGAAGATTTTAGGTCATGATGTATAGAGGCTGTAATGGATTCAGATGGTGGTCGAACACCGTATTCATGACTTAACATTATGGAGATATTGGGGATTTCAAAGATTTTCCTGATATTATACCACTTTGGAATCTTACAATGTCAGCCAGGAAAGCAAGATGGAGTCTCTCCGCAGCCATATCTATCTTCTGATATCCTAAAACTGCAACAATGTAGAAAGAAAAGTATGGTGCCAAGAAAGACTACACATTGTAATAGTTACCAAAGAAAGGCTTACTCCGAACATGTGTTCCTTGAGATGATGGCACATTAGACCGTGAAATAATCTGGATGAAATATTAAATAATTCGCTATATATGGTCACGGTGTCATGAGTAGCACATGCAGCTTTTCTTGGAATTGTAAAGCCTGGAACACAAAGTCTACTCCCAAATTTGCAAAATGGAAAAGAAAAAGGAAAAAATTCAAAAATAAAGCACTCCAGGAATCCTCACATCCCCTTTTTTTTCTAAATAGAGCTGTTGCAATATGTATTTAATTAATTCCCCTGGTGCTTCATACATATTCCATACCAGGTTCCGTACAGTGTCTGTTACAACGGACGATACGAGTGTCTTGAATTCCGTGTATTAACTCTCCAGATCACACACCAAGAGTTAAGTTACATTATGTCTACACGCATCTCAACTATTATCTCCCTGTGTATCTCCAACAACTTGACATGCTTAGGTTTCAAAGAACAGGAATAAATTCTTCAGAGGTAATAATATATTACTCACAGTCCCATTACATCATCCCTCACTCATAGCCCATCCCTCATCCCAAATATGCTGTTCGACACTGCGAGTGAAGACAAGGATTCTGCTCTCTTCCCATTCGCGGTCTGTGCAAAACTAAAATGTTTGTTTCGTTTTCGTCCATTTCGTTCATTACTGCATTCGTTTCAGACGAAATTCGTTCATTTTTTTCATTTTGTTTTATTCGTTCGTACGAATCAATTGACCTACACATTCCATAAACCGAAAAAATCTATAAACCGAAAGACATATCGGTTTATAGACTTTCGGTTTATGGAATGTATGTAATGCTATTGGTATTCTATAAACCGACTCTATTTCGGTGTATAGAATGCCAATAGCACGAATGGATGAATGATTTTCGTTTATTAACCATTCGTTCATTCGGCTTTCCTTACTTTAGCATTTTCGTTATTCGATTTCAGACGAATGGACGAAAATTTGATTTTCGGACGAAAATGCATTCGTCCGAAAACGAATGCACATGTCTAATAACCATTTACCAATTTTAATGGCACTCATTTTATTCACCTCGAAAAGGATGATGGACTGACTCAAAACCTGCCTGGAATTGAACCTGCAACCCCCAGGGCTGAACAGATTCTACAGATGGTGCCTTGGACCACTGATAGTGCCTTCATTTGTCTCCATATCCCACCTATTTACCCACACATGACTCACCAATGTACTTAATAAAAAAAATTCGGGAATAGTTTAAACAGAGAAGTCTGTTCTGTAGAGAATACTTTATATACTCCAGCGAGCGGTTGTCACTAGCCTGTCATCTGGGAACTTATGATCTGTGTTGATGGAGGTTTTTTTTTAATTACAACTATAAAGTAATTACTTTTGTGCTTTTCGTCTAAAGTTTAAAGGAAGTCTTGAAATGGAAAGCTGTTTTCAAGCCCTGTTTCCCATTTTTAGAGCCTTACAAGCTGTGTGCTGCCTTGTGCCAAACCAGCATGGTTCACCAAGGAATATAAGCGGTAGTGAGCCAAAGCCAGTACTTTACTTACAGGATTAGTCTATTAGTAGCATGCTAAATCCAAAGTGTTAGCCCTAAGAATACCGTGATAAATACAAATGATAGATATTCAGAGCTATGGCAAGCCATCGCACCACCGTAATCACATAATACTGTTCATGAGTACTGCCGCCAATAGGAGGGCGCTGTTGCATGCGCGTTTGTTACATTAAGTAATGTTGTTGTGCGATTTGTCATGTTCCAAGCAGGACCCTAAAGTAATGTGTGGATTATGGACGCTTATGGTTAGGCGATGTTGAAGAGCGAAATGCATCGTGTGTACCTTTTATGCCCTATGTTGGTCTGGGATTTTGCTGCACAGTTTTTAGTAGTTCCTTCAGTGGATGTTTAAATGGCTCTTTTTAGTCCACGTTAAATATGCTCACTGCTTTTTTGCTGGTAGTCTGGCCACTGCCTTCACAGGGCATCCCTCCACAGAACCCGTATTGGGCAGGATACCTGTTACTCTGGCTACAACCAGACCCTTTTTTTTTCACGGTCCTTTATTACCGTGTGTGGTCTTTCCCACCAGGGGT
Organism: Pelodytes ibericus; assembly: GCA_036172795.1. Classification (NCBI taxonomy): domain Eukaryota; kingdom Metazoa; phylum Chordata; class Amphibia; order Anura; family Pelodytidae; genus Pelodytes; species Pelodytes ibericus. The sequence continues at coordinate 11,950,400 of CM069866.1, read as the reverse complement.
ATCAGCCCCTATACCCAGTGGCGTACTAAGGGGGGGGCGGGGGGGGCGGCCCACCCCGGGTGCCACTGAGTAGGGGGGTGCCACCGGTGCGCGCTGGTTACCTTTTTTTTATTTTTTTGTTCAGGCGGCCGAATCTCCTGGATGCGGCCGCCGTGTTAAAAAAAAAAAAAATCACAGCAACCGGATGTGACGATTCGTCAAATCCGGCGACTGTGTTTCCCTCCTCCGTGCAGGAGGGAAGAGAAGACTGCACGGAGGAGGCGTCGGGGTCCACAGACAGACCTGCTTCGGTAAGTGATGGGGAAGGGGGGAGGGTGATGGGGAAGGGGGGGAGGAGGGTGGGTTTAAACGAGCACAATATTCCTGGGCTCTGACTGGCTTAATATTACTGGGTATCTGGCTGGCACTATATTACTGGGCTCTGGCTGGCACTATATTACTGGGTATCTGGCTGGCACTATATTACTGGGCTCTGGCTGGCACTATATTACTGGGTATCTGACTGGCACTATATTACTGGGCTCTGGCTGGCACTATATTACTGGGTATCTGACTGGCACTATATTACTGGGCTCTGGCTGGCACTATATTACTGGGATATGGCTGGCACTATATTACTGGGCTCTGGCTGGCACTATATTACTGGGATATGGCTGGCACTATATTACTGGGCACTGACTGGCACATTATTACTGGGCACTGACTGGCACACTATTATTGGGCACAGACTGGCACACTATTACTGGGCACAGACTGGCACACTGTTACTGGGCACTTACTGGCACTATATTACTGGGCTCTGACTGGCACAATATTACTGGGCACTGACTGGCACAATATTACTGGGCACTGACTGGCACACTATTGCTGGGCATCTGGCTGGCATAATATTACTGGGCACTGACTGGCACACTATTAGTGGGCACTGATTGGCACACTATTACTGGGCACAGACTGGCACACTATTACTGGGCACTGACTGGCACAATATTACTGGGCACAGACTGGCACACTATTACTGGGCACTGACTGGCACAATATTACTGGGCACTGACTGGCACTATATTACTGGGCTCTGACTGGCACATTATTACTGGGCACTGACTGGCACAATATTACTGGGCACTGACTGGCACAATATTACTGGGCACTGACTGGCACACTATTGCTGGGCACTGACTGGCATAATATTACTGGGCTCTGGCATAATATTACTGGGTTCTGACTGGCACACTATTACTGGGCTCTGAGTGGCACACTATTACTGGGTTCTGACTGGCACAATATTACTGGGCTCTGAGTGGCACAATATTACTGGTATCTGACTGGCACAATATTACTGGGCTCTGAATGGCACACTATTCCTGGTATCTATAATTGTACAATTTTCAAACATTGAAAAAAATTGTGGGTGTTTTCTTACATTTTTATTATGGGGGGGGGGGGGGGGGGGTGCCACACTCAGGGTCCGCCCCGGGTGCCAAATGCTCTAGGTACGTCCCTGCCTATACCCCCCCCTATATACCCTCTAAAGTACAGTCAGAAGGGAAGACCCTTTATAATGCAAAGACAAAGATTACGGAGTCTGTTCATTAAAAAGTGTACTAACAAGAGAACTGCAAAAAAAAAACAATCAGGTACTGATAAGTGACTTGCAAAGACAGGCACGTTGGACAATTGTTCCAACTCGGCTATTAATGTCTGTATTTTGTAGTTCACTTGCCAGGTCACCGCAGTCAATTCTTAGAGAATCGAACCAAATATAGAAAGCCTTGCTGGCAAGAGCTAACAATCTAAAGTATGGTTTCGCAGCGTTTATACTGAAACAATGTTATCTGAAATATTAGTGTAAATGGCATTCAGATGATAATAAGCAATTGGATGGAAGCTCCCACTAAATAACCACATTGTGTTAGGGAACAGCTTCCCAGCCACTGGTTAATGAATAACTGTTGCTCAAACTAGGTTAAAGGGAAAATTCTGGCCATTGGAAGTCTACTGTAGCCTATCATTTAACCCTCTCCAGCCTCAGCCGCGAGTGACATAAAAAAAAAAAGCATAGCGCAATATATGACTTTCCCATAGACACAGAAACATAGGGATGGACACTGCATCATTTTTCTGACATCATCACAGGGTGCCATCAGCAAGGGTATCTACCCTCCGTTTTAGCATTTAATCCACTAGAGCAATGATTCTCAAACCTGTCCTCAAATATCCCCAACGGTCCAGGATTTAGGAATTACCCAGTTGTGTTTAAATAAGAATATGTAGAACACCTGGTATGGCTGCTTAATGGTTAGGGAACCACACCAGGTGTTCTACATATTCCTATTTAAACACAACTGGGTAATCTCTAAATCCTGGACCGTTCGGGGGTCCTGAGGACAGGTTTGAGAATCACTGCTCTACAGTGTCAAGAAGCACTCCCAGATTAGCTATTACGCAAGCTAAGAATGTGCCCCAGGCATTAAGCCCAACAGGGGCATCCAGGGACCTGTGGCAAATGATCAACTAAAAAATAAATACTCCTTGTTTTGTTCTCTACAAACAAGTTTTTTTTTGTTTTTTTTCTTACTTTTCTTACTGCAGATCTATCTCAGTCTGGGACAGATTGATCCCCATAAAAAGTCCCAGTCTCCTCTCAACAAGGAGTACATGATTCGAGTCTTGGGTTAGAGGCTAAAGGCTGATATTGCTTAGCATGTTATACATTGTATGATCAGGGCATTATAATATCCCAGGACACTGGAAGACCTTAAAGGCCAACTAAACTTTTTTTTTGACATAGTGGGTCATGCGCTAAACAAGTGCAGTGGGAAAAAAAAAGTAGGTAAAACATGAGTGCAAGGGGCAATTTGCGACTATTTGTAACATTCTGCGCTTGTTTTCCCTGATTTGCGCCTCTTCCGTTTATTTTTATTTAGCGTGCTTTTTTTCCGGTGGCGCTAATAAATAGCTATTATATTTGCGCACGCTAAAGAGCTTTGCAAATATTTTTTATTTGCGTGTGAAAATTACACCAGCTTTTACCAAATTGCCTGTTTTTATTCTCAATTGTGCCCGTTTTTATTCACAATTTGCTCATATGTACTATTGGAGTGTTAAATGTTTAGTACATTGCTCTCTAATCTCTCTCAGGGGGCTGGGATTGTACCAAGTTTCACTTTTAAATGTCCCAGTTGGTAACATTTTCGATCTTTCTATCCAGTTGTTTTGTCTGTCCATTCTCTGTACCTTGTCTATCCGTAAATCTGTCTTCCATGTCTATGAGTGTCTGATGTCAGGTGGGCTGATGTAGTGGCACCCCTGGGCCAACAGTTGCCATCGCTCCCCTTCTCTTATATTTGTGTAAAAATAGGTGGATTTGAGGAGAGAGGGGAACACTATTGAAAGCTCCGCACATAGCGCAGAAGTGTCTTAAAACAGCCCTGCTGGGACCTATGCGAGCTTTGCATTGGGGAACTTGACATACGTGTTCTCAGGTCCTTCTACAGGTTCTAAGTAGTTCCGAAAAAAAGGCAGAAATGTCATATGGTGAAACCCGCACTGATGTTCTTCAAAGTTGTTTTTCAGAGCCTTCAGAGAACGTTTGTTGTCTGGTTCCTTGGGGGAAAAAACAGGTTGAAAAAAACAGCAGCAAAAAAATGAAGGCCTATAATTATAGAGCTGGAAATAAATGTAACAAGGGAAGAATTAAAAATCTGTGTGAAGAGAACTTTAAAGGAAAAAAAAGTATATTTCACTTAGATTAGTAACACAGAAAATAAGCTGGGTGGAATCTTGTTTTTTTTTTTTTTTTTGTTTGCTGTTGATTTTGGTTACTGATATGTCCAGTACAATTCAAAGTTTGGTGCCCTGTCTACTTCCCAGAAGGTGAAAGGCTCGGCGGAGTTTTTGTGAACATGTGTTACTCACATATTGTCAGCCATGTGCAAATCATTTCAACGGGAATCACGATGACAGAGCAAACAGTCTGATACCGTTCTGTGAGAGTCTCTTGTCCCTGTCATTATTTTAAGTATTTCTCCCTTGCTGTCAGCGATGTTTGTTATTCCGTCTTGTAACACAATGTTACGACTGTCCAGGGTTTGGCTGTCTGCAAGACAAAGTATAAGGGGGGGGGGGGGGGGGGCGTAATTTAATTTACCAAGTTATTATAGCAGTGTCTAATGTTTCAGTATAGAAGTAAAACTATAAGTATTATCTTATTTCAAGTACAATCTAATTTATATCTAGATATTTTATACAATTTGACCTTCTCTGATTATATTTCTTCCTAAAGCAACAGATCAGTGGTAAAGGAATATTGGTGCTTAAAACATAGAATGTGTCGGCAGATAAGAACCATTCGGTCCATCTAGTCTGCCCAATTTGCTAAATACTTTTATTAGTCCCCAGTTCCCTATCTTATATCTAGGATAGCCTTGTGTCTATCCCACGCATGCATAAACTCCTTCACTGTGTTAACCTCTACCACTTCCTGCTGGAAGGCTATTCCATACATCCACTACCCTCTCAGTAAAGTAATACTTCCTGATATTACTTTTAAATCGTTGCCCCTCTAATTTAAGACTATGTCCTCTAGTTGTGGTAGTTTTTCTTCTTTTAAATATACTCTCTTCCTTTACTGTGTTAATTCCCTTTATGTATTTAAATGTTTCTATCATATCCCCCCTGTTACGTCTTTCCTCCAAGCAATCCATGTTAAGATGCTTTAACCTTTTCCTGGTAAGTTTTATCCTTCAACCCATGAACCAGTTTAGTAGCCCTTCACTGAACTCTCTCCAAAGTATCAATATCCTTCTGGAGATACGGTCTCCAGTACTGCGTCCAATACTCCAAGTGAGGTCTCAATAGCATTTTTTGAGTGGGTGCAGTAACAATTTTACCGCACCCATTCATTTTGATGGCGGTGGGCAATAAATCACAAATGCCCATTAATTTACCATTCATTTGCCTGTTTTTTTCATTAACGGGTAGAATGGCGTCCACCCCCTTGTCCGATATGACCTCAATGGCTTGTTAGTTTAAACTATACTTACATTTAAACCAACTCTGACCCCTAAAAGACAGTAGAGAAATATAATGATCAAAAATGATTTATATATTGGGGTCTCAAAAATAATGTTTTAAATGTGCCCGTAGAGGTCACTGTGTACCCATCACCTGTGGCTTGTTATGAACATAAATGGCTTTCAGTGGGAAGTGTGCAAGGTGATGTCACAAACTGTAGACACCACAGACACATTTAGAATATATTTCCTATTTATATCATGGTACAATGTTTCTTTCAGATCTTTTGGATCCCAAAAAAGTAGATACTCGTTGGGACGTGTCTCTGTCATCGTGCAGGTTGCTACATTCCACACACTGCTTTTTATTCCAACTGTGTTGTTATGCCACCATTCCGAGGTCCGGCACCTCCTATAAGTGAAGTAGGCACCATCCTGGGCGCACTTCTGCAAGAAGCGCCTGCGCTCCTACAATGCGGCACTGAGGGAGGGAGATGGACTGCACCGTGGGACCAGGCGATCAGTAGTGTGACTGTCTCTGTATGTGTGGGTGCACGCGACTGCGTGATTGTGTTTATGTGTTTATGATTGCGTGATTGATGTGCTGTTGTCTGGCTGTTATAAGTAGGAGGGGTAAGGGGAGGGGAAATCGGGTGGAGCCAAGGGATGGCAAAATGAGGCTTCGACCAGGGTGGCCAAAATCATTGCACCGCCCCTGATGCCACCACACCACAAGCAGAGGAAGTCGCTAAATTAAACAAAGCTGACGTGCTCAGTGCAGCTTCTACACAGTCAGTGCGGCCGCACCTATAGTATAAATCTAGAGCTGGGGGGAGGGCTTGCGTAAAATATAAAAATGTACAGAATGCTTCCATCAAATCACACTGGGAATCCTGTGCACTATACAGGCAGGAATCTTCAACATGCACCAACGTCTAAATCAGTGTAGCTATTGGTATAAGTGCTCGATTATGCTTCACAAAATAGTTCCAGAGTTAAAACAAATGCAATCATGCAAACAGCATGTAAAGCCAACACATCATAGAAAAGAAAATCAGCTAAATAGAGGGAAATTGAATTCATTCCTTTACACACTTTTTTTTTTCTCATCAATTCAGCTAAATTCGGTTTACCTCCCTCGCAGTTGGGATTATTATTTTAATGTACATTTCTGATATTAAAATTGGAAATACGACACATACATTAATTTAAAAACTATGCTTCGGGGAGTGTAACGAGGTTTGTACGCTGTCAGCATTAATTATCTGTGACAAAGTGCAGTAAGCTTTGATTTATAAGTGTAAAATTCTGAACTTAATGGTTATTTTCCATCAAAACAGTGACATCACTGTTGACTAATGATCGACGGAAAAGATGGGGGGGGGGTGCAAAGAGGGGGGCACTGCTAATGTTACGGTATAGGCAGATGGCTACGGATACACTGACCAACGCTTATACAGATTTCCTAGCTAATAATCATCTCGATTTCCAGGCTCATATAATAGTCCATATTGTCTTGCGGGGTATATATATATAAATGTATATAAATATGGTGTCTAGTCATTGAAGGGTGAACTTTGGTGAGCAGGTAATAAAGTAGTCCAGAATAATAAGCTTATAGTTTGCAGACTTACACTTTGCATGTATAGTGTTCAGCGGTTATTTGTGTTGCAATAGTTGCATGCCTAGTGCGGAACAGGCGTGCTGAGTTGTTCAGCAGGAACATTCTGTTGGTTTACATAGCGACCGCTCCACTTTGCCACACTGCCTGTTGGCTGAGTGCGACCGCTAATCCCGAACACATCATTCATGGAACTGGCTGAGGTTAATGGGAGTTGAAATGCAAACCCGGTGGCGAACAGCTATCTGAGGTTCATGTTCACTGGTAAATATATATACAGCAAAGCTTGGAGGCCATCGTCTCTTTTTAAATATCTTAGAGGACAATTTCTGCTACTTACTTAGAGCACAATGTGAGAGGAAAACTTGTTCTCTTGGGGACTTAAATGGGACATTATGGAAATGTATATGTATATTTATTGCAAATAAATAATTTGTTTTAGCTGCTTTGTGGAACTCAGGAAACTGGGTCCAGAGATCAGTGAAGGCCGCAGAGGGTGAGTAATCACAGTTACCAGCCTGCCAAACCCTGGACTTGCTTGGAAGGCCTCACAGGGGCTGATCTCAGACCTCACATCATTCACACAGACCTGGGACATTGCAGAACATGTAGCAAGCCACACCCAACCCGGCTCTTATTAACTGCAGACTTACACTCCAACAAGAGTACATAGGATGAGATCACCTGTACATGGATATATCGTGTGCAAGCATTGCCAGCTGAAGGTGTTCAGGTGCCCCGTGCTGCTCCCCCCCCCTCCCCCTTGCCAGTCACAGACAGTGGTGCAGTACAATTATCAGATAATAAAATAGTTTTAGAAATGCATTCCTTGTTTTTATTTCCTTACTCCTTACTTTCTGTCTCCTTTCGCACCATTTCTCCTGCCCTCCTTTCATAATTACCTCCACAACCCTTGCCTGTGCACCCACATAACTTGTCACATCAACACCTTGCAACACGTTGCACCCACAGACCTTGACATAGCTTGCACACATAGTACTGCCCCAGCACTCATATTGCACTCGCAGCACTTACCCCAGCACACAGGTGCGGGGATCGCCAGGCAGCACACAGACATCGGCTGCCTGCCCTCCTCTCCCCCTGCACAAAGAGGGTTGATGAGGGAAGATCTTTTGATATGTGATGGTAAAGACATACCTTGTTAGCGTTTGAGGCAATGGAAAGCCTTTTGATTGGGCACCACGGAATATAATTCATACTTATCTTATTCTAGGGGCTGTTATAAAAAAAAAAGTATCAGGAATTAAAAACGAAGGTTCCATCGGCAGCATCCTGCATACAGGTGTTTTGCCTTTTTATCTATCATGACACTTTGAGAATTCCTTGCAGTTTTCTGCCATTTTTCAGGCATGTTTCTGTTTGTTTTTCAGGTATAGGGAAAGTGTCCGTGGCACGGTCTGTGACGGTTCCATAGAACATCATAAGAAGTCCAGTATATGCGCACTGTGATCAATATGGTGGTCTATCCCTGCTGTTAGGCATTAGACATGTGCAAAACTAAAATTTTCGTTTCGTTTTCGTCCATTCGGACGAAAATGTTATTTATTTCGTCTAAAACGAATTTCGTTCATTAGTGCATTCGTTTCAGACGAAATTCGTTCATTATTTTCGTTTCGTTAATTTTTTTCGTTCGTTTTATAGAATACAATGTAATACTATTGGCTTTCTATAAACCGAACGAGAGCCCTATTCATAAGAAATTCTTATGAATGGGGCTCTCGTTCGGTTCATAGAAAGGCAATAGTATTACTTGTATTCTATAAGCCGAAAGTCTATAAACCGAACGACTTTCGGTTTATAGACTTTCGGCTTATGGAATACATGTAATCCTATTGCTATTCTATAAACCGAACGACTTTCGGTTTATAGAATAGCCATAGGTTTACATGTATTACATAAGCCGAAAGTCTATAAACCGAAAGTCGTTCGGTTTATAGGCTGTCGGCATTTAACTATACAGAGACAGAGTCTCCATTCATAAAATTATGAATGGAGACTTTGTCTCCGTGTAGTAAAATGCCGACAGCCTATAAACCGAACGTTCGGTTTATAGGCTGTGGGCATTTTACTACACGGAGACAAAGTCTCCATTCATAATTTTATGAATGGAGACTCTGTCTCCGTGTAGTAAAATGCCGACAGCCTATAAACCGAACGTTCGGTTTATAGGCTGTCGGCTTATGGAATACATGTATTCCTATTGCTATTCTATAAACCGAAAGTCGTTCGGTTTATAGAATAGCAATGGGAATACATGTATTCCATAAGCCGACAGCCTATAAACCGAACGTTCGGTTTATAGGCTGTCGGCATTTTACTACACGGAGACAGAGTCTCCATTCATAAAATTATGAATGGAGACTTTGTCTCCGTGTAGTAAAATGCCGACAGCCTATAAACCGAACGTTCGGTTTATAGGCTGTCGGCTTATGGAATACATGTATTCCTATTGCTATTCTATAAACCGAACGACTTTCGGTTTATAGAATAGCCATAGGATTACATGTATTATATAAGCCGAAAGTCTATAAACCGAAAGTCGTTCGGTTTATAGGCTGTCGGCATTTAACTATACAGAGACAGAGTCTCCATTCATAAAATTATGAATGGAGACTTTGTCTCCGTGTAGTAAAATGCCGAAAGCCCATAAACCGAACGATCCGTTTATAGACTTTCGGCTTATATAATACATGTAATCCTATGGCTATTCTATAAACCGAACGTTCGGTTTATAGAATAGCAATAGGAATACATGTATTCCATAAGCCGACAGCCTATAAACCGAACGTTCGGTTTATAGGCTGTGGGCATTTTACTACACGGAGACAAAGTCTCCATTCATAATTTTATGAATGGAGACTCTGTCTCCGTATAGTTAAATGCCGGCTTTTAACTATACGGAGACAAAGTCTCCATTTATAATTTTATGAATGGAGACTCTGTCTCCGTATAGTTAAATGCCGGTGTTCTGACAAATTTCTGGAGCAAATTCTCCTGCGCAATCGCAGGAGAATTTGCTCACTGCGCATGCGCATAAAGTTACAGCTGATAACTCAGCTGTAACTTTGTGACCACCGCGCATGCGCCAGCTGCGCAACCCACCTCCCGCCCCCTCACACCCCCTGCACACCCCTTCTTACCAGATCATCGACCACAGCGATACACAGCGCATGCGCACGCCTATCCAGCCGTTTGGGAATGTGCGCGTCCGTTGTTGTGTTCTTAAGGTGGTAAGTAACATGGGGCGTCGGGACATAAGGGGGCAAGCATCCTGGTGAGGGCTGCCTCATCTTGATGGGATTTGTGATCCTCCTGCTGCATCAATAATACAGCAGGAGGATCACAAATCCCATCAAGATGAGGCAGCCCTCACCAGGATGCTTGCCCCCTTATGTCCCGACGCCCCGTGTTACTTACCACCTTAAGAACACAACAACGGACGCGCGCATTCCCAAACGGCTGGATAGGCGTGCGCATGCGCTGTGTATCGCTGTGGTCGATGATCTGGTAAGAAGGGGTGTGCGGCGGGTGTGAGGGGGCGGGAGGTGGGTTGCGCAGCTGTCTCATGCACGGTGGTCACAAAGTTACAGCTGAGTTATCAGCTGTAACTTTATGCGCATGCGCAGTGAGCAAATTCTCCTGCGATTGCGCAGGAGAATTTGCTCCAGAAATTTGTCAGAACACCGGCTTTTAACTATACGGAGACAAAGTCTCCATTTATAATTTTATGAATGGAGACTCTGTCTCCGTATAGTTAAATGCCCACAGCCTATAAACCGAACGTTCCGTTTATAGGCTGTCGGCTTTTAACTATACGTTTGTCTCCATTCATAAATTTATGAATGGAGACTCTGTCTCCGTATAGTTAAATGCTATTGTATTCTATAAACCGACTCTATTTCGGCTTATAGAATGCAATAGTACTACGAATGGACGAATGATTTTCCTTTATTAACCATTCGTTCATTCGGCTTTAGTTAGCTTAGCATTTTCGTTCTTCGTTTTTCGGGCGAATGGACGAAAATGCAATTTTCGGACGAAAATGCATTCGTCCGAAAACGAATGCACATGTCTAGTATATATTCACATGTAAATTGCTTTTTAAATAAAAAATTATGATATAAAAAAATCTTGTTTTTATTTCCTTTTATGTGACAATGCTGCCTCTCTCTTTCCCTTGCCCCCAGATTTGTCGCTCTCCCCCCCTTAGTGTTGTCTCTCTCTCACCCTCCCTTTGGCTCCCCCCTCGCTCCCCTTGTGTCTGTCTCTTCCCCCCTTCCCTCCCCTTGTTTCTCTCTGCCCCCCCCCCCCCCTTGTTATTCTGTCCCCCCCTCACCTGTTTCTTGCTCCCTGGTGGCTAGTGGGGGCAGCCGGGGGATGTATGCACTATACATAATAGACGGAAGTGTCGGGCAGCATGGAGGTTGTCTGCACGATTCGTGCAGACATCCCCCAGCTGCCCGATTCTCCCTGGTGGCTAGCGAGGGAGCGGAGGATGTCTGCGCGATGAGCGAGACCTCTCCTGCTGCCGCCCGGCATGACCGCCGGGACTTCTATGATGAAGCTGGGTACTTCCGGCTTCCTCATAAAAGTCCTGGCTGTCGTTCCGGGCGGCAGCAGGGGAGGTCTCGCTCATCGCGCAGACATCCACCGCTGCCTCGCTAGCCACCAGGGAGAATCGGGCAGCTGGGGGATGTCTGCACGAATCGTGCAGACAACCTCCATGCTGCCCGACACTTCCGTCTATTATGTATAGTGCATACATCCCCCGGCTGCCCCCACTAGCCACCAGGGAGCAAGAAACAGGTGAGGGGGGGACAGAATAACAAGGGGGGGGGCAGAGAGAAACAAGGGGAGGGAAGGGGGGAAGAGACAGACACAAGGGGAGCGAGGGGGGAGCCAAAGGGAGGGTGAGAGAGAGACAACACTAAGGGGGGGAGAGCGACAAATCTGGGGGCAAGGGAAAGAGAGAGGCAGCTTTGTCACATAAAAGGAAATAAAAACAAGATTTTATTTATATCATAATTTTTTATTAAAAAAGCAATTTACATGTGAATATATACTAGACATGTGCATTCGTTTTCGGACGAATGCATTTTCGTCCGAAAATTGCATTTTCGTCCATTCGCCCGAAAAACGAAGAACGAAAATGCTAAGCTAACTAAATCGAATGAACGAATAGTTAATAAAGGAAAATCATTCGTTCATTCGTCCATTCGTAGTACTATTGCATTCTATAAGCCGAAATAGAGTCGGTTTATAGAATACAATAGCATTTAACTATACGGAGACAGAGTCTCCATTCATAAATTTATGAATGGAGACAAACGTATAGTTAAAAGCCGACAGCCTATAAACGGAACGTTCGGTTTATAGGCTGTGGGCATTTAACTATACGGAGACAGAGTCTCCATTCATAAAATTATAAATGGAGACTTTGTCTCCGTATAGTTAAAAGCCGGTGTTCTGACAAATTTCTGGAGCAAATTCTCCTGCGCAATCGCAGGAGAATTTGCTCACTGCGCATGCGCATAAAGTTACAGCTGATAACTCAGCTGTAACTTTGTGACCACCGTGCATGAGACAGCTGCGCAACCCACCTCCCGCCCCCTCACACCCGCCGCACACCCCTTCTTACCAGATCATCGACCACAGCGATACACAGCGCATGCGCACGCCTATCCAGCCGTTTGGGAATGCGCGCGTCCGTTGTTGTGTTCTTAAGGTGGTAAGTAACACGGGGCGTCGGGACATAAGGGGGCAAGCATCCTGGTGAGGGCTGCCTCATCTTGATGGGATTTGTGATCCTCCTGCTGTATTATTGACGAACGTTCGGTTTATAGGCTGTCGGCTTATGGAATACATGTATTCCTATTGCTATTCTATAAACCGAACGTTCGGTTTATAGAATAGCCATAGGATTACATGTATTATATAAGCCGAAAGTCTATAAACGGATCGTTCGGTTTATAGGCTTTCGGCATTTTACTACACGGAGACAAAGTCTCCATTCATAATTTTATGAATGGAGACTCTGTCTCTGTATAGTTAAATGCCGACAGCCTATAAACCGAACGACTTTCGGTTTATAGACTTTCGGCTTATATAATACATGTAATCCTATGGCTATTCTATAAACCGAAAGTCGTTCGGTTTATAGAATAGCAATAGGAATACATGTATTCCATAAGCCGACAGCCTATAAACCGAACGTTCGGTTTATAGGCTGTCGGCATTTTACTACACGGAGACAAAGTCTCCATTCATAATTTTATGAATGGAGACTCTGTCTCTGTATAGTTAAATGCCGACAGCCTATAAACCGAACGACTTTCGGTTTATAGACTTTCGGCTTATGTACTACATGTAATCCTATGGCTATTCTATAAACCGAAAGTCGTTCGGTTTATAGTTTAGCAATAGCATTACATGTATTCTATAAACCGAACGTCGTTCGTTTTAAAGACTTTCGGCTTATAGAATACTATTGGCTTTCTATAAACCGAACTAGAGTCGAGTCCCCATTCATAAGAAATTCTTATGAATGAGGAGGGACTCTAGTTAGGTTTATAGAATGCCAATAGTATTCTATAAGCCGAAAGTCTTTAAAACGAACGACGTTCGGTTTATAGAATGCATGTAATGCTATTGCTGTTCTATAAGCCGAATGTCTTTCGGCTTATAGAACAGCAATAGCATTACATGTATTCTATAAACCGAACGTCGTTTGTTTTAAAGACTTTCGGCTTATAGAATACATGCTGCTATTGGTTGTCTATAAACCGAAAGAGTCCCCATTCATACGAATAGGTCAATTGACCTATTCGTATGAATGGGAACTCAATTTCGGTTTATAGGAAGCTAATAGCATTACATGCATTCCATAAACCGAAAGTCATTCATGTCGGTTTATGGAATGTAGTACAATGCTATTGGTATTGTAAACCGACTCTATTTCGGTTTAGAATGCCAATAGCACGAATGGACGAATGGACGAATGAACGAATGATTTTCGTTTATTAACCATTCGTTCATTCGGATTTTGTTAGTTAAAATTTTCGTTATTCGTTTTTCGGACGAATGGACGAAAATGCTATTTTCGTCCGAAAATGCATTCGTCCGAAAACGAATGCACATGTCTATTAGGCATTGTCTGCTAACGCTTACTGCACCACTAAAAACCCGGACACTTTTTCTGTTGCAGCTAGCGCCAATTCCCACCTTTTGTCGGCAGTTGGCACTGTACAACAAGAATCGCCATAGACCTTAAATCCCATCTCCATAGTCCCCGATTATACAACGACAACGGAACCAACATAACGGTCTGTCCACCCAAAAGGCGCCCACAATGTGCGTAGCGCTAGGTACAGAGCATAGAAGGGGACTACTTACTAAGGTAGACAAACAAGAACAGACTGATACATGAGTAAGAGAGCCCAGCTCGCCAAGCTTACAATCTAGAGGTCACCAGAATAAAGAGACCCTGCTTAACCTTTCCTTCAACCTCATCTTTACAATGTGGGAGATATAGCACATAAGGTGCCCCCGATATAATACTTATTGCGCAGCCAGCTCAACATCTGTCTTTAAACTTAATTTTTCCCTGTATGTGATATTGGACAACAATGTGCTATAACATCCTGGCAGAAAAGGCAGACACAGCTTTCCTTTCTACCCCAAAATCTTATTTCAAACCCGAGGAGGAATCATGTGAACTGGATGAGCCCAGATATTTATACTTTACTTAACCCATTCCCAGCTGCAGAGAGCAGTCAATGTACATGAGAAGCAATCACTGCCGCACTTGATATATTTGGAAATGTTGTACGTTTTTGCACCTGGGGAATGTGGGGTATTTGTGGAATGCACTGAGATGTCCTGGATTCCCCCAAAATTTAGTATGGCCTTGTAAAGCACATGGTCCACTTAGGGATTTTACACATGTACTACTGCTGCCTCAAGCACGAGGGATTATTATATAAATGGAAAATTACTGCCTCACGTTTTACGACTTCGGTAACAATCAACCTCCATGTAAGTTTTAGATTTTACAGGAAGAGGTATACATAACGGTGCTGATAATTCCGGCATCTAACAGCACCAACTCCAGGAAACAGGTGGAGTGCTCTGTGTGCAATCAACTGCAGTAAAAGGGATAGTTTCGTGGAAACAATTTTGTAGTCCAGTAATGGTGCAAGTAATGGTGCAGGTAATGGTGCAAGTGCAAAAATAAATTCCGTACTATAAAAGCATAACAGGAGCACAGGGATTATAAAAAAATATACACGTAAAACAATATGATTTTATAAAAAAAATGTCTATTTAATAATATATTTAATTATAATGTACGCAGCTGTGGCAGTACATTCTGGCAGGTGGGCATTTTAACTTAAAAAAAATTAGGGACAGTCAATCCTGGTCTTTTCATTTCAGGAAACCACTGGGCATTTCTGAGAAAAATGCCAGTTAGTCCTTGCTCGCTAAAGTTAGCAAATGATTTAATCAGGCTGACGCATCTTACGTCTGTACGAATGAGAGATAATAATCGTGCAACTCCTACAAGTGTGCATTGACCTGGATCCTCCTCTCTCCCTGGGCTCGTTCGGTGAACCCGTGATGCACAAGATCAGAAATCTATAAGGTGACCTCAGAATATTTTATCTTTTTTCAATGACCAGACTGTGCTCTGTCCTGATTGGTCACAAACTCAACTCCCTCCATTCCCTGGGTTAGAGAAACCACTGTCTGGCATGTACTTAATGCTAGTATGTCACAGGCACCCAGGAGTTCAGTTACCGCTATGATGGAAAAGGAGAATACCAGCCACTTTATCACTTGCTAGTATTCCAATTACACTGCAGGCTACGATTTAATGACTTTACAGTAATGCACAGCCTAGGTGGAAATCCTAACCAACGGGCCTGAAATAGAAACACAGCCCTTATTTAACCACCTATGGAATGCAGAAATAAACCATGGTGCCAGAATCCTGAATTCAGCCCTGCAAAACCAGAGGGTCAAATTTAACAGGGCTAATGCATGTCTGGATTCAAAGCAATAGAGAATCTGCTATAAACAAGGTCATTTTACCCCGTGGCTGGAAGGT
Organism: Pelodytes ibericus; assembly: GCA_036172795.1. Classification (NCBI taxonomy): domain Eukaryota; kingdom Metazoa; phylum Chordata; class Amphibia; order Anura; family Pelodytidae; genus Pelodytes; species Pelodytes ibericus. Next base: position 11,934,637 of record CM069866.1, on the reverse strand, counting down.
TCCAAACGTTGAAGGCATTAAAGCTGCCAAAGCATATTAAGTGTCCGCAATCAAGGCCAAACGATTAACAAATAGAGACAATAGTATTTATGACGGGGAGACCTCTACTGTCCATGTACGGTAGTACAACAACGACAATGTGATCAATCCAAGTTAGTGTTTTTGTTACACTAAAATATTTTCGACACCATGAATGTAGAAAATAAAAAAAAATATAAAAAATGATGTATACATTGTATTAGCAGAAATGCCAGTCAGCTCATAAATTAAGAGGAAAAACATGTTTTAAATGTATCTGGCGTGTCTCCTGTTGATGACATCACTTGGCACTTGATAAGCAAATGAACCACCATCAATAGCAAATGCATAGTTGCTAACATCGGCCACGTTTCCAGGGACACATATTTGTTCCACATGCTGCAGAAAGAGCATGCAAAGTGCAGTCCGGCAGTATGTAGGATCCATATAAACACAGACACAATCCAATTCATTAATCCGGGTGGAGATCTCATAGGACATGCCATGATTAAATAATTGGATTGTGTCTGTGCGTATATCCATCCTACATACTGCCGGGCTGCACTTTGCATGCTCTTTCTGCAGCATGGGGCACAAATATGTCTCCCTGGAAACATGGCCAATGTTGGCAACTATGCAAATGTGTAATCTGCATGTTGAGCCACACAGGTGATGTCACAAATGCATTAAAAACATGTTTTTCTCTTAATGTATACAATTGTGCAATGTTTAGATGACAGAGTCCCTTTAATTACTGTACTGTGAATTGTGGTGAATTTATTACAAAGCTGCAAAATCCAGACAAAAAAAGTAGGACATTTTTTGCAATGGGACTTTTTTTTCCCTCAGATCGGCTAGTTGAGCCTTAAGTTCTACAACTCAGTTGTCAGTTTCTCACAATGCACTGTTTGGTAAATAAATCCTCGGTCTTGGAACTAGGGTTGTCACCCGGACGGTATTTTACCGGCAGGCCGGTAAAAATTTGGCATTAGGCCAATGTTAAGTCTATGGAGACAGTACCAAGGCCGGTATTTTTCTGAAGAAAAGGTGGCAACCCTACTTGGAACTCAACTTTGGGACAGGGGCACCCAAAGATCACTCCTACATTACGTTTTATGTGTTGCAATTCAAAGGACTTGTTTGCCTTTTTTCGCTTAGTAAACATTAAAAAAACTATTTATAACATTTCACAACAAACCCCTAAAAATGTAGCATGAAAAAAATGAAAGACATAAAAGTAAATAATCTTAAACGAAGCCCCTTCCGTTGAACCGTTAAATCCATCTCGATAAATGGTTTTAGGACAAAAAATAATCTCGGCTCATGTGTTTTTTTTATCGTAGGAGTAAAAAGAGAAAAAGTTTTAAACATTCCATAAAAAAAGAAATCAGGAAAGTTATGCAGAAAAAAAGGAATCCTATAGCAAAAAAAAGTTATTAATTGCCTTTAAAACCACAGAGTTTGCAAACATTTGCAGGAGAAAGTTGGCTGAACCAAACATAAAAAAAAAAACAAGAAAAAAAAAAAACAGCTGTTTCCAACAGATGCAATACTTTACTGGTTAAACAAAACTGGCTCTTTAAAGCCTGCCGGCAATGAGGGAGAGGGAGGTTGTGAGTGTGTGTGATGATAATAAGTTACAAGTGGTAAGAGGCAAGCCCAAAACCCTTCCCAGCACCTCCCAGAGAAAAAAAAAAAAAAACTCAATTTGCACAGAACAGAAATGTATATAAAGCCCTTGCAGTCTGATGTTGCCTGTGTACAGACATTTAGGATAACGCAGAGAATGGCTCCAACATTGATCTCTGCATAATCATCTGGATTACTGGCTGCACTAGTCCATGTGAAAACAGTATACCCGGCTTCCTTTTTTTTTTTTTTCTAGATTCCCTGCAAGCTGCTGGGCATATTCATTCTGCAAACTGCCATGCATCCCTTCCTACATGATTTGAATTATTAAAAAAATAATAATTTGACATCTACTATTTGGTGCACAAAAATAATTTAAAAAAAAATAAAAAAAAAAACTTTTTTTCTATTTCCCTTAATAGTTTCTGGGAATATATAATTTCAAGTAGTGCCCTTCTTTTTCTCCCCTCTTCCTCTCGGTCTATTTTTTATTTTTGGCATTTTTTGGAAGAATTGAGGTTGAGTCATCAGCATCATGCGTGGACATCTGGCAGTGGCCTCCCTACTCGCCTTGGATCTGCTTCTGCTCAGCCCTTCTCTCTGTACTTCTTTGGAAGGGGTCTTGGTTACCCCCAAAAGGTTAGACCCAGATTTGAACGGCAGGCACTATTTCAAAATAGTTCATGACAATGCCAAAGATTTGGGAATCATTTTCCAAATTACGGCTTTCAATGAGGATTTCTACCTGAATCTGAGTCCAGATGCTCAGTTTATTGCCCCGGCTTTTTCCATGCATTACCCTGGCTCTCTCCCCAAACCCTCACCTAATTTAAGACACTGTTTCTACTCTGGGGACGTCAATTCTGACCGCGATTCCTTTGCTGCTCTGAGTCTTTGTGGAGGACTACGAGGGTCGTTTGGCTACCAAGGGGTGGAATATCTCATCAGCCCTTTAAAAAATTACTCCCTGGAGCAGGTGCAAGGCAGCCAGCAGGGGCAGCATCTTCTGCAACGCAGAAAAGCACTGTTTCGCTCAGTGGACACCACCTCCAGGTGTGGCGTGGGATCGGGGTTGAACCACGGTGTCATGGAAGCTCTAGAGAAATACAAAGTATCCCGCCACAACAAAAGGCAAGTGAATGGCACCAAAGTTCGGGGCGGCCAAAGGTCCAGGAGATTTGCCTCCATCACAAGGCACGTGGAGACCTTGATAGTGGCCGACGAAACCATGCTTAAATTCCATGGAGATGACCTTCAGCATTACCTCCTCACCTTGATGGCCACGGCAGCTCGTTTATACCATCACCCCAGCATCCAGAACCCAATAAACATTGTGGTGGTAAAGTTTATGGTGCTCACCGATGACGGGAAGGGGCCAAAAGTTACCACCAATGCAGCCATGACGTTGAGAAGCTTCTGCAGTTGGCAGAAGAAATGGAACAAAGTCAGCGACAAACACCCTGAATACTGGGACACAGCCATCCTCTTTACCAAGCAGGTGAGACACGGGGGTTAGAGGGGTGGTCAGCTCAGTGCTGCAGTCAGTGTCAATAATTGTAAGTGTCCAACCAGTTGTAAATATGTCTTAATGTTGAGGCATGCATATGTGTATTGTTACTATCAATTAACTCACTTATTGCTTATTATGTAATGTGTTGGTCACCCTCTTTGGAACTCAAAAGAGTTAAAACCCCAAACTCCGAACAAAAAATTGTGCAAAAGATCTTGAAATGCATCCATAGTGACCCTGTAAAGACTGATGCCTCTTAGTAGAGATTTCTTGGTTTTTTAATACTTCCGTTGTTTATGCAGTAGGAGTAAAATAATTCTAAGGACCTTTAAAGACTTTTTATTGGACACTTCCACTCCTAATCTTACAGCACCCATCATTCTCTCTTGTCAATAGTCATGCCCTTCACCAATCTGCGGTTTGCTCTCTCTGCAGGGAGATAGCTCTGTTGGTTCAAATGCTTTCATAGCAGTACCTGTTCAAACCTCAAGGTTGCAGGCTTGAATCCTGCCACACAGTCTTACATCAATCTGAGATCGGCAATTGAGTACCATTAAGTTGAGCAACGAAAACATTGCATATTAATCCTGCTGCGGATTCAGTTCCATATATAGACTTATAGACCCATAGATCTTATAGACCCATAGACCTTATAGACCCATAGACCTTATAGACCCATAAGACTGTGCTGTATAAAATGTCATTAGCTCCATTTTGATTAGCCTATACAGATAGTGTATATATACTATATATTTTGTTTATGTATGTTTACGTAGACTTAACCCTTATGACTGCCCACAAGTGTGTCTCCCACATCGCAGGGTTAATGAGCCTATTAATTTCACCCACAGTCAGCGTGGGATTGCTGAATATTGTAGTGTTATGTTTGCTTGTACTACATAAGTTGTACTAGTATATTGAATATAGAACTGTCTTATAATATCATATACTCTCTGAGGCTATAGGCACTGAGAGGAGAGTGGTGCTAGAGAGAATGATGGATGTTGGGAGAGAAAGTGTCCATGACTGTATACATATACTGTTACTCTGCTGGTCCAATGAATGTTCTCTTCTCTGGTTGGCATAATAATAATAAAACACTTGTCAGAGAATTAGAGACACATTGCCCCTTCATCGCAGGAACATGCATGCTGCTGCTGCTACAATACTTTGCAGGTTTACATAACGGAGATAAAGTTAAATAACTGTCTTTAAGAATAGTAACAAAGTCTGTGGGGGAAGACGGAGGTTTCTGACTTCAATCTCTGGACTCCTGCTCCCCCCCCCCCTCCCCCTGTATAATGATAACAAAGTGAAGACAGGGGAGATAACAGGCGTTTAGTAAAATAAACCTTAAAACATGAAATCCTATTGAAACTCACATTGGCCCTGTGTTTATTTTGGCTCAAGGTACAGTTCAGTTGGCTTTCTGTCCTGTGTGAAACCACTACAGTAAAATACGCAGGGAAGTGCAACCACATACCATAGCACTGTACAGTGAGGCATGACTCAGTTTTCAAGTGCGTCCTGGGGATGTTACAATTACCAGTTTAATGGTACTTTTTTTCACTAACTCAGAAGGGTGAAGATCTAAGTTGACCCTGCCAGGAATTGAATCTGCAACCCTGAGTGTTGAATAGATTCTGCAGATGGTGCAGATAATGCATTAGCTCACTCTGTGTACGCTTTCCAGACCAACTGAACTAGCTTTCAAATTGGCTAACTCTCCAGTTATCCAAGATCGATATCATCTAAACCCTGCTTCTTTTTCGTGTTTCAGTTCCTAAAACTGTACGAGCTTTACAAATAACACTATTTTGTTACAATTATGTTTTTTATGTAACATCCGCGGGTGTAGGATTGTGAAAAATATAGCATTTTTTTTAGAACCGGGATCTGCATTGCCATGTTCTAATTTAATACCCTGTGCAGCCAATGAGAGATAAGTAGGGGGCGGAGTTTTACGGCGCTCTATCCAAGTCTGCCGAATTCACTGTTCTTACAGATTACTTTTCTCTTTTCCCATTTATGGATCCAACTTAGTTCAGCTCATTTAATTAAAAGCATTTCTCTTTTTTTTGAAACTCAGGCTTTCAAAAGGTTAGGTAATTGTCGGTTTACAAGTCCCAGCCAAGAAAAACACCAGTTCTTTCTAAACAAAGACCAGAAGTAAATAAAATAGGAAATTATATTGCAGTAATGGGTACTGTCGGGGCTTAATCTCTACATGGTATCCTAACTTAGTTGGGGGGAAAAAAAATTGTTTGGTTTATCTTGACTTATATTTATTGTTTCTTAACAAAAGGAAAATAACCAGTTCATAACCATCCATTCTTTCTTTTTTTTTTCTCTTTTCTTTCTTTTTTCTCTTTTTTTTTTTTTTTCCTTTCTTTTCTCTTTTTCCTTTTTGACCTGTGCATCTTTTTTTCTTTATTATTTGTAATTTTATTATTATACAAAACAAACAGTGCCCTAAACAACAGACCAGGGCGGGCATAGCATAACTTATAATTATACAGACAAGTTATCTTGCAGGACATACTATAAACAAACATATTCCTTGTTACTAACGGTGATTGCAACCAGAATTCATGGTGTGGTTACCACCGGTAGAGATATAATCCATTCTTTCTAAATAACCCTAAATGTATATTTTAGCAGAAAGAGTGAAACCGTATTAAATGAGAGATTTCTTACATCTCCCTCAATCTGTCTTTTTACAACTCGATTTACTATTATTAAAAAGAAAAATCCTGGGAACCAGAGAGGTCTGCCAAAAAAACTTGCATGTGGCCTCACCGGACACAGGGACTCCTTGTTCCAGAATCAAAATATTTCTTTATAATCCTCCATACATCGACAGACAGTGTAGAGCAGGCAAACCCCCTTACGCGTTTCGCTCTCTGGTAATGAGGTGAGACTAAACAGGTGCACACATGTTATATTACTACCTATGTTCCCGGAGGACCCTCCTTCTTTTCTAAATAAGTGAGCGAACCTTCCCAATAACATTCATATTATACATTCATTTACAAATGAAAATACCTACCCTGGTTAAAACCAGAGAAAGCTTTTGTGGCATAAGGAGACACTGTACTAAAGTGCTTGACCCTCAAAAAACAACTTGAGCATTTCACGCTACGCTAGAGGCCGTAACTATATGCTTATCAGTACTTGCTCTAGTAGTGTGAAATGTGTAGGGCCTTAGTAACCACACTAGTAGAGCCAAACGCATAAGGCATAATAAAATTAAAATGTTCTAGCAAGAATGCACTGCACAAATATTAAAGAAGACTAGTATCCAGGGTTCAATACCTCGGAATGCGTTGGTAAAGTAACACTGTATCGGTTTATAATGCACCCAGGGTGCCATGGGAGACTGAAGAGGAAGGGTGCTAAGAAGCAGTATCACCTAAACAGTAGGGGTTATGAATACAGAACAATCTGTCCTGTGGGTAACAACTGACAGATAGAAAAATCATCATAGAATATTCCACATGTTTCTATAGTGACTGCTCCACTTTTAGAAAGATGGCGGGGTACATGAATCTCCTTTAATGCTTTTTAATGTATGGAAATCAAATGTCTCCCGATGCCTTGCATTAAGGCTAAGTAAGGTAACTCAGAATATTGCTATTACTTAAAGTTAAAGGGATAGCATCTAATCTCTGCACCTTCAGGTGTAATGTAACTCCATTATGTGGAAATTGATGTGGGCATGGCAGGGAGTTACGATGTAGGGCGGAAGTACACCTGGGGTACACAATTATCCGTGTGGCCCTCTTGGCACTGGAGGTGAAGCTTAGGATTTTTAGCACCTGGATAGTTGGATTATACATATGGCATAGGTTTGCATGAGTCAGTTTGGTTTGGAAAGTCAAGCTTGCCTTCAGTGTTGGTGCCACAAAAGAATTAAACAGGTTAATTTACTTTTAAAGCAAACCCCTCAAGTAATGTGGAAAGATTGGCACGGACACTTGTTCACATCTGGCCGGAGCAAATGCTCTTTTAAAACCTCTCGGAGTCTTCAAATCCCAAACCTTGCCTGCTCTCCAACTGTGTTCTCCGATCCCTAGGTGACTCCTGCAAGCTGGCTTAGAAATGGGTGTACCATTCACACATCTCTCACTTCTTTGTTTCACAGGCTCACAAATGGTTTCCCCAGATACCTGCTTTAAGAAAAGCAAATAGACAGTAAAACTTAATCTATAGATTGTGCTAGCCAAAGTGTATAGATTGTATTGTTTTGTCAGCTGAGGTTCACTTCCTGTGAATTAGAGAGCACATGCATCTTTATTTTCCCAGAATATTTGGCACAATGAATTATGGGATTGCACATCTGTGGTGGCAGCATACAGACGTAATATGGGATCATGGGACCATAGTTCAGTTTTGCATTGCACAGACACTTTATAAATGACTTAATACTAAAATGTATATAATTATATATTTGAGACAAGTGGATGTGCATCGGAGAGTCTGTAGCAGTTTGTTCCAAAATATAGTGTGGTGTGTAAAGCCAATCAGTGGTAAGGAAAGCTGGGATCTTCACTCTTATTGGATGGATACAGATCATATCATCTGCCTTTGCTCTGTCACCTAACACTTTCTGTAATCAATCTTCCTCCTAGCCAACCTGTGCATAAATACCAGCATTCTTGGTGGAAAACAGATCATCTTATCTACCATATTTATACGTTAAATATGTATTTTTAGAAAGCTATGTGCAATAGCATGCCAAGATTTATTGGAGAGCATAGAGATAGAGTAAAGGGAAATGTAAAAAAAAAAAAAAAAGATTAAATCCCATCTCCAAAACCCCACTGTGCGCAAATCCAGCTCTCTTAGGCCGACTCGATACCCAACTATCCTGGGAACAGTCCAGACCATCTAGTGTTGAGTGTATATAGGTGTTTGAGGATGTTGTGCAGACATGTAGATATATAGGGTTTCAGGATAGATTAGAAGGTGTCAAAGAGGTGAGAAGGGGAACAGAGGTATTAAAGAAACTGATAGAAAAAAATATTAAATAAAAACCCATCACCTTTGAAGAGGGACGCTCTCACAGTTTGGCTAATGAGGATAGCTGTCTCTGGTTGGTCTGGTTGTAATATTACCAGCTGAAAGGGTTAAATGTGACCCTTTTGGTTGAGATCCAAGTTGTAGGTTGTTAGGAATTGAGTATATGCTTTATTTAGTCACCTGAATTCAAGCAGGGATTTCAGCTATGACAATGAAGCACCAATTATGATTACCTGAGATTTTTATTTAGACACAGAGCATTCCTTGGGATGTATTTGTACTGTGTACTTTGGCTTCCTTGACTACCGTTGGCACAGCAGTCGCCCCTGCTTGAAAACCGATCAATACTTCATTTCATTTAAACAATCTCTTTACAACTTGGCCTGCTAATGGTACATCAGGAGGATAACCTTTCCCCAAATAACTCCCAGGAATTACTAAATGGGGCCCTTACCATAGCACCTAACCCTACACTGCAGCCTTAAAAATAAATAGACCAATATTATTATCAATGGGCACCAAAGGCAAGTATAGAACATTTCTAACATGCCACCTGCTTCGAAGTATGATTCCCAGAATGCTCAGGAGTGGCAGAGCATTCTGGGAATGTAGCCATTATTTTCTACAGTGCCAGACATTGTCTATCTCCCTTTGTATTCACCAAAGTCCCCATTAAATTAGCGACCCCTCGGCTTCGAGTCAAATAATAAAATTGCAGCCCTGGGTTTAAATCCTACTAAAAAGTAGTTTGTCAACAATGAGAATTTCTAGTTAATTGAAAACAGACCACATGACAATGTATAAAATAAAGGCAATGCAGTCACATTTTGCAACTGGTTGCTATTTTCTATGGAAAATTCCTTGGGATTAGCACTGGGTGACTTATTGGTTAATTTGCATAGTACTAAACACTAATCCTTTACTTGTTGAAATCACACAGAGGGTGCTGCAGGTCACTTACTATGACCTTGATTTGACTTTTTTTTAGATTTTTTATTTTCTTTCTAAACACTCTTTAAGTAACTTGTTAACTTGCATTTATGGTTCATCCAGCCTGAGCCTTATTCCATCCAGCCTGTGCCTTATTCCATCAACTCTCATTCAATACAATTTATTCTTTCTGCTGATCTTTGTCCCACATCTATCTATCTATCTATCTATCTATCTATCTATCTATCTATCTATCTATCTGTCTGTCTATCTCTCTCTCTCTCTCTCTCTCTCTCTCTCTCTCTCTCTCTCTCTCTCTCTCTCTCTCTATCTATCTATCTATCTACCCTATTCATAATACTTGCCCTTCTCACTACTCCAAGTCCTTCTCACTCTCCTATCCTATTCCTTCTCCCTGCCCTTCTCACTGCTCCAAGTCCTTCTCAGTCTTCTATCCTATTCCTACTCCCTGCCCTTCTCACTGCTCCAAGTCCTTCTCAGTCTTCTATCCTTTTCCTACTCCGTGCCCTTCCCCCTACTCCAAGTCCGTCTGACTCTTTTATCCTATTCATACTACCTGCCCTTCTCACTACTCCAAGTCCTTCTCAGTCTTCTATCCTTTTCCTACTCCGTGCCCTTCCCCCTACTCCAAGTCCTTCTGACTCTTTTATCCTATTCATACTACCTGCCCTTCTCACTACTCCAAGTCCTTCTCAGTCTTCTATCCTATTCCTACCCCCTGCCCTTCTCACTGCTCCAAGTCCTTCTCAGTCTTCTATCCTATTCCTACTCCCTGCCCTTCTCACTACTCCACGTCCTTCTCAGTCTTCTATCCTATTCCTACTCCCTGCCCTCCTCACTACTCCAAGTCCTTCTCAGTCTTCTATCATATTCCTACTCCTTGCCCTTCTTGGTCCTTACTACTTACTACAACTTCATTTTCATTCTTCTATCCTATTCCTACTCTCTGCCCTTGTCAGTACTCCATGTCCTTCTCACTACTCTATATCTTTCTCACTCTTCTATCCTATTCCTACTCACCACTCCGTGTCCATCTCACTCTATCTTGCTACTACTTCCTCCCTTTCTCACTACACCAGGTCCTTCTCACTCTTTTATCCTGCCACTACTCACAGCACTACTATTTCCTCCTTCTCCCATCTTTGCCCTTTCCTTTTCTCCACCCCGTTCTCATCCACCACTCTCCTACAGTTTTATTTGTTGTGTATATGGTGTGACTCTTTAGCCAATTATTTATTTTTTTCTGGCTGTTGGGCAACATTTGTAGTTCGTTAGATCTCGAGACTTCAAAACTCTGCTTCCGCTATTTGCCAAATTCTCTCCTCCATCCAAATCCCTCACCCGGTCCCCTTCTCTGTTCCCTGCTGCCCCATCTCCTTTCTCTCTATCATTCTCTCTTTTTCCACCTCTTTTTTCACTCTCTGCTTTGATCTCTCCCTCCCTGACGAAATAAAAATAGACAGACCTGACCATGGGACAGTGGACATTTAATAAAGATTGAGCCGAATCCTGGATTTTATGGCTGTGGGAAAAAACACTCAGAACAGAAAGGAATTTGAGTGTTTTGGCCAAAGATCTCAAAGTTTTATGTTCACTAGTTTCTGATAAAACTAAACCTAAAAATAAAGGATTAATCCAGCTTTTATGCATGGGAAAATATAGCTGGAATATAAGGGGAATTGGATACAACCGTAATTGGCCAGATTATCAAGAACAACAAGGTATATTTTATTTAGAAACATAAGCCCTTTGTTTAAATGAAATATTTCAAGGGCCTTTGGAGATTTTAACTTTTGGCGTATGTTCTTCTAAGAGGTGCAGATTCTCCCAATTAAACATTTGCAAGAACACAAACCAGACTTTTTTTATGCTGGGAGATAAAACTTTGCTGTGATACTTTGTATCCAATAATTTTCTAGGCACAGGCAGTAACTAGGAATCGACGGATTGCCAGGGAGATTACTTTTAAAGGCTGCCATTGTTTTTTTTCTTTTATTGTTTTATTAAAGAAACCCTAAAAAGTTTGTTATCGAAAAATTCAACTGATTTTTAGACTGTAAGAAATAATACATAACAATGTTTGCGATGCAAAAAAAAAAAGCATGAGGTTTATTAAATTGCGCTCCTACAGACTTTACCGTTTTATTCTATAGATTCGTTATTCATTAGCGTGGGCTGTGAGAAATCTGCACTTCTCAAGCAATCATAAAAATTAACATAGACATGAAGCAGTAAATAGTGATTTGTTTCAGTTATCCACCAAGCAAAATGCTGTATTGAAAATATTCTAAACATCTACAAAATACTATTAATTTGAAGGAGTAGGAATTACATGGAACTGACTTTCAGTGCATGTGGGATTACTCTCCCATCCATCCCAAAAAATTGTTACATGCCTTGTTCCTGTGTCTGCTCTCTTTCTATTTTTTTCCCCAGTTCCTATTTCTCGCCTCTATTGTGGTGCTCACACCCCAAAATGTCATTAATTTACCCCATGTCCTTCTGCCCAGTCCCCCAACTGCCCATCTTTGGTTCTACTACCCCATCACATGCCCTCCCTTCTTCCCTGTCTCTTTAGCATTCTCAGTCAACAGATTTTTATTATGTATTTCTGCAGGGGGGGCTGGGCTGCTCAAAGCCCCTTTATATATACATTCATGGACCTATAGCGGCGTCAGCCAAAGGACAGACGGAAGGCTGTTCCAGATTGTGCAGTTTACTGCTCTTCATCTGGAATTATATGGAACGGTTTCAGCTCTCTCTCCTCTACCACTTATCATTATATCCCTCTGTAATTTTGCTCTTCCTCCTGTTTTACATTCATAAATCTCAAGCAGCCTTTTTACCTTCGGTGGAACCTTTCTCTCCTTCCTTCCCAAGCTGCATCTTTATTTCACTGGTTGTGCTTTTGTTTGATCCAATCTGTTCATCTAAAACCATACACACACACACACACACACACACACACAAAAACACACACACACAAAAACACACACACACACACACACAAACACAAAAACACACACACAAACACAAACACACACACAAACACACACACACACACACACACACACACACACAAACAAACACACACACACATGCACAAACACAAAAAACACACACACACACAAACAAACACACACACACACACACACACACATGCCCAAACACTTACACACATACACAAACACAGGTAATGGACAAAACACCATGGCTTGTGCAAAGCTTTGGGTTTATGTTAAACAGTGGCTTCTACGTGACACTGATAATGACGTAAAACATACGAATGATATCCCAGGATGCTTTGCATTATGCTCCCTGCCTGTGGCCTAACTCAGTGGCTCCCTTACTGCGACTTCAAGTGGTGGATCCCAACTTTGGCTTGAATTGGTCGTTATTTATCCGTGGCTTGAATTGGTAGCATGTTCCCTGTAAATTGAATGGATAGCTCTTTATCTGTGGATTGAATGGATAGCTCTTTACCTGTGGCCTGAATGGATAGCTCTTTACCTGTGGAATGAATGGATAGCTCTTTACCTGTGGAATGAATGGACAGCTCTTTGTCTGTGGCCTGAATTGATAGCTCTTTACCTGTTGACACTTAGCTTATATATAAAGGTCTCTTTGGACTCCTGTGAGCTGATAGCATGTGGTTTATCTCTCTCCGTGTGGTCTCTAACCCTTGTATTTCTTGATTTTAACACCATGTACTGAGACTGAAAGCTAAACAGGGTCTGCCAGATATTACTCCTCTGCATTCCCACATCTGGCATTATTTTTGAATACTGTACCCCCAGCAACTCTCCAGAACCTACTGACATGTGTTTCTGCGATGATCCACAGTACTTGAAAAGTCTACAGTCTGTATGTGTAACCAGTTATCCCCCTCTCATATACGAATGGACCTCATGTAATGCAGCCCTCTTCATCATCGTTTTTATTCAGGGTTACGTTATAAAAATGCATATCGCAGGTCTGCATTGGGTATATTAACAATTCCTAAAAATCAGGAGGCACAAGCTGGTTACCCAGTACCAAGTAATAACCTGCCATTATGTTATTAAAGCACAACTAACGGTGAAAAATACATTTGTGTTTCATTTAAAGGTTGAATCAAGTGTAGAAATGTTAAATAGAAATGCTTTAATGAAAGAATATAAATAAAGTACTTTATTGAGTCCTCTTTGCACTAGGAGAAAGAAACACCTAAGGCTAGTACAAAAATTATTGTGCAAATAAAATACAATTTTTTTTTTAAATTGTAAAAGATACGTAAAATTGTACATAAAAGATAATAATGTGAAACAAACAGCCGGTATTGGTAAAAGTGGGCTTGAATTGCAGCAGAAAGCCCCTGACGCGTTTCGCCAACAGGTATCCTCAGAAGTGTGTACATTACAAGCAATAGCTCGGAGGACAATGCATATGCAAATTGGGAGAGGTATAGTGCATAAAAGGGCACTGAGAATGGGCCACAAAATGTTTGCAATTAACATTTCATTGTGTTGTAGGTTATTTTTCAGAATCAGGGCTGCGTGTGGGTAATTGTGACTTAGACAGGATTATTACATGTTATTTCTATGAGCTGAGGTTTAATGTTCATTAGCACTGGACGTGGCTGTGTCGGCTCAGTATCTTGCAGAAACGTGACAAGTAGTCTGTCCAAAAAGGTTTGAGATAGGTGCATCAGTAGTAGCAAAAATAATCTCCTTTTTTTCTCCCAAGAGCTTGTAAAGCCAAACTGCAAAACACTGACATAGATGGGTAAATGTAGCAGAGTTAGTTTAAAAAGTAATCAGTGTGTGATAAGGTTTTTTTTTTAACTTGGAGTATCCTTTTTATCTGGGGTGGGCACTGGCTTTTGATGATGGAAGTTTTCTAGCCTCACATGCCCCAGCCTTCCTTGCTGTAGATCATTGCGCTGTGAGAGCCCTGGCTGTGTACCAAAGTAACCTTTTTGTGTGTGTGTGTGTGATGTTTTATATTTGCTTTTGGTTCATTACTTTTTTCTAATCTCAGCTACATCTTGGGGGAAAAGGTAGAGTAAGCCAGATCACATCTGCAGCCCATGCACACCTGAGCAGACAGCCTGCCTGACGTCTTCTAACATGTGGTCCTGTGATCATTTCCCCTAAAATATTGGCACATGTTTTCATCCTGGAGCATAATTTATTGATAACCGTAAAAAAAAGTCCATCTCTCCTGTAGGAGACGACCATCTGCTGACTATGAGGCCCGAGTCCAAATCTCTATAGAAGCACTAATTCATTTCCACAACCTGACAGTCATGTTTGTCTGTTATTTGGGATGTGATAGAATGTGACCGTGGCATGAGTTATTGGTGTGGATCATGATTTCCCAAGTCAGGAGCCCCCCCTCTTCATTATGCGTCGATCATTTCTGTCTCTGTTTGACAGTGGGATCGATTGTCGGAGGGCGGCCAGACTTGGACATAAAGACATTCCCAACTCAGAAAAGAATAATTTCATGTCTTTTAGGCCTCTCTCAGAATTTACTGCTGCAGAGAGCCCCAGGATAAATGGGACAGACTTTTTCTTTTTGGTGGGGGGCTTACTCAACACCCATTTAACCTTAAAACACATGGTTATAAGATTTATTGATATTAACCCTTGTGTTCATTTCCATGTAGAAATGTTACAATAATCTAACCAGACTTGTCTTCCTCATCCCAACCCTTCTCATCTGTTGCTTTATCTTCCGAGCCCGTCCAGCTGCTGGGGGCCCAAGATTGTGAGACCAGCCATTTGAGTTTTCTTTAACGCAGGTAACTTTTGTCATGCTGGTTACATTCCGCGAATTTGTTTTTTTTTTGAGGGATCCCCTACTGGATTAATGAATTGGTTCCCACTGCACAGACAGGAACTCTACATACTGCAGGGCAGTACCTAAACATTATACTCCCTTTGAGCAAATAAATATTGATAAAAACAAATGTATCTCAATAAAAGAATGCCTGCTCAGATAGCATAGAACCTGATCCAGTAGTAAACCTCCCAAATACTCCCCCCTCCATGAAGTTTTCCAGAAATTATAAAATGTGATTTATGCAGAATGCCTGCATTATACTGGAGAAAAGCCTGTGCACTATACAAGCAGTAATCTTCATCTTGCACCAAAGAGAGTTTGGGGACTGTCCTCTTGACGTCAGTAATCATTTCATGCATGAATCACAGAGTCCCTCAAAACTCACCTCTTTAAGGATACTTACTACTCATCCTGCTAGGAAACCTGTTAATTAACCTCTAGCCAATCCCACCTAGCTCTTGCTGTCCTCAAACACTGTTAGGAACAGGAAGTTTACAACTAATCCAGCTAGAACACATATAATTAATATGGCACCAAACCCACCTAGCTCCAACCATGCCTAATACTATCACTACCACCACCTTCCTTTTAACTTCTTCCCTCTCTTATGTGTCTCACGCCCCCACTCCCTCTAGACTGTAAGCTTGCTAGCTTCTTGTCCATCCTACTTAGTATGTAGCCCCCCTCATATATATATATATATAAATAAATGAATGTAATGCATTATTTAACTCTCCTTTCTGGGCTAACTCCCATCTCTATAGATCATTGAGGAGATGGAGTGTTCAGAGCAGTGTATGTGTTCACAGTGATGTATACAGTATACATAGCTAGCTAATTGTTGTTGTGTTGTAACATTGTGAGTTTGCAATCACTTCCTTGTATCACACATTGCTTCAAGGCTTTGTTTCAGACTTCTGGGAACATAGAAGAGGAAAGATAACAAATTAGACAGTTCTTTAAACAGCTTCAGGGGGACGGTGTCCACAGTACCAAGAATTTCAGGAATCCCGTGTCCTGACAGTGAGGTGTTGCTTGCTGATGACTTCCCAGATGTACAGCCAAGGTGCAGATTTACTAAACTGGTCTATTTGACCAAGCGACCTATAGATCTTTCTAACAATGTAGCTGAAGGAAAGCAGTTATGCAAATGTGTCTGGCAAAGCGTGCATACACTACCACTTACATAAGATGTAACTAGATTACCTGGTCATTTAAAACAAACACATATATGAATCATATGCCACTGTTTTTTTTTTTTTATATGATGGAATTAATTGCATATAAAAGGAAAAATAAAATTCAGTGTTTATCTCCTGGCTCCATTTTGTGAATAATTCCCATGATGCAACATCGTGCAAAATCTTGCAGCCAGTCTCACTTGACAACTGTGCCCAAAGCCTGCATGATGATGTCATAAGATATACCCCTGATCTCTTACTGGCTCCTGTGTATCATAGTGAGCAGGACTAGGTGACTTTGTGCAACTTTTTTTTTTATCTGCCTTCCGACACAAAGAGAGGAGATTGACCTGATCAAACACGATCATAACTCCGCCCCCTTGTGATGTAATAGTTACATTACCCTCTCATTCAATGCAAGTCTATGATCAGAATTCTGACTTATAGACTGCATTCTGTGTCCCCAGCCCCAAAGTGAGATACTAGTGCTGTAAAGTCACTGGGGGTGGCACCCAAAAACACTGCATTTCACAAAATGGTTTAGTTACATATTTTATTAAATACAGTCACTTCACAAAAACAAAAGACATATCTGAAATCAACAAAACAAAATAACAAAAAAAAACCTTTTCATTTTGAGGTGGGAGTGTCCCTTTAAATGTAAAATAAATTTGCATGAAGTAATGTTATCTTATGCTCTACATTCATGGTGCCAACCATGGTGACATTAGCAGACCCATCCATGATGACTGTTTATTGGGACGGTTTATATTTAATATCAGAGGTCCTTTGCTTCTCTTATCTCTTCATGTAATTACTTTCTTCCATCGTCTTGATCTCCGCTGAGTGGGGAAGGATGAGATCCTCAATGAGTTGAGATAATGTTACCAGTGGAATCAGACAGATTCTACTGTCTGTGTTATTAGATTGATGTCTTAGTTCTTTTTTAGCAGACTGAATAATGCAAGATGAAAAAGTTTCAGCATATAATCACCTAAATCCTCCCTGTAATCAGTACAGTATGTGTTGTGTCTTTTTTGGGGGCGATTTATTGATGCAATACACTGCATCTGCCAGTGATTAGGGATCTTCATAGCCTATTGATGGAGTGTAATTATTTAAAACACAATCCTATACTAGGATACTGAAAGGGTATCAATATGTGCCAATTTCTGGCTCTGAAGTTGTGCCTCCAAAGTCCGGATATATTCAGATCCCATTTGTGGCATGAAAACCCCCCAAATTTGGGCTACTCAGGCAGTTCTGATGCGCCTCCAAAAAATTCTGATGCGCCTCCAATTCGGACATCATAGGTGATTCCACACCGTTATCTGCTGAAACCGAAATCAGCCAAATGCATGAAACAATGGAGTAGTCTCGGTCCTCCCTATCGACTTCTATGGGGGGAGGACTTTGCCTTATTTTGGGAGGATCTCGGCTATTAGGAATATAGCTGAAGTCCTCAAATAGAAGTCAATGAGAGGTCTTTGGCTGTAGCCGAAATAGTCAATATCCTGCCGAAATGGCCCGAAATGTAATAAAATAAAAGTCCTAAAAAAATAAATACAAATATATACATCAATTAAATGCATGAAAATAAAGTAAATGAGCATAAAAAAATGTAAAAGATTTTTTTTTTACTAAACTTTAAACATGCTTAATGTAAATATACTATTATAATATATAACATTATATTTTTGTTTGAAATATGTTTACTTCACGTTTTCCTCGCTTCTCTATTCAATTTTCCAGCTAGAGAATGGATATGTGTGAATTTCATGTATGTTTCGCATATTTTGAGTATGTTCGGGGGGGGGACCGAAAATCTATATCATTTGTAGCGATTTTGTCCGGATCCAGTTGCTTCCAATGCTTTGGTTTTTGAACGGTCCAAACAGCCTATTTGTACCAGTATAAAAGGATAAAGAGTAGCCAGATTCTGTAGATTCCTGAAATTCGTCTAACTTGCCCGATCCAAATCTATTTTTGGCCAAATCAGTCTGTATTGAGTCTTTTATCATGGGTTACATGACCTACACATCTCCCTTGCATACATTTTATCTAATGGGCAACTGAATATATTACTGTTATTCAGATCATTGACAACGTAACTCTCTATACAGTTTTTAAAGGGTATTACAATCTTGACAGACAGAGACTTGCTCATATGTAAAGACGGGGTGGGGGTGTGTGGATGGTGGAAGAAGGGTGATCACAAGCTTATGTTATGATGTAATCCTGTGTTTGCCTGTATTAATGACAGGATAACCTGCATACACATGTAGAATATAGGACAATAGAGATTGACGTAGGATAATAAAAACTTAGATCCATCCATTATTTCTTACCTGCTCACTTTCTCGAGGCAGGTCATGTGATCACGGACGAATCCCAGACAATCACATGACAAAGTCAATGTTTTTAAACCCTGACTTTGACTCCAAGTGTGTCTCTGTTCCTCGGAGAGCGACGGATCAGGGAGTTCTTTGCAATTCCTGCAAACATTTAATAAAGTCCCTCTTCCAATCTTCCAAGTTTATTACTGGGATCACTGTCCTAAGTATTTTATGGTGTGAATATTAATTTAAGTTCGGTTAACCCCTGTAGCTCTGTGCTGGGTCTGCCCAGATTTAGTTTTTTGTTGCTTTTTTTTTTTTATTATGGGATTATTTATGGGAACTTTGTTTTTTCTTTTCCTTTGTTATTTGGGAAAGGTTGGTTAGTGTTGCACTAATTGAGTAGAATATAATTGGGAAAATAGTAAAAATAATAATCCACCTTTTACATGTATCTGTAATACTAAATTAAAGGTTAGATAGATTGTAGATTATAAATATATTTTTTTAATAAAACACATAAAACTTGTATGGTTGCGTTAAATGACAAAAAGTAAAATTACATTTAAACAACCAATATGGAAAAATCTCTCTGATCTTTGACACACTAAAGCCCCTGGTTCTTAAATGGTTAAAGTAAGAGAAACATAAAAACATTTTTCCCGTTAAAAATAAAAAGAGAGAAAAATAGATAGTAGACAATCAAAGAGTCTGACATCTTTTGCAACAAAGTAATGCATCGGCATCTGTCTGGCACTGAAAAAAGTTTAACATCTATAAGTCAAAGGTTGAGCTCAGTCCTTGGAAGACCCTTTCAACCATCATTCAGCATCTTCACTAGATAGCTGCTTAATATAACATTAAGACAATGTTCAGACTGGTAAGGTCTGAGTTGAATTCTTTTTAGGGAATGTTTGAAAATGAAAAGGAGTTTTTCCCCTTTGATCTGTGACGTGCATAATAGCTGGAAAGGTGTTTTTTGTGTATTTGTCTTGTTCAGGATGAGGGGGCTGGTCTCTGAGAGGCTGCAATATATACAAGCATATAAACTATTTCAGCTCTTTGATGAACAGCTCAGGGAATGGGGTTGAATAGACTAAGACAGAAGATGTTACTCTCCAGTTCCATACAACTTATAGTAACATAGTCATTTAGGTTGAAAAAAGACACAAGTCCATCAAGTTCAACCCTTCTACCTATCATTCCAACTTTTGATCCAAAAGAAGGCAAAAACCCCCCTAAGGAAGCTGTTTCGAATTTTTCCTCCTAGGGGAGCAATCAGATTTCTCCTTGGATCAAGAAGCTCTACTATTAATGCTTATTCTATTATTAATAGCCCTGCATGTTCTGCTTTCGTAAAAAAAAAAACATCCAAGCAATTGTTAAATGCATCTATTGTAGTTGATCGAACTACCTCTCTTGGCAGTGAGCGCCATAACTTTATTGTCCTTAGAATCCCTTCCTTTGCTGTCTATGAAATCTTTGCTCTTCCAGTTCGACTCAGAGATCAATATACATATTTCATGGAAATTTCTTGAAGTATTTTCCCATTCAGCAATGTGCTGAATATTTAACCCTCTCTGTGCCAGAAACGGAGGATTTTTTTTTTTTTTAAAGGGACACAGTTCCAATTCATTATACCCATAAATCCAGTTATATAACTGGTAAACGAATAGTTGAGAAATTATATTAATATAAGCTGTACTTATCTCTTTCTGGTTCTGCTCCTCCTGTAGCACCAACTACAAAGAGGTCAATAGACACACCCAGCATGCTCTGCAATAGATCCCCTGTGCAATGCATTCTGGGATGAGTGTGCAGGTAATTTCATGTTATTATAACTCCTGAAGGATTAATTGCTGTACTTTTATAGTTGATGTTAGGATTATATTAAATTGGAACTTTTAACCTTTCTTTTTTTTTATCTTAATCATCAGAAAACCTGGTTCCTCATCTCCCCACCACAAAAAAAGTTTGCAAATGAGCAAATACTGAAAATGTTTCTTAAAGTGGAGCAATCTGCAGAAAAGTCCCATTGTTATCACCCCCAGAACCTCTCTGATGTAGCATTCCAAGTGTTTAGAATCTTATAGAAGCCACACAAGAGTGCCGAGAATCAAATAAATAATCCACCAAATGGGTTGAACAAACATAAATATGCTCAAGTAATATGTAGCGTTTTGGTCCATAGAATCTGGTAGGTATATACACACATAAGGTCTTACTCAATAAAGAGACTATTGAGTCGTGAATTTCCTAATTGAAGATCACAAAGCTGGTCATTTATATTACGTTTATACTACAATCTAAATATTTGTAATAATCATTGATTTAATTCCATTTATTATCTACAAATAAAGCTTAGAACAATCAAAAAAAAAAATTCCTCTCCTTACTTACTAACACTGGGGCAACTCATTCCTCCTAACCTCAATTTACCTTGTCCTCTCTTAACATCCATCAAAGCTGTTAAAATGTTGCCCGATTTTTATCTTATTCTGTTTATTTTATGACATCTTGGGCTGAGGTTTGCAGCGCATCCTGGATAATGGAGCTTTAGTTAAAGGTTTCCACACTTTATTTTGTACGAACAGACAGAATGAACAATTTTCATTAGCAACTATTTATAATCTACTGTGTTTTTTTTTATCCTTAGGCTGAGGGAAATAATTTGCGAGTAGACCTGCTCTTCTGAGCACTTCCTGAACACATTCCGAGCAGGTGGCAGCTGTAACACACAGCACAAATGTAAGGGTGTTGCTGTGAATTGCTTCCCCCCCCCCTTCATAAAAAAATGATGCAGACGATCTGTGTTCTAAATTATAATGGAATGAATTTTTTCACGCTGTACAGATAATGTAAAATATCTGTTGTGTCTTCGGCTATATGACCGAGACAGTAAGGGCAGGAAACCAGATTGTATAAGTGCCAGTTATTCTGAACATTTTGTCTTCCAGCTCATAGGATTTGGGGTCTGTATGAGAATGCAGGTGTTGGGCCTTTTGCCATGTTACTGTCACCAAGAAAGGAAACAAAGTAAACCATAAATGTAACATTTAGGACAAATGTGAATTGATTCTCCACTTCCAGACGATGGGCGGGAACAGGATCCATCCAGCTGTTGAACTACAACTCCCATCACCCAGCCCAATACTAAGTGATTCTGCTCTCTCGCTGCGGTTAGTAATTGGTTAATTAATTTGCAGAGGGGACATTAAGCAAGTAGCTAATATTCACCCAAATTGATATACACACACAACATAGAAATAGTACATTAAGAGGGGCATGTACTAAAATAATGCAAATATATTTTATGTGCAAAACTATTTCTGTGCTTTGCTCCTATTGCAATGTACTAAACATTTCACACTCAAATAGTACATACGCGCAAATTGCAAATAAAAATGGGCATAACGGAGAATAAAAACAGGCAATTTTGTGAATATTTTTTCTACCTCTTTTGATAGCACTCGCTAAAAGCTGGTGTAAGAATTATTTTTCACAAAATATTCACAAAGCTCTTTAGCGCGCGCAAATCTAATCGCAATTTATTAGCGCAACCGGAAAAATGCACGCTAACTGAAAATAAACGGAAGAGGAGCAAATGTTACAAATAGTTGCAAATTGCATCCTTACTCATGTTTTAACTACTTTTCCCCCCCACTGCACTTAATACATGACCCCCTAAATATATAAATAAATGTCTATGTAGAAATATTACAATTACAAAAGTTATCCAGGTACATTTTTTTTTATTTTTATATTTAATGTATTTTTTTTCCTAATTTTTTGTGAGTATATTAACTTGGGTGAATGTTAGCTATTTGAATAATGTCCCCTCTGCAAAGCGGTATGAGGCGATGAGTCAAAGCATACGCACTGCACATACCAAACATGCATAGAAATCAAGCACACGGCATCACCCGCAAAAATGGCTGATGTTTGTCCCATAAGTGTTGAGCATGTGCAATTGTGAGTATACAACGTTTCAAACACTCACCAAAGGGAGGCTTGTGTGTTCCAACACGAATACATTAATTCAGCCTTCTCCACAAAATACTTTAACAAAATTAGCGCTAAGCTGGCCCTTTAAAAGGCGAGGCTTATAAACTTGCCTTCTGATGACATTTTAGATATTCCAATAACTAAACAATTGTTGCACCACAAACAGTTTTATCTTGCTACAATTATAGCAAGACGAGCTCAAACTCTGAAAAAAGGAAAGAAAATATCATACAGTGAAAGTGCTGACAGAGGTGAATGAGATCTTGGATAGGAGCTGGGTTGGATTGAGTGACAGACCTGGTCACGGACCTCTGTCCCAACCTGCCCATTGCAGGTCTTCTTGTCAGATTGATGCATATTTCACTGGATACTCTAAAGAAAACAAAAAACAAAACATAGATCGCCTCGCCCCCTACCAGTCAGTCAAGGGTCAGAGCACATCCTCCCCCAACGCTGAGCGCTACTTTCTTACTAGGGATCAAAATATTACCTTAACCCCTCAAGGCCATCATCTTCTAGACAGAAATACTATTTTATGGTATTAAAAGATGACTGTGAACAGACAATTACGTGATTGTTAAATAAGTAATTACAAATACAAATAAAGTACCTTATTGCAATCAGGAAGTGGGCATGTTGCTTAGAATCTTGAGTCACATGTTCCTTCATCTGACCCATCTGACCTGAGGTTCCAAACAACATGTCTGCCCCCCTGTTAGATCTTTACAGAGCAAAGGAGACTCAACAAGGAACTTTATTTGTATTCTTTCATTAAAGCATTCCTATTTAAAATACCTACAGTTTTTTATTTAACATAACTTCATCTTGTGCTACCAGTTGTCCTTTAATTCAGAGTCCCACTGAGATCTTCACTTGTAATCTTCATTTGATATAAAATTGTCTTTTTAATCCCCAGTTACCTTCACTGCTACAAAATCTGGACATATCAAAATCCCTGAATAAATCTTCTTATGGTTACTTTTCTATTTCATCCTTTTCTATTTTTACTGGCATGAAAAATAATCTGCAGTAACCATTGCGAAACTGTCTACATGTTGCCTTCAAGTTAATTGTAGCTTGGTGCATCCCCTTTTTCGACTTGTCTTACAGGTACTCACTAATCCTTGTGTTTTCGCTACTGAATTAATCCTCCGGGAAATCCGCGAGATACTCCACTATGATTGATTTGCTCTTAGCTGTACGTAGTGCTCAGAGTTGATCAGATAACTCAAGTCAAGTTGGGGTTACATTTATTAGGATCAAAGGATTACTGGCCGAAATTTGTCTCTTGTTTTGTGTTGTGTTTCAGTTGTGATGGTTCTGTGTCCAAAGTGGCCTTCTATGTGCAAGCATTCCAGCCAGGGATAGGCAAAGTGTCCATACTTGGACACCAAAGTCCCTGTAAAGTGTCCATAGAACATCATTCATTTGTCCTTCACAAGATGTCCACCATGAAGATTGGTGATGCCAACCCCTTATGCCAGCTTCATCTGCGTAAAACCCAAATGGTACCCTGGTTCTCTTCAAAGAATATTGTGTAATTATTCTATGGTTGTTACTTTACAATTATCACCTCCAATGTGAAATTGTGTCAAGTGACCATGTCCACTAGGGTAGTTATACCAGTCACCAGCATTTTCGAAAACTTTTTTTTTCTCTTATAAATAGTTAATTAACAATCTGTAAGATTCTCTTTTGGACCTTTCTGGCAATGAGCAAGTCAGGCTTACCAGTTTCTTCTTTTGAACTAACTGTATCCTTCAACAGTCTGACAAAGAACAAGATGATGTGAGAATGTACGGTATATTTCCCTTTGATATAATCAACTGAGATAAGGTGGAAACTATTTGAATATCTTGTATCTTTCACTGAGCTAAGCGTTAGGTAAACATATTATTATTTCTGCCTGGGTTCCTATGTGAACATACTTTATTATGAAGGTAGACACCCATCCTTGATCCATTCAGTAAGTGAAGACATACCTAAGTCTAAGCTATGACAGAGTCTAGCATGAGGGACATTAAAACATTTTTTTAAAGGTGCCTTACATCACACTAGATTGTGTAAGTGTACTGGATAACACAGCATATTACCATCATATTAAATTAAGGGACAGAAAATATAGTATAGCATATAGGGGCAGATATCACAGCATGTCATTATATATTGTGTAAAGTCCTATGCATCTTAGCATACTTAATAGGGCGCAGGTATCACAGAATATTGTACAAGGGTCCATATATGAAACTATATTGTGTAAGTATCCATGTATCATAACATATTATATAGAAGGCAGACATTGTATACTGAGTAAAGGTCTATATATTAGATTAGATTAGGTTGTGAACAAGGTTCAAGATAATCAGCTTAGCCAGGACTACTACAAATGTCTTCTTCTGGGTCAGTACAAGAGTGTACTCCAGTGACTCTGCCGTGCCAAGGTTAGCCATCATTGGTGTAGAATGGTTTTTTAAAATGCAAACCTGCAAACTGAGATCTTATTACAGCGCTATAGGTCCTGTTTTTTTCTTTAAGTGCCACATTTTGACGACACCTCTTTTGAAGCCATAGACTTTTATGTTTCTGCTAAATACGAGAAACAGGTTTTTCTCATGTGCTGCAGGTTTCACTTCACTTCAGACTTGGCTGTATAAGAAAGTGGGAAACGGAGATAGGAAACAGATAGAGGGGATTTTGATCAAATCCCTTTATCCCACATCAATTGTACTGACTATACTCCAAATGCTGCAGAACCCCCCCCCCCCAAAAAAAAAATAAAGCAACGTTTTCTGTTGCTCTCTGATAAAAATTGCTCACTGAAGTGATCACCGTTTTCACTATATATACTGCTTTTTTATGGGGACTATTTTTAAAGCAATGCTCGATGATACTGCAATTTAAAAAAAATTAATATTTCCCTTGAACACAAATGAACATGTATGTTGATCTCTTTTAATCTAAATTATGAACTGATTCAGTTTTTTTCTGTAATTTCCCAATTCTAATAACTAAAATATCACTGTGTTACATCTTTGATCTAAAGCATTTCTACTATTGTTTGCCTTAGGGTCCAGTTTTTCTGATGCTATATGGAATTATTGTCCAAGAATACAACCAACCACAAAGCATTTGCTGTGCCCGGTCACATTTGGGAAAATGAAAACACCGACTACACCACTTAAAGTTGTTTTGTACAGATGATTTGACAACAGTTTCGTAAATGAAATCCCTTTAAAAGGACCAAAACATATACGTCTATGTTCAGAGAGAAAATACTCAAAATTATAATTGTTGGAGATCTAGTTACTTAGTGTTGACAGCATAATAACACATTACACCAAGAAAAACAAGGACAGAATATCAGTGTTTAGTGTGAAATCAAAACTAGGATAAAAGACTTACTCACCTCAATCCTCAAAGGGAAAGCGTAGAATACTATGCATTTTTGTCAAAGTGGGAATCTTACAGAAAGATTTATAATTTATGTATTTTATACATAGCTATCTCAGTTGTTCAAACCCTCATTACGGAATGGGTTGGGGGTCTGTCCTTCACTTAGTAAACAACATGTCCCTTTATTATTAAGCAAATACAAACCTATAAAATGGAACTGCAGGCTAAGAGGAAGTATCTTAACATTTGATAAGACACTCTGTAACAATGCACTTTGGAGCTGTTTTAAGCAGAAAAAAAGTGGGTTTAATAATAACAAAGACTGTATTTCTATGATTTAGCATTCATGAGATATTAACATTTTATTTAAACGCTTATTTATATTGGCAGGCTCCATTTAAAAAAAAAAAAGTTTTGTTTCCTTGATAGTTTGCTGATCACCCAGTAACCCTTTACCCAGGCACATTTGTATCTCAAAACTGTACACGATAAATCAAGTAATAAAAGCCAATTATCTTTTGAAATGCAAAAGTACCTCCAGCTGAATTGGTGAAGTTTGACTCACCAAGAATTTACTGTGAGAGCACCACTGTCAATTGACAGACTTTCTCCCCATAGCCCACCTGGCAGATCTATCAAACGAGCCCCTTAAAGTTGAAGAAAATTCTGCACTAAAAGTTTAATATCGTGGCAATCAGATCAAAAGAATTAAAACATGTAACTGAGCTTAATGCACCCTTTCATTTAAGACATTTTTTTTGTTCTGCCACTTTAAAAAGGCCATCCCTAATATCTCACTACTTCCCCCCTCCCAAAATTCAAGTAAACACTGAACTGACTCTTTTTGAAACTGATCTAAAAGCACGGGTAGAAACATTTTACTTATTTGTTGCCATTCTAAAAGTAAAAAAAAAAGAAAAAGTTGGCTGACCTTGAGGCTAGATATTTATTGTGATTATGAGAGAGCAATCTTACGGAGGGTTCTAAGCTAGCACTCCTTGTGTAATCACATAATTAATGCTCTATATAAATAAAATCTGTCCTCCGGTGCAAATCCCCTTATTAAGTCACATTTCAGAATAATCTTGAAATATCTACAGGTGATTTTGTTGTTGTAAAAAAATCACTTTGTCAAACAGAAATGTAACATTTTAACTCTCTAAGTGCCTGACAGATGACTTACTCATTGTGTTGCTTATCCTTGTACCAATTAAAGGGTTAACAATGGCACTGGCATTCGTTCCCGTTTAGTGTAACAGTCTCATTATGAAAAGTAAAAAAAAAAAAATGTATATACACAATGCCCCCAGCTCACTGCGAGGCATAGGATTGCCCTGCCTTGTCCTATCCTGTTTACATAGAGGGGTGCCAAGACTTGCTTCCAAAACCGCTGGAGGAATGTATTATATGTATAAGGTGGGGGTGGAGGAGCGGTGTAAGCGCTGGCAGGTGGGTCAGGAAGGTCAAAGAGAGGACATTTGTAATCAGTGTCGGAGTGAGTGGGATAAAGGTACATGACACTGCCAGAGGCATGGTGATTTGGAGAAAGAGTGTTGAGCAGCATAGTCATCAATCAGTGATGGAGACAGCATACTGGGCTAAGTTACATGTGATAATGCAGAATATAGAAGAATATAGGCAAAAAATTCTATCTATTTATCCAATATGTGACTGCTTTGATTATTACTACCTTATTGCTATGGTACTAACATATAGTCCAGCTTTAGACACTATTAGAAGATTATATTTGGCTGAACAAACCAGCACGGTTGATGATGGTGGATCAAAGAGGTTTCTATTGGTTTGTGTGGACACATTGTTAATCTCTTGATTGATGCCTGGAGTGCTCACGTCTCCTGATCCCCTGACGATGACATCCTCATCATCTGGGTGGTTTCAGAAGGAAGTGGACAGCCCTTCACGCTACACCATAGTAGTTAGGATGAAGAAACCTGCACAGCCACAGGCTTTATTGCACTCTTGGTCACAGGTAGCACAATTGTGACTATGCTGGTTTCCCATTGGATAAAGTATCACCCCACTGACCTGTATGCAGATCTGATTAACACATCAAGTTTCTAAACAATATACATCCGGGCTCTATGAATCTATGAAGTAAACATTTAATACAAATGAATCTGTAGCTAGGCTGGCTCTTTGAAGCAGTATTTTCAGAAAAAAAAAAAAAGTCTCTGCCATGAAAAAAAATTTAAGTACTGCCAGAGAACAGAGTAACATTAAAACAATCCCGATATTACGTGAGCTGGCTCAAATGAACCAAAGTAATTCCATGGCTTTCACGAAAGGCTCCTCACGTCGTACTTACAACTAACAGTATTATATAACAAAAGTTAAATAGTGGGAAATGTAATGGCTAGTAGCTATATTCAAAACAAGAACCAGGTTTTTTTTTTTATTGAGAAAACTAAAATCGACAATAAAACAAGCTGTATTATTAAAATACAAAGAAACAAAAAAAACATCTGCCCATATAAACTTCACACTGCTGTTTTTGGAGGAGACCCAGTATGCTTTTAATCAAGTTCCACCCAAAATGTAAAATTAGAGTTAGCGCTCGAAGTGGAATTAAACATTAAACGATAAATGTGTATCATAATTAATAACATTTCAATTATTTGAATGATTAAACAGACATTTCTATAATCAACAATTAAATGTATGAATAGAAGCAGTATATTTGCTATAGGTAGTATAGTTCCAGCCCTTTTCACCAATTGCCCCACCCATTTTTGGGCCAGACTCACCATGGACTGAGTAGGAAATTGGGGGTCTCAGGAGACTGCCCCACTTACGTTCCATCTATACATGTGTGAAAAAAGCACAGTTTTGCAAACATAGGAATAGCTTAACTCCTTAAGGATAAATGATTTTTGGGGATTTTCTGTTTGTGTTTAAGTGTAATTTCTCTTTTCTCTCATTTCGTCTACTCATACAAACTACATATTGGTTTTATTTTTTAAAGTATGGATTTCTTTTCATGCCCTATTTTTTCTTATAAATCGGAATTTAACATTACGTTTGTTTTAAATGTACCTTGCCGTTTGTTTTCATTCATGATGTGTCAACCTTTCATTGGTCCGTACCAAACAAGCACTTAAGAAACTATTTCTCCTGGTCACATTTTATGAGCTTACATATTTTTTTTCTAAAGACAGATAACCTCTCTTTTGCACTTTTTCTGCTATCAAGATTTCCTCCTGAAAAGGTTCTGGGAATAGCTGATAATTCCTAAACTCTAGTTTCTCTAATGGTATATCCAAACAAGACCTAGTTGTAGAGCAGTTGCCCAGTCAACTGCAATTTTTTTCCCAATTTTCCATCTTCGAGATCTGTTTCCTATAGCATGTTCACATATTTATTGATGCCTAGCTCTCTGGGGCAAAGGGTGTATAATGTCTTATTTTTACATATGAAACCTGCCATTATTGGATCATTTTTATGTCCTGTTGCTTCCTCTTGAAGTTATTATATTTAATAAGGTCATGCTTTAATAATGAATGTGTATCTAAGATGTAGAACCCGGTATCAACACCAGGTAGGACATTTGAATTTCCAGCAACACTCCTAGCTCATACCTACCTCCAGGAGGCAGTCTTTGCTTTGATCCAGGACTATCACAGTTTTTTTTTGTTGTAAATGGCAAATAATGAACCTAAACCATATGGTATATTTTCTTAGTCTGTGTGTCCTATATACTAATGTATATTTTGTTTGATACAGGATCTCTGCGGTGCCTCCACATGTGATACTCTCGGTATGGCTGACGTCGGTACAATGTGTGACCCCAAACGCAGCTGTTCTGTGATAGAAGATGATGGCCTTCCTTCTGCATTCACCACAGCACATGAACTTGGTCAGTGGCACCTTGTGTCGAATATGCATGCTTAACACCCTGCTGTATGGAGTCCAGAATTTGCCTGGAATGAGTAATGTATCTTTCAAACGACTAGATTGCTACATCAGTACACTTAACAAGATTAGTTCTAAACTTTCCTGGAAAAACAATAGTTTCTCTGCTAGAACATAAAATGACTGTAAGAGAGAGGCTGAACGTAAACAGCATAATACGTGGCACTTAATAAAAACTTCAAATTAGTGACCCGTCGAAGACAAAAACAGGGGAAGTGGAAAAAAAACAGTTTTTCTTTTATTTTTTAGAAACAGTTAAATTAAGATGTTTGGTTTTTATTTTCGTCTTCAAGATGCGAATGTGGTCAGAAACTAAGGGTTTTGGCTAGGGATCGCCGTCCAGAATTATCCCAGTTTAGCTGAGAGGTGACTCACAAACTCAAGCTGCATCCTTGAAGCACCATGTGTCCTATAATTAGAAAATCTCTCTGCAGATCCCGTGACTTTTCGATATATACACGCGTGATCCCGATACGTAACAAAAACAAGGATAGAGTTGAAGATCAGGTCGTCGTGCAAATGTTATTGTTTTATTCGATCCCTGCTCATTACAATGGATTAAGGCGCCAACAATGGTTTTCAACTGTTTTTTTATTTGAATGGTCTTTTTACCGTGATAAGTCCTTGGTTCGATACTTCCAGGCAGGGTTACCATGATACACCTGTGGTGATGAATTTAGCGATGAAACTGTGACTGCAATAATAGAAAGAGTCATTATTTTTTGTTTGCTTGTTTCGTGTGTTATAGAAAATTCTATTTTCTCTGTAACAACAGAACAACTTTTATTAAAAAAAACTATTAGCTGGCTGCCTTGGCTTAGCTTGCTTCCAGGAAACTATGTCAACCCGGTGAGACCAACACAGGGTCACAGGAGGCAGCACTTTGTGGTACATTAATACACACTGCACATTACCGTGAGTTGTATTGCTATGGAGCTCTGCGGTACATTCATACACACTGCACATTACTGTGAGTTGTATTGCTATGGAGCTCTGCGGTACATTCATACACACTGCACATTACTGTGAGTTGTACTGCTGTGGAGCTCTGCGGTACATTCATACACACTGCACATTACTGTGAGTTGTATTGCTGTGGAGCTCTGCGGTACATTCATACACACTACACATTACTGTGAGTTGTACTGCTGTGGAGCTCTGCGGTACATTCATACACACTGCACATTACTGTGAGTTGTACTGCTGTGGAGCTCTGCGGTACATTCATACACACTGCACATTACTGTGAGTTGTACTGCTGTGGAGCTCTGCGGTACATTCATACACACTGCACATTACTGTGAGTTGTATTGCTATGGAGCTCTGCGGTACATTCATACACACTGCACATTACCGTGAGTTGTATTGCTGTGGAGCTCTGCGGTACATTCAAACACACTGCACATTACTGTGAGTTGTATTGCTATGGAGCTCTGCGGTACATTCATACACACTGCACATTACTGTGAGTTGTACTGCTGTGGAGCTCTGCGGTACATTCATACACACTGCACATTACTGTGAGTTGTACTGCTGTGGAGCTCTGCGGTACATTCATACAATCATACCAAACATTTTGATCTCTTCATAAAGAACAACACAGGGACATGAAGAGGTTTAATTTATTTTGTTAAATTACACAATAACCAAACAGTAACATTTCTTGCAGAGTGCGCTGTCTGGGGACATTCACAAAAATATGCGTTTCAGTATATATATATTTTACACAGTAAAATGACAGTAACTCAAACCTATGAAGGCACATTGACAGCTTACTATTCCAGTAAGACCAGCCATGCACATTCTATTTAGCAGCAGTCTTTGTCCATAAGACGTGACTGTCACAGCGCTTTAACTGCTTTAAGAGTTTTTGGGGGATTTTTTTTTGCCATGTGGCTTATTGCTTTTTTAAGGCAATATATTCTTTTCTTTTGATGCCATGCTTATCCTTAAGCAGAATTTATTAGAATTTTTAAAAAATTGGGCACACCCCTAAATTTACATTGATGACGTGCCAGGACAGTCCTTAAAAGGGCTGGAAAAGTAAAGAAAAGAAAAATCTCCCTATATGTTTTTCCATTGGGAATGTTTCCAAATAGTTATTATTATTATTATTATTTTTTTTTTTTTCGGGGGGGGGGGGGGGATTTTTAAAGCAGACTTCACAAGGCAGTACAATAATCCTACAGTAAAAGCAGAAGTCTTTCATTCACCCAAGTCGTTAAACGATGTCATCTATGATTTGTGATGTAACTGGTGGTACAGGAGTCTGTTAGAGACCCCGACTTTGAAGGATACATTGACTTTCTTAACAGCTTGTAGCAGATTATAACAAATATGTGCCTTCCCCCTACTTCCTCGTCAAATGTTTTACACATGTTTGTGGGATTATAGAAGAAGCCCAGGGGATCATGGGAGTGATTCAAAATTGCCCAATATCTGTACATGTCTAATTTCCAGTGTCACAAATAATGTTTTTTTTTTTTTAAATAAATGATTAGCTTTTTGGTCCCTCCTTTAACCGTTTCCTCTTCACCCCCCTTAGGTCATGTTTTCAACATGCCTCATGACAATGTGAAAGCCTGCGAGGAGGTATTCGGGAAGCTGAAGGAGAACCATATGATGTCACCGACGCTAATCCAGATAGACCGAACCAATCCTTGGTCTGGGTGCAGCGCTGCCATTATTACGGACTTCCTGGACAGTGGACATGGTGAGGAGGAGAATCTGGCCAATTCTCATGGGTGGAGTCTTGACCATAGAAAGACACATTCATATATCACTTTTCCTCTGGGTAGTCACAAAACCTGAGCAAAAAAGACCTTTGGCAAAATGAGACAAGAAAAATCAGTGTAGCAAAACATCCAGCAGTGTTATAGTCAAGAAGCTCCTCCACATACTGTCCCCCTCCCCCATATCTCTTATTTACTTTTGGTATTCAGTACTTATTTAGTAGAGGTATTCATTCATCTGACCCTTTGATTTAAAGCAAAGCAGTTTTCCTTCCTGTAAACAATACAGTTATGATTTTGGCACTATGCTGTCCCACTGAGCTCTACCTCTACCTCGCTTTATGGGGACTGAGAACATCATAGAATGCATACTGCGCTTGCCCAAAATTGTAGGTCTGCCGGATTGTGTGAAAGAACTATCGCCCATGTGTGTCTTCCCAAGCTCCATCCCTGACATCCCAATTTGCTGGGCGTAGAAGTTTGGAAGTATGATAGATGGAATAAAACCTATAACTCAGAGCCTTGTTCTTAGCTAGTGACTATTGTCTTACAGTTGGGTAGTCATTTTGGCTAGCAGACTTCAGACTGGTGACTATTAGCCATGTAGCCTTGTGACCAAAACTGTGTAACTGGTACACAGATTTGGACAACATAATTAATACTGTTCTGTCCATCATGAGTGACTCCTGGCAAAGCCCATCAAATGAGCATAAGAAGGACATGACTGGTGGTAGCATCAAGAAAAAAATAACACTCAGAATGCTCAGAGATATCATTCAGAATGCTCAGAGGTATCATTCAGAATGCTCAGAGGTATCATTCAGAATGCTCAGAGATATCACTCAGAATGCTCAGAGATATCACTCAGAATGCTCAGAGATATCACTAAGAATGCTCAGAGATATCACTCAGAATGCTCAGAGATATCACTCAGAATGCTCAGAGATATCACTCAGAATGCTCAGAGATATCAATCAGAATGCTCAGAGATATCACTCAGAATGCCCAGAGATATCACTCAGAATGCTCAGAGATATCACTAAGAATGCTCAGAGATATCACTCAGAATGCTCAGAGATATCACTAAGAATGCTCAGAGATATCATTCAGAATGCTCAGAGATATCACTCAGAATGCTCAGAGATATCATTCAGAATACTCAGAGATATTACTCAGAATGCTCAGAGATATTACTCAGAATGCTCAGAGATATCACTCAGAATGCTCAGAGATATCACTCAGAATGCTCAGAGATATCACTCGGAATGCTCAGAGATATCACCAAGAATGCTCAGAGATATCACTAAGAATGCTCAGAGATATCAATCAGAATGCTCAGAGATATCACTCGGAATGCCCAGAGATATCACTCAGAATGCTCAGAGATATCACTCAGAATGCTCAGAGATATCACTAAGAATGCTCAGAGATATCATTCAGAATGCTCAGAGATATCACTCAGAATGCTCAGAGATATCATTCAGAATACTCAGAGATATTACTCAGAATGCTCAGAGATATCACTCAGAATGTTCAGAGATATCACTAAGAATGCTCAGAGATATCATTCAGAATGCTCAGAGATATCACTCAGAATGCTCAGAGATATCACTAAGAATGCTCAGAGATATCATTCAGAATGCTCAGAGATATCACTCAGAATGCTCAGAGATATCATTCAGAATACTCAGAGATATTACTCAGAATGCTCAGAGATATCACTCAGAATGCTCAGAGATATCACTCAGAATGCTCAGAGATATCACTCGGAATGCTCAGAGATATCACCAAGAATGCTCAGAGATATCATTCAGAATGCTCAGAGATATCATTCAGAATACTCAGAGATATTACTCAGAATGCTCAGAGATATCATTCAGAATACTCAGAGATATTACTCAGAATGCTCAGAGATATCACTCGGAATGCTCAGAGATATCACTTGGAATGCTCAGAGATATCACTCAGAATGCTCAGAGATATCACTCAGAATGCTCAGAGGTATCACTCAGAATGCTCAGAGATAGTACTCAGAATGCTCAGAGATATCACTCAGAATGCTCAGAGGTATCACTCAGAATGCTCAGAGATATCACTCAAAATGCTCAGAGATATCACTCAAAATGCTCAGAGGTATCACTCAGAATGCTCAGAGATATCACTCGGAATGCTCAGAGATATCACTCGGAATGCTCAGAGATATCACTCGGAATGCTCAGAGATATCACTCGGAATGCTCAGAGATATTACTCAGAATGCTCAGTGATATCACTCAGAATGCTCAGAGGTATCACTCAGAATGCTCAGAGATATCACTAAGAATTCTCAGAGATATCACTTAAAATGCTCCGAGATATCATTCAGAATACTCAGAGATATTACTCAGAATGCTCAGAGATATCTCTCAGAATGCTCAGAGATATCACTCAGAATGCTCAGAGATATCACTCGGAATGCTCAGAGATATCACTCGGAATGCTCAGAGGTATCACTCGGAATGTTCAGAGATATATCTCAGAATGCTCAGAGGTATCACTCAGAATGCTCAGAGATATCATTCAGAATACTCAGAGATATTACTCAGAATGCTCAGAGATATCATTCAGAATACTCAGAGATATTACTCAGAATGCTCAGAGATATCACTC
Organism: Pelodytes ibericus; assembly: GCA_036172795.1. NCBI lineage: Eukaryota > Metazoa > Chordata > Amphibia > Anura > Pelodytidae > Pelodytes > Pelodytes ibericus. Next base: position 11,899,456 of record CM069866.1, on the reverse strand, counting down.
GGAATGCTCAGAGATATCACTCGGAATGCTCAGAGGTATCACTCGGAATGCTCAGAGATATATCTCAGAATGCTCCGAGATATCACTCAGAATGCTCAGAGATATCATTCAGAATACTCAGAGATATTACTCAGAATGCTCAGAGATATCAATCAGAATACTCAGAGATATTACTCAGAATGCTCAGAGATATCTCTCAGAATGCTCAGAGATATCACTCGGAATGCTCAGAGATATCACTCAGAATGCTCCGAGATATCACTCAGAATGCTCAGAGGTATCACTCAGAATGCTCAGAGATATTACTCAGAATGCTCTGAGATATCACTCAGAATGCTCAGAGGTATCACTCAGAATGCTCAGAGATATCACTCAAAATGCTCAGAGATATCATTCAGAATGCTCAGAGATATCACTTAAAATGCTCCGAGATATCATTCAGAATACTCAGAGATATTACTCAGAATGCTCAGAGATATTACTCAGAATGCTCAGAGATATCTCTCAGAATGCTCAGAGATATCACTCGGAATGCTCAGAGATATCACTCGGAATGCTCAGAGATATCACTCGGAATGCTCAGAGGTATCACTCGGAATGCTCAGAGATATATCTCAGAATGCTCAGAGATATCACTCAGAATGCTCAGAGGTATCACTCAGAATGCTCAGAGATAGAATGCTCAGAAATATCACTCAGGTAACAGCTCCTTCCATGATGGCCCTATCCTTCTGTAGGGAATGTATCTTTAACTCTCTTTCACATACACGGGCCGGGCATATGGAGAATTACAGAAAACCCCAGTTTCGACCTGTTTCAGTCGAGTTTTTATCTGATCATAACAACTGATAGAGTGTAGCCTGCATTTCACCCTGGGGGTAAACAGACATCTGTAAAGCAAGTGGCCATGCATGATGCGGATGGTGTGCTCTTGACAGATGTCTCTAGTCCCTAATGGTTTCCACAGCTGAATGGTTTAGCCCAATCCCTGGATTAGCTTTGACGCCTCTTTATACAGTTTATATTTGGCATCCGGACCCATTTGTAAACTTAACATAAGATCTGGCTCTGCAAAGAGACTCAAACATGGCTAAATGAAGAGTTGCTGAAGATGATCAGTGTTTGTTGATAAAATTCTGGACCACAAAAGGTCAGCCACACAGCATCCCTCGACGTACCATTAGCAGATGGAAGTTAGGGCTGGATAACATTTGTTCCCAGCATCTAGGAGCTGAGCCAGAGAATCCATAGGCACAGGTTAGAATTTGTAGTTCATCATCTTTCATAGGGCCGCAGTTGGATGGATATGTATTAGAGGAAGACATTGGATAGTCTGTTCCGTGGAGACAGGGATTGTCATTATATCATGTTGATTGTGACGGTTAGAGGAAGAAACTAGAACCAGAGACTTAAATACATAACTACAAATTGTATCATTGTTCATGCAGGTGAATGTCTACTGGATGAACCAGCAAAGCCGATCACTTTACCTGAGGAGCTCCCTGGAGGGCGCTACAGTCTTAGCCGTCAATGTGAGCTGGCGTTTGGCCTGGGATCCAAACCGTGCCCATACATGCAGTACTGCACCAAGCTGTGGTGCACTGGCAGGGCACGGGGACAGCTGGTGTGTCAGACCCGGCACTTTCCTTGGGCAGATGGCACAAGTTGTGGTGAAGGAAGGTTTTGCCTGAATGGGGCCTGTGTGGAGAAACACAACACCAACCGCTACAAGGTAGGAAAACACTGGTAATCACTACATATAACACGATGGGAGTTATTCACTAGAGGAAGGTACAGTGAGACAGAGGTGAGATGGACATTTCTTCAATATTTAAAAATGTAACTATGAATTATGCAGGCTAAATTATAGAAGGGGGGGTTGTCCCTGAATAATGTACAGTTGATTACACAACATTATGTAATTGGTAAGAATAGGGAAAACGATATATTCTTAAGGCACATTTGAAAAGTACACTGTGTATAGTTAAAAGACACATAGAAAAAAATTATATCAAATTCTGGTACAAAATAGTAGAAGCAGAGCAATGAGCAGGAATCAGAAAACCCCAGGGCTGGAAGCCTAACGGGAAGTTTCCCAGTATTATGTTAGGCCAGTCTGGTCCTGGTGAGATTGAGGATTCATCTCACTTCAACTCACCTGCTGTTCACTTCTAGTGAATACCACCCTAAGGGATCTACACTTACGAAGGAATCTTCTGTATTTCTTACAGTACGAGACCACTAAGGGTTGATTTGTTTGTTTGTTACACTAACATAGGAAAGGGATTACTGTTTTAAGAGTTTTGTTGTGGGCTACTTAAAAGTCGCAGATTGAAACATTTACATTTTGCTCAGTTTCTTGTGTAGGACAAACACATTCTGACACAGCTTTATACAGAAGAAGCACAACGGAGTCAGGATTAGACTTAAAAATAGTATTATTAGTTATACACCCCCAGGGTGTCAAAAGAAAACCATCAACTCTGGGCTGTCTCTATGACGTAGTCTGCGGTCACTTCCATGATGTAGGGTGAGACAGTCCATGCACAACACATGTGGCTAAGAAATTCCATCTTTCTGCAAAGCGAATAGACAGAAAGGTTAATAATAATGGCCTCGTAATTCCTCGGAATGCTTCTACTCTGTCAGGATCTGACTCTCGGTTTTCTTTCACTCTCCCCCAGCTGAAAAAAATCCTGTTTTTTTTTGTCTTAGCTAAATGATTTCACCAAAGGTAATCTTTCCGTGCATCCGCCTTAGATCTCCAGCAAATCGGCATCCCGCCAAAGACCCTTGGCAACGAAAACATAACGGAATACGTTACAATATAGCACTCCTTCCTATAGGTGTTATTATAAAAGCTCTATGAAAACCTAACACTGAGTGTTGGGTCACATTGTAAGGGCAAATTGCGCGTAGGGACATGGATTCTCACCATACAAGATATTTTCCACTTATATTTTTTTAAATTAGTGCCTTTCTGTTACATATGTAAAATTACCCACGCGTGTGGACACCAGAGGTACTGTGGGAGCTTGGTACATAAGTGGAAGATGGGCCAAAGTTCTAAGTGAACATTTCCGTTGTTCCACTATTAGAACTCTGCCCCAAGAACACCTCTTTATGCACCACAAGAATTCCTACAAAGTTTTTGCAGCAACTTCTTATATCTGTGTCTGTTTGACACACCGAGGGGGGCTGTACCAAGGAAAACCCTGTCTTATGCACCCATCTTTTTTTTTTAGTTTTTATTCTGTATTTTTTCAATTTTTCCAAATGATATTCAAATTTTACAAAATGATAAATAATAATTAACAAAAAAGAAAAGAAAAAAATGGGGTTCAAATGAACTAAATTATATAAATAGTTATATATAAAAGGCTTTTGAAATTACAAGAAGATAACACAATATGAATCATTGCAATCTTAATGTTTGAAAGCCACTATAGCAAGTTCCCTTTAATTACCCCATAACGTACAGTAATTTATTGTTGTGTTCTCTGATCACTGGGGAGTGGGTTCTGAAGAATGCCACTGTACACATACCATGCATTATACAGCATAGCATTAGGATTAGCATATTTTCCATGTGTTTGCAGTTTTGCGGAGAGCTATTAAGGATGAGTTATGGGGGACTTAAGTGGGTGGGATGCCCATAGTTTTTCCTCTTTTTGTAACATCAAAGGTGCTAAATGCTCCTCTTTCCATTCTGTGTCAAAGGCAACTGATTTATACATCTCTGTGAGGTATGCTAAGTAGGATATTGCATCACAGTATGCTGTAGAATGCATATGTCAATAACCACAATCGTCTTCTTTATCTGTGTAGAGAGTCTTCAGAACAACAGATATCTTTTTAGAAGGGGATAGATTTGTGAGTGTTTTTTTTTATGCTTCCTTTCATATTCTCTGGGTTATTTGTTTTGCAGATGGAAGGTGGCTGGGGGAAATGGAGTCCCTATGGCAAGTGTTCCCGAACCTGTGGCGGAGGGGTACAGTTAGCCAAGCGAGCGTGTGATAATCCTGAACCTTCCCACGGAGGCTCCTACTGCCAGGGACTGCGAGTGAAGTATAGATCTTGCTCCCTGGACTCCTGCCCTGATACTGGTGAGAAGCATGTTCCGATACACTTGTAAATTCAGAGTTAGCTTGTCCGTAGCATAGTTCCGCCCATCCTGAGAGTGCACCCAGAACATGCCCAGCACTTTCTCCATAGAACATAAGGGAAGAATCCTTGATTAAACATATTGGTGGAGTCCCATCCAATGCCTATGTATATATATATGATTTGGGGGGCAAATGCATTGGAAGCCCCCATGCACCCCATGCCAACTCTATTGTTTGTAATGGGTGCTGGAGACATGTTATAAGGGAGGATCAATCCCCGGGTGTAAACCGTGGAAAAAATAAGTAAGAAAAATAAAACTTCAATATTGTTTTCAGGTTGGAGTAGGGCTTATTTTTGAATAGGGTTTTTAAACCTCCTTGACAGAGGTGCCTGGTTACAATAGATTAGAAGAGCTGTCCATCGGATTGTGGGCTATAACACCGATTCCAGACTCTGTTTTAGTTTCTTTTGCATGTTTTGGACTTTTAAAATAATAAGTTTCTACCGTCAATCAGTGAACAAAAGATGTAAATGTTGTACACCTGAGAGTGATATTAAATGGTGTATTTCACACTTACATTTCAATGCCTTATCTGTGCACATTCAAATAACTTTTATTAACAACATCTTGTGATTTATCCAAAACCTCATTCTTAGGATAGATCTAATGTTCAGACCGCCTGACGTCTTTTCAAACAGTCCTTCCCTTAGACACAAGCGGTCATGATATATTATCTGCTCTTTGTAACAAAACTCTTCCTCTTGTTTATTCCGACAGGGAAAAGCTTTCGTGAGGAGCAGTGTGAGGCCTTTAATGGGTTCAACCAGAGTACAAATCGAATAACGACAACAGTGGGATGGGTCCCCAAATATTCAGGCGTTTCACCGAGGGATAAGTGCAAGCTCATCTGCCGAGCCAACGGCACAGGTTACTTCTACGTGCTTGCTCCAAAGGTGAGGATGTGAAACAAATCCTGGACTTTGACTGTGTCTATGTTCGAGGTGCAGTGTTCAAGCGCTAGCTAAACTGAATAATTACAGAATCGCTGAACGATTGCTCTGCAGAACATAAGTGTAAATAGACTAATCATTTTTAATGATGTCTATAATGTGTCCTGTTACTGGCCTTTTAGGAATAAAGTCTGTTCATTTCTGGGTTGGAATATCTATTTATAAAATTAGAAAGATCATATCATAGCTACAAAACAATAAATAAAAAAATAAAAATAAAGAACAAACAAAAATGAGTCAAAACTTGCAATTTAGAAAAAAATGGGGAAAAAGCAGAAACCAGACAACTGATAAGTGAATTGTAAAATTCATTACGATTAAGTGATGTATAGGAATGAAATGCGTCAGGTAACTTCCGTCTTTGTGTGCCTGTGCGTGTGTTTGCACTGTGGGTTAAGTTTATATATTTTTTGTTACAGATACTTTTATATCTGTTCCTTAGTGCCCGATGTTCTCCATTTTGCCATATATTCGTTTTGATGCCTGTCATAGCCCTTGTACAGCTTATTTATTGCCGAGTTACTCGTGGAGGAGTGCTCCTGATTTGTCCGGTCTCCGTGTTCGTTTGACGCCTTCCATCCTTGTAGTTTAATTGTAAAAAAAAAATCATGTATTATTAGCTGAGTTGGGAAAATTCTCCAACTGGCTTATCTTTCCAACTCCGCTACTTATGCCTGATATTTCTGAGAACATAAAATAACCAGAAATATAAATTTGTCATATTTAATTTATTGAATCGCAATATTTTTATTGGGCAGATGTAAGTGATTTTAAGCATGTTCGTGTCTTCAGCAATCTTTTTTTTTTTTTTTTTTTTCGTGATAGCTTCCCAGCATTTGTGACCATTGTACGTCACCAGAGAGGGAACAGAGCCCAAAACCTAGTCTTGGCACTAGAATTGTGCAATGATACAAACATAGTTAAAAAAAAAAAAAAAAAAAAGAATTCTGTTACTTTTTATTCCAATGTTATTGCTTGGCGTAAAGAAAACATTCACTGGTAATCTGGCAATTTCTAGCATTTTTTTTTTTTACCCATTTAATCTTTGACTTTAATGGCTAACCCTTGGTACAGCAGCTGTAGTGAGTTAGAACTCCCATGGTGTTTAACCTGCCACGTGAAGCACAATCTGTACTACTGGCACACAACTCTCTTTCTTTGCTCGCTGACTGGCCCTAATTTGTGTTGTCTATGAGGGTGGCAGAATGACATCACTCTCCAATGACATCACCCTGCTGCAGAGTCGTGAGAATGAGCAGGGGGAAAAAGATTTGTGGCACAGGGATATTGATATCAGTGCACTATCTTGATTGACTATCTCACCCTGTGTCCCTTGTTGAGTGAGACACAGAAGCATAAGAAGTGTGAGTGAAAGAAAATAAGCTACTAACCCTGGATTTGTTTGCACTTGAGGAATTTTGGACTGTCGACTGCCCTCCTTTTATTTTCCTTTTTTCCCCCAACCATATTGCATACTGGGAAATATTGTCTTTTAAGCACAAGAGTCCGGGGAAGTGTCCGTGATTTCATTGTTACACAATAGGGTTGTGCTGGAGCTGAATGTAAACTCGTTCCTCTTAATCAACAGGTCGTGGATGGCACTTCCTGCTCCCCAGATTCCACATCAGTCTGTGTCCAGGGGAAGTGCATTAAAGCGGGCTGCGATGGACAACTTGGCTCCAAGAAAAAGTTTGATAAATGCCGGGTCTGTGGAGGAGACAACAAGAGCTGTAAGAAAGTGTCTGGACTCTTCACCAAGCCCATGTGAGTGAGCAACTATGGCACAGCATCTCCGACAGCTTAAAGAGAGAGCAACAGCAACATTCTAAAACATTCAATAACTTGGCCCTGCTGTGATCTATTAGCTTTTTTTAAATTCCCTTTCTATCATGTTATATTTAGACCATATCACTGTTTCGGTAGGGGAGAAACCAAGCAGTATGTGTTTTTTCTTGGTATCTGTTCGGTTAGGTTAAAAAGGAAATGTTTGCACAGACCACGCTCACAAGCAAACACTGGAGACAGTCTCCTACTTCGCCCCCCTATAATTTCAGTGATATCTTCTTCACAAAATAGAAAAATAATCTAAAAAGTAGGTAAGAGTGTAAGACAGGGCCAATGTCTCTAGGGTGTATTTACTAAAAAGGTGCGTTGCAGGTGAGATGAATATTTCTTCTCATCAATTTAGCTATACATTGTCCGGGGACAAACCTGGCTAGTTTGCCAAGAGGTGGTAAAATTAAATATTCATCTTAACCCACCTGCAACTCACCTCTTAATGAAATTATTATTTTGGAGAGCTTGTAATTGGGTTTTTGGTTTCTCCGACCTCTGTGTTCCGCAATAATATCTGCTGTACTGTGTGTAATTAATCGGGCCGTGTGATAAGGACTCAGGGTGCATTCGCCCACCTATTCCAGTTTGATATATACCTGAATTTGATGTGTTTCAAATTTTATTTACCAACGCTCATTTGTCACGGGGTAGAATTTTTTTTTATTTTCCCCGCTCTCACTCCTGAGCCTGTGTCGGCTATAAATCATGACCGAAAATAAAGAGCGAAAAAGAAAAATCGCCCCCCAAAAAAAAGAATCGAGCCTATCATTTTAAATATCTGACATTATGCCAAAGAATGATCTTTTTTACTTATGTGTTTGTAAATGTTACAAAATTCCCTTTCATGTCTGAGGCACTTCAGTGTAAGCTATACAAGAAAAAAGAGTTTAATAAACCAAATCTTGGCAAGGAAATGTTCCATAGTATAAAAAAAAAAAATGAACTGGAGAACCTCTCTATTCCCTTTCCGAAAAGACAGTGATGCCAAAGATTTGGAATATGTATCATATGCGGAAATATGTCTGGTTTATTCTCCGTCTCTATCCAATTTAACCTGCGGACCAACCAAGGTCAAGTTCTTTGGTCTTATTTAGTACCCTCTCTCTTATTATAGTGGAATTGTCAGCCAGAAGGTGTTTACTGTTTCATGTAGTTAATAAGGTTTAATCTATATGTCGTATTAGCAAAATCCCTAGGAAAGGAACACATTAAGACTAGTTTAGGTACCACTGCTTTAAACCAATGCAATTTGTAATCTTTTAAGATCAAATTCGTTTGCCCTTTCACATTCAGACATCTGGAGTCTAAGGAACATCCAATCCACAGCTGCTGTCATAAATGGAGTATAAAATGTTGCACCCATGTATTTTAATTACTTCATTAAACTGAGTAGTGAGGTACTGCTGTCTTTCGCAGGTCATTCTCCTTGCCATAGCCTGGACGTTGAACATGGCTAGGTGAATGACCTGCCAGGTGCTGCCATGAATGACCCCCTGTGGTAACAGATTGCAGAGATTATTGGAGTTAACTTGGGCATAATGTCCAATCGGTAATAACACAAGATATCTATCATTTTAAGAATGAGTCCCTTAAGAAGTAATCCCTTTGACTGATTCCAGGATTTGATACAGTTTATGCTCCTTGTCTAAATTTTTCCCCTAATATAATTTCTTTGACTTCCTTGTGTTCCGATGTGAAAACTTTTTCTTTGTATGCAGCATTTTGCATGGCCAAACATTTCCTAACTTGTTTATTTTCTTGTAGACACGGCTATAACTTTGTAGTGACCATCCCAACCGGTGCCAGTAACGTGGATGTGAGACAGCGTGGATATAAAGGCCTGATAAATGATGACAATTACCTTGCGGTAAGGAATAGCTATGGACGTTATCTGCTGAACGGGAATTACATTGTATCTGCTGTGGAGCGTGACATTCCAATCAAGGGGAGTATGTTGAAGTATAGCGGTACTGGAACAGCGGTGGAAGCATTACAGGCTATCAACGTCATTCAAGAGGCGCTCACCATAGAGGTTCTGTGCGTTGGGAAGATGACTCCACCTCGGTTGAGATATTCCTTCTACATCCCCAGGGAAAAGAGAGATGGGAAGGTCGGCCAGTCAATAAGCAATAGCCTGGTAGGTCTTCCTCCTCCTCCTCCTGCTCCTCCAAGGGTCAAACCTCAGTCTCAATGGACATTGGGTAACTGGGGTACTTGTTCAGTTACCTGTGGTAATGGCCAACAGACCAGATTGGTTGAGTGTCGCGACCCTTGGGAACAACCTGCATCTGATTGCCAGGCAGCGCTGCGCCCCCCAGACATGAGGACCTGCGGAGACCCTTGTCCAATGTGGGAAGCCGGAGTATGGACACCCTGCTCCAAGAGCTGTGGCCGAGGCTTTAAAAGAAGGCAACTGAGGTGTAGCGCAGGTGGAGGGGTGACCTTACCTAGAGAGCACTGTCACTTAAAGAGGAAGCCTCAGGAATTGGACTTCTGCACTCTTCAGCCATGTTGATTCATGGACAAAGAAAGAAGCAATACAAGAACTCTGTTGGACTGTAGGGGTCTGAAGAAGTAGGGTTCAGGACCCAGATTTAAGGCACTGAAAATACGTGTCATGGAGAAGTGCCAAAACTTAGAATTTGGATTTGAAGGAACGTAATGTACTATGACCAAAGAAATACATATTGCATTGTGAACCCAGAGATAGAACAATAATCGCATACAGCTGAGGGACAGTTGGATGAAGACCGGGCTAATGCTTTGCACTTTTAATTAGTGTGTCTTTGTTATTTTTGTTACTATAGTTTTTTTTATTACGTTGATGCTGGACAATCCTGCATTGTATATGTTATACCAAGAGCCATGTACCATAGACACTACCTTATGAGTTTATAATGACAGCTCTGGCAAGTGTCGGAAGGATCCACATGGTGTTGTTGAAGAATACTAGAGGGAGCTGTTCTTGTGATAGTTTTGTTACCACTTCTGGGCTCATAGGATCAGCCAGATTATCTCAGGTATATGTTACGGACTCAGTTTGGTCCCAACATTTCAATGTGCGAGGTGCACTTATGCCAATGATGAAAGTGTAGGACATTACTTAGACATGCTTGCACAATATACCCCAATATGTTCTAGTTTTCATTTACAGTAAAAATGCCACAAGACACAGGGCTGATGAAGAAAAAGAATGGTGGACCAAACATTTTGCACAAGAAGAGTGAAATAAGGAGCCAGAACAAGGACCAGAGAAATTCTTTATAAACAGAACATAGAAAGCATTTTTAAGTTACAAAAAAAAGACAAAGCCTCAGGAACCCCATATAGACTTAATCCCAATCAGGGACTATCTGTAGATTGGGGCTGAAATGAGTGTGGTATTCAAGTGTAAGATGTACAAGTAGAAATCCCCAGTCCATTCAAACCAGACATGACCCTCTATTACTTATGAACTTTAACATTAATAATCCACAATATTTTCCAGTGCCTAGATATAGCCATGACCCTGTACTGTTGTTCCAGTTATATGTATAGGGATGAGTAGACTGTTTGTCAAAAGTCATAATCAAAATGTTACAGAGACAATATTATATGAAGCAAGTCATTTGATCTGTTTTCATTGGAGTTTTACAGTAAATAATGGGGTTAAACAAACCTCCTTGTTTTTCTACCTCTGAATGTCTCATAAGTGAGATGGTGGACGGAACGGAGGGGCTTCAAAAACTTTATGCAAACTTAGTTTAGGACATGAAATTTATTTAGCAGCTCTATCGCTGATACTCAGCATGGGTGACCACCATCAACCCTACTCATTACTTTCTCACAGTGAAATTACAGCAGCTGAAATGCTATATAATTATTCACTTTATTGGCAGGGGAGACAATTTACATTGAAATAAATGTTACATATTTCCATTTTTTAGTTACAATGATACATGTTTTACGGTGCTAAAATTTTTTAGGCTTAGCTAAGACTACAAAACTTCTCAAGTTGGACTATAACTGGTAGAAAGAACCTTCCATCCAGTTAAAGAATACATAGCAACAACTAACCTACCATGTATAATGGATAAAGTTTAAAGGGGTTCTGTCAACCAAAATATTGTTCATAACATGACTGTAGAGAATAAAAGATGATCTATACATTGTGTTGGCAGAATTGCAAGCAAAAGCATAAAATACAATAATATATGGTTTTATTGTTGTCTCCTGCTTCTGACGTCACCTTGTGACTTGATATGCAAATTACACATTTCCCATTTATTTGCATAATAAACCACAGGTGATGTCATAAGCAGGAGGCAACACATACATTTTAGGCCTCTTGCTACCAACACAATCTAAAGATGATTGGTCACCATTTTTTCATTCTTTACACTCACAGTATAAGCAATGTTTAATTTGACAGAGCCCCTTTAACACTGCATGGTTTCACCAGGTGGTACACATACCACTCACAGATTAGCAAATGGAATTTAATTTTAAGGTGCTTACTGTTTTTCTCTTTGTCTGGTGCACATTCAATGTAAGGTACAGAATCTTTATAGTATTTCCTGTGGGCGATCCTGCTGTAATATAGTAGCAGTGTGCTTAACTGATTCAGTTGTTTATTTGATTAATTGAACTTATTAAATTGAGGAGCATAAATAATGTATATATCTATTTGCTGTATTAGCAAAATTGTAAGCAATCCATAGATTTAGATAAAAAAGTTGTTTTAAACGCACTTGTGTTCCCACTTATGACATCATCTCGTAACTTGGGGAGTCATGTACTAAACAAGTGCAGTGGGGAAAAAAGTAGGTAAAACATGAGTTAGGAGCAATTTGCGACTATTTGTAACATTCTGTGCTTTTCCCCCCCATTTTCCCCTCTTCATTTGCGCCTCTTCCGTTTATTTTAATTTAGCGTGCATTATTGTATTTGCACACGCTAAAGAGCTTTGCGAATATTTTGTGAAAAATAATTCTTATTTGCGTGTGAAAATTACACCAGCTTTAAGCGAGCGCTATCAAAATAGGTAGAAAAAATATTTGCAAAATTGCCTGTTTTTATTGACAATTATGCCCTTTTTTTAATTCGCAATTTGCTCGTATGTACTATTTGAGTGTTAGATGTTTAGTACATCGCAATAGGAGCAAAGCGCAAAAATAGTTTTGCTCATAAAATATATTTGCTTTTTTTTTAGTACACGCCCGTCTCTATATACAAATTACACATTTCACATTGAAAGTAACTCATTTGCATACCAAGCCATGTGACTATGTCATAAAACATGCATCTCAACTGTCCCACTTTGCGTGGGACATTCCCGCCATCCTGTTGTCCCATGGTGTAGAGCTCGGTGGGATATCGGTGACTTTGATATATGCAATCCTGCATACAAAACGGAATTATCCTGGCTGACTAGCTAATGGGCATAAGCAGCATGTTCAGTAGAACTGCCAGCTTGAATGTCAGTGCATGCGCGGTAGCTCTGGCACTCGACTCCAAGCTCCACCCATCATCGCCTCGATGTGCCGGGGGTAAGAGGTGGGAGGTATGTAAACAGGAGAGATCCCATACAAAGGCAAAATGCATTTTTCTCTTAATCTATGGATTTGCTTCAATGTCTGCTAATACAGTGAATAGATCTTTGTTTTATCTCCTAGATTCCTAGTTCCAAGTAATGTTTTAATCCGTTATTCTGGATCCCAGCTCTTGCTTCCAACTGAATCAAATGGTACGTGGGATCTCCGCAAAGAGCCAAGTTCCAGAATAATTAAGGTCTCGGACCATAAATCTCTCTGTATTGTTATAGCTGGGAAAAAAAAAAAGCTGAAATGGGCTTCAATTGATTGAATTAGACACCCCTTGTCTGGGTGAGTTAAATGGCATTGTGGGAAAATAGGGAGTGTTATAATTCATAAAGTAGAAGAACGAAGGATGTGACATTTCTTTTGAAGAAGCACACTTTGCTATGGTAATACAGTGAATTCATCTAGCATAGGGTTTGACAATTCCATTCTAAATTATATTGTCTCTTAGGAAAAATACATTTATGGGTCATAGTATTTTCAAACATTGGGGGTAATTTATAAAACTTAAATTCCGGGACAACGTTCTAAAAAAGGTCTAAACATCAGGAACATTCCTTTGGTTTCCGTGGTGATTGCTTTATTTTTAGAACTTTTTTTTTTTTTAGTTTTATATTTTGTACATTTCTTTTGCATTGTTTTTGATATAGCAAAAGGAGCATAAAAGCCAAGTTACAGGCTGTATGTATATATGTATGTATACTGTGTATACTCTTTATAAGCATGTGCAAGGGAAATAAACATAGACAGATCCAAGTAAACTCTTGGGTCGTGTACTGAATAAAACCAACGCTGTTTGTTTATTGCCTTCATGTTAATTTCATTTCTACCATCTTCACTAATTGCACCATTTTGGGGAACATGCCACCCCTGCCTTACAACTCTCACTTCCCTGGGGTCAGCAGGGATGTACAAGCCATGGCGGTATAGCAGTCGCTCCAGGGTCTGTGTGATGTCCAGGCAGCACAACCCCATCTTCCTGATGCTTCCATGATGCATCACCCTATCCCGCCTCTTCTCTGTCGCAACATCACAGGGGCCAGTGCCAGAGCAGGTCAGGGTGTGTTGCACTTGGGCACCTGTCTAAAGTGGACTATCTATGGGTATACCAAACACCAAAAATCCAGCACTGTGGAAAAAGCTACACTTTTATTGCACTCTCGCAGTGCTGGGGTTAGCTCGTCTTCTGACGACTTTGGGTTTTCAGGGGACCTAAGAAGGTGCTATACTTTTTTGTAGCAGAGTCTATTGTGTTGATTTTTTTTTTACATGTTTCATAGTTGACAAACTCTGTGAAATCATTGTGTTCCACAGAGGAAGTTCCCCATAACTGTAGCAATGTGGCTCTCGGAGACCATACCGTCTATTCGTCGGAGAATCTCTAACTACGTCTCTAGCGCCCCAACTGTTCAGTTGGCTGCTCTGCACAACAATCTATAATGCATCATACAACTTAGGGCAGATTATCATTCATGTGTCTTATCAGCTGCTTCACTTGCTCTTTAAGATAGAATAGCAGCTATTGTTGGGTGGTCTATGCTCGGTCACTGGTTAATCCTCCACCACCATTGCCCAATAGATAAAACCTCCAGAACCTTCAACCCAATCCTCATGGAATGCTGAACTCTGGGCTAATCTCTAGCTGACAAACTTACACATCTATATTTAAGCCTAGACACAAGCACTAAGTCTTCTTTCTTAAAACCACCGGATCTTGAGGAGGGGTTGCTGATTAAACATTTCAGAAGAGTAACGAAAAAGAGAAACTGACACAGACAAGATGCTTTGCAGGACAATGGAGGGATTAATACTGTGTCTAGGAGAGGGTTGGTTAAAAGGCTACCACATTTTTTGAGATAAGCGGAGGGGGTTGTAATCCTTCATTGCTCTATAAGACTTTCAATATTGTTCCAATTACTGAGCACATTGTTTTTCTTTATTTATATTCTAGGATCAAAAGGGTTTGTGCACAGTTTACATATCAGGGTTACACAGGATAACAGATATTACAATGTGTGAAAAATGAATGCATATTAAGACCTCCCCCACATATGTGTAGCTTAATACAAGTGAGATTAAGAAGTTTTAATACTTTTTTTTTTTTTTAACAATACAACTTCAAGCGACTTGCCATTAATCATATGGCCCCCGGAGAGTAGGTGTCAGAAACATGATTAAACATGGTCAAGTCTGGATAGCTTCATGAGTCCAGGAACAGTAACGGGACAGGTTAATACACAGACTGAAAAAGCAGTTAGGTACCGAGGGTAAGGTGCATGCTAAGGACACTACAACGTCAACATATTGTCCCCCGACAAATAATTACATATGTTAACCAATCAAACCTCTCATCCATACAAAGTTGGCATCATGTGTAAAAGCATGGTAGAAATGAATTGGCCAACGCATATTAAAGCCTACTTGCCTTACCTGTTATCTTGTGGTTAGCTTATACGGCTACCAAAACCTTGACTGTGTCTTCCCAATTAAAACATGAACAGTGAGTTACAAACCGAGAGTTGAATATGTTCAGTAGAAAATGCTATAGACATTTCTTACATAGTTTATTAGGTTGAAAAAAGTCCATACAGATAATCCATTCTACAAACCCATTTTTGTGATCCAGATAAAGGCAAAAACAAATACCTGCCTGCCTGTCACTTTGGGAAATTTCCACATATTTAATAATACATTTCTTCAATGAAATTTCAGGGAGTGCAGACTGCTTTGCTATTTGGATATATTTAAAAAAAAAACAACAACAAAAAAAAATTGCCTGATTTCATCTGAAATTGAAACAACAAATCTTTATTGACCCCCAAGGCAGACAGACTCGCCCCGGATCAACATTACCTAATTTACTTTTAATTGTGATACCGCTCTACACATTTTACTTCAGGAAAAGTATCCAACTGTTTTTTGTAAATGTTTTGAAATATGTTCTACTGATTAGTTCAATAGACTTCATAGTTCAAGTCTATTATATCCAGTGCGACTCTAAGAAACAATGTAATTAAAAGGAGATAATTCAGACACAATCCCCCCCAAAAATACCTTGACATGTAAATTTGAAACTAGTTTTATTATTAAAATGGACTGGATGGTATTACACTTTCATTTTATTACTTGCCATGGCGTGCTCTGTGTCTCACGAATTCCCATTATTTCACTAGTGTCAAAGACTCTACAATCACTCATACTTAAGTGCGTAAGTGTCCGATCTGAAAGAATCTGCTCTAAAGAAAAACATAGATTAGCGTTATACAAACCAGTCCTCAAACACCATCATGTCTCCAGAGATTACAGAGACAGAGGCATGTAAACACGATTAATATAAGTAATACATTTACAGAATTAAATAATGAAGCCCTGCATCCTTCCGCATGCATCTATAGTGTGCTGCTCCCAACACTTCCATTTACTCCCCAAAAACAAGAACAGTGGGCCAACTATACAGCATAGAACTCTGGGAAAATGATCTCCACTCGGGTCATTCCAGATTGGCTGTACCAAGCAGATGGGCATCAATAGCTTGTCGAGGTTGCCCTTCTCTAATTGGTGACAATGGTAAGGAAAACAAACGAAAAAATGATGTGCACTCCACTCCAGTAAGCGATATAATGAAGTGCTTTATTGAACAATAAAACGAGACCAAAAAGAAGGTACGTGTACAACGAAATGGACAAACAAAAAACCGCACCTTACGCGTTTCGCGTATTACAACGCTTAATCATAGGTGGCCTTGGTCCACTTAATTTAGTTATAAGGCTTTACGCCATCCAGCTCTGTGTTCAAGACTAAATGTCTTATCTTTCTTGAGACTGCGGCTCCTATGTGATCTTGTCATCCACCATCAGATTACTGTAAAGAGCTGAATATGGTCATATTTACTGGAATAAAAAAAAAGGATCTTGGTTTATTTTGTTTCTGAGAAGTATTTAGGTTAACAGATAACACCGGGTCCCTTTAAAGTTAAACCTAGGTCAACAATCTTATTCACCCCAAAGTTATAAGTGGAGTTAAAATGATACGTTTATTGGCTTATTAAGAACTTTAAGGCTATACATGCCCACAAAAGAAATCTTAGTGGTCTTGAAAACATGCACTCAAATTCACTTGACGTTCCTCATTTAATTTGACTTAATGTCCATGACTACCATGTGTACCAACCTTTGACCTATTTCAGTTATAAAGAACCAACCTACAATACAATGTTGCACAATATGGATTGTAGCTGTAACTGTCAAATAAGGACACCTGTCAGAAGACCACTACTATCATGGACAGTACACCATTCAAAAGGTTTTTTAGACTAGAGGGCGGACATTAAAGAGCATTGCTCCTTGGCAGCACAGAGAGCCGACCCTGATGACCACCTCTCTCTCTCATTGGCGTCTGTGCTGTGTCAGTGGTGAGGTAGACAGCCAATAGCAGGGGATCACAGACACTCTACACCAATCGGCAATGCCGGGTGACGGAGAACCAGCTCACCAACGTGACAGTCCAATTTACAAAAGAATTGGGCATCACTTCTCTATAGGAGGATCGTTCAAAATCAGGCAGAAGGTGGCTACTGTGTCATAAAAAATTGCCCTACTGGTGTAGTCCGGCTTTATTATCTGTGATGCTCCAGTTTATAGAGTATTGCTGTGTCCTCTGAATCACCCTCTGTGTTTAGCTGAGCTGTATTATTTTAATCTATCTATATGACAAATCCCCAAACACTTGCACGTGGATTCAGCTCATGTTACACTTTGTTTACCTCGTTGTTCAGTGGCCAGTAGATATGTGAAGTATCTCTTTCATCCACACAGACCAAACCTCAAATCCTTCAGTTTGCATAATGAATCCCCATCATGTGAATGTGAGTCAGTGCTCACTGCAAGAATCTAATTATCCTTGTTACTCTCAGCTTCCATGGACTATTGTTTGGTCTTTTATTCCATTCTTTTTTTTAATTAAATTTGATTGTAATTTTTTTTTTCAAGGGACTCTGTCCCCTAAACATTGTTTATAATATGCATGTAGAGAATAAAACATGATCTACATACAGAAACATAGAATGTGTCGGCAGATAAGAACCATTCGGTCCATCTAGTCTGCCCAATTTTCTAAATACTTTTATTAGTCCCCAGTTCCCTATCTTATATCTAAGATAGCCTTGTGTCTATCCCACACATGCTTAAACTCCTTCACTGTATTAACCTCTACCACTTCCACTGGAAGGCTATTCCATGCATCCACTACCCTCTCAGTAAAGTAATACTTCCTGATATTACTTTTAAATCGTTGCCCCTCTAATTTCAGACTATGTCCTCTTGTTGTGGTAGTTTTCCTTCTTTTAAACATACTCTCTTCCTTTGATGTACATTGAGGCATCAGTTTGGGGTGGAAAAGAATTATTAAAAAGGGGCTATTTCACTGCAGAGATCCGCCTTGTGCCTTAATCTCAGCTATTTTCTCAGCCCTGCCTTTCCTGATCTCATCTTCCATCTGCTCACTCTTTCCTGTGACGTTTCTGACGCTGCCAAAATGTATCAAAATGATAGAATAGGTGGAGAAGGAGAGCTACCCATACAAATCATTCCAAGGTGGATTCTGAAGCCAGTGTTACTATTTATTTCATTTTAGCTACAAACGGTATACTAAAGGGGGATATCATTAAAATGGGAATTGACAACCAATTGGGCAGAGTTCCACAAAATGGGAAGGGTAATTACAGAAGGTCAGGAGGGTATTAAAAAGACAGGCATCGTAACTTCTTACAGGTTGATTCACTGTGGATGTGAAGGAACAGTGGAAAAATGACCTCCAGGCTCTATACTACTATTAGTATTTGTCCTCTTTAAAGTCTATTGATGCTCACAAGAGCATGTGGCATAAAAGACAGCACCGTCCAAAGGACGTCACACACCCAAACTAGATCCTTTCTGAGATCAGTCAGAAATTGTTTAATAAAATGTTTTTTATTCATTCTTGGCAATATGATCAAGATTATAAATTGAACACAAGCTAAACGCTGGCAATAAACAACAACAACGGAAACAAATAAGAAGTATTCCAATTAGGTAGTAAATCCACCAATAATATTATACATCCAAAAAACACAAACTGGGACTTTTAAATAAAAGAAATAAATATCTCCCCTATCTTCTCCTAACCCTATCCCTATAAACCCTACAATAACCCTATTACTAACTCAAGGCAAAACTATCTCTACCATATCCTACTTTGATCCTATAATATCCCTCCCAACCCTACTTATTGCCCTAGTCATTCCCTATATTATCCATAAAACCCCCCCACTTTGGGGTCATGTATAAACATGGCACACATGCAGCGTTCGACAAATACTAACACAATCGGCATGTGTGCCAATGTGTAAATCAGACTCCAGACACATTTTGGTTATGTTGGTGTCCATGGCGGCGGCGCAGCGGATGAATAAAAACAATCGGGCGCTTAAAAGAGGAGACGCCGCCAAACAGTGTCCCTCCCCCGCACTGCAAAGTGTCGGGAGTTATTAGAAAGCGTAATCACCGTTATACATAACAAACCGCGATAACGCCTTTTTATAGAACTCCCGACACTTTGCAGGGCAGGAGGTTTTATCCATTACCCACTTTGTGCTTAGTACGGCTAACTTTGATGTGCTCTGATGTGTTAGCGACAGGATTGGTTGCTTGTGTGCATGGAACTTGTTGGGAGGTGTGGCCATCCCTGCAACCAGTGTCCATCATGGCTACATTCTGCGGCATATCGCCATGCTTTGACTATCCAGACCCAGGGAGAGGTCATTGATTACTAGGACGAGACTTACTGTGGGAATAGTACTGCATGTTTCAGCAAGGGTCGCCATTTCTTTAAAGGGACACTAAACTTTATTTTTCACTTGTGCTTCTAATATAGAAGCACAAGTGAAAAGTTAGTTGCCCCTAGCGTGAGTATAAACTGGCGTGTACTTTTGATAGTACTTTTGATAGTACTCGCCAGTTTATCCTCTGACCGACAGCTGCCATGATTCCATAGGAAGCAGGAGGCCGTCTGGTCGGCGATTGTCTCTCTCTGCTAGCGCAGTGAGAGACCCTTGTTTTTGCATGGGATCAGCATGGGGGACCCTAACTGCTGATCCCATGCAAAAACAAGGGTCTCTCTCTGTGCTAGCAGAGAGAGACCCTCGCATTCGGCTGTCAGAGCGGAGCAAGCCCTGACAAACGTCAGCACGCGACAACCAGGAACTGCTGTGTCTCGCCTGTGAGACACAGCAGATAGTAAACACACATGTATCTATTAAGATACACAACAGGTTTACTTAATTGGCCCGGGACAAGGAAGCAAGGGTTAAACAATGTTTAATGCACCTTTAACCTGCTACATATAACTGTTGCATGCTGCTTTGCTTTTACCACAGAACCCTACTGATGAGTTGACTGATTTACTTCTGGCCACATATGACTTCTACACACGGCAAGGCAGCCGGCAAACGTTATATGTGGCCAGGAAAAGATGGCGGATGTGGGAACCCTCGCTGGAACAAGCACTCAGTACCACCAATCACTGGCTACAGATAACTTCTAACTTATTCTAGGGATTATTAGTCCATGTTATATAATATATAATAATCAGCTATATAATACTTCTGATATTCCACTGCTGGGAGATACAATGTTGCTCTCCAGTCTTCTCTGTCGGAGGAAGGGTTAAGAGTTTGGATGTCTATCTCCATCCTCTGGCCGGCCCTGGGATGTTGTACAGTATATTTCATTTCAGCTGACAGCTCCATGGACAGTGTATATACATGCACTGAATCTCGCGTCTTGCAACATATGGGAATAATTAACCATACAAGACGTTCCCGATTCAATGCTTTAGTTGGCAAGGCTAGATCTTCCCCAGATGTTTTGGTGCCGGCCCAGCTCAATGTGAGCAGCAGATTCTGATCCTGCCCCAGTTTTAATGTTTTACTGAGCTCGATTCGGCAGATAGAAAGCTAAATTAGGGTCCAAAAAGAGAAATCATGAAACACTATCTTTGTCCTTTATACGCGTCTGCCTGTGACTCCTATAGTATCTTCAAGGCCTGCTGAGAACTGCTTGTTAAAGGGGAGCTGGCTGTTTTTTTCCGGTAATGTGCCCCTAGGTACGAAACTGTAGCAAATCAGAATTAGCTGAGGTGCTAGGCTTTAGCGGACAGGAAGTGACATCACAATGACATCATGGCCGCCAGCCTACAGAGCTCAGACTTTAGTCCGCTCTTAGACATGAGGAATGAAAGCCAATATCCCTCCACCCAAAGAGATTTGCCAAAAGACAAATGATTTCACAGCATAATTCTGTTCAGAGTCTGTGCAGTACAGTCACATATACCCTTTATTTATTCTTTTTGGTGAGCCTGATTTGTGTATGGATGATCTACCTACATAATGTCACAACATTAGCAGAAAAAACACAGGACACTCTCTGGTGGGCATTATCCTCCGGGGTGTCCTTTCTCACTTAAGCTTGTCCCACATATCACATTTTAACAAACATCCAGGGCCATTGGGTATCGCAAACATTTCTGGTGGTAGAAATAAATTGGGCTGTGAGATCAGCTAACATATGTGTAGCCTACGGAAACCCCTCCATTAGTCTATCAGACCAGCGTAGACCCCAAAACGCCCAGCGTGTCTCACCGACATAAAAGACTCAACAACCACAGACGTACATTTCCATATCTCCCAACATTGCAAGCTGACACAACAGGGGGGAGTGTTGGTTGCGGGGTAGGCATCACGGATCTCATAAGCACGGTATATTCTACTTCTAAGCTTATTAAATATAACACAATGAAATCATTACAGTGGAATTGAAATAAGTTTTTTTTTGTTAGTGGAGAAACCTTGTTCCTCTCTTCATCTTTACTCTTTAAAGGAAAATTAAACTTTTTTTCTTGACTTAACTAACTTAATTAACTTAAGTACATGTTTTACTTTATATAGAATACCCAGCCCCTACGAATTGTGTGCGATTGCTCCTACTCTATCGCACCTGCGCAATATAGGCTCCTTCCACCGCAGAATCATGGGAAATGCAGTTCCCATCGAATCTGGTTTCATTTTTAAAGGCGTGATCACGCATTTGCGCGATCGCACACAGTTCGGCCATCTTGTAGAATTTCATTCCCGACACAGCCTGTGTCAGAAATGCAATGCGGATGCCACATTCGGCACCTTGGTTCATTTGCGTCGATGACACGACTGAGCCAAAGGGTCAGAAATGAAAGTAGGAGGGGGCTGGGGACTTTATTAATCAAGTATAAAATAAGTCCACCCCCCCATTAATAAATAAGTTTGTAAAAAAAAAGTTTAGTTGTCCATAATATTAGTGTATGCTGGCTCCGTTTCACAAGACTTTGTGCGACAGCTGATATTGAGATTCATTGATCGCTTCTCATGGACCATCTAACTCACCGACCTTGGTTGGTAGGGTTGCAGGATCCGCCATTTTGTTTTCCCGCTGACGCATGCATTTACTTCTGTGGAATTCATGTGTGTTCAGAGTGAAACCAATCAATTGATCTAGGTAGTACCCACACAATCCCTGCCTTGATTACTAAATCACTTCCCTATGACTGAATACTGCAGTGCAGCTCATTTTAGTTAAAAGTCTCAGGGAAAAAAAAGGCAACGCACCAAAACACAAAAAAACCCTACGCAAGGGGACAGACCCCTTTACACAACAAGGCACAATACCTACTGCATACCAGAACGAATAACCATGCTCAAGGGGACACACGAATACCATGTAAACACCTGACATGCTTCAATAAAAGTGTGCACTTACAGAAAATGGTAAAGTAGTCTATTCAATTTTATTTAGATTGTATTGGGTATTTGCATGTTTGCTTGAGCAGGTTTTGGTATGATATTATTGGGCCTTATTTTTTATCCTAGCTCCAGGGTATCCTTTCTCTGTTTGGCCACCCCTAACTCGGTATTCCTTTAATCTACCAACCTGTTAGTAAAGTGCAATCTAGATTCTGTAGGGATTACAAATAATATATAGGGTAAATTGATATCTGGATCTATAATGTTCATTGTACACCCCCCCCCTCCAGTCCTAAGCCTTCCAGCCAATCCTTGCACACACCAGCATCATTAATGCATCTAACATACAATTAATTTAGATATTATACCCCAATATGTTCTGCACTTTAAAAGGATTTTTCCCAGTGACTTTCCAAGGGTCATATAACGATCACAGCTCGATTCCAAATCTCTCCCCTGTGAATCGGGGCCAAAAATGTGCTTGTGTCAAAAAAGTATTCTATGAGAGTGTTTTATTAGCAAGAATGATTAGAAGCAAGATGTCCTCTTTAAAAAGCAGGTGATAAATCAGTGTCATAAACCAAATACACAACAGACTCCCAGTTATAATCAGTATTGTG
The DNA here is from genome assembly GCA_036172795.1 of Pelodytes ibericus. Lineage (NCBI taxonomy): Eukaryota > Metazoa > Chordata > Amphibia > Anura > Pelodytidae > Pelodytes > Pelodytes ibericus. Next base: position 11,876,495 of record CM069866.1, on the reverse strand, counting down.
TGTTATGAGTGGAATGTGAGTTTTAGGGCAGAATAGTGGATTAATATAATATAAATACACACTATAGGGTCTACTCAACGAAGAGAGAATTCAAACAGTAGGCAAAACTAGCCGAGTTAGAAAATGTTTTCAATGCAGCTGAATGGCCTTAGGCCTTAGGCTTGAAATTGCCATCTCAATTGCCTGCAGCTCTCTTTATTGAGTAGGACCTTATAGCTCTTTTAAAGGAACAGTCTGAAAAAACATATTTTTGGATAAGTACTGCATCATATAATAAAAAAATTAAACAGATTTGTTGGATCAGATTTTGTCTTACCACTTCCTATATCCTAAAAAACGCAGGTAAAGAAGTAACACTTCCTATATCCTAAAAAACGCAGGTAAAGAAGTAACACTTCCTATATCCTAAAAAAACGCAAGTAAAGAAGTAACACTTCCTATATCCTAAAAAACGCAAGCAAAGAAGTAACACTTCCTATATCCTAAAAAACGCAAGCAAAGAAGTAACACTTCCTATATCCTAAAAAACGCAAGTAAAGAAGTAACACTTCCTATATCCTAAAAAACGCAAGCAAAGAAGTAACACTTCCTATATCCTAAAAAACGCAGGTAAAGAAGTAACACTTCCTATATCCTAAAAAACGCAGGTAAAGAAGTAACACTTCCTATATCCTAAAAAAACGCAAGTAAAGAAGTAACACTTCCTATATCCTAATAAACGCAAGCAAAGAAGTAACACTTCCTATATCCTAAAAAACGCAAGCAAAGAAGTAACACTTCCTATATCCTAAAAAACGCAGGTAAAGAAGTAACACTTCCTATATCCTAAAAAACGCAAGTAAAGAAGTAACACTTCCTATATCCTAAAAAACGCAAGTAAAGAAGTAACACTTCCTGTATCCTAAAAAACACAAGTAAAGAAGTAACTTCCTATATCCTAAAAAATGCATGTGAAGAAGTAACATTTCCTATATCCTAAAAAACGCAAGTAAAGAAGTAACACTTCCTATATCCTAAAAACGCAAGTAAAGAAGTAACTTCCTATATCCTAAAAAATGCAAGTAAAGAAGTAACACTTCCTATATCCTAAAAAATGCAAGTGAAGAAATAACACTTCCTATATCCTAAAAAACACAAGCAAAGAAGTAACACTTCCTATATCCTAAAAAACGCAGGTAATGAAGTAACACTTCCTATATCCTAAAAAACGCAGGTAAAGAAGTAACACTTCCTATATCCTAAAAAAACGCAAGTAAAGAAGTAACACTTCCTATATCCTAATAAACGCAAGCAAAGAAGTAACACTTCCTATATCCTAAAAAACGCAAGCAAAGAAGTAACACTTCCTATATCCTAAAAAACGCAAGTAAAGAAGTAACACTTCCTATATCCTAAAAAACGCAAGCAAAGAAGTAACACTTCCTATATCCTAAAAAACGCAAGTAAAGAAGTAACACTTCCTATATCCTAAAAAACGCAAGTAAAGAAGTAACACTTCCTATATCCTAAAAAATGCATGTGAAGAAGTAACATTTCCTATATCCTAAAAACGCAAGTAAAGAAGTAACTTCCTATATCCTAAAAAATGCAAGTAAAGAAGTAACACTTCCTATATCCTAAAAAATGCAAGTGAAGAAATAACACTTCCTATATCCTAAAAAACACAAGCAAAGAAGTAACACTTCCTATATCCTAAAAAACGCAAGTAAAGAAGTAACACTTCCTATATCCTAAAAAACGCAAGTGAAGAAGTAACACTTCCTATATCCTAAAAAACGCAAGTAAAGAAGTAACTTCCTATATCCTAAAAAATGCAAGTGAAGAAGTAACACTTCCTATATCCTAAAAAACGCAAGTAAAGAAGTAACACTTCCTATATCCTAAAAACGCAAGTAAAGAAGTAACACTTCCTATATCCTAAAAAATGCAAGTGAAGAAGTAACACTTCCTATATCCTAAAAAACGCAAGCAAAGAAGTAACACTTCCTATATCCTAAAAAACGCAAGTAAAGAAGTAACACTTCCTATATCCTAAAAAACGCAAGTGAAGAAGTAACACTTCCTATATCCTAAAAAACGCAAGTAAAGAAGTAACACTTCCTATATCCTAAAAAACGCAAGTAAAGAAGTAACACTTCCTATATCCTAAAAAACACAAGTAAAGAAGTAACACTTCCTATATCTTAAAAAAAACACAAGTAAAGAAGTAACACTTCCTAAATCCTAAAAAACATAGGTTAAGAAGTAACACTTCCTATATCCTAAAAACACGCAGGTAAAGAAGTAACACTTGCTATATCCTAAAAAACGCAAGTAAAGAAGTAACACTTCCTATATCCTAAAAAACGCAGGTAAAGAAGTAACACTTCCTATATCCTAAAAAACGCAGGTAAAGAAGTAACACTTCCTATATCCTAAAAAACGCAAGTAAAGAAGTAACACTTCCTATATCCTAAAAACACGGAGGTAAAGAAGTTACACTTCATATATCCTAAAAAATGCAGCTAAAGAAGTAACACTTCCTATATCCTAAAAACACGCAAGTAAAGAAGTAACACTTCCTATATCCTAAAAAACGCGTAAAAAAAAGTAAAGAAGTAAAAAAAGTGATAGAATTATTGCCTTGGAAACAGCTCAACTTACTGGAGTTTAGAAATGATTTTCACTGTAAAACTATGGGAGAATGGTACATTTTTTTTTCAAAGTAAAAGTAAGTGCATTTTACATACATTAGAAATATAAACAACATGCACAAAATAATCCAGGAGGAACTGCAAGTTTACACAGAATCAATAACGCTAGTGTGATTAGGACTCAGTCCCATTACTGCTCTGACAATCTGCCAGACACCAACCATTAGAGTCACTAAAAAGTTGACAAACTTTTTCTTATTTTGGCAGGAAGAGCCAGTGAGGAGGTGGGGGAGAAATTTAAGAGAAACCTAACACCTTAAAAAATGAGAAAGGGTTACATACATTTAAATGTAACTTAGGGCACGCTATTATTTGCAGAATTCGTTTTTTAAGGGAGAAGGCGTTTGTAATAGAGCCGGGGATTTTCTTGAACAATGGAGTATAATTACGTTCCTCGGTACACAAAGTACTGGAATATGGGTTCACGGAGAAACTTCCCAAGGTCAGTTTATGAGCTGGCCACCGTTGCCTTCAAATGTTCCGTAGAAGCCAGAGCGAATTATTATTTATAATTGTACCAAATAACGCACTAATATCTTTTATTGAAAGCTGAAATGATGCCCCAGAGAACCAATTAGTGAAACTAGGTTGCAGAGTAGTACAGGCAGCCGACACTGATATGTAATATGAACAGCACGGGAGCCAATCAGAACGCTAGCACAGTGTTCTGATCGAATGGCATCAACATTGCTTCTAATGATGACATAAGACACTCTGCTTCCTGAAAAACACAGACATCATCTACTAAATACATTTATTTTTCAGATATTTAAAAGTAGAGAGGCAGAAATATCTGTATTTTTCTGAATGTTGTGCATGTTTGTGGCGTAAGTCAAATTTTATGCTTAACTGCACATGGAAAGCAACAAATGGCGCATCCGGACACAGCTCGCTAACATGGTTGCCAACACCCAGGACAAAAAAGGGGCAGAGTCTAATGGGTCAGTGACATTGAATTCCGCATGACATCATACTGCACAGTTACAAGTCTAATATTCTAAAGGTGATTTAATCAGCAAGTTCTATAGGTGATCTAATCAGCAAGTTCTATAGGTGATCCAATCAGCAAGTTCTATATGTGATCTAATCAGCAAGTTCGATAGGTGATCTAATCAGCAAGTTTGATAGGTGATCTAATCAGCAAGTTCGATAGGTGATCTAATCAGCAAGTTCTAATGGTGATCTAATCAGCAAGTTCTATAGGTGATCTAATCAGCAAGTTCTATAGGTGATCCAATCAGCAAGTTCTATATGTGATCTAATCAGCAAGTTCGATAGGTGATCTAATCAGCAAGTTTGGTAGGTGATCTAATCAGCAAGTTCGATAGGTGATCTAATCAGCAAGTTCTAATGGTGATCTAATCAGCAAGTTCTATAGGTAATCTAATCAGCAAGTTCTAAAGGTGATCTAATCAGCAAGTTTTAAAGGCGATCTAATCAACACGTTCTATGGGTGATCTAATCAGAAAGTTCTAAATGTGATCTAATCAGCAAATTTTTTAAAGTGATCTAATCAACAATTTCTATAGGTGATCTAATCAGCAAGTTCTAAAGGTGATCTATTCAACAAGTTATATAGGTGATCTAATCAGCAAGTTCTACAGGTGATCTATTCAGAAAGTTCTACAGGTGATCTAATCAGCAAGTTCTACAGGTGATCCAATCAGAAAGTTCTAAAGGTGATATAATCAGCAAGAACATCCCAATGGTTTCTTGTCTCAGATTGCAACAACAACACAATAAATAAGATAGAAGAGAGATATCAGGTAACTTTCCTGTGAGTTCCCAATTTCAGATAGAGGGTCATGTATGCTGACTTTGGGGATCCAAGGAAAAGTTATTGAAATATACAAACATGAAGACTAGGACAGGGATCAAACATATTATTTCAAGGGAAAGATAGGGTAACATGCGGAGACCAGAAGATAAAAGAAAATGGATGTGTTTAGCCATAGATTATGTAATAGTTATGACTCCAGCACAGTCAGTATATGTTTTCAGGAAGATTTGTAAGTATGCATGGTGGGCTGCAGAGTGTATGGCTCACTGGTCCAGTATGGGTTGAAATGCACAGTCTCCACATTGGATTTCGCTCCTTGCTAGTAGAGGAATGTGCTGACTTGGTCAGCCAGCCTGACTCTGATAATCCGATGGTGTTGTGTGCAAACTCATAGATGCCAAAACACTGCACGGTGGGGGGGAATGAAGTGTTCAAGTGTCAAGAAGAGTCTGGAGGGATTAAATCCTGAATCACAATATGGGTAATGTGCACACAGAAGGGCTATGGACAAATAAGAGCCATGCAGGAGGCTGCTGCTCACACTGAGTAGGGAATGCTGATGTAGGATTTGATTGTCAATAAATGAGTCAACCTTGGCTTCCTACTGCCAAACTTTCATTGTTTAGAACCACTCGTGTCTGTCAGACTTGACCAGCCTTGCTGTCTTAGTGGGGATCCATCTATATGTTGTTTGTTGCAATAATCTACTATTAAAAGCCAAAGAAAGAAAGGTCTCAGGCAATCCAGACAATAGCTGGCTAATGCATCATGGGAGTCCCTGTCTACCTACATCTTATATTGGCAGAAGAGCTTACTTGCTTCAAACAAAACACATTATCTCAAGTCAAACTGTAATGTTGTTCCAAACAATCCTTATAAATATCTATGGATGTAACCCTACCTCTCTTTTGGTCTTCACATGTATACGCTATCATCCAAACTGTTTCAAATATTGTTTACATTGTAATGGATTATTACACAGGGATGTATAATATGCACCTGTACCATACATACTTCTCAGTGACGTCAATAAATGGTATGCCACTACCCATCACTGCGATAAACTAGCTTGTCTGATTCAGAAGCATTGTATTAGTATCTGAGCTTTATGAGTGTAGATAATGCAGACTTCAAGAACCTGTCGGGAGTCTGCTTTATATATATTGGCGCACATGCCTGTTGGGCCAGTATTTGGTGCAATTTGCAAGAGCACTGAGTTTATACATGACCCCCACTGGGATGGCAAAGCACTTACTGAATAAATGGATATGTAACATGCTAAACCTTAATATTTGCTCAATTTAGCCCAGTTTAGGGAAAACAACAGTCATTTTTCAACTGAGATTTTTTGTGTCTTTGTATACTCGTGGTGACTGTGTATATCCCTTTCTCTGCTGTTAGTGGGATAAGTCCTGTGTAAATATATTGAATCCCCTTTCACAATCCCTGATAAAAAGGAAAATAAACATTATTGTCAAACAATTTGCAGCAAATCAGTACAGCCAAATATTTGCTTTAGGGACAATCCAGTTGTCTGTAGAAAGTTAATTAGTCTACAAGCTTTGATTTGGTTAAGATCATTTTGATGACTCAATTAAAGACCAGAAATGGAGGGGTTCATGGAAAGTTTGTTTTGATGCTATTCTTTTTTTTTTTTTGCGTACAGTTGTAATGTCATGATTTGCATAAATATAAAGAAATTAAATCCCATGGAGAAAAAGGATTGCTATTAATCAATATTACTTAATGAATGCAACCATGTAATTGAAAAATAATGTGTATTAAAAAAAAAAAAAAACTTATGTATTATTACTTATTATCATACCTAATCTATTTTACTGGCGGATATTTGGTTTCTACTCTTCCCTGTACGAATATGGTCAGGGTGTCAACTTTTCTTCACAAAAAAAACAGCCATGCTGTTGCCTCCGAAAGGGATTAGAGGTCATAACTACCACTGTCCCCTGGTGGTTCAACGCTCTGAGAATAAATTGGTACTATGGTTTTGCCTGGTATGGTGTCCTTCATGGATCTCTGCACTTACATAATGTCTCATGGCATGGGCATGCAAAACGTAGATTGTAATGATGGAGACTGTCTGAGTACAGTTGACTTTTTAGCAACTTCATCACTTAAACTACATGCCTATTTCATTCAGCTGGTCCACCGGTGCACTATATAGACTTGGATCTATGCTATAGTTTGCAAGCAACAATTAAATATTTAGCATTGTACAGAGTAAGGGCTATGCCTGGCTAGTAATGTAATATGCCTATTCTATAATATTGTTTATATAAAGCAAACTATACAATGTCTCTGATTGCAACAACGACCAAGTAAATATCACAGAATGGAAATATCACGTAGTTAGCCCAGGACTTAATAATTCCATTCCTGGTATTATGTGATTACTGGTGTTTTATATGGATGGGGTCCCGTTTGAAATGAGTTAACATCCTGAGCAAATTAGATTTGTTTTGTAAGTTCCCAGCATGCTGTGCTTATTGTTGAGATAACATGTAATTATAAGAGAGCACAATGTTCCCAGGAACTAAGAACCAGATATGGGATGATTAGCAAACAATACATTGAGTTACAATTAAACCCTTGTAATATGCAGTCAAGAGATCAGGGAGGAGGGGGTTGAAGGCCAAGATAGACAAAGTGCCCATCCAAGGACATAAAAAAAACTAAAAAGACCAGCTAAGGAAAAACTATCTAGGAAATCTAGTCACCGACTAAAAGATGAAAAGTTTGTCAGGAAGCTAGCCCACCAGCACTAGACTGCTATTCCTTTTCTTGATTGCTTCAAGGACCACATTTCTTGAACTCATCCTTTGCTCTGTGAACCCAAAGCCTTGATAATTAGTCTATGCCACGTGGTGGCCCAACTTGGTTAGCGTAATAACCACACACGATGAACACATGAACTAATATTACACACTTAACATTTTTTATATAAATATTAAGAAGTATGTAATAATATTTATTCATGTGTGTCATTTGTGAACTGTTAATTTGCATTCGTTTCAATAACCACTGATCACACCTATATGTATATATACCAAAATGTTTTCAGTATCCTGATTATTATTATTTTTACTCTACTGAGTGTTTGATACAGTAATGAACTGCGGAAACATCTCAGATTTCTTTAATTTTCAATGACATTGCCAAAAAGAAAAAGAAAAATGGGGGTAAAAACTGATATTATTTATATTTATTTGTCTTAGTAAATATCCGGTCAAAACATGGAGGGCAATATTTATACCAATAAAATGAGATATATTTTAATCAGATTCCACCTTACAAAATGAAGTATTTAATAAAGAGAGAATCGCAGGGAACGGAGACGGGAATTTTAAACTTAAGGCCAAAGTAGCGGAGTTGGAAAAATTATCCTAAAGTTTGAAATTCTTTTCTCAATTCCCTGCAATTCTCTCTTTATTTCGTAGATTTCATAGTCTTGTCATAATATTTTTAATATTTTTATTAGGCTATTTACTGCCAGCAGAGATCATGTGAGTCTCCCCCTTGGCTGATGTGTTGTCGTAGGTCTGTCAGGTGTTGATTTGTAAGGATTGCACGATTCTACGAATTCACAAGATCACCATGAACCAGTGAATCCAGTGGCCTCTAAGTTATATTTATGTTACATGAATTTGAATGCAAAAAGGAGCTCAGCCTACTTAATTCCATGAGCCGCACTTCATATGTTAAAGAGCAGCATGTTGTTCGCGAGCCATGGTTTGGCCATCCCTGGTCTACACTGTATCAAATCCAAGCTGATCATCAGTCTATAAGAACCACTTCCTGTAGAGATCTCATTGCCGTATTATTGTGGTTGATGCTTGACCTGTGATTTCAGTTGCCATTCCTTTACTGGCAGGCCGGTAAAACATTGACTTGAGGTCAATGCTAAGTCTGTGAAAGCTTTAGTATGGCTGGTATTTTCTTGAGATGCTTCCTAATGTACTTGAACAAAGAATCAACAATTATCATAGTGTAGTATGTATGTGAACTACACCTTTATCACTATTGGTTCACATACATACTACACTATGATTGTTAATTTATTTTTTCCCATGTTTGATTCTGTGAACCTCCAACTGTATATGTTGACTATTTGTATCCAGCTGTATATATTAATTATACCTACTTGATTCAACTGCTGTACTCCAACCCTGCCTTTAAATCACCATGATGTATAAATTGCCCAATATGATAAAGGAAATGCAGTTATTTACTGGTCTGAATGATGGTGGGTGAGCAGAAACTTCAGGCCTGGTACAAGCTTAGCATGGAATAAATAGGAAAAATGGTAGTTGAATATTTTTCATGAAATTCTTATGACTGCTATATTTGTTAACAATTATAGGTGCCATTTCTTTTTTTCACAAGTCTGAGCAGTGTATTCATTGGTAAAATAAAATTGGCAGAACTAATAATTATAAATGTGTGACCAGTACTTGATATGTTACTTGTTGAATGCATTTTTCCGTAGTAGTTTAAAAAAAAAAAATCAGCTTATGATGTAAAAAAGTATCTTCTAATAATCGATATCCCCTTTCTGCCACCATGTGTTACAAACCAAGAGCAAGCTACCTTTCAGCATCCCTGTCCTTATTATAAAAAAAATGTCACAAGTAATCACAAAACAGTGTTCTATAGATTTGAACCAGCAGCTCCCACATGTATTATGAATAATGCCACATACTGTTTCAGTTTGTGTTAAATAGAAACGTACTGGATTACGCAATCATGTTTTGGAAAGACGAAGAGGATTGGCTAATTGCATCATAATCAGAGTAGTCTAAACAAAACCATACGGTGGGTTGCTTTGCCATAAGTACTGTCACCTACCTTCAAATCCTTGTCATTTCTTTTCCTACACAATCAAACCTTTGTGTATTTTTTAGACTTTCTTTCTGAAGCACTTTTATCTTTATTGTCTGTGTGCTTTCTAGCTAGATTTAAAACAATATTGTAACATGGTCATTTTTTTTTTTATCGACACACAAGGTATATACAAATAAGAAATATATTACAACTTTTTTTTTTTAACATATTTTCCTGAAAACATTTGTTCTCAATTGTTAAAACAATGTTCCACAAATGATCAGATGGGCAGTATAAAAAGAATAAATTCGATTATGCTCCGACATTTAACTGGAGTAGCATGTTCTATACAAAAACAAATCAGTAGATTTTTTTAACCCGATAAAAATGTAAATACTTGAGTAAGGTATACAAAATATGTTTGGCTCACCTTCTGACCATTGTGTCTTACTACATTAATTATGGTCATTAGATTCCTTACAAAATACAGAACATATTTTAAAAAAGTAATTAATAATAATAAAAAAAATAAAATAATAATAATACAAATTATATTTGTTTAATAACTAATATTAGGTTTGTTTTCTCCAGGTGTACATCACAAATAACGCTATGTTCTTGGAGTTTAAATACAAATGTTAATGTGCTAATGCCACACTGATGGTGGCCCTTGTCTTGTCAGAGGCCTGCCAGGTTGCTCTGGCACTGTGGCACAATCAATGTCGAATTACAGGGTGAGTATCCCTTATCCGGAAATCCCTTATTTAAAATGAGCCATTATCCCCCCCAAAATTCTGATTTTGTCACAAGGTACAAATTCCTCACACACCTGTCAGAATGCAAATGCACAACAGTTTATTTAGTGTCCAGCCCCCTTAACCCCTTAGTGACAAGACATTTTGACCTTAACTTTCCCTTGGTGACAAGGGCCGTTTTTACATTTATGGGGTGTTTGTGTTTAGCTGTAATTTTCCTCTCGCATACTGTACCCACACAAATTATGTTTTTATAATCATAAGAATGGCTTTCATTAGATACCATTATGTTCATCCTATCTTGAAATTTACCACAAAAAATTATAAAATATGATGAAAAAATTAAAAATAACACTTTTTCTAACTTTGACCTAAAATATAATTTACACAAATACAATCATTAAAAAAGACACCAACTAAATACTGTAGTTTCTAAATGTTGTCCTGAGTTCAGATATATGCTTGTTTCCATGTTTTTCTGCAGTTTTTTTTTGCGAGTTATGAGGCAAAAACCAAATACAGTGTTTTTTGTTTTTTCCCTATATTGACCTTTTGACCCCAACACCAACCTTAAATTTAACCCTAACCCTAAATTTAACCCCAACTTTTTCACTTCCGAACTCTGACCACAAGAGGGCACAGCCATATTGCATGCTCCGTGGAGCGATCGTGGGTGCCGGAATTTCGGTGCTGGATTTTGGGTGCTGGAATTTCGGTGCTGGCTATTGCCTCGACATCGAGGCAATAGAGGAGCACCTTCAGATCATTTTTTGCTATCGTCGATCGCGAAAACCGCTCATTTCACCGCAGGACGTGTCAGGCACATCCATTGTCGGGAATGGAGTTTCCAGCTGGAAGGGCCTGCACTTCCATTCTCGCGAAGGGCTTAAGCTGTGTTATAGCATTTCCGTGCATGCTTAGATCCCACCACACCCACAAATAGTAATACAATGACATATGTGCAGAGCTGACACACCAACGGCAGGTGTCCAACGATGCCGCACATCACAGAGACATCACAGTAACAGTGATTTATTTGCTCTATACAGTATTTGCATTGATCCTACAGTGTTTCATGAGTGCTGAAAAGGTTTAATATATCTTATGGGGGAAAATGATCGTCAACCAAAATACTTCTGGTACGGTGGTCCCAAGCATTATGTATAAGGGATAATCAACTTGTATAGTGTTAGAGATCACTAGAGAGCACCAAAGTGTCGACACACAACAAACGCCATTACCCACTTTTATTAACTTGCCAACACTTTAATGTGCAGGAAAGTGCACCATAGCGTTAACTGTGCCCACTTCCAGGAAAGCTCCAATTTAGACGGGACAGGGCAACAAAAAATGTAATTGTCCGGTCAGTAAATCCAGGGCTGTTGGCAACTATGCCTTCACGCTACATGTAACATACATGAAAAAATACAGACCTCCAAGTCTATCAGTCTGTCTGTTGAATAAAGACAGGGAAGGGACCTCTCACGTTCCACGGCCTGGGTGGCTCAAACAAAAAAAAAAAGCATCAATAGCGCAGTCATTTAATCCAAACAATGACATGTCAACATCTCCCATGCGATCTTGGAACACAGAGTGAAAGCAACACGTGTATTATATTTATCAATAGTGAAAATAAAACGACCTTGAGAGGTCTGATGCATTCAGTCCCAGGAACAACACTTTGCATTAAACAAAATATATTGTTTGTATATTTTTATTATAAATATACATTGCACCTGGCCCCATCCATAAACATGTATGCATTTAAAGGAGTGCCCCAGACTGGCGAAAAAAAAAAAACTGGAATCAAACTAAAACGGACACATTACAAATAAATATGCATTTGTTTGTATTTTCATTTTATTTTAATTTTTTTGCATAATTTTACTTTTGGACCTCCCACCATGACATGTTAAACCCTTTGTATAAAATGGGTGTGCCAGCACCTCCTGGAAGCAGAGGTCACTTGTAGGGATGCTCGGAGATGCATATTTTCCAGATGTCAGTGATGTCACCAGTGACATCACACAACAGTCCTGCCCAAGCTATTACAAAAGGGAAGCAGTTGCCTCCCACTGAATGAGCCACGTGTGCTATATAAAACTGATGTGTATCAGTATCTGCTGCTTGAATTTATATTCAGCTATACCTCTCTACCAACGACTGGCTGTAATTTATATAATGGACACGGGATAGGTATTTAAGGTGCCCCTCTATCTATAGGATAGGTATTTAAGGTCCCCTGTAAACATTTTTTACAAAAAAAAATATCCTGCAGTCCCGATCTGATTATTCTGTTTCCGGAATACACGTTCTGTGCATGCTCAGCATTGTACGCATGCTCGGTGCACTGTCGGTTCGAGTGACAGAGCTACCGCGCATCATCGACAGCTCTGACACTCAACCTCCCCAGCTCCACACTTCACTGAGAGCAGACGTTGGAAGGTATGTCATAGTGAAGTATATCAGCTGCCAGGCGGAGGATATGAGGGTATGTACCTTAAAAAGTGCACAAAATGTATTCCCTTACTAAGGCAGCTGCTAGGGTAGACACAATATAGGCCTCAAGTCAATGTGTTTCTACCGGCTGGAAAATCCGCTGTAGTAAGGAACCACAAATGACATTGAAAATTGTCTCACCTTGCCCTGACATCCTACTATGAAGACATAGATAATCCTTTTTTACTTTCAAAAAACGTCTATTCAGGTAGCTCAGATTTTCTTCCGAAAATTGAGACTCCGAAATCTGGCCTTAAATGTGGCCGGTTTACATGTTGAGAATTCGGTCGCCCAACTTCTCTGGAGCTCAGAACGACCAAAATGGTAGCCTCTATCCAACAGACAGATATTTGGGGGGGGGATTTGGAGCTTCCTTTGATGCAATTTCGGAAAGGACTTTGGCTATTGCGGAAATAGCCGAAGTCCTCCCCCGAAATGGTCCCCCAATGCGCCGGGGTTTTATAAAATAAAAAACAATACAAATAATAACAAAGTTAAAATAATATATATATATATTAAAAATAAAGTAAATCAACATTAAAAAAAAATCAAAAATGCTTAATGTTTTATATCTCATTATATTATGCAACGTTAATAAATTATTTTTGTAAATTATTATTATTTTAATTTTTAATTTCTTTTTTATTATTCTTCACCACTTTCTGGTTTAATTCGCCAGCTAGCAACTGACGAATTGAAATGCCTGAAATTTGCTGGTTTTCGGGGCAATTCTGGGGGGCTTTTGACTCCTTAAGTCAGGAGAGTAGAGGGGTAATCCATAGGTTTCTCCAGGCCAGATTCCTGGACCGAAATCGGCCATATTGAGTAACCCAATTGGGAATTTCTCTGCAGTTTGGCTACAAGCCGTGACCCGATCGGGGCTTATCGGGGTGCCAGCATTTCCTAGCAGGACCTGATCTTAAACAACATTTTACAGGTTAGAAAATCAGAATGAATAGAAAATCCATTTTGCAAAGACATAAAATAGAAAATTGGGTTATGGGGCAAATAGCACAACTGGATTAAAACCCTCCCTCCCTGAGGGGACAGCAGTGTAGGAATGTACTGAAGGCCCTGCATCATTCCTTGGTTAATGTCAGTTTATACAAATCTGACAGCCTGCTGTCCCTGTGCCAATATGAAGTAATCAGCATTAGCAGTAATGGGTCATTTTTTTATATTCATATTATAAGCAGTAAATAATAGACACATGTTCTACAGATTGCTCTCTCTTCCCCTCTACTGCAGCATTACTGACCAACGCATTTTACATTTAAATTAAAGCAAGATTGACTTTAGGGGGAAGAATTTATGACATGGTTCCTATTTGAGGGTTTAATTATTTAATTTAATATTTATTATGTATCTTGCAGGGTGGTACTACATTTAATGCAGCCTTGCAATCTACACGTTCCATACACGTCACCCTAGTTAGGATATCTGGACTATGGTTCCAATGATTTGTACTTAGCTGGCTGAGCATCACTTGAGCAGTGATTGACACGAGCCAGAATGCCAAACTTTAAAGGGACAGTCTAGTCCCCAAACTCACTTTGATGCAAGATGAAGATCACTGCTTGTAATGCAAAGGCTTTTTTCCCAGTGTGATTTGATGCAGGCATTCTGTATGAATCACATTTTTATTATTTGACTCAAGCCCTCCCCCAGTTGCATGTTTACTGCAGGTGCGGCAGCACTGATTATATAGACACTGAGAATTTAAAGTTTTGTTTAATTTTGTCACTTCCTTTGCTGTTGCAATACAATACATTGTGTGGAATGTGATAACCTTGATCTTGACAGTAGGAGCTCTCAACAGTGCAACACATTGTATGAAGACATCTCTAGAGAGAAAGGAAATTACAATAATTTGAATAAAATTATTCTGATTGGCTCATGCAGCAAAAAAAAAGAGATTTATTTTTACTCAGCTAGTGTGGGCAGTCCTGGTTTCTTGCAAACTGATGTAACTTCACAAATTCATCTAACTGTAAGTTTTTTTTTTTAAATATATATTTTAAGCAATGCAACATGTAGCCCATTTCATTTTCTGGTGCTTGCCTTCAGTCACAGTTGACTTTAAAATGTAGCTGCCATTAAGTTTGGGAAATTGTACGTCCTCTTCTGTTTATAGACAACATGTTATTTCACACTCCTCTCTCCGAGCAATAGGCTTGCTCCTGCCCGAGGCCATCCAATTATCTGCAGACATATAAGGCGATGTTAAGCAATGCGCTGCAGGGTTCTCTAGCAGAGACAGCAGCTTACTGTTAACATGTACAGCTGTCTACTCATTTCTTTTGATTGAGGCTGAGAATGCAGTTCTCGGATGGAGTCGGCATCATTTCTGGGGCAATGTTTAATACTATTTTGCTTGAGATCCACAACTCTTCTAATAGCAGCCGGATCATAAATGCAAACTGGATAAAGGGGTTGGAAGGTTTGAAATATAGGATCCGGGTGCCAAATATATTAGGCACTCCCTTGCTCAGCATAAGATACCCAACAACAACAAAAATCTTCAAAAAAAATTCACCTTTTGGTAAATAGACCCCAGAGTTATGTGGATATAATGGGGAGAAAACCTTCAAAGAAACGTCTTGACTGCTATTTACAATTCCGTCGTCTGCCTTTAGTAGCTATAGATGCATGTATACAGATACAAAACAAGGAAAGGCGCTAACTCCCTTTGATGTATAAAATTCTCATTTTATTGAAGCCAATTCATTAAATATACATTTTAGGCATCAGGCAACAAACAACAGAACCTACAGATCGACTGACGCGTTTCGCTCTAGGGGGTGCTTTATCATAGGCCTACAGTTAAATTAATGGTGAATGATCGCATAGGTCTCAAGTCGGCAACTGATTCAGTGCGTTATCTATCCATATAGAACCGGTTGCCTATTTATACAGATATGGATTAACAATGAGTTCTGTTACCCCAGGGTTTTTAGACTATTTCCGGGCAACCATACATGTTACTTTTATAGATAGTTATAGATTTGTAATTTTTTTTTTTTTATTATCATCACTTCTTTATTTTTTTCCTACCCCAAAAAAAATACATACCAGCTTCAGAATGATAATAATACTTATAGTTTTGATAGAAATCTAACTCGGTTATAGTTTCTTTATATCTTTACATTACCTATTCATGTTCTAGGAAACAGCTGTAATTAATTTATAATATGAAGTCAGATCTTCGAGATCCTTATTGGAACCCGCAGGCGAATACTCCAATATGCGATTCTTATCAGGTATTGACATTGTATCTTATCAGTCGTAGCGCCAGTGAATAAGAGCTAGCGCCTAGAGAATACTGTACACTGTCAAACCTGTCAGCAAGTGTCGCTGGGGATCATGCATGGCTCATATGTTTTTACTTTATAAAACTGGGCTCGGCTGAGAAATTCTCTCCAGTACCTACCCATTTCCCACTGCCTGGGTAAATAGGCACATAATACTGTGGTGGGCCACTTCGGTCAAGCTGCTGTACGAGTGGACCATTGTCGAGCGCGGATTGTCAACAGGATTAATAACCATGGCGCAGTATGTGCCACAGTGTTTAATGGTTTCCCACAAGTATTCCCTAATTTGGACTATCCCACACAAACAATCATCCCACAACTGACATGGCGATCTTTAATGGACATCTGCAGTCACAGGCACTCGCCGTCTCTCCACAGTCAACCAGAGAGGAAATGTATGCTTCCTATTTGATCGGCTAATCAGAGAGGAGAGCTTTCTCCTCTGTAATTAGCTGTGCTGCTGTCTGAAGCACAAGCACCACAAGCTGGAAAGTTAATTATATGCATCTATATATATATGTGTGTGTGTGTGTTTATACATATAATATATATATATATATATATATATATATATATATATATATATATATATAACATATATGTACATGTAACAATCCCTCAGGCTGCCATGAAGTGGGAGAGTTAACTTAGAAACATAGAATGTGTCACCAGCAGGTAAGAACCATTCGGCCCCTCTAATCTGCCCAATTTCTGCCTAAAAATAAAATATAGAAATCTGAATGATTTCATTAATCCTTGGCCTTATCTTATATCTAGGATAGCTTTATGCCTGCCACATGCATTATTAAACTACTCCTCTGGATGAATCTCTACCACATCTGCTGGAAGGCTATTCCATACACCCACTACCTTCACAGTAAAGTAACACTTCCTGATATTACTTATAGACCTTTTTTCCCCTTATTTTCCTCTAGTTGTGATAGTTTTATTCTCTTCTTTTAAATATACTCTCCTCTTTTCATTTTGATTCCCTTTATGTATTTAAATGTTTCTATCAAATCCCGTCTCATCCAGGGTAGGGTGGGGTGCCGAGGGAGGAACTGAGCTGTGAGGACCATGCAGACAAATCGCTTTTTTAAAACAATTTAAACCCACTGAGTATACAAAAAAGAAAAACATGTTTGACAGGCACAAAATGCCTTTTAGACAGATTGAGTGCAGGGCCCCTTTAAGCCTTCTATGTTTTCACAGCACATACATGTTAGAGCTAATGTCACATCTTTAAACTCCCTTCAATTTAAAGCCCACACTGTTTATACAGTGCTTATTTAAGTGACAGTTTGATACATAAATTACCCCTATTAAACACCCACAGGAGGTAACGGTCTCTGAGCGGTTTACTCATCCTAGGGGCAGTCTGTCTGGTGAGAGGGGCAAGTTTTGGAGTTGCTGATCACACTTTGGCAGCGCCTCTGCCCATAGTTGCCAACATTGGCCATGTTTCCAGGGACACATATTTGTTACACATTCTACAGAAAGAGCATGTAAAGCGCAGCCCGGCACTATGTAGGATGCATAAACACACAGACACAATCCAATTAATTATTCATGGCAGGTCCTGTGAGATCTCCACCCTGATTAATTAATTGGATTATGTCTGTGTGCGTATATATCCATCCTACATACTGCCGGCTGCACTTTGCATGCTCTTTCTGCAGCATGTGGAACAAATATGTGTCCCTGGAAACATGGCTGATGTTGGCAACTATGTCTGCCCTGGGATCCAGCGCAGATAACACTTTTACAAGCTCTGTTTTTCCAGCTGGTATGAAACAGATTAATTGGGAGGGTGGAGCGAGCAGCAGGAACCCCTAATCATAATAGAAATGTCCCAAATGGGAATCATTCCCAGAGTCAGGAAAAACCCAACGCGGATCTGTTTCATCTTGTGGTTTAACACATTCTCTGCTGGCGCACACAACCAGGCTTAGCTGCAGGAGTGCGGTGAACTACAAGACAGTGCTGTATCTGGGATTGGAAGTGTGTGACTTTGTAGTATAATCAGAACTCAACCCTGCAAGTATATGGGATTTCGTTTATTAGCCTTCTAAAGTCTGCCAGCCATTTATTACCATCTCACATTTGTATTTTGGCAACTCCCATTTCTCTCAGCCATCCAGTGGTTCACTGAGAATGGTAGGAGTTACAGTCCTACCACACAGAGAGAGCGAGAGAGCAACATGTTGCCTAAATCAAACTGTAGAAATGGAGCAGGGGGTTATAATGATTTATTATTACATGTGCTAATCACCAGACCCCAGACTGGTATGACAGCAGAGACCAGTGAAGACAAAGACTTTTGATGCCAAGTGTCCAATTTTATGAAATAAACAAAGTGAACAATCTCAAGGTGCCGTTTCTCTCTATATTTTGACCCGTCTTCAATTTTTATTCCAGACTCTCTTGCTTTTAGTTTCCCCTTCCTCTGTTTTTGTTTCCTGTCCCCTAGTTTCTCCATCTCAGTGTCTCTATATGCTCCACATCCCTCCATGGAAGATGATGGGGACAATGAAGTCAAATGCTAAGTGCCACCCGAGAGGCTCCTGAGTGCCGATGATGGCACACATGCCATAGGTTCGTCATCACTGGCATAGTCTCTGGTGTCTGAAATGGGATTCTTTACACAAGTAAAAAAAAACTTTGTACAAATACTGAAGTCAAACTGTAAGTTCTACTAGAAAGACTAAGCTTAAATACAAACAAGACTAAATTAGTAAAAAGAAGAAAGGGGGTGACAAACCACCTTTCAGGTACATGAGTGTCAGGAGAGGAACAAAAGGTGAGGCCAGTGCAAATATAATTGGAGGACGGAAGGGGCGATGACTGATGTGTCTCAATGTGCTAGCAGACTGCCTCAAACGATATTTCTGATGTGATTTTTAAAGTGGTGGAAGCTATTATTTTTAAGACTCTATTGGTATGCCTAGTAATAGAGCTGCCAGGATTAAACATAGCTTTGCTCTGGATTAAAAGGGGCCAGGGAGAAAAGCCCAGGCGCGAAAATTCTAGCACCAATTAAGAGGACTTCTTCACCGCGGGTGTTGACAGGAGAAGCTCCTAGTGATCTAGAGATGGCAAATCCAGTTCTATTTTTTTCCACGCAAATTGTGACAGGCCAGTCAGGTAACCACAGGCCCGTGAGTCATCCGTCGTGGAAATGAGAATGAAGACAGCGTTGAAAGACGGGCCGTTTTCCCGTCTCAGGTACGCTGACCCACGCGATTTACAGCAAGGAGAACAGGCTAATCAAGCTGGGTTTTTATTATGTGGGTCCTTTGATTGGCAGGTGGGGGTGGGTTGATGTATTTAATGTCTATCTTGCAACTTTATCTTGTGGAATTCAACACTAAACCTCTTAGCGCTCACTGAGAACCTGTCCAGACTTAAATACACCGAAGACCTTGAAATCAGTTAAGTCATTTCACAGGAAGAGTTGGATATCTTAAAGGGACGGTATCACATAAACATTATTACTGTGCATGTGGAGCATAAAAATATTGAATAGGATCTATACATTGTATTGGCAAAACTGCAAGCAAATGCCTAAATTAGGAGAAACGTGTTTTAAGTGTGTTTGTGGAGTCTTCTGCTTATGACATCACCTGGGGCTTTATATGCAAATGAACTGCTTTTCACTGAGAAATGTGTTATTTGCATGCCGTGCCACAGATGATGTCATAAGCAGGAGACTTCCACAGACGCATTTAAAACACATTTTTTCTCCCTAATTTACTTGCAGTTTTTCTAATACAGTGTATAGATCATTTTTAACCATTTTCCCTGCTCTCCGTGCACAGTAAAAACAATGTTCGGGTGATACAGACCCTTTAATGAGTACTGGGTGGGACTTGCTACATTTAATACATTTCTTAATGTTGAATTACACATTATGCAAACACATCAGTTAAGATAATATGATGAATGTATGATATTGCATGATATTTACAATGCTAGAATTTCTGAATTGTTTAGGAATTTACACACCTTGTGTAAGTACTTTGCTCTTTTAGCTAAATTCTGGATTGTGCCTGCACTAAATGGCACACTGTAGAGCCAGGCCGATGCAGTGCATTACACAAATGGACATCGCTAGCCCCTCTGGCACTGAATGTGTTAAAGTGCAGGGCTTGTTGTATAGAGAGACTCCCTGATCCCCCTGTGAGTAAGGGGTCTGTCTTGCAGCTGTACATTAGGAGAGGAGCTAGGAGTGTAACTGTACACTTGGACGGAAAAGAAACACCCTGACACCCCGTTTTACTGGAGAACATGCCTTGCATTGGGTTACCTGCCTTCCCAGCTTTACACGAAAGAGTAGACGAGAGGGGCGTTCAAATAACATCACACTCCAGAGCAGCTGAGAACATCAGGTTATTATAGAATCTGGATTGTAATAAACTGGAAGAGCTTCAAAGGGTTAAGAATCCGAGTGTTGGGAGTGGTTATTGGTTAATGCATTGCAGACCAATGCTTCATTCCAGCCTCTGTTAGTCAAAGGGTTAATGAATGTTATGTCACTGTTAAACGCGGTGGGTACAGTCCACTAAGTCCTGGGTTATATTTAAAACCAGGTGACATTTAGGCTCCAAATGGATTGAATTTTTATTTTAAAAAAAAACAGGGTACCAACATTAACGAGCTTGTAGTAATCCAAGTGTGAACTCTTGAAACAAATGTGTTTATGTCGAAACCACGGATGGACGACGCATTTCGCAAATGGGCCTGATCATACGCAGTTGGCAACCTAAATCTCCAGGTTAGTTGGTATGGCCACCCTTCGTAGTGGGTACATCTATACTTTTTGTTTAGCCAACACATCTCCCAAACACTAGTGCCACAACAAAAAAAAATATATATATTTTCTCATATATATTTTATGTGTCATTACCTCCACGTCTGGTGTTATCCCTGTCTGCATTCCTAGGCCTGGTGTTTTACATACAGCACTTCATCATGCTCTGTTTTTTTCTAACTACTTGCTTTCTACTGTCTTCTTTCATCACTTATCAGAGGCTGGAGGATTGAAGCAACTCGGAAATGTGGTTTTCAACCTGTAAAATGTGAGAGCACCACCACACGTTGATATGTTTAGGGTTTCAGTTAAACTGTAAGTGTGTTAGTTAAACCTCCTTTGTCATATTAAAGATATTCATTTCATAACTTAATATGAGATCCAGGAAGGTCAATCTTTGACTGTCAGAATTTGGTGCCACCCAGCCATTGGAGGTCTGTGGTTGTGCAGCAATTGGAAGGTCCAAAGAGGGACTAAACCCTTAAAACGATGTTTTAATCAGACAGAAAGAATCTTCTGTGGTTCACAAGTTTGTTAAGTCTCCTTCCTACTTTCAGGGTGCCATGTTGGAGAGTTTCCGCTCCTCCGTGATCTGGCAGCACTGACTGGTGGGCTGCAACTGTGACGGGGAGCACACCCCCAGTGGGGTAGAAGGTAAACATCTATTCCTGCAGTGATAGGCACAATTCATTCAGTAATTGGCCACCGATGATGCACCTTCACTAATGAGGATTTTTTTTTTTTTGCAAAACATTTTGCACAGTCGGTGCACCCATCAAATTACACTTCTAATGAGGCCCAATAGGGTTAAGTCGCTTACAAATATATCTCTAAATACACATACAGTGATCCACTCACACCAGACGCCAGTGGAAAATTCAGGAAAAAATCTCAAACAATTGCTTACGCAAAAAAACTTATAACCAAGCTGCCAGCTCCCGTACCATTATCCTTATTTAGACTGCCGATCTGGGTGAGGAGAATGGAGGTGTAGAAAGAAAGATTTATTAAAATATCCAGACCCCCTGATGTAAACTCTATATGTCAGACAAAGAACACCATCCATCAGACATGAGAAATTTATGGAATGTGTCAAATATCGAGCTACTTTGTCATAACCGCTGCCCCTTTCAATCTCATTCATTGTTTCCAACAATTGACTAATCACTTCCCTAAGTTGGATTTGTCCCTCGTATTACGACTCGTTTTTCTGTAATGTTATTGTTACTATATTTTGAAATGACGCCCTACTTTGCACACATCTAAGATCAGGTATGTAAAAAATAAAAAATGATAGGGATATAACAAGGTAGACAAAAACCTTTTAATGTCTGTTGAATACACTTCCTTAGAATATGGGGCTCCCTCCTGCCTCCTCTTCAAAAAGCTCCTAACAACCCAGACTTTCTAAAGAGTCATATAGCTCCTTCATGTAAAGATACCCCAGCAACAGTAGCAACAAATAAACATGTGTTTAATTGAAAGAGCTCATCAACTGTAGGCATTTTACATAGAAATGCTTTAATGAAATAATACAAATAATGTACGTTACTGAGCCATCTTTGCTGCATTTAATTCTAACAGGGGGCGGACATGTTGTTTAGAATCTTGGGGAAGATCTTCATTCATCTGCATGAAGGTTAAGGAAGATCTGACCCAAGATTCTACACAACATGTCTGCCCTCTAATAGAGCAATATGAAGGAATGAGTGCTCAATACAGTACATTATTTGTATTCTTTCATTAAAGCATCTCTATACAGAGACAGATGGGATCTTAAGGATCATGGTTCAGAAGCAGTTCGTGTTTTAAATTTTGTAGTCTATAAGGGTCACCAAGCTTTGTGGCTCGAGATTTAAACCCTCAGTCTCTGGTGACAAAAAAGTCAAGAACTACAGGTTTATTAGAAATCTTATAATCAGTTTTCATGCGAAAAGGACCTACTATAGAGAATAAAAATGACAAAGCCACTTCACAAATGCCAAGGCTAGCAAAAAAAACAATACATTTCTGTAATTATAAGACTATTGGGCTTTAACAGAGAATTTGGATTCAGATTACCTAATGTAAGCTGTTGTTAATATTTTGTTGCAAGCTTTAACTGATTTGTGTATTTGATTATTAAAAGCAGCATCTTTGTTAATGAATGCAGCTGTAATGAGATGCACAGTACCATGTATAAGTTCCCCAGGGTGCAGAAGCCGTATTTAAATGGAATGAAATTAGTGTAATTAGAGAAGCAAGTTAATTAGTGCACCAGTGAGAGGGACTCTGGTCTGGATTCCCACTGCCTTCCAAGGCTTACATTGATTTTTTTTTTTTCTTGGCAAATCACTGAGATTCCTCAGACGTGGATTTTTTGGCTGACGCGGAGATGTCAAAACATTTAGACCCAACGTTTTTTTTTGTTTTATTTTATCCATTGCATTTGTTACAGTGAGCGATGCATCCGTGGGAAAGTACTACAGCTGGGGGTGTCCTGACACGAGCAAGCCGCCAGTGCCGATGGATTAACCCCTGCATGTAACGTACAAGATTGAGGATCTCCTGAAAACACACACAATTTGCCAATATTTTGGGAAGTACAAAAACAAATACATAAAACAAATAATGTTATGTTAAAAAAAACAAACAAATAAATTAGATAATCTACAGCTTTGCTTGGTTTAGCAGGGGGCGGATAATCTAAGCTCCCATCATGCCCGACCAACTTTTGGCTAAGAATTTTGGGGGTTGTAGTGAACAGCATCTGAAGAGCCTGATTTTGTCTGTCTAGGGTGTGGTCACTGTAGCCAATTGTGAAATGATGTGCTAATCTGTGAGCTCATTTTAAATAAACTGGATAGTTTTACCTTTCACTCTGTCTTTCTTTGTCTCTCTCTCTTTTTTTTTTAAAACCAGACATGTCATCTAAAAAAACAACAACATTACATCACTAAAAAGAAACAACTGTTTCATAAATATGTAAGATTTGTTGAAAATTACACATTTCCCTATCTTTTTGCTCTGAGGACACAAGATTTTTCTGAGTTTGTCTGACTTCCAACATCCTGGATGACTGCTCATTTATATATATAATATGAATTTTCAATAGCTACATCATAACTCAGTGTGTATGTGGGGGACTACTCTTTCCTTTGCTATATGAAATTCTATTTCTGCTTACTCTGTCAAATCCTCTTTTTCCTTAATTTGTGAAATCATCTTCTTCACTCTATGTCATTATCCTCCCTTTTTTTTCTGTGCAATCCTACTTCCCTTTACTCTATGTCCTCATCCTCCCCTCTGCTCTCTGGAATCCTCCTTCCCTTTACTCTATGTCCTCATCCTCCCCTCTGCTCTCTGGAATTCTCCTTCTCTTTACTCTATGTCATCATCCTCCCCTCTGCTCTCTGGAATCCTCCTTCCCTTTACTCTATGTCCTCATTCTCCCCTCTGCTCTCTGGAATCCTCCTTCCCTTTATTCAATGTCCTCATCCTGCCCTCTGCTCTCTTTAATCCTCCTTGCCTTTACTCTATGACCTCATCCTCCCCTCCGCTCTCTGGAATCCTCCTTCCCTTTACTCTATGTCCTCATCCTCCCCTCTGCTCTCTGGAATCCTCCTTCCCTTTACTCTATGTCCTCATCCTCCCCTCTGCTCTCTGGAATCCTCCTTCCCTTTACTCTATGTCCTCATCCTCCCCTCTGCTCTCTGGAATCCTCCTTACCTTTACTCTATGTCCTCATCCTCCCCTCTGCTCTCTGGAATCCTCCTTACCTTTACTCTATGTCCTCATCCTCCCCTCCGCTCTCTGGAATCCTCCTTACCTTTACTCTATGTCATCATCATCCCCTCTGCTCTCTGGAATCCTCCTTCCCTTTACTCTATGTCCTCATCCTCCCCTCTGCTCTCTGTAATCCTCCTTCCCTTTACTCTATGTCCTCATCCTCCCCTCTGCTCTCTGGAATCCTCCTTCCCTTTACTCTATGTCATCATCCTCCCCTCCGCTCTCTGGAATCCTCCTTACCTTTAATCTATGTCATCATCCCCTCTGCTCTCTGGAATCCTCCTTCCCTTTACTCTATGTCCTCATCCTCCCCTCTGCTCTCTGGAATCCTCCTTCCCTTTACTCTATATCCTCATCCTACTCTCTGCTCTCTGGAATCCTCCTTCCCTTTACTCTATATCCTCATCCTACTCTCTGCTCTCTGGAATCCTCCTTCCCTTTATTCTATGTCCTCATCCTCCCCTCTGCTCTCTGGAATCCTCCTTCCCTTTACTCTATGTCCTCATCCTCCCCTCTGCTCTCTGGAATCCTCCTTCCCTTTACTCTATGTCCTCATCCTCCCCTCTGCTCTCTGGAATCCTCCTTCCCTTTACTCTATGTCCTCATCCTCCCCTCTGCTCTCTGGAATCCTCCTTCCCTTTACTCTATGTCCTCATCCTCCCCTCTGCTCTCTGGAATCCTCCTTCCCTTTACTCTATGTCCTCATCCTCCCCTCTGCTCTCTGGAATCCTCCTTCCCTTTATTCTATAAAATGATTTCCTTTACACAGGAGAATTCCCCTTTGATACTAAATCTTATTATTTTCCCCAGTCCAGACATTGTTGTTATCTAGTACACACGTGTAGTACACTCATATAAACATTGTTACATTTTATTTAGAGTCCTACTTGGGATACAAGTTGTGTAAAATAATTACCCAGCACTGGAGCAGATTTATCTACACTTAGTGCAGGAAAAGCAGCCAAATTGCAGGGGATAAGCTTTGGATTTGTTTGGGCATTCTGTCCTTTATTAGTTTATTATACATAAATCTATCACATGTAGGGTACAAGGAATTGGTCAAAAGCTGACATTTGATCGTCTTGACAATAAAAGGGGATTAATCATGATATTATTTGGAGTACAAACTTAATATATCAGCGAGCCTCGAGAATACATTAATACATCTCCTGTTACTATTAGGATTTTATACCTGGTGCTTTGCTTTGGCTAGCCATCCATCCATTTTATGACCCAGTCTTAGTAGACTTACTTTTTCTGTCTTTCTTGGATCTGAAGCAAATTTTGCAACTGCTGGTTTTTAAATATTAAGTGTATTACCGAAGAAATCGGCCAGAAAATAAACTACTATCTGCAATGCCATTTGGCCCCAAAGTCAAAAAGATTTTCTCGTGGTAATTACATTAAAGCTGACCATCTATTGTTATCTATGCTAAAACTCTAAAAAAACGGGAATAAAAGCTGAATATAGTTTTAATGTTCACTTCTGCCTGATTAAAGCTGCCTGTTTAATGGAGCTCTTAGTGTGAATTGTTTAAGAAATATTGATACTGAAGCGTCTACTCAGGTAGCTCCAATTATTGCCAGGACAATTGAAACTTCGAGTTTCGGACCACACTCCCAATACCCCTTGAATTCGGGCTACTCAGAAAGCACCAAAGTGCTCTCAAATTGGCCCGCAATCGGTAAATGTGGCAGAGTTTTCGTGTTGAAATTCTGGCAGCTGAACTTCTCCCTATAGATTGCAGATCACCAAAATAGTATCTTCTGTCCACTCCATAGACTTTAATGGGGAGGGTAGAGACTCAAAAAAAATATAATAAAAATAAATAAATTTGCAGCTCCTGGGGCCAGTGGATTCCTGCTGGACCCATAAATTAAAATTAATATCCCTATGGGGCCAGATGTCAACAAAGTGTATCTGGTCCCTAACAAAAAGTATGGGGGGAGGGCTAATTGCTGGCCAAAGGCCCCCAAACCCCATCACAAATATATTAACCTCCCAGAGGGTTCGAGGGCTAAAAAGCTCCCCATAAAATATTAAATTATTCCTTTCCCCCTATCACTACCTTGCCCAGGCAGGTGGGTACGTATCAATAAAAAGTTTCCATTTTTGTACATATCTATACATAAAATTTATATTGTTGGATATGAGAAACAAATTGGATTTTTTTCCATCTTCTGTGGGCTTATATTTGTATGTTTGTTTGAATACTGTAATGTCTTCTTATTTTTATACATATTGTAATTGTTGATATCAAATCTAACAAATAATGAAATATTTAAAAGTTACCTATAGAAACAAAAACACACCCTCAGTGAAAATAGCACACTTCCAATTCACAATGCCTCTCTGTCACTGGTGTGTGGATAGATCTGTTGATGCATGTAACCAAAAGCTGCAGAGGAGATCAGTAGCTATTCAAAACATCATATGATTCCCAAACATCTGCCATGTCAAGGTAGGTCATCACAGTACCAACTCTTTAGAGTATATATGGTGGAAACTCTAGTTTTTTGGAATCAAGTTAATGCTTTTAGGACTCTCAGACTTTTCAAGGTCCATCTTTTTTTTTCTTACCATGAGTGGATATTCTGCAATGCAGACTTTGCCTTCAGGAGCCACTCTTGGCCAATTGGCTGGCTGGTCAGTTTAGTCTGCATTCGTGACCCACACTGCTGCCCACCGATGCCCATATGTAAAAATGACCCGGGTATTTGTGCCCTCAATATAGTAATTTAATTGCATCTCTATACAAGAAACCGGCAGGTCATTTATTCTGGTTTGACTATTGTAAATGCTATGGGTTGACTTTCCTGCCAAATTGGCCCACAACATATTCCATTTGCAATGTGCTTTTAAATTGACTACAAGACACTGCTGTTATTTCATATTAATTCCAGATCAAAACACGTAATAAAATTGGATAGTATGCTAAACCAATTATGGAGAGTATGGTAACTACAGGGAAACAGCTCAGTTTTAGGGGAAATTCTTTCCTCTCGTTCCAAAGTAAATGAATAATACAACCACAATTGAGGTCACCTTCCTAAAAACCAACCTAGGGTTCATCCTCCGACTCTGAGAAGATCCATAGCATATTATACTCTAATAATGATTGAATGAATTTATACGCAGTAGAGCTAAAGTGGTATTGTCATATTGGACTGGGTAATTTTCTATAATTTCTATAATCGCCCTAAACCTTTGCCAGATGTCCCGTAACCTGCTTCAAAGGACCTGGTTTGATTAATAGGGAGAACATTGACCTCTAATAAAAAAAAAAAAAGAGTAAAGGATAATCTTTATATTTCCAAATTAACAGGTCTTGGTTAGGACTGGGGAAGAGAAAGCTGACCTTTCCAGGCTGAGACTTGTTGTGAGCAGACTAGAATGGTTTAAATAATGGTTTTTATAGACAATATCAGTACTAGAAAGTAAAGAGCTACCAGACCTCTCCCGCTGCTTATGACATCACATGTGGCACTGCATGCAAATTACACATTTCCCATTAAAAAACAGTTCATTTGCATGCAGTGCCACTGGTGATGTCATAAGAAGGAGACTCCCACAGACACATTTAAAACACAATTTTCTCCTAATATAGGCATTTGCTTGCAATTTTGTTAACACAATGTATAGATCATTTTCACAAATTTTTTATACTCTACATGCACAGCAAAAACAATATTCGGGTGATACTGTCCCTTTAAGTAAAGCATTGGTGAATACATCTATATTTATTGGAAAAGTGTTTTTTCCCACAAACATCCCCAATACACAGTGCTAGGGTTTCTGGATACAGACATGGAATTAGCCAACGATTACCAAATTAATAAAAATGGACCACATGTGATGTTTACACTAATACAGAGCTCAGTATATATATAGACCTACTTAAGTAATACTATTCATTTTTATATAACCAGCTAAACCTGAATTTACTACAGCACAAAGACTACCTCTTTTCCCTGGTTAATTACAACCAATGTGTTTTTGATCTCAAAGAAATGTTTAAGCACATAATCATTTTAATCGGGCTATTTAATTAGCATTACTTTGTAACTTAGTAATTTAGGTTGAAAATAGACAGACGTCCATCAAGTTCAACCCTTCTACCTATCATTCCAGCTTTTAATCCAAAAGAAGGCAAAACCCCCGAAGGAATCTATTTTGAATTTCGCCTCCTAGGGGGGGAAATCCTTCTTGACTCCAAAGTGCAATCTGATTTCTCCTTGAATCAAGAAGCTCTATTATTAATGCTTACTCTATGATTAATAGCCCTGTATGTTCTGCTTTTCTAAAAAAACAACAACATGCAGACGTTCTTTAAATGCATCTATTATAGTTGATAGCACCACCTCTCTTGGCAGTGAGTTCCATAACTTTATTGTCTTTACCATAAATAATTCCTTCCTTTGCTGTCTAGGAAATCTTTGCTCTTCCACATCTGGGACCAATTCAAACAAAAGTATTCAATATCTTTGTTTAGAGGGCAACAATTGAGATGAAATTGGAGATTGTGCAGAAATACACTATACTTTTCTCCAAGGTAAAGAAATAGAAAACAGTTAAACCAAATGAAAATCTGGTCGAAAGAGACAGGTGTCAACAGGTGACAGCATCTAATGGAACATGGTAAAGTTATAAGAAGATTTTTTAAATTGCAATATTTACATTTCTTGTATCCATGGCATTGTCACTAACAGCTTTACAATTCCAAACTCCTATCATTGCTGAACAGACAACGGATATTGAAGCAAATAACAGGTATAGAAATAAGGGTGGTGGTGGTGGTTGGGGTCTGTGGACAATAAGCAGACGTGATTCGAGGAGGTCAAGGTGAGTGGTCAGAATTCCTGCAGCTGATGCAGTAGCTTTCACCTCTTTGTATTTGGCTTTCAGAAGACAGAACCATGCCAAGTAGTCCTGGGAGAGAGGGGAGGCCATACTCCCTCGCTCACTACTTCTGTGGGAACAATCAAGCACCAATCACTCAACTTGCCTTTATCTGCCTGACGCATTCCAGGAGTCTGAAGTCTTGGCACAATATTAGCTGATTAACAAGGGCCAAGTAGGCAGAGACATTTTCCCTATTGCTTTGCCAGTCCTGGTTTTGCGGATGCCACAGAACAGACATGGAATTCTGAGCCAGAAATGAGCCAGATAGGTTGTATACATGGCAGCTACTTAGAAGGACTATGGCACAGTATGGCACGGTATGGCACAGTATGGCATGGTATGGCACAGTATGGCACAGTATGGCACAGTATGGCACGGTATGGCACAGTATGGTACGTATGGCACAGTATGGCATGGTATGGCACAGTAAACTGGTATACGAGGTGAAACAATAGCATTGCGCTCAGTAAAGTAATCACAGACCAAGCAGTAAGTGAAACTCGGGTATAGGATACAGTGGGAGGATTTGTAACCGTCAGGTGTGCCACAAAGTTCTAAAAGTGGAGCAATCACTGTGGAAACCTGTAGAACGTCCCTGCTGATTGCTCCCCTTTTCAGAACTCGGCCAGTGACTCTCAGTGTGTCTATAGGATAACATTAGCAAAACCAAAAGCTGTGGCCAAAATTAAAAATAATTTTCGCTGACCACATTCATGAACTGGAGAGTAAATCCTCTAGATTTGAAGCTTAGAGCAGGGTTCTATCTGTGTAATGTAGAATGCACTATACTCTATGCTCCGTACGAAGAGCTACGTAATTTGTTGGCACTATATAAATTAAGGCTTATTTAATATAATGGATGAATTTGGTACAGAATAGATGGGCCAAATGGTTATTATCTGCAACACATTCTATGTTTCTATGTCTGGCCTGGCACAGAATGTGGAGATCAGACCTTCATCCCACCCAACCTTCCTGTGCCCCCGGCACAGCGGGACATCGAGGAGTGAGGAGCATGTAATTGGAGGGGGGAGTGATAACTCTACTGTGGTCATGCAGTCTCCAACACCCGAGAATGAGAATCGGGACTAGACATGTGCAAAACTAAAATTTTCGTTTCGTTTTCGTCCATTCGGACGAAAATGTTATTTATTTCGTCTAAAACGAATTTCGTTCATTAGTGCATTCGTTTCAGACGAAATTCGTTCATTTTTTTCGTTTCGTTAATTTTTTTCGTTCGTTTTATAGAATACAATGTAATACTATTGGCTTTCTATAAACCGAACGAGAGCCCCATTCATAAGAAATTCTTATGAATGGGGCTCTCGTTCGGTTCATAGAAAGGCAATAGTATTACTTGTATTCTATAAGCCGAAAGTCTATAAACCGAACGACTTTCGGTTTATAGACTTTCGGCTTATGGAATACATGTAATCCTATTGCTATTCTATAAACCGAACGACTTTCGGTTTATAGAATAGCCATAGGTTTACATGTATTACATAAGCCGAAAGTCTATAAACCGAAAGTCGTTCGGTTTATAGGCTGTCGGCATTTAACTATACAGAGACAGAGTCTCCATTCATAAAATTATGAATGGAGACTTTGTCTCCGTGTAGTAAAATGCCGACAGCCTATAAACCGAACGTTCGGTTTATAGGCTGTGGGCATTTTACTACACGGAGACAAAGTCTCCATTCATAATTTTATGAATGGAGACTCTGTCTCCGTGTAGTAAAATGCCGACAGCCTATAAACCGAACGTTCGGTTTATAGGCTGTCGGCTTATGGAATACATGTATTCCTATTGCTATTCTATAAACCGAAAGTCGGTTTATTTGCCCCCTTATTCTCTCTGTCTCCGTATAGTTAAATGCCGGCTTTTAACTATACGGAGACAAAGTCTCCATTTATAATTTTATGAATGGAGACTCTGTCTCTGTATAGTTAAATGCCGGTGTTCTGACAAATTTCTGGAGCAAATTCTCCTGCGCAATCGCAGGAGAATTTGCTCACTGCGCATGCGCATAAAGTTACAGCTGATAACTCAGCTGTAACTTTGTGACCACCGCGCATGCGCCAGCTGCGCAACCCACCTCCCGCCCCCTCACACCCCCTGCACACCCCTTCTTACCAGATCATCGACCACAGCGATACACAGCGCATGCGCACGCCTATCCAGCCGTTTGGGAATGTGCGCGTCCGTTGTTGTGTTCTTAAGGTGGTAAGTAACATGGGGCGTCGGGACATAAGGGGGCAAGCATCCTGGTGAGGGCTGCCTCATCTTGATGGGATTTGTGATCCTCCTGCTGCATCAATAATACAGCAGGAGGATCACAAATCCCATCAAGATGAGGCAGCCCTCACCAGGATGCTTGCCCCCTTATGTCCCGACGCCCCGTGTTACTTACCACCTTAAGAACACAACAACGGACGCGCGCATTCCCAAACGGCTGGATAGGCGTGCGCATGCGCTGTGTATCGCTGTGGTCGATGATCTGGTAAGAAGGGGTGTGCGGCGGGTGTGAGGGGGCGGGAGGTGGGTTGCGCAGCTGTCTCATGCACGGTGGTCACAAAGTTACAGCTGAGTTATCAGCTGTAACTTTATGCGCATGCGCAGTGAGCAAATTCTCCTGCGATTGCGCAGGAGAATTTGCTCCAGAAATTTGTCAGAACACCGGCTTTTAACTATACGGAGACAAAGTCTCCATTTATAATTTTATGAATGGAGACTCTGTCTCCGTATAGTTAAATGCCCACAGCCTATAAACCGAACGTTCGGTTTATAGGCTGTCGGCTTTTAACTATACGTTTGTCTCCATTCATAAATTTATGAATGGAGACTCTGTCTCCGTATAGTTAAATGCTATTGTATTCTATAAACCGACTCTATTTCGGCTTATAGAATGCAATAGTACTACGAATGGACGAATGAACGAATGATTTTCCTTTATTAACTATTCGTTCATTCGATTTAGTTAGCTTAGCATTTTCGTTCTTCGTTTTTCGGGCGAATGGACGAAAATGCAATTTTCGGACGAAAATGCATTCGTCCGAAAACGAATGCACATGTCTAGTATATATTCACATGTAAATTGCTTTTTTAATAAAAAATTATGATATAAATAAAATCTTGTTTTTATTTCCTTTTATGTGACAAAGCTGCCTCTCTCTTTCCCTTGCCCCCAGATTTGTCGCTCTCCCCCCCTTAGTGTTGTCTCTCTCTCACCCTCCCTTTGGCTCCCCCCTCGCTCCCCTTGTGTCTGTCTCTTCCCCCCTTCCCTCCCCTTGTTTCTCTCTGCCCCCCCCCCCTTGTTATTCTGTCCCCCCCTCACCTGTTTCTTGCTCCCTGGTGGCTAGTGGGGGCAGCCGGGGGATGTATGCACTATACATAATAGACGGAAGTGTCGGGCAGCATGGAGGTTGTCTGCACGATTCGTGCAGACATCCCCCAGCTGCCCGATTCTCCCTGGTGGCTAGCGAGGCAGCGGTGGATGTCTGCGCGATGAGCGAGACCTCTCCTGCTGCCGCCCGGAACGACAGCCAGGACTTTTATGAGGAAGCCGGAAGTACCCAGCTTCATCATAGAAGTCCCGGCGGTCATGCCGGGCGGCAGCAGGAGAGGTCTCGCTCATCGCGCAGACATCCTCCGCTCCCTCGCTAGCCACCAGGGAGAATCGGGCAGCTGGGGGATGTCTGCACGAATCGTGCAGACAACCTCCATGCTGCCCGACACTTCCGTCTATTATGTATAGTGCATACATCCCCCGGCTGCCCCCACTAGCCACCAGGGAGCAAGAAACAGGTGAGGGGGGGACAGAATAACAAGGGGGGGGGCAGAGAGAAACAAGGGGAGGGAAGGGGGGAAGAGACAGACACAAGGGGAGCGAGGGGGGAGCCAAAGGGAGGGTGAGAGAGAGACAACACTAAGGGGGGGAGAGCGACAAATCTGGGGGCAAGGGAAAGAGAGAGGCAGCTTTGTCACATAAAAGGAAATAAAAACAAGATTTTTTTATATCATAATTTTTTATTTAAAAAGCAATTTACATGTGAATATATACTAGACATGTGCATTCGTTTTCGGACGAATGCATTTTCGTCCGAAAATTGCATTTTCGTCCATTCGCCCGAAAAACGAAGAACGAAAATGCTAAGCTAACTAAAGCCGGATGAACGAATGGTTAATAAAGGAAAATCATTCGTTCATTCGTCCATTCGTAGTACTATTGCATTCTATAAGCCGAAATAGAGTCGGTTTACAGAATACAATAGCATTTAACTATACGGAGACAGAGTCTCCATTCATAAAATTATGAATGGAGACGTTGTCTCCGTATAGTTAAATGCCCACAGCCTATAAACCGAACGTTCGGTTTATAGGCTGTGGGCATTTAACTATACGGAGACAGAGTCTCCATTCATAAAATTATAAATGGAGACTTTGTCTCCATATAGTTAAAAGCCGGCATTTAACTATACAGAGACAGAGTCTCCATTCATAAAATTATGAATGGAGACTTTGTCTCCGTATAGTTAAATGCCCACAGCCTATAAACCGAACGTTCGGTTTATAGGCTGTGGGCATTTAACTATACGGAGACAGAGTCTCCATTCATAAAATTATAAATGGAGACTTTGTCTCCGTATAGTTAAAAGCCGGCATTTAACTATACAGAGACAGAGTCTCCATTCATAAAATTATGAATGGAGACTTTGTCTCCGTGTAGTAAAATGCCCACAGCCTATAAACCGAACGTTCGGTTTATAGGCTGTCGGCTTATGGAATACATGTATTCCTATTGCTATTCTATAAACCGAACTTTCGGTTTATAGAATAGCCATAGGATTACATGTATTACATAAGCCGAAAGTCTATAAACCGATCGTTCGGTTTATAGACTTTCGGCATTTTACTACACGGAGACAAAGTCTCCATTCATAATTTTATGAATGGAGACTCTGTCTCTGTATAGTTAAATGCCGACAGCCTATAAACCGAACGACTTTCGGTTTATAGACTTTCGGCTTATGTACTACATGTAATCCTATGGCTATTCTATAAACCGAAAGTCGTTCGGTTTATAGTTTAGCAATAGCATTACATGTATTCTATAAACCGAACGTCGTTCGTTTTAAAGACTTTCGGCTTATAGAATACTATTGGCTTTCTATAAACCGAACTAGAGTCGAGTCCCCATTCATAAGAAATTCTTATGAATGAGGAGGGACTCTAGTTAGGTTTATAGAATGCCAATAGTATTCTATAAGCCGAAAGTCTTTAAAACGAACGACGTTCGGTTTATAGAATGCATGTAATGCTATTGCTGTTCTATAAGCCGAATGTCTTTCGGCTTATAGAACAGCAATAGCATTACATGTATTCTATAAACCGAACGTCGTTTGTTTTAAAGACTTTCGGCTTATAGAATACATGCTGCTATTGGCTTTCTATAAACCGAAAGAGTCCCCATTCATACGAATAGGTCAATTGACCTATTCGTATGAATGGGAACTCAATTTCGGTTTATAGGAAGCTAATAGCATTACATGCATTCCATAAACCGAAAGTCATTCATGTCGGTTTATGGAATGTAGTACAATGCTATTGGTATTGTAAACCGACTCTATTTCGGTTTAGAATGCCAATAGCACGAATGGACGAATGGACGAATGAACGAATGATTTTCGTTTATTAACCATTCGTTCATTCGGATTTTGTTAGTTAAAATTTTCGTTATTCGTTTTTCGGACGAATGGACGAAAATGCTATTTTCGTCCGAAAATGCATTCGTCCGAAAACGAATGCACATGTCTAATCGGGACCACTATGCCGACATTGTCCAGAGCCAAACTTGAGAACTTCCCCGGAGAACTTCTGCACGGTTTCTGTGCTTCTAACTTTGATATTAGATTTTTTTTTTCCAGAGAATTGACCTTAGCTTTTTACAGCCAGACCTTCTATGTGCAGAGCTTTGTGTAATCTGATATTGTAACATAATAAATTATCCCCATTATATATATATATATATTCCACACTTCTGTGAGATGCTCCAGGTCTTACATCTGCAGGAATCAGGCTGCTTTTTAGTATTTTGCATTCCATTAAATAGAGCGATAAATGATGATAATACCATTAGTTTACGTGACAGGGCTGGATTTTTCGGAGGTTTGCTAAAATGGACGTTTCAACCCCCTGACTGCAGGAGAAGGCAGCACATTCATTTTCAATGCAAAGCCATTTATTGGAGAATGAATGCAAATGATGTGTTAGGATCAGTCTCAAAGTCCTGTAATGTGTCCGCTGTGAGCATCTGCATCGTATTTATCACAGGTGCATCCTAGTCAGAGGCTCGTGAGAGATGTACTAAGGCGTGGTAGGTAGAAAATCTCTCTCTAGCTTCTCTGTGTAGATTTATGGAGCTTATATAATTATGATAACAGGCGAATAGGTTGCCTTTTGGTCACTAAGAGGGGCATGTACTAAAAAAAACGCAAATATATTTTATACGCTAAACTATTTTTGGCGCTTTGCTCCTATTGCGATGTTCTAAACATTTAACACTCAAATAGTACAAACGAGCAAATTGCGAATAAAAACGGGCATAATTGAGAATAAAAACAGGCAAGTTTGCGAATATTTTTTCTACCTCTTTTGATAGCGCTCGCTAAAAGCTGGTGTAATTTTCAAAAGCAAATATAATCGCAATTTATTAGCGCAACCGGAAAAACGCTCAATGAAAATGAACGGAAGAGACGCAAATCAGGAATAAAAAGCGCAAAATGTTACAAATAGTCGCAAATTGCTCCTTACTCATGTTTTACCTACTTTTTTCCCCCACTGCACTTGTTTAGTACATGACACCCTAAGAGGTGAGGTGGAGGTGTAGTCAGGAGAGATGGATACAGCTGGCCCTGCACAATGCATTATTTAAAAAGCAAACGTTTTCTAAGTGTTAACCATGCATTATCCATGACCGGCTGAGGCCCTCTAGCAATAATTATAACAACCCAAAGCAAATCCTATGCGGTAAAATATCGGTGATCATCAATATGATGTTCACACTGTGATATTTCTTTGAAACACCATCTAAGTACGCTTGTCAAAGCTGATGTTTGGGAACCTCATGTGTAATAATTCTCAGTCAGCCCTCTTACTGAGTGAGCAACATGGGATTATGTAGATCCCTGACATTTGCAGTGCTAGTATTAGCCATCACTGGTCAGCAAGAGAGACAGTTCTCCAATCTCTTGAGTTGCACTTACAAGAACTTTCCACTAGAATCTAAAATAATTCTATGTCTGAATTCAGATTCCCTTTAGTCTGTAACTTTAGTTGGAATTCTTTGTCTACAAATGTTCTTCATTATTTATGGGTCTACTCAATATGTCCTGGTCTGGCCCAGTTGGGGAGAAATCCCCAATTCGCTTACCCAACACTGTCGATTTGGGCACGAAACCGGCACTTTCTGCTGATTTGGGTCAGACAGCGAAATTCAATGGATTTTGCTTACTTTGCCACCATCATGCTACGGATACTATGTCATGCCTGTGGTGTGGATAGCCACATTGCTTGGCAATGCACCATTGTCTATTGCGGACATAAAATGGTACCATGATAAGTGGAGTGGAATGATGGCAGTAGGGTACGGTAGGGTACCCCTATAACAGCTGTTGACAATAACCTGTGATGTGATGCTAACCTATAGCTGCACTGTTATAGTGATGTATAAAATATGCATATTTTAATAACAAATTACAATCTTTAATTTTTAGTAATTGGTATATTGACATATTTTATCCATACAGGTACGTCCTGGGGATGATACTGTACTTATGAGGATGTCGGCTATGTCACGTCTGACCTAAATTGGGTCTACTATAACTCATGGTTAAAAGTGGCTGGTGCCCAAGGATGATAGGAAGATTCAACTCTGCATCTGGTTTATTTAAAGGAGAAAATATAATTGTCATTCAACCTAGTTTTAGTAAATGTAACCATGATCAGCTAGTGAAGATATCTTTTAGTGTGAAGGTGGCCCTTTTGGATCTGCGTCAAAGTTTGGATCCGCACTCAAATTCCCTACATTGAACTGAACACTCAGCCTGCTATACCATGTGCCCAGCACTGACCTTATTTTCTAGCACTACATCAAGGTGGCCACTTGATACCGATAGAGAATTTTTTGAATTGCAAAAGGTGTTGGTGTTGCAGTGCTGGCCAAGAGTATACAAACATGCCTGACGACGACAGCCAACTCTCTAATAAAGGTTCTTACATTTCCCTGTGTTTAATTTCTCTGGTTTGGAAATAATGTTGGAAGGGGTGCAGGGTTTACACCACGGTGGATTATTTGTTTCGGTCGCTGTTTCCAAGATAGGACAGACACTTCAATTCATTAACGGAAAACCTCGGAAACCGCTGATGTTACCTGAGGCTCCTCTTACTATGCATTCCAAAATGTTTGGACGGGATTGCCAAAACATCTTGAGTTGATAGCTCCACTGAGGAACTACACGTTCCTTCCAGTTGGGAGAAGTTTGGTCATCTCCCAATTGCCTTAAATAAGTAACCTCTCCTCTGCCAGACCTCTATCGTGTGGGGACATGTTCATTATTTTCCGATAAAGTGAGGTGTACAGTGAAAGGAAATTAGGGGATTTTTGAGGTGATTCACTGGATAAATAGGGCAGAAACACACATGTCATATTTAGAGGTTGGATACTTATGCATTTTTCCTTTTTTATGTTTGGACGTGGATAAGCCAGGCAGGTGTCTTGTGGTTACTCTTAGTAACTGTTTTGGGGGTTGCGGTTGGTCATTTGGAATAAATAATATTGACATTTATCAACAGCAACTTTTAACTTGTCCAAATGCAACATCAAGGGGAATAAATGCATATTGGCCTTTTTATACCTTATAAAGGCTGACAAGAGCAGGCAGCTTCTCACTAAGATACTCCCTGTGACCAAACATTGAATTGCAAGTAGCATTACACATAAGGCACAGTGTAAAACCCAATGTCTTCCAAATAGACCAGCACCAGTATGGATGTGATCAAGCAAAGGCAGCAACTGGCACATATTGGTCTGTATGATTAAGACTTATGTCACAAAGTTGATTTGCGGATCTTAGCGGAAAAAAGTATACTGGTTACTGGGTTCCTTTGTGTGAAAGTGATGGAACAGTGAGATGAACAACAATTACAATACCAGGATTCAGCTGGACTGGCCACCTAGAGTACACAGCTCTGTATATATTGTGTAGCCTTGACTTAAAGGCTGAGTGCAGCTGAAGATTAATCCATAGTGGTGAAGTCTAGATTATGCTGAACCACAATGACCTTATATCTAGAAACTAATATAAAGGTAAAAGCTCAAGTCTATCTTCAATAAAATCAAATTCCAACTGAGGAAGTAAGGACCACAGATTTATAATAATATGCACACGAGAACAAGAAAACGGCCAAGCTTGATAACGTTTGACGCGTTTCGCAATGCCCAACCCATGGTAGTTATATAGCAAGTGGTGGTGGTGGTGGTGGTGGGGGGGGGGGATTTTGAATGCAGCATCTGGTTCTGGCTTGGATTCCAAGTCAAGCAAATACTGCACATTATTCTGTTGCAGCTAAGGAGGGGTTAAGGAGAATATATATAGATCCCGGCACCCAAGTGCACTCGAAAGATGGGCATTCCAGAAAATCAGCAAAAACAGGCCAACACCCTGCCTGGTTGTCTCTGTGACCTCACACATTATAAGTCCGCAAGGGACTCTGCACTCTCTTCCAGCACATGTGGTTTCTGGCAGTTGAGCTGCGTTGGACAAGGTCTTTTTTTTTTTTCGAATTGTGACTTGGAAATATTTGCATTAACCCTTCTCCCTCCTGAGCGCTCTCTCTCTCTCTCTCTCTCTAACTGGAATAACCTGCACATCCCCTGCAGAGCATCTGTTAAGCAACATTCTGCAAACAATTGCAGCATTTGGAAATGTTTTGTACGATCGTAGCTGTGAAGGTGATAAGTAATGCTAGCGGGATACTTTATGCATGGAATTCGTTGCTTTGATGTGGATATCCTTATTTAACCTTTATTCAAATACAGTTAAATGCATTCGTTAATTCTACCACCCACGCCCCCTCCGCCAGCATTACACAGCTTGGCAGAGAACCCCCGTGTATCCAAATAAAACTGGCCATATCTCCTCCCTCTGTTCCACCATCTATAGGGTGGCCAGACTACAGCAAAAGACCCACGGACGTGCCCAGAATATTCTTGATACTGGATAGACCACCCTAATACTTGGCTTCTGCATATTCATTCTTCTCAAAAGCCTGGCCCTTTACGACAGTGCAATGTGTTTGATCTCTAAGGACATGCTACCCCTCAAAGGGCTGGCCAAAATGAAAATTCTTGATTCTGCAAAGCATACAATGAACTGTCATGAGCATATTAGCTGTCTTACCAATTGCTTAATGGGGCAAATGCACCAACTGTACAGCCTGCTGAATCCTCAGACTTTCAGGTTTGATTCCTGGCAGGATTCATTCCATTGTTTGCAAATAGTAACATCCCCACTGGGTGTAGTGGGCAGCGATGCAATATGTGTGTTTCCTGCTGAAATGCATGATTATGGCAGTGACGGCTCAGGTTTAATGTTGACAAATGTAAGACGATGCACTTGGGGCATAAAATAAATGGGATATTGGATAAAATACTAACTGCAAGACCTGAGAAAAGCAGTAGGGAATGCCTGATTGTGTAGGGAGAAGCAGAAAGGTATTAGTAGGGAAGGAAGACGGTCACGTGTTTCATCAGGCAGTAGCATAGCTTGCTGCTCAGCCCAGGGTGGTACTTTTTTGACACTTTTCAGACACTCTACAGCTCATCCCCCTGCAGATGGATCCCCTCTGCCAGATAAGGTCTCAGTCTGACATGGAAAATGTAGCAGACGCTCAAAGTGAGTGCTGGCTACGTGTTACCAAAACACGGTGTGTCCAAACTGCCGGGTTGGGGCAGAGCTCAGCGACATCACACACGACATCTCAAAGACTTCAGGAGAGGGGCCCACATGGTCTGTAAAGACCCTGATTGAGACTGTGACCAGGGCAAGGAGCAAAAAGTCACAGTTTTGCATTTTCCACCCATCAATACAAAACTTTTTTTTAAATCCCTTCCCGCTGGATTGTGCTTTGGTCCATCCTGGGCCGCAAAACATATATCTCGCCCACTGCCATCAGGCACACCTGTAATACCTCCCCAGGTGAGATGCAGGAGAAATGCCATCTTAACACTTCTCTTGCACATGTTGGGTCAGGGGTATTCCCAAATTCAATGGAGCACAGGGAGATGTTTTATCACTATATACAGCACTTTTGCACACATCACCAAAGACCACATCTCCAGAGAGATATATAACTTTGCTCAAGCATCTTTATTTTAACTTAACCCCCCAATGTTTTTTTTCTTTCTCTTTATTATTAAGCAGTTTTTGCTCCTTGAAACAATGACTCATGTTCTCTGGGAAGAGTAGAGTAATGATGGTTTGCATTTTATTGACTCATTTTACATTTTATCACTGCATTTTTTTTTTCAGTATAGGAAATTAAAATCTTGACTAAGCGTTACCCTGAAAATGTTCTAAAAGTGTAATGTAGGGAGCTGTTTAATATGTACTCCTCCCTAGCAACCGTGTATTTACAAAAATATACAAAAGACAATGAATGCAAAAAAAAAGAGGCCGTTTTGGTAAATTTTAAATCTAATATATTCTAATCGAAAACTCCCCCACTTTAACGTTGTTTTTCAGATTTTTAACCCACAAGCTGCGTTACCCTTCTGTATGTTTAATTTTGTTACTATTAAATATTTAAAGGGATACCGTTTCCTACAAAGTGTGTAATAGCCTCTGTGTAGAGGATCACAACATTTCAAAGTAGCAATTTTACAAAAAAAAAAAAAGTCTATATTTCGAGAATGGAGGCAAATACAAAAGTTGACTCCTCCCCTTTGTAATGGCACTGCACAGCCTCAAATTGCAAATGAAGTCAAATAGTGGCCGGAAAAAAATTGGCAGTGTATTTGAAATGCCTGTTACTTTACTGCTGCACATTCCACACACCTGCCTCAAACACAATTGGGTCTATTCATTAAAAGTCCAGTATGGTGCGAGGAGGTTGAGCTGGGAGGGCGACTTTCACTTTAAAAGTCAACCTCCCATGTTGACCTCTTAATTAAACTCGACCTCCCTCTTGACCCAACTAATCCATCCCGCATCCAACTCCTTCTTGTATTAAAAAAAAATTACTTAAACAAATATCCCCCCTATTAAAAACGGGTCTAGGGGTGCTCCCCAAAGGGCCTCCAGGACCCATAAAACATATGTAGGTGGCCAAATAGCTCTGGCCACCTCCATAATGCAATCTGCCGATGGTCCATGGAACTACGATCTATAATATGGAAGAGCAAACCAGAATCAAAGGTCAGTCCGGGAGGGCTGAGCTTTCAAATGAGACTAGGAGGCACTGATTGTCTGACTCTGTCAGCCGATCAGAAGCCTCCCTTTTCCCAGCCCTACTATTGGTTGGTTTTCAAATACCACCAACAGTAGGCTGGGGACAGGGGGGGCTTCTGATTGACTGATTTATTTATTTTAGTGCAAGGTGGATATGTTTATTTTTTATTATTTTTGGAGGTCGAGATGAATTCTAATGTCAACCTCAACTCTCGAATTTGTAACAAATAGACCCATATGGGTGACAATTTATTTTTTACACAAGCAGTTCCACCAACAGCGCACCCCCATTTTTTTTTTTTTTAGATAAGTGTTGCATCGTATAAACTAAGGGCAAAGAAGCAGATCACTGAATTTAGAAGCCATCCGCGAAGCAGGGATAGGCACATTGTTCATAGTGATCATTTACTGGATTTTGTGACGAGCAATTAAATTATGTTCTAATGACCTTCGTAGACCTTGCCCTGGACTCCAGTGTCCATTGTCTGGACTCTTTGCCTAGCCCTACTGAGAAATAACATTCAATGTAAAACATCAGGAGACCTGGGATGTGTTTTAAAGTAAAAATATTTAGTATGTTTTACAGCGGATTTTACAAGGTCTTCTATGTGCAACAGGTGATCTCAAAAGGAATAATTCTGAACAAAGTCCCAGGACTCCCTGCGATTATTACTGCAACACAGGGCAGGCTAGTAGAATATTAGATTACTCTTGGCTGTAGTCACCAATTGAATGGCTGACCGATGAGCAGACGCTAATGCAAAGTGATTTGGCAGCAGAGCTTTCTCTCATCACGCTGCTGCCATGGAATGTGCTAATTCAGCAGCAGGGTGGGCTAATCAAGCATTGGGGCACACAGATTCTCAGTCAGTTAATTCAACTTTTCAATAGTCAGGGTCACAGGGTCCTCCTGCTGCTCAGTCCAGGAAAATTTCTTTTAAGTTTTTTGTTTTTTATAGCAGAATTTTTTTTTTTTGTGTACTGGCATTTTAGGGGACAATAAACGTTTTTTGAAAGGGTCTACTCAATATGATTATCAAGATTTGTGCATGAAGCCGAACTGAGGAGTAATACCCAGACTAGGAGTAATGAGAAGTAATAAGCAGACTAGGAGTAATGAGAAGTAATACACAGACTAAGAGTAATGAGAAGTAATGCGCTGACTAGGAGTAATGAGGAGTAATACGCAGACTTGGAGTAATGAGGAGTAATACGCAGACTAGGAGTAATGAGGAGTAATTCTCAGACTAGGAGTAATGAGAAGTAATGCGCAGACTAGGAGTAATGAGAAGCAATAAGCAGACTAGGAGTAATGAGGAGTAATGCGCTGACTAGGAGTAATGAGGAGTAATACGCAGACTTGGAGTAATAAGGAGTAATGCGCTGACTAGGAGTAATGAGGAGTAATACGCAGACTAGGAGTAATGAGGAGTAATACGCAGACTAGGAGTAATGAGGAGTAATGCGCTGACTAGGAGTAATGAGGAGTAATACGCAGACTTGGAGTAATGAGGAGTAATGCGCTGACTAGGAGTAATGAGAAGCAATAAGCAGACTAGGAGTAATGAGGAGTAATGCGCTGACTAGGAGTAATGAGGAGTAATACGCAGACTTGGAGTAATGAGGAGTAATGCGCTGACTAGGAGTAATGAGGAGTAATACGCAGACTAGGAGTAATGAGGAGTAATACGCAGACTAGGAGTAATGAGGAGTAATACGCAGACTAGGTGTAATGAGGAGTAATACGCAGACTAAGAGTAATGAGGAGTAATACGCAGACTAGCTGCCCAATATGGCCGGAAAAAAGAAAAAGTTAATCCTTTCCTTGCTGATCACAGTTTGTAACTGTGATCAGTCTCCTTCTTATTTTATGGCCCTCATTTTGTTTTGTTTTTTTACAAACTTTTTTATTTTTGCATTTTTAAAGTTTTTTTTTAATAAATCATTTTTATTGTAATGTATTAATTTAATTACTGTTAACCCCTGCATGCCCATTCTGTAATTTTATGGCTTTTGTTGGGGGGGGGGGGAGGTTGGGAACCTATATTTTAATTTTTTAATTAGTTAATTAGTTGGGATAAGTGGGTTAGTGTTGTACTAGTTATGTAGTTATTATTATTATAATTTTCCCCTTTCATATGTATTTTTTAATTCTAAATTATAGATTATTTTTATGTATAGGGTATCAAAAGAAAGCTCTTACTGTCATTTAAAAAACAACATATAACTTGCATGGGTGCGTTAAACGAGAGAGAGGAAAGTTATGTTTCAAAAATTGAAAAATCGGGTTCTTGGCCCAGAAAATCCCTGGTCCTGAAGGGGTTAAGCATGCTGATGTAACCAAAACAAATACTTTTCAATATGCTTGTGGGGGGGAACAAACTTCCTTTCATACATTCTATATACAAAGAATCACATAACACACAGCTTTTGCTGTATTACAATATAGCTGTGCAGTATATCCATTACTTTCCAAGTAATGCTATATTATTTTTTGCTTTCAGTAATTGTTTTTATTTTTAGGATTATTATTATTTTTCTATGCTCCCCCCCCCCCCCCCTACACATCTCTCTGCGCTGGCAACAGATAGGGAAATTCATGCCAATATGCGCTGGAATTTGATATGTTTTAAATAGAAAACATGAATTTTCGAAAGGTAGCCAAATGGCTCTTATCAAACATCTGGCGCTAGACAGAACCCAGACCAGACTGACTGAGTGCCCTATAATAAAAATAGTTTAATAAAATGCTAACACCTTTTCCTGGCAGAGGAAGTAGCATCATAATATAACTTATTTTTGACCTTCGAAAATCGTGGAAGAACTTTAAACTCAACCTTATCATGATGTAGAGTAGAGGAAGCCAACAAGACTTTCGCTCGATATTGTGGTACTATAACTTTTATCATACTGAGGCTTGGGGCACGGCAAAGGTACTCACATGCGTTGGTGGCTTAGCCATAGTACTTTCTGCTCCCCAGAAAATTACACCCCATATGATATAGCTTCAGAGCAGCTAATTTTCCGAA
This sequence comes from Pelodytes ibericus, assembly GCA_036172795.1. Lineage (NCBI taxonomy): Eukaryota > Metazoa > Chordata > Amphibia > Anura > Pelodytidae > Pelodytes > Pelodytes ibericus. The sequence continues at coordinate 11,831,601 of CM069866.1, read as the reverse complement.
AAAAGAAAACAGCTACATTAATAATAAAAAAACATAATTATTAACAATTAACATAATTATGCGGCCCACGCCTTACCGGTTTCCCGATGGACAATGTCCAACCTTTAGCTACCCCATACAACACTTGAATGAAACCCTGACACTTGATATGGTGGCAAATTGAAGTCATTTATTTATAACAAAGGAAACGGAGAGTCCCCCAAACCAAATGCGGCAGCCCCTACCACCTGGAGACAGCAGCGCTGAGCTCCACCTGCGTGCAGCGTACGTGGCGGCCGGTCTTGCCTGAACCGGCTGCCTTTCCTGGCTTATCTATTTGTCAAGCCCCGCTGGGTTATCCAGGGATGGCCAGTGATGTCCGCTGGCATTAAACCCCAGCATTCAGTACAGCAGTACTAAATGCCGGGATTCTCTGTACAGCAGTACTAAATGCCGGGATTCTCTGTACAGCAGTAATGAATGCCGGGATTCTCTGTACAGCAGCACTGAACGCTGGTATTCTCTGTACAGCAGGACTGAATGCTTGGATTATCTGTACAGCTGCACTGAATGCCTGGATTCTCTGGACAGCAGCACTGAATGCTGGGATTCTCTGTACAGCAGGACTGAATGCAGGGATTCTCTGGACAGCAGCACTGAATGTTGGGATTGTCTGGACAGCAGCACTGATTGCTGGGATTCTCTGTACAGCAGGACTGAATGCTGGGAATCTCTGTACAGCAGCACTGAATGCAAGGATTCTCTGTACAGCAGCACTGAATACCTGGATTCTCTGTACAGCAGGACTGAATGCTGGGATTCTCTGTACAGCAGTAGTGAATGCCTGGATTCTCTGGACAGCAGCACTGATTGCTGGGATTCTCTGGACACCAGGACTGAATGCTGGGATTTTCTGTACAGCAACACTGATTGCTGGGGTTCTCTGGACAGCAGGACTGAATTATTGGATTCTCTGTACAGCAGCACTGGATGCCTGGACTCTCTGTACAGCAGCACTGAATTCTTGGATTCTCTGTACAGCATTACAAAATTAGATAAAATTATGTATAACAAAAATGATGTTATTAAGCTCATTCTGAGTCCCTGATTTCTATGTTAAACATATTGAAGTAATTAGACAAACAAGCAGAGCAATTAGTTGGCTTGCATAGTCTCTAGATAATTAAGCTGCAAACTGTCTTGTAATTTTAGTTGACGTTGACAAATGTAAGAGTTCATATCCAAATACTGGGCGCTGTACAGGAACGTTCATTACATTATATAGCTCCCAAAATTTCAAATGTCCACAGAAGACACTTTTTTTTAAAAATGCAGCTAAGGGTGGCGCGGTACTGGAACCTTTTTAGCAACTTTACGGCCAACCAATTATGTACACTTAGAATTGGCCTAATTTCCATAAAATATTACTGTGTCTGCAAAAATAGTAATCAGAGACACAATGAAAATGGCACCAAAATACATGGTCGATGGATGAGCGAGACTTTATGTCAAGAGCAAAACCTGCGAAGTGAAATAAAGAGCAATAAAACAAGGTATATCTGTACTAAGGCATTAAAGCTCCCGGCATATACTGGGAATAAAAGGTCCCAGTACTCTCCTATACTAGGGAATAAAAGGTTCCGGTACTCTCCTATACTAGGGAATAAAAGGTTCCGGTACTCTCCTATACTAGGGAATAAAAGGTTCCGGTACTCTCCTATACGAGGGAATAAAAGGTTCCAGTACTCTCCTATATTAGGGAATAAAAGGTTCCAGTACTCTCCTATACTAGAGAATAAAAGGTTCCAGTACTCTCCTATACTAGGGAATAAAAGGTTCTGGTACTCTCCTATACTAGAGAATAAAAGGTTCCGGTACTCTCCTATAATAGGGAATAAAAGGTTCTGGTACTCTCCTATACTAGGGAATAAAAGGTTCCAGTACTCTCCTATACTAGGGAATAAAAGGTTCCAGTACTCTCCTATACTAGGGAATAAAAGGTTCTGGTACTCTCCTATACTAGGAAATAAAAGGTTCCAGTACTCTCCTATATAAGGGAATAAAAGTTTCCAGTACTCTCCTATACTAGGGAATAAAAGGTTCTGGTACTCTCCTATACTAGGGAATAAAAGGTTCCAGTACTCTCCTATATTAGGGAATAAAAGGTTCCAGTGCTCTCCTATACTAGGAAATAAAAGGTTCCGGTACTCTCCCATACTAGGGAATAAAAGGCTCTGGTACTCTCCTATACTAGGGAATAAAAGGTTCTGATACTCCCCTATACTAGAGAATAAAAGATTCCAGTACTCTCCTATTCCTCTTATAGGAAGGAATACAAAGTTGCAGCACTCTCCTACACTTGGGAATAAAAGGTGCTGGTACTCGCCTATATTAGGGAATATAAGTTCCTGTACTCTGGTGCCCTGCTGTTGCCTTATCCTGTTATTTTAAAAGTGGTGCAGGTACTCTGTTTGGGCAAGTGAGCCTAGATAAAAAGAAGTTGACTATGAGGAGCAGCAGGTGGTTACGTTATTGAAGAATTACACTCACATCTGTGATACTTTGGGGCATATTTATTTAGCTGGCCTGGAACCTTTCACCCTTTCTCTGAGCTTTCATTTACCCAATGAGTTATAATAAAAGGAATTGTGTGATATCCTGAGCATAAAGTGAGTTTTACTATCAGTACGACAGGCTGTAAGCGTAGCCTCAGGATGAAAGTGATCACCGGGGTCATCCTGTTTGTGGATGGTGCATCACTCTACCACTACATTAGGAAAGCAGCTCTCAGCCAGAAAGGACCCTGCAGACGGGGGGTTAACCAGAGATGCAGGATACACCTGGCTTCAAAACTTTGACTGTAAAAGTAGGAAAAATTTCGGGAAGCCCTATTTGTTTCTGAGTTACCACAGCAACCAAGAGAAAGCATTCCCAAACCCCCTGGAAGCTGGCCGTGTAGAGGGGCCAGCTGGCATGGGTGGCTGGGGGTGAGGGAGGTGTGAGTGAATGTTTTGCTGATTCCCCTCCTTTTTTGAGTTGAAACCCACCTGGCTGGACACTTGCAGGGGGAAGCTGTTTACATAAATTTCTGTTTATACCTTAATGTCTATATGCAAGATCAGTGAGTATTTAGCAGTGCCCTGCCCCCCTCACTGTGATTAGGAGGGACTATGAAGCATCCCGCATCCCAAAAAGTGATTGTGTATGGTTTACTCTATTTGATGCATCTAAAACCTTTGCTCCTGACGTCTGGGTGCAAGAAGAAGGTTTAAATATCCTCTGGTGGAACCTGAACCCACGATGATCCATGCTCATAGAGTAGCTTTCTGGGGAAATTATTTAGCAATGAAAGGGTTATTTTAAACCGAAACTAATAATTTAAAGTGACAGACTGTGGAATAACATTATCGAGATCTGTGCTCATATAATGTATCAGGTGCACTAAGGTCAGCTTATGTAAAGTCACTGGTGAGCCTCATGTACTAAGAATGATATGTTCGGAGAGAGAGTTCTGTAGAGATCTGTGCATTGCTCATGGAAAAACCACCAGTAGGTTGATCGGAGAAGCTGCGGATCCTGATAAAGACCAAGTTATATTGGTCTTAGGAGAACTTATTGCTCTACCTGGAGAGTTTACGATTTATAAATTGTGCAGCAGGGGGATAGTCTATAGGAAATTGGGATGACCTGTGCAGAATCAGAGTTGAAAATGTATGGGATTCAATATCAAGAAGTCCCTGGCCAAAAATCTGTAGAGGTCACGCAAAAGTAGGTGGGACTGGATAGGCAGTTTGTGGCACTACACAGAAAAAAGAGAGGGTTAGGCTGCAGTTGGGGCAAGTAATGCACCCAGTCTGTCTACATCCTGAAAATAGTGTGGGCTTAACAGGAGGTAACATATAAAATCGGCTGCTAGTAGGGGGGAGCTCTACCGGGTTTGTGAGCCAATAATCCAAAAAAGAAGGTCTCAACCAAGCAACAAAGCAAACTGCCTTACCCCATCCAAAATGTTTAAGATTTCCGTTTTTAATGCTATAGAAGAAGTCTCAAGGGAAGGAGTGTGGCATGGCCTTAGTGGACCTAATTTAAATCGGGTACCACTCACGGAATGATGGATATTCAGGATGGCTGTGAACGACCAAATTGGTCTGGTTGTTTTTCATGCAGCGAATGAGATCACACTGACCAGGTAAAAGCTTGGCAGTGTTTACTCCATTCATTTACATGGCATAGAGCAAAAATGAACATTGTAATCCTACTAGATACAGTGCATATTGTGCAGAATAGGGTTTAAAGAGATCTGTTGGTTCAACGTTGGCATCACGAACATTCTGATGACGTCATTCAGAAGAACAAAACATTGGGACGGTACAAATGTGCGAAATGCGTGGGAGGCAGTGGCCCTTGCGGCTAAAAAAGGCCTGGGAAGAAACGAAGGATGTTATGAGCAAAGGGAATATATGCTGGGAAGAGTGTAGAAGAAATGTAGGCTTGTACCGCACCTTGAAGTGCCAGTGATATAACAAACCTTCATGTAAAGCTGAGGTCGCTGTATCTGTTTTTTTTTTTTAAATGATCTGGTTACTCAGCTCCTGAATTTACATAAGGAAAACCGCGGAGGGCGAACAGTGTGTGAAAGTTAATGTGCGGCAGGAATAGATGCCTGAAATGGGATATTACAAGGGAAAGAATTAGAACCTGTGGTTAATTGTGGGAGAGAGGATGTGCGTAAGCGGAAATTAGGGATTTGTTGAGAGATTAGTTAGGGAAGAATCCCAGACAAGAACCGCTAGTTATTAGGAAATAAAACTCACGTGACAATAGCTGATTTGGAGGTTGAAAGATCTGCTAAAAATATACTTATGTAACATGAGAGTGATCATCTAGCTCCTAGGCAAAGTTTATGCAAAACGAAGGAGCTAAAAGTGTAGGGTTAAGACATGGGTATTTTTGTGTGGATCGTAAGCTTGTTTGTCTAACTTTGTTTGTGTTCCCCCTCTGTGCTCTGTACCTAGCACTATATGTAAATAAATGATAATGTAATGTGGATGGACCAGGGGTTAGGCAAAGCAAGCCGTAAATGGACATGGAAAAGTAGGCAGGAAAAAAGGGTGGAGTCTGGTTAAAGTGGGATGGGCTAACAGTATAGGCTTTTCTCCATTGTCCCTTGATGATTTCCGACAAAAGGAGGCCCACTAGGCAAGTGGCAAAGTAGTTTTATTTGTTTTCTATTACATATTGTGTAGTTTTGCGACTACCTATTACACTGTTTTTCTCTGTTCTTGTTTTGTTTTTATAAATCCACTTGTCATGTGGTCAGTCTAATGGAATCTGACTTTACCTGCAGATGTGATGGCGGAGTGATAAGAATTTAAATAGTATGTGTTTCTGTTTCATACACAATATAAGAGATGACAAGGTCCAATTTTCATTGAGAGGGGAAAAAAAAAATAATATATATATATATATATATATATATATATATATATATATATATATACATATACACATTGATGTAGCTGAATACCTAGCAAATTAACAGAACCCATTGTATTTAGTTGTAATATTTTTATATTTACTGTCAATGCGCTATCATACTTGTACTGTCATTGCAGGAAATGAGTAAGCATCTTCTACTGATGGTCTTCACTGGCCTTGTATTCTCTTGCCATGGGTAATTTGTGACAAGAGTGCATCTTGGTCAGTTTACGATAATTAGTTACCGTAAAGGACAACTCTAGGCAAAAGATTAACTTATGTTTCATTGAAAGGTTGCATCAAGTGTAGACGTTTCAAATAGAAAGACTTTAACTAAAGACTAGAATTAAAGTAAGTCCTCTTTGCTCCATATAAATCTATCATGTTCGGAATCTTGGGTCAGATGCTCCCCTTTTCCGACGCAAGATTCTAAACAACATATCCAAGATTCCAAACATAATGACCCAAGATTCTAAACAACATATCCAAGATTCTAAACATAATGACCCAAGATTCTAAACAACATATCCAAGATTCTAAACATAATGACCCAAGATTCTAAACAACATATCCAAGATTCTAAACATAATGACCCAAGATTCCAAACATAATGACCCAAGATTCTAAACAACATATCCAAGATTCTAAACATAATGACCCAAGATTCTAAACAACATATCCAAGATTCTAAACATAATGACCCAAGATTCTAAACAACATATCCAAGATTCTAAACATAATGACCCAAGATTCCAAACATAATGACCCAAGATTCTAAACAACATATCCAAGATTCTAAACATAATGACCCAATATTCTAAACAACATATCCAAGATTCTAAACATAATGACCCAAGATTCTAAACAACATGTCTGCCTCCTGATAGATATTCTTTGATTAAAGCATTTGTAATTAAAAAGCCTACACTTGATGTCATCTTTGCATTAAACATGCATCAACATTTTGCCTAGATACCTATGATATCAACTTCTGCCGTTCTTGTCCTAAAGTACAAGTACTTTCAGTTATAAAGCTAGCCCAGAACCCATGTTTTCTTGGTAGAATGACATCACATTGCAACAATTGTCTGTTTTTTTGGTGCAAGAGGAGAGCTGTAAATAAGCTTGTGTTATTTTAGTCTGTGGAACACACAAGTGACACTCCTGTTTGTTCATATGTGTATATTTGCCAATTACGTCAGAATTACAAAATTCTCCTTTTCTGTCATCCTGGGCAGCCTGAGGTTTTGCTTCTCACTTCTCTGCTGCTAACAAAAACATAACAGCCAAGAGGGGTTGCCAAAAATGACACTGTGCAGGCTGGCTGATGGCTCCAAACATCCCGATTGATGAAGCAACCTGTTCTTTAACCCTTTTCATGGGTATCCTATTTTCTTATGCATTAAGTAGCATGCCGACCGGACAAATAAGCACAACTCTGCGTTACTTAATATGCACAATAAGTTCTGAGAAATAGGAAGGGGATTGGATGCAATGTTTTACGGGATACGGTAGTGGTCATTGCCACTTGCCACTGCTTTTACTTGGACTGGTTGTGCTGCATTGAGAGGCCATGATGCACTACGCGGTAATGTATTTCCGAAAGAAAATGACACAGAAATAATGCTACAATGTTTAAGAGATACAGACGATCCGTCCTCTGAGACCATGCTGGAAAGAATAAACTATTGAAAAATAACTATAGAAAAAAACTATTGAAAATAGTGACAATTTTAAATCCAAGAGCTTTTATTACAGCGAACAACTAGGGCCAACAGGGAAAGTAAGCATTGATTGTGCACTATTGCTAAGTCTGTCCCCTACAATTAATCCTAAATCCTTCTCATTGGTAGTTTTTCGCAGGGAGATGCTATTTAAACTATACTGTATATATATGTTGCATTATTATGATTTTTCTCATGATGCATAACTTTTTTTCTACACTGAATCTCATTTGCCACTTGTTTGCCCAGTTCCCCACTTTGTCTAAATCTTCCTGCATTGAAGAGACATCAAGGTTAGACTCTATTATACTACATCATTTTGTTTCATCAGCAAACACTTAGACATGGCTCTCAGCTCAACTTGGGTGATCATTAATAAAAAAAAATTAGAATGCCGAGGAACTGAGACAGACCCCTGTGGGTCCAGTTTGAAGATTTTCCATTTACAACAACTCTTTGCATTCTATTTTTTAGCCAATTTCCAAACCAAATACATACACTTGCCCCCAAGCCTGTTTCTGTCAGTTTGTAGAGTAACCTATTGTGTGTCACCGTATCAAATGCTTTAGCAAAGTCTTAATAGATCACAAGTGCCATGACGTAATCTTTGCCAAGAATGACACTTTCGCAACACTCAAAAAAAAAAAAATTAAACGCTGCATTTATAGAAGTTGTTCTTCAAAATACACTATAAAAGAGAACATTTTAAATCTACACTGAAACATCCAAAGCACCAGAACAGGACGGTTCACTTTTAGTAATTAAGTCATTAATTAGGGTTCAACCTGCCATCCAATTTTAAAATGATGTTGAATTTGGCCAGAACACCAATTAAAATTAAATATTTTAAAAACTCTTTTAAAACTGCATTGAAGTAATAATTTACAATTACATGTATTTTCTTTGCAGCGCACGTGAACTCCCCACTGAGCGCCAGAAACAAGCGTATATTGACAAGTCAAACTCTTCTGAACCTAAACATATATATTTTGGCAGCACAACGTTTACATCTAATGAAAAACCATTAAGCGAGCGAGGCAGCATGAGGCCTTCCGGCCGAGGTCAAAGCCGACGACTCCCATAATTCAACCCTCTTTGGGCTCCGCATTACCTAACACAAGTTACACAAGTCATTATCCATCGTTATGAGGAATAGACTGGGGGTTTATATTTCACTGCTGATATCGTCAAACAAGAAGAGAAAAAAAAATAAAGATAAAACGAAAGGGAGAGTACGGATCTCCACCGAGATCCTCGATCCTTTCCCAAACTTGTGACGTACGTAGTGACAGCTTAATGATTTTTTTTTTCTCTTTTATAATGAATGCAGTTTTTCAGCAAGGGGTCGTAAGCTCTCAAATCCCTAGGATTTAATTTAGATTCAGTGACTTTTCTTGCTGGGCCGGGTGATCCCTACAGTAAGTCACAGCAAGGCTCCTTGCCAGCAAAAAAAGACAGAACATACAGAAGAAATCATTTGTCTACTTTCAAGAGACTTTGTCAATTCCCACTTTCATGAATAACCCCCCCGGGAGGTATGCAAGACAGACCCAAGCCGCGAATGCGCCACCTTTTTTTCGGAAAAATACCAGCTTTGCTACGGTCTCCATAAATTTAACATTGGCCTGATGCCAATTTTGTTACCGGCCTGCCGGTAATACCGGCCAGGTGGCGACCCTACTCTTTTATGACATCACATTTTGGCTACCTGTGCATATGAACTCCATTCAATGGGAAATGTGGGATTGAAACCAGTTTTTCACTTAATCTATGCGTTTGATTGCAGTACTTCTAACACAGTGTATAAATATTGTTTATTCTCTACGTCCACAGGTTCTAGATGATGGAGCCCTTTAAGTTTTGCTTATAATAAAGAAGCCACAGTTATAATAACATTTTAGTTCTACTTTAAACATGTTTTCCAATGATTGAAGGACAACTGTAGCAAACTATTAAGTTCTGTTTAATTGAAAGAATGCACAAAGTGTAGGCATTTTATATAGAAATGCTTTAATGAAAGAATACAAATAAAGTAACTTATTGAGCCATCTTTGCTCCATATAGCTCTACCAGGAGGCAGCCATCTTGTTTAAAATCTTTGGTCAGACGGGTCAGATCTTTGTTTTGACCCAAGGTTCTAAACATGTCCCCTGAGAGGACTATATGGAGTAAAGGTTTAATAAGGTGCTTAATTTGTATTCTGTCATTAAAGAATTTCTTTATAAATCATTTACACTTGATACAATCTTTTAATTAAACGTAAGGTAAATAATTTTTTGCTACAGTTGTCCTTTAAAAATTGCCTAGCATTTCAGTTGATTTTTGATCAGTTGGTAATTTTTCAGGGTGGATTTCCAAAATAGTATTTTCTATTAGGGTAGAAATGGCAGACCCTGATATTATACTATGTCCTTTGTATGCAGTCGGGAAGCAGGTGTGATCTGGCTGCTTGTATCAGCTTGAGTCCTGTTTTACAGCTGGAATTCCCAACTTGAATGGAACAAAATTATTAATTTTACCCAATTACTGCAGCAGTAACATGAGCAGCTCCATTACACCCCTGCCCGAAGTGTATATAGAAATCATGTGCTCACAATCCGTGCTTTAGACACTTTACCCATTCCCAATCTCTAGGAGATTCCCACAGCTTTTCTGTTATCCCCTCTGTACATTAGGTCATTGACGCACTGTATAGAGGTTCAGGAACTCTCTTTACTAGACTTGTGTGTCTTAACCCTTTAATTGCCACCAGTATCTAATTGCTTTGGTTGGGATACTTGCCAGCATCATACTTTGTATCGTACTGGGATAAACTGGTACTTGTTGTACAACTTCAACTTGTGATAGAAACTAGGGATCGTTGCAGTGAGTTGCCCTTTAGACGAGAGCTGTGATGGTGAACCTTGGCATTGTAGAAGTTTAGGACCTAAAGCTTTTCCCAGCTTGATCCAGCATACCCCACATGACTGACATGTTGACGGACCAGTAGCGGAGATCATTTGATGGAGCTACAGCTTAACATAGTACCATAGAATGTGTCGGCAAGATAAGAACCATTCGGCCCATCTATTCTGCCCAAGCTCCATGAGTGGTGGTTTATTTAGGAAGCATGCCTAAGGAGCACCCAGCACCCATATTACTTGCTCCAATTCTATATTTGTAGCATACTGATTTAGTTAAAGGGGAGCTGGAGACAAGAGCAAAGAGTTTCTATCCCATTTCTCGTTTGGGAATTCAGAGAGAGAAACATGGATGGAGCATAAAAAGGAAAGACTCTCTCCTCATGGGGAAAAAAAGATAACATGCGGTTTTAGTCTTTCCTGGTATACATATTCTATGGTGCTCGGTCATGGAATATGTAGTTCCTTGAAATCAGTAGTGCCAAGGTTAGCCATCGCTACCTTCACCTATGTAAATCCAGTTTTTGTGATAAAATGAGGTTGCGCTGTTTTTAGCAGTGCTTGTGAGTTAATTTAGGTCATTCTACACATATGCTTCTCTGAACTCAATATGAGACAGTACTCCAGATGAGATCTAACCTTTGATCTAAGATATTTTTCACATAGTAAATTCTCTTTCTATTCCACCTTGTCATCCTGCCTGCTTTCTCACACAAAGTCTCTTTTTGCCAAAGTACACTTTGCCAAAGAGATGTCAACAAAGCATCTTTGGATCAAAATCGCGTTTGATCTATATATTTGAGAACCAATTTGGCCAGCGAATGTATGGATCAAATTGTTTGTTCTTTTTAAGTGCGCCCAGGCTTTGATTGCCTGGCAGGTGCATTTTTAAAAGGCTTCCTGAAGATTTCTTTTGTGATGAGATTACAAACAAAGAAAGTCGTTTGTTCAGGAAAGAGGGGCTTGGTGGGGGGGGGGGGGGGGGGGGGGGGGGATGGGGCTTGTGTTTTTAAGATTTCTAAACGTTGTGTGGCTCAAATACAGCATTGCCAGCTCTGCAGGACATTATGACCCAGATTCTCTCATTTCCTAGGAAAGTAAAGGTCACAGATTCCATGAGAAGAGTAAAAAACAAAAAAATGCAAAACAGACCCCTTGTCCATTTGTCAAAAACACTGGTTAAAAAAATAACTGGACTTGATATGTGTTGGTTCAGTCATGGCTTAATCCAAGCACTTTTCTTCTTGTGAGGTCAGAGAGAGGTGGAAAACTGAAGGTAGCGATGAAAGTGCTTCGGTGATTACAGGGATAAGAAAAATGTCGGCGTGCTAAGCGAGTCACAGGCTCCAAAATTATAAATATACAAAAGAAAGTGTCAGCATGCCACAAATACAGTGTGATTGGCTGTACAATGTATACAAAAAACAAAACCCAAAAAAAGCATAGACAGTTTTTTTTTTAGTATAAAGTCTTCAGAGAGTACAGTTTCCCCGGACAGTGGATAAAAATGTACTATCACAATAGCTACAAACATATAAAAAATAAACAAAACTCACACATAAAAAAATAAATAAACACAGAAAATAAAAGTTAATACAAACAGTCCGGAGGAGAGTTCGGGATGCAACTTATCAGTGGTCGAAGAAACCTGACACGTTTCACCATGTAAGCTATTTCAGAGGTGAAATGTAAGCGACATGTGAAGATAACATGAATAGGGAAGATAATGTAAAGGTACAGATGTAAAGTCCAATAACCTAGAATAATGACACTAACGATATATTCAATTAATATCTTAATGTCTCATTTACAGCTTGAATTAAGTGACATTGGGGAAAATGCAGTACTAACACATGGTCCATGAAGATAAGAGGTTTTCTACTTACAGATATGCATAGAGCACCATGGCTCCATTCCACTGTGCCCCCCCCCCCCCCCCCCCCGGAACACATACTCAGTACCAGCTCCTCCCATCCTGCTCATCCCAGCTCCTCCTTTAATATTCATTATTTAAAGTTTTTTTTTTAAGTGTGTGCCTGGGATATAGACATTATTTAGGTTTTATCAGTGTATTTTTTTATAATGTAAACACAGGATACGGTTTGTAACTTAGTAAGTATTAAAACACATGAATTAGTCACTGACTCCTCCCCTTTCTGAGACCTAGAACACCCCCAAGGTGCCACAAAAATCTCAGTGCTAAATCCATCTGCACAGAGACATTTAAAACCAATTTATACCAGTATATGCATTTCCATGCAATTATTCTAACCCAATTTATTTTGTATATATGTGTATTCTTTACATTCACAGCATACACAATGTTTAGGTGGCAGGGTCTCTTTAGACAGGCGTGTAGATATGGTTGCCACCTGGCCGGTATTTTACCAGCAGGCCGGTAAAAAATTGGCATCAGGCCAATGTTAAGTCTATGGAGACAGTACCAAGGCCGGTATTTTTCTGAAGGTGGCAACCCTATCTATAGAGTGCTCCTCGCAGTGCCCGCACCTACTGAGAAATCAGTATAACAATATTATGATTAAATCAATGGCTTCAGCCATGTCATTTTCTGTTCTATAAGCTGCCAATCTGAATAACGTTGGATTTGTGTGCAAGCAGCCTTGTTGCAATACATCTCCATAGCTCCACGTGCAATTTCTATTTCTGTAACTCTCAGCCAAACATGTTGCCAACAGCTAGACAAGCAATAAACTAAGGAACATAGCATGTGTCGGCAGATAAGAACCATTCGGCCCGTCTAGTCTGCCCAGTTTTCTAAATACTTTTACTAGTTTTTATTCTTTTAAATGAACTCTCCTCCTTTACTGCGTTGATTCCCTTTACTACATTAAAGACAGAGAGGGAAGAGGAACATGAGGCCCATCTGCTATTTTAGTAATGACTGATTAGTCGTTGGCCATATTTAAGGAGAAATTGAGACATATGTTTGAATCTGCTGAACTATATTCCTACAGAGCTGTATTTTCCTCTAGATTAGTATTTTCTAGATCCATAGCAGATTATAATAGCTGAGCAACCAGTAGATGCATAGGTTCAGATAATGAATAAAGGGTCTACCCAACATAGACTGGTCGGGCCCGACATGGATTTGGCAAAGTAGCCAGATTTTCGAAATGTTATGGCATTCGGCTCTTTTATCTGAAGCAACGCATTTCGCTATGAAAACCATAGATTTTCAGCTAATCAAAATGCTCCGATCATCCCTGTACACGCTCAAATTCAGGAAATAAAGACAAAATTCACTCACAGCAATTCTCCAGATTTTAGTGAGAGAATTCAACCTTAAAGGGACAGTCTAGTCCCCAAACTCACTTTGGTGCAAGATGAAGATCACTGCTTGTATAGTACACAGTCTTTTATCCCTGTATGATCTGATGCAGGCATTCTGCATAAATCACGTGTTTAATATTTGACTCAAGCCCTCCCCAGTGATTACTCTGCATGTTTACTGCAGGTGCGGCAGCACTGATTACCGTATTTGCTCGATTATAAGACGACCATGATTATAAGATGACCCCCCAAACTTTGGATATTCCATTAGGAAAAAAAATAAAAGCCTGAATATAAGACTACCCTATAGGAAAAAAGTTCAACTTGTATATATTCATATGTAAATTGCTTTTTTAATAAAAAATTATGATATCAAAAAATGTATTTCTAGTTTTTATTTCTTTTTATGTGCCAATGCTGCCTTTCTCTTTCCCTTGCCCCCATTTTTCTCTCTCTCCCCCCTCCCCTTGTCTGTCTCTTAACCCCCTCACTCCCCTTGTCTCTGTCTCTTAACCCCTTCCCTCCCCTTTTATCTGTCTCTTAACCCCCTCACTCCCCTTGTCTCTGTCTCTTAACCCCTTCCCTCCCCTTGTCTCTGTCTCTTAACCCCCTCACTCCCCTTGTCTCTGTCTCTTAACCCCTTCCCTCCCCTTGTCTCTGTCTCTTAACCCCCTCACTCCCCTTGTCTCTGTCTCTTAACCCCTTCCCTCCCCTTGTCTCTGTCTCTTAACCCCCTCCCTCCCCTTGACTCTGTCTCTGCCCCCCTCCCTCCCCCTGTCTCTCTGTCCCCCCTGTCTCTCTGTCCCCCTCCCTCCCTCCCCCCCTGTCTCTCTGCCCCCCTCCCTCCCTCCCCCTGTCTCTCTGCCCCCCCTCCCTCCCTTCCCCTTACCTTGATCCCTGGTGGCTAGTGGGGGCAGCCGGGGGATGTCTGCACGATACTTGCAGACATCCTCCATGCTGCCCGACACGGCAGTCTATTATGACGGACAGCTGTCCGTCATAATAGTCTGCCGTGTCGGGCAGCATGGAGGATATCTGCACGTATAGTGCAGACATCCCCCAGCTGCCCGATTGTCCCTGGTGCCTAGTGGGGCAGCAGAGGAAGTCTGCGCGGTGAGCGCAGACCTCCCCTGCTGCCGCCCGGCACGCTCGCCGGGACTTCACAGAAGCCCCGGCGGTCGTGCCGGGCGGAAGCAGGGGAGTCTGCGCTCGTTGCGCAGACATCCCCTGCTGCTAGAGAGGGGGATCCAGGTCCCCTGCAGCACTGCTGGGGACCTGGATCCATGTCTTATAATCTGACCTCAATTTGAGGTCAGATTATAAGAAGACCTCGATTATAAGACGAGGGGTAGCTTTCAGATTTTTTTTTCTGAAAAAAACCTTGTCTTATAATCGAGCAAATACGGTATATAGACACTGAGGATATAACGTTTTGTTTCATATAGTCACTTCCTGTCCTCCTCAAATTGAGTCTATTGAGTGGCCTATGGGTGACCTTGCTCTTGTACACAGTAGGATCTCTTAACAGTGCAACACATTGTCTGATGACATCACTAGAGAGACAGGGAATTCCATTCATTTGAATGTCATTATTCTCATTGGTTCCTGCAGCATAGGAAAAAAAAGGAAATTACTTTTGCTCATCTAGCGTGGGCAGCAGTGCTGTATTTACCGCGAGGCATCCTAGGCGGATGCCTATGGCGGCAAATTTTGGGGGGCGGCAGCGCCCCCCAGCACTGAAAAAAAAAAAAATGTACAAAAAAAAAATGTAAAAAAAAGACCGCTCTTACAGGCAGAGACGGAGGTGAGAAGGGATCGGAAGATCCCCCCTCACCAACGCTCTGCTTGCCAGGCTGCACGGGGAGCCGAACAGGCAGCACAGAGAAACCTCCGTGCTGCCTGTTCGGCTCCCCGTGCAGTGTGCCGACACGGAAGTCCCGACAGTCACGTGACCGGCGCGGTGACGTCATACGCGCGCCCGGTCACGTGACCTGTCGGCACAATCGCCGGGAAGCCGAACAGCATGGAGGGACCATGCTGCCTGCCACCAGGGAAAGGTAAGTGCTGATGGGAGACTGTGTGTGTGTGTGTGTGTGTGTGTGTGTGTGTGTGACTGAGTGTGATGGGAGTCAGAATGTGTGTGATGGGAGACAGTGTGTGTTATGGGAGTCAGAGTGTGTGTGATAGGAGACAGTGTGTGTGACTGAGTGTGATGGGAGTCAGAGTGTGTGTGATGGGAGACAGTGTGTGTGATGGGAGTCAGAGTGTGTGTGATGGGAGACAGTGTGTGTGACTGAGTGTGATGGGAGTCAGAGTGGGTGTGATGGGAGACTGTGTGTGACTGAGTGTGATGGGAGTCAGAGTGTGTGTGATGGGAGACTGTGTGTGACTGAGTGTGATGGGAGTCAGAGTGTGTGTGATGGGAGACAGTGTGTGTGACTGAGTGTGATGGGAGTCAGAGTGTGTGTGATGGGAGACTGTGTGTGACTGAGTGTGATGGGAGTCAGAGTGTGTGTGATGGGAGACTGTGTGTGACTGAGTGTGATGGGAGTCAGAGTGTGTGTGATGGGAGACAGTGTGTGTGATGGGAGACTGTGTGTGACTGAGTGTGATGGGAGTCGGAGTGTGTGTGACTGAGTGTGATGGGAGTCAGAGTGTGATGGGAGTCAGAGTGTGTGTGATGGGAGACAGTGTGTGTGACTGAGTGTGATGGGAGTCAGAGTGTGTGTGATGGGAGACTGTGTGTGTGACTGAGTGTGATGGGAGTCGGAGTGTATGTGACTCAGTGTGATGGGAGTCAGAGTGTGATGGGAGTCAGAGTGTGATGAGAGTCAGAGTGTGTTTGATGGGAGACAGTGTGTGTGACTGAGTGTGATGGGAGTCGGAGTGTGCGTGATGGGAGTAGGAGTGTGTGACTGAGTGTGATGGGAGTAGGAGTGTGTGACTGAGTGTGATGGGAGTGTGAGCTTGATGTGAGTCTGAATGATGGGGCATGTCTTAGGTGTGTAACGTGGGTGTGCAGCTTGGGTAGGGGGGTGCCCGGATTTTGTCTGCCTAGGGCAGCACAAAATCAAGATACACCACTGGTGGGCAGTCCTTGTTTCTTGCAAACTGCTGTAATTTCACAATTTCTTCTAGCTGTAAGTATTTTATATTTTAAGCAATGTAATATGTAAGACATGCATTTTAGTACTTTGAAAACATTAATTTGCATTAATATTTGGAAGATGCATATGGGAACCAGACAGTCGCTTTAAAGGCCTCAAAAGCACACTGCAGATAATTTAAAATGTTTTTTTTTTTCTTATGGAAATGGCTGCATATATGCCCTAATATAAGGCCAAAGTAGCTATACTTCAATATCTGCTGTATTGGCCTTAATGTTGCAATTCGTTTGTAAATTCCCTGCAATGCCCGTATGCAGCCTTGAATGTGCTATCAGTTTGCAAAGCTGTAACTCTGTCTGAACATATTTAAATGCTTTCCAGATTTGCCTAAAAAAAAATAAAAAGCTAACATTTTAACTTGTCTCCAAGGTGGCAATCATAACACAAAAACAAACGTTTCATGGCAGTTTCTTTTCTGCGCATGTTTTATTACATCCCGTTTCCTTATCCCTGGCCTCTAAGCCTTATTTATGCACGCTCTTATTATAATTTGGCCCTGCACACCTGCACTTCATTAGAAATAGCTGTCAGTAAACCAGACAGAATATCTATTCGCACATTGCATTCGTAAGAAAATCACTGCCCTTTGTACAATCCCCGTGTTTATAAATTTCAAGGCCTTTCTTTCCCCTAATGATGGATGTGCTAATGATTGGCGAGGCTCTCCCTAATGGATGGTTCAGCCACGGAACTTTAAAGTCCCTGTGGCTCTGGCCCAACATCCACTGATACCACCACAGGAACGACCCCTTTGGTGCTGGAAATGTAGTCTCCAAGGGCGGAGTTTACTGGAAAAAGATTTGTCAAAATGAATCTTCATTTGTTTGGTCAATAATATCCCCCGCAGTTTGCAGACAATGGGACATCCAAAGATTGAACAATACTTAATGACGGGGATCCTGTTTGCCTTGTCAGGTCACAATCGGTTAAAAAGAGGAACCATTCATTTCACACCAATGTCAATAACTCCCCCTACAGCATCCTTGACCCCAACCCCCTGCTAATCACTGACTGCTAACAGCCAAAATCCTGGGGTAAGAACAAGAAAAACCCTAAATTGGAACAATCTTCCAAAAGACCCGCTGTTATAGATATAAAACCCTCTCCTGAGTGCTTTCTTCAGTTTTTAATCTAAATTACAGTTAACCCTTTCGGATTACTGGGAGGATGCTCTGCACTGCAAATAGATACTGATGAATCGGTAGGAATTTGGGATAATAGATGTATTATTGTTCGTCATCTAATCTCTTCCATCCTGCCTTCTGCCATGTCCCTATAACACTTTATTTTCACCCCAGCATCCCTGACGTCTTCTCTCGCCAGTCTCTTACCGCTACCCTTTGCTTCCTCATGGCGTGACCATGATGTCCTTCATCAATGACCCACTCATGACATGTCCCTCATCCTCTTTCATTTCTATACTGTGTCTTTCCAGTGTCCAGGAATGTGGTTACCTATATACGTTTCTCTATTAAGCACAAATGATCCCAATACAGCCTAGACCTCTAGCATTTTTATTAGAAGAGACTGTATAGACATCAGATATCTGATATATTGCTAATATTTGTAATGGAACAAACTAGCCCCTTTCAGAATGGCCTCCATAGTCTTAGTGGAAGAAGAATGAACCAGAAAGAATGAACTTCCTATAGTTTATCCTTGTATTGTGCCTTGGGTTTGGAAAGATTGGGAATGAGACATATGAGTGGCATATGTCTCATTCCCAATCTTTCCAAACCCAATGATATATATATATATAGAATATTTTTCTACATTTCTTCTTTCAGGAATGAGCTGACTCTACCTAGCAGATCTCTTGCAGCATTGTGTCTTATTGCAATCAAGCAATTAAACACAGAATATCCTAATGAAATGATTGCAATGTCTTATTCAGAAAGTGTGTAGAGATGGTATTATGAGTCATTTTACTCTGATTGCTTGTCCCCTGATTCCTGTCTGCACCAACAGGGCATAGAACTAATGATTAGCTGCTCGTTAAGTCATGCAAGTAGTGCTTTATGCTGATTCCCTGCATTACTGGAGAGTTTGGAGCAAGAGAGCACATATGTGTCCAACCTTTGATCCTCCTGGATTGATTAAAGGCATCTAAACTGTGCCTTTGATAAAAGGGTATTTTAAGTCCACAATTTTTTTTTTTTTTTTTTTAAAACAGTGTTTCCTGTGTCTCAGGCTTTTAACTCTTAGAGAAAAGATGAGACTTAAGGTAGTTTCTTCTTTTTCGAAGATTCAAATTGACAAAGACCTTGTGTCTTCTTCCCAGGTCAAAGGGATCCACAATCCACTCAAATGGCTTCCATGGATCTCCAATCTTGGAGAGAGAACATGATAAGAATATATTTTAATCTAATAAAAATAAAAAATACTTCTTATGCTAATCAACACACTTGTAAGTGATAAAATGTCTGTCCTGCAAATGGTGGGCTCCTGGTGCAGCTTTAGTAAATAGATCCAAATGTGTCAAAGATCTGGAAGCTTAAAACTTGCAAACCATCAACAGACGCAAGTCAAAATGGGGGGTCTAAAGCCAAACATGTGAGATCATAGTCCTGTCATGTAACAAACATCCATATATGGGTAGATGGCAGCATTCAATGCAATGCATGGCCGCTTACCAAGACGCTTCTCTGTCAAAAGAGCTAGTTATTGGATCATTCAGTTATTTCTTAGTTAAAAGAATTTGATTGCAAGCTCTGTGGGATATGTAGGTAGATGGCAGCAAAGAATGCAATGCATGGCCACTTACCAAGATGATTCTCTATCACAAGAGTTAGTTATTGGTTCATTCCGTTATTTCTTAGTTAAAATAGTTTGAGTGTAAGCTCTGTGGGACAACCGTTACCTGTACCTTGAGTATTGTTTGAGTGGCACTGAGCCAGTGATACTTTATTAGATCTCAAATAAATTAGCTTATTCCTCACAGCCCGTACCAGCTACATCATTGGCGGACACACCAGCCCAACTGCTTAGGTGTCAGCAATTGAGCAAAGTACATCGGCTATGTTAAAGCATACTCAATAAGAGCTTAATTCTACCGGGGCTGCTCTCAAGTTAGAAAGCAGATGGGAACGCGGGTGAGGGCTTGGGTTGACTGAATTTAGCAGAGCTTTGCTTTAGATCTTCCTTCATCCGCTTGATTACAAATATTTTTAGAGCTTGATCCCTCATTAATGTGTTTCAAACCTCCTTTTATTATTATATCATCATTTTGAATTGCAATTCTTCAATGAAAGAATATAAATAAAATACCTTACTGAGACCTCTCTGCTCTGTACGGCACTATCAGCGGGCGGACATGTTGTTTAGAATCTTGGATCAGATCTTCCTTTATGCAAGAGGCTGCATTTTTTTTTTAAGGTGCCGATATAATTTTTTTTTTTTTTGCTGCCATAATTGCCAATTTGTCGGGACAGCCCCGTAACATTCAAAGTCCAGGGAAATGCTTACGAAATCTGGGACTGCCCCGGGAAAAACGGGATAGCTGGCTACTATAACATGCATTCAGCAAATATTTAGCTGAGTCTAGTTACCCCAAGTTTGAACCCATTCCTTGAGGGCAGCCATATTTTGGTGCTTTGTTCTCCGATAAAGTAAGCTTTCATTTGGTTCTATGTGCCAGGACCGATCCTGCTTTTAATCAAAGCTGAGTTTTCTTCTCACGGTTCCTTGCACTTGTTAGAATATCCAGCGGTTGCGGGGGAATGTTCAGAGACTGCATTTAGACATTGGCGTGTATGCCCTTCCATTCTCACACAAGAACATCAGAACTCAAGGGAACGTCAATGTGCTTCATATCTTCAAACTACAGAGAGCAATGGTTTAAAATAAAATAAATGGAAAATTGTACTATTAAAAAAGCATTACTGGTATTTCACCCGAGCTGGGACTCATTTACTGGCTGTGTATTTGTAACCTCTGAGGTACATTTATAATACAATTTTCTAGATGGACAAAGGTTAGAAACACATAATTATTATTTGCAGCTACAAATGTACAATGGTGCTGAGGTCTTTGTCTAGCAAGGCTAACTTGTTGACAGATTCTATAGGGCAGTCACATTGATACAATGATGGGATGTTATATCCTACCTAAACCCGGAAAGACCATGTATTTTAAATATTTTTCTGACTTTTATTTCACGAGATAACAAGTTGTTTTCTTGAGATAAATGAGAAAGCAAATTGTTATCTTTTGAGAAAACAACTTGTTATATTGAGAAAACAAGTCCGAAAAATATTAAAAATACATGGCCTCTCTGGGCTTCCATAATATACAGTGTAACTTGTGGCATTAACTGTCTCTCTTTCTTGATTTGTCCTAACATTTCTCTACAAAGTTTCTCTTAAAAAGGGATGATGTCTTAAAAAAACAAAAACAAATTGGCAAAAGGTAAATAGAAGTAATTTATAGTAATTAAAACAATTTGGGGGGGGATCTGTATTACACTAAAACTATTTAATAACAATCCCAACTGGGCATAAATTGAATAGTACAATAATAATAGTTTGGTATTGTCCCTTTAAGGCCTTCAGCATTATTAGCTGTGATGGGTGCTGTCAGCATTGATCTTTTCTACCAAACTCGGTTAAATGGAAAGAATCCCTCCGGCCAGCATTGGCTAAATCCTAGTAACCAGACCTAGTAACCAGAATGCCGCATTCTTAATTCATCTTCTGGTGCCAAACGTGTAATCGGTTGTGGATGAATCACTATTGAAGTATGGATTCCTGGCTCCCAAATCAAGCATATTGGCTTCTAACACTGTACGTCTGGCTCCCAGATTCCACATACATTTGTCCAACTCTATAGGCAGCCATGCCCTATCTTGCAGGCTAAATCTAACAATACAGCAGAGTTTTCCATGAAGCTGTCTTGTTGATGGTTATAGGATATCTGCGTTTGGCTCCTGTGATATCATCTGATAAATCCCCCCTTACTCCCACTAAATTAGCCACGTTCAATATGAAGATTCTCTGGCCGGACTCATGGAAATTGATGGATTTTTTGCTGTGTTTATTTCACTTTGTCATTACCGAGATCTTTTATGAAAATTATTCATTTTGGGAAAAAAGTATATTTTGATGTAATTATTGCTAACAGAGTCTCGGTTTCAATTATATAACTGTGATTGATTTTTTTGACTAATTAAATGCACCAAAAATAGCTAGAAAATATGGAAACTATTTGAAATAAATAAAAGTCATGTGGACATATTCCTTATGGTCTGTATTTACTAAAGTTTAACTTAGAGCATTTTATGATATAAAAAGAATATCACTTGGAAAGGCTTAAAATAACTCACAAGAAAAAAACTAAACCACACTGGCATCCAAGCACTCATACCATGTACAGACACATACATAACATGCACAGACACAAACACACATAACATGCACAGAAACAAACACACCTATCATGCACAGACACACAAACACACATATCATGCAGAGACACACAAACACACAAAACATGCACAGACACAAACACACATATCATGCAGAGACACACAAACACACATAACATGCACAGACACAAACACACCTCTCATGCACAGACACACAAACACACATACAATGCACAGACACACAAACACACAAAACATGCACACACACAAACACACATATCATGCAGAGACACACAAACACACATAACATGCACAGACACACAAACACACATACCATGCACAGACACACAAACACACAAAACATGCACAGACACAGACATATCGTGCAGAGACACACAAACACCCATAACATGCAAAAACACACATACCATGCACAGACACACAAACACACATACCATGCACAGACACACAAACACACATATCATGCACAGACACACAAACACACATCCCATGCAAAGACACACGAACACACATACCATGCACAGACACACAAATGCACATACCATGCACAGACACACAAACACACATATCATGCACAGATACACAAATACACATACCATGCACAGACACACAAACACACATACCATGCACAGACAAACAAACACACATACCATGCACAGACACACAAATGCACATACCATGCACAGACACACAAACACACATACCATGCAGAGACACACAAACACACATATCATGCACAGACACACAAACACACATACCATGCAGAGACACACAAACACACATACCATGCACAGACACACAAACACACATACCATGCAGAGACACACAAACACACATACCATGCACAGACACACAAACACACATACCATGCAGAGACACACAAACTCACATACCATGCACAGACACACAAATGCATGTACCATGCACAGGCACGCAGATACATATACCATGCACAGACACATAAATACATATACCATGCACAGACAAACAAAAACATGTGAGAATATAAACATAGCTACAGAAACAGCACATGAGCAGACAAGCAAACACTAACAGGATTCACTATTATGCACTAACATGTGGCATTGGGACACATTGGGACAAGGTCGGACTGGTGTTGTGCAAGTGTTACACTCATTTTTATTATTTTAGCCCAGTGCAAGAGTCATTATTACCATGTGTTGGCTTGGTTCCTGAGCTCAAGTTGGCCAGCAAGTGTGAACTAGTAAGACCTCATACTGGCCTACTGAGAGAAGAGGATGTGTCTAACCATCCCTGGAGACTGAGGATGCAGCTGTAGAGAATACATATAAATACACTGAAATAATGAGGATAGCAAATGTTAAATATAAAACATTTATTTTCAATTTCCATGTGTCTTTCCAATTATCAGTAAACAAACAACTGTGTTTATATAAACAAAAAAGATACATTTACAGATCAGCTACAAAAAAAATAAACATTAAAAAAACAATAGTACAAATAATTTTTCTAATGACTTACTTGTATTCTTTTGACACTGGCTTGGATACATGTTCATTAAATAAAGAAATGCATACGCAACAGGATACTCCTAATTATGGACAGGCAGAGAAACATTCTGGAGCTGAGATAAGGGGGCTTTAATAATTCAGCTGAATTTTGAAATTCCCTATCCATTTCTCTAAAATCCTCTCTGACTCATTTCACTGACTTAAAGAATAGCTAAGATTTTTTTAACCCCTGTTTAGAGATAGAGACAGTTTACTCTAGGCTCTGCCTCAGACTTGAGGCAGAGCCAGTCAGTAAGCTTGTGTCAACACGTGCACAGTCAATCATTGAGGGGACTCATACCCACTCATCTGTTCGAGGTCTGCATGGAGCGGGGTCTGTATCTGCTAGTGCAGAGATAGACCCTCGTTTTTTACATATAAGCCACAGACGGGACTTAGTTAAAGTCCTACAAGAGGGAGATCAGACTGGGCTCCCTGATTCCCAGGATAAAAGAACCTGCCATTTCATCCTCTAGTGGTACTACATTTTTCAGTTGTGCTTCTATATTAGAACAACTGAGAAATAAAGTTTCGATGTACAATGTATAAGGACAAACCTGGTGAGTTCTACCTGCTAGATCACATATGGTCCAGCATAATGCATGGTTTCATTTTTCAATATTGAGAATAGTCTCCTGTGTCTAACGCCACCAAGTCAGACTCACAGTAATGAGAGAGACTTTGATCTCTTTTATTCTTTTCTAACCTTTTTTTTCCCCTTTTGTTGCCACTTATCTGGCTGTACAATCTCACTGCAAATGCCTTATCTTTGCAGTCCACCTGGGGAATAATATAGCATGTACAGGGAGTGCAGAATTATTAGGCAAATGAGTATTTTGACCACATCATCCTCTTTATGCATGTTGTCTTATTCCAAGCTGTATAGGCTCGAAAGCCTACTACCAATTAAGCATATTAGGTGATGTGCATCTCTGTAATGAGAAGGGGTGTGGTCTAATGACATCAACACCCTATATCAGGTGTGCATAATTATTAGGCAACTTCCTTTCCTTTGGCAAAATGGGTCAAAAGAAGGACTTGACAGGCTCAGAAAAGTCAAAAATAGTGAGATATCTTGCAGAGGGATGCAGCACTCTTAAAATTGCAAAGCTTCTGAAGCGTGATCATCGAACAATCAAGCGTTTCATTCAAAATAGTCAACAGGGTCGCAAGAAGCGTGTGGAAAAACCAAGGCACAAAATAACTGCCCATGAACTGAGAAAAGTCAAGCGTGCAGCTGCCACGATGCCACTTGCCACCAGTTTGGCCATATTTCAGAGCTGCAACATCACTGGAGTGCCCAAAAGCACAAGGTGTGCAATACTCAGAGACATGGCCAAGGTAAGAAAGGCTGAAAGACGACCACCACTGAACAAGACACACAAGCTGAAACGTCAAGACTGGGCCAAGAAATATCTCAAGACTGATTTTTCTAAGGTTTTATGGACTGATGAAATGAGAGTGAGTCTTGATTGGCCAGATGGATGGGCCCGTGGCTGGATTGGTAAAGGGCAGAGAGCTCCAGTCCGACTCAGACGCCAGCAAGGTGGAGGTGGAGTACTGGTTTGGGCTGGTATCATCAAAGATGAGCTTGTGGGGCCTTTTCGGGTTGAGGATGGAGTCAAGCTCAACTCCCAGTCCTACTGCCAGTTCCTAGAAGACACCTTCTTCAAGCAGTGGCACAGGAAGAAGTCTGCATCCTTCAAGAAAAACATGATTTTCATGCAGAACAATGCTCCATCACACGCGTCCAAGTACTCCACAGCGTGGCTGGCAAGAAAGGGTATAAAAGAAGAAAATCTAATGACATGGCTTCCTTGTTCACCTGATCTGAACCCCATTGAGAACCTGTGGTCCATCATCAAATGTGAGATTTACAAGGAGGGAAAACAGTACACCTCTCTGAACAGTGTCTGGGAGGCTGTGGTTGCTGCTGCACGCAATGTTGATGGTGAACAGATCAAAACACTGACAGAATCCATTATGGCAGGCTTTTGAGTGTCCTTGCAAAGAAAGGTGGCTATATTGGTCACTGATTTGTTTTTGTTTTGTTTTTGAATGTCAGAAATGTATATTTGTGAATGTTGAGATGTTTTATTGGTTTCACTGGTAAAAATAAATAATTGAAATGGGTATATATTTGTTTTTTGTTAAGTTGCCTAATAATTATGCACAGTAATAGTCACCTGCACACACAGATATCCCCCTAAAATAGCTAAAACTAAAAACAAACTAAAAACTACTTCCAAAAATATTCAGCTTTGATATTAATGAGTTTTTTGGGTTCATTGAGAACATGGTTGTTGTTCAATAATAAAATTAATCCTCAAAAATACAACTTGCCTAATAATTCTGCACTCCCTGTATTTCCATACCATGTTGCTTATTATTAAGATTATTATATGTACAACATGCATGTGTATATACTATGTCATAGTTACTATTTCTGAAAAAAGCTGCTGTGAGGAACAGCTGTACTAGATCATTGTAGCGTCACCTAGATTGCAAGCACAGGGGGTCAGAAACTGGCAACTCACATTACACAGAGCCCTGCCAAGCTGGCCACACATACATTCTTCCTCCCCGCTGCTTATTAACAAATCCAGCTCTGGGTGGATGCACTCTATTTGCTAATCCTGTTTTTAATAAATCATTTAATTCCACACTGCAGCTGGACTATAAATTTAAATTAATCTTTCATCAGCTTTTTTTTTTTTTTTTTTTTAAGAAACATTGTTGCTTTTAAATAGTTTTAAAAG
The DNA here is from genome assembly GCA_036172795.1 of Pelodytes ibericus. Lineage (NCBI taxonomy): Eukaryota > Metazoa > Chordata > Amphibia > Anura > Pelodytidae > Pelodytes > Pelodytes ibericus. The sequence continues at coordinate 11,805,388 of CM069866.1, read as the reverse complement.
CGTGTAAAATAGTTTTCAGCCGCATGTGCCAATTTACGTTAATAGCTATATTGTTAAATGTATTCACGGAATAAAAAACATCACCATCCACATGGTGAAAGACTTAAATAATCTTTAAAACCAAGCACAATAAATAAAATCCCTGCAAAAAAAGGTTTCTTATGATGTGACTGCCATAGTACTACGGTAGATTCAATTGATCCAGGGATGCCGGCGGTGGACATCTACCATATTATCCTTGACACATTGTCTTTCACTGTCGGATATTTGAAGGGCTAGGGATTCAACTGATGTGCAAAAAAGACTGAAGGGAGTACTTCTGCTACTATCTTTTTTTACATAAACAGAGAGGGCCTTAACTAGCAGAGAAAGACCACCGATCCCTGCAGACACTGGACAGATGCGAACGGTGAGCCCTTGCTCTGAATGATTGTGGGTCGCTCACACTTTCTACACACACCAGTATCTAGATCACCTCTGCCTGAGAGTCAAAGACTGAGAGTTCAAGAGAAGGGACACTGCATTTTTAACTTTTGCTTCGTAAGTGTTAAAAAAAAAAAAGTTTAGTGTCCTTTTAATATTACCCTGGGCATTTTGTGTACTATTAAAGGTCCTAAATAGAGCTGTAATATTTTTAATTAAATATATATATCATGTCGTCACAGTCTAGCGATGACTTGGTGTTGTGCTCTTGCAGGGTAAGCAGTGTATACCAGGATCTGTAATTCTCTTAAACGATATACAATGAAGGCTTCTACCTCCTGTTTGAAGCCATCCGGCAATATATTGATACATTGGGGGTTATGCAGTTGCGCTATCTGCGTATGTGCCTACGCCCAACTATTTTTGGGCGCCTGTGCCGCTTCCTGGTTACGCCAGCACTCACTACCAATGTATAAAAAAGATCAGGTGCTTAAAAGTGCCTTATTAGTGGCACATTAGTAAACACTATTTGGTGCAGGGTCCTTCTCTCCCGCACTGCAGCATGTATCTGAAGCCATTCTTTACCAAGAATTAGAAAAACACTAAAGTCCTTGGCTAAGAGTTCCATGAGCTTTGGAGAAGGATACACAGCATTACAGCACATCGATTGATACATTGTCTATGCCCTCTCTCATCAGGACACGCCCTCGCTGTCGATGGGTTGGATCTCTAGCGGAGCCGCCAGTTAATGGGATTCTTTATCCCGTCGCTTGGTGGGATATCTGTGTGTGTTGCTTTCACTCTCTTTCTGGCCTGTGAAAAGCTGTTCTAGGTGAAATGTTAAAGTCCACGGGGTCGGGGTCAGGCACGCGAACACTGGAAAAGAACAGGAAACATACAATGAGCCCACAGATGGGAAAATGTCAAATGCTACAAAAATCTCTGTGTCCAACATCATTGTCCCAGTATAACCCCTTCACTTCCGTTCCACATGGAACAAGAGCGACAGAGATACACTGTATCGCCATGGGCGGACTGGGCCAGAAGCTGGTGTACTGGTCCAAACTCGGTATTAATGGGCAAATCGATACAGGCAGTTAAAGGCCTTCAATAATCCAGGAATTCATTCATGTCTGAGCTGTGACATGCTATTCTCTGTGTATGGCTAAGGAATGTGTTGATATCATGTTAATAACTTCATCCTTATATCTACAATTCATGTCTAGAGCTGGTGCAAGGTGTGTTCATCACTGGACATGTCCCCATCACCATTCAGACTTGTGAATCACATCCCGTAGTAAAAAGCATCTTCCTGGGTATTCTAAAAGGTCTAAAGTTCGAGAGCTGGAATACTGGACTTTTCAGGTCAAAACTGGACATCTGTCAATCCTATCTACAAAGGTTGTATCTTAGACTTGAAGAGCAGAGTTGTCAGCATCGTAGTTAGGGAGAGTTCTATCTACGGGCATCACAGAGCGGAAGTACTATTTACAAAGCTCTTTTTTGACCCAGCAGCGAAAGGTCAAGGTATTTCAGTCAAGAATGGATTCATCACCATTATGGTGTACTCATTACTCCCCTGAGGTTCTCAGAACTGTTCCTTATAAAGGGGAGTCGTCTAAAAGGTGTGTAAAACTGTCATTGTATGCTTGTGTATCCTCACTGGTACACCCCCCAGACTGTTGCCAGGTTTAATTGTATTACCCATTGTGTGAAAGTTAATCCCTTTAAGTGTATTGTTCCGTCTCTCCTGTTATCAAGATGTTACTGTATAAATGTACTGTCCTGTCTACAATAAACTGTTGTTCTTGTTTGTGACAAACCTTGGTAGCTGTGTCTACTTCTGGGGATCGCTATATTTTGATTGACGTCCTGGGGGTTGGCGAGGAAGCTGACACTCTTTTCCTAAGGACTTTGGCTGAGGAGATATTGAATCCCTTACAAAACGAAAATGAACATCAGGCTGCCTAGCCCCAATGTCAGTAATATGGGGGGGGGATTGCCATATTTTCAGCGTGAGGTTCTTCAGGATGCCTGACTGTAGTTATGGATCCTGCAAGAATATACAAGTCTGTTTGATCTGAAAAACTGGTCAACTCCTACCAGAGCCAATGGTCTGCTACCCTGACCTGAGTACAAAACTCTCCCCAGCTGTGTCCACCTCCGCTTCAGTATCAGCTCTTTATCTACCAAAGCACAATCCAAAAAGAAAGTGGCCTGATCATAATTTTCCTACAGGGCACCACAATTATGGAATAACTTCACGGACACCATCAAATCTTCACTAGTCTAAAATCCTTTACGAGATCTCTGTCCATATACCTCAATACAGAACCTAAAACCCTTCTTGATTATATTTCTCAATTCTTCGTATTCTGTGTTAAATTTGCACATTTGTATTTTTAAGAACACTTTGTTAAATATTGTTTTGTACCCAGTTGTAACAATGCAACGTTCGTGGACCCAGGACATACTTGAAAACGAGAGAAATCTCAATGTATCCTCCCTGGTAAAATACTTTTTAAAATAAATAAATATGTTACCCACATATCGCTCATTCCTCAGCCGTTATACGGTTAAATTACTGGACGTAATTCTTGCTCAGGCATTTACATAGCGGGAAAAGTCTATAAAACTGACACTCTTTCTATGTAAATTAAATTTGATCATTGGCGTGGGAGAGTGGGATAAACAGGATGCTAAGCCTCAAGGATAAAATTAATTTCTACACGGAAAATCCATGGAACGTCTTAAACCAGGCAGCTAGAATAACATAATGTTTTTTTTTTGTTACATAATGTTAATTAGCAAGTTGATGAACCTAGCAGACTACATGTATTTTGTACAGGTTCAAAGGCCTGGAATGTCATTTGTCGCCTCCCCTTAGATTTCTCTTGACATCAACTCAAGTCTCACGTGCGCCACATACAACACAGAGATGATGTATTTCTAAATTTACATATTTTTTTACTACATATTCAAGAGCCCCCAGAATTTGGAGGGGAAATTAATATTCCTTACAGTTGCCACTTGGGAAGACATCACCAGTCATACATTTCCTTGCTTGATTACAATGGCGCCTTCGCTTCCTCTGGAATACATTTTTTACAAAAATGGTCAAAAGTAGCATAATAATTTAAGTTGAAAAAAGACCTAAGTCCGTCAGTTCCAACCTGTCTACCTATCATTCCTGATTTTGATCCTAAAAAAAAGTAATAACAAAAAAACAATGATGCTATTCTGAAATTGCCGGTTAGGGAGAAAAAGTCCTTCTTGCAATCAGATCAAGAAGTTCTAAAATATTAATGTTTGTTCTATTATTGATAGCCCAGTAGGTCCTGTAATAAATAGTAGTATACTTTATACATGAGCATAAGGTCCATAGATGAGGGAGGTGTTCCCTTCGTTTACATTCCAAAAGGAAACATGATAAGTATAATTTAGAGTCCCCAATCAGGCCAAAGTGATAAATAGCTATATAGCCTATTATCACTCAAAAGTTGCCTTCTGACAATGATGTTAGAGGGTTTGTTAGTTATATAGACTTTGGGTGACTACATGTTTAAATTACTATCCCAAAGGATCAGAAGACAAGTCTCTTTTGAGAGACAGTAGATGGAGTTGACCTAGCTAACGTTCACCAAACCTTGACTTATCAGCCGCCTATAAAGTGTCAGGTTTGGAAATGTTGAGTTGCATTTTCCCAATTCATTCAAAAATCTCTGAGCTTTAGACACAGAGACCAATTTGGGGATTAGAAGTGGCGCAAATTACTCATATTTGGAGCTGACTTCTACTCGTCTTCCTTATGACGTGGCCTGTAAGAGCGTGGTAGTAATAATAATAATAATGCAATTCTGTATGTTCGCATACACAGTGGAATTAGGACATATTTATAAAAGCAATCAAAATATTACAGCTCAGTATATTATAAAGAGTGATTATCATTCCTGGTTGTTGAATCATATATAAAAAAAATACATAAAGGGAATCAACACTGTAAAGGAAGAGAGTAAATTTAAAAGAAGAAAAACGACCACAACTAGTGGACATAGTCTTAAATTAGGGTGTCAAAGATTTAAAAAGTAATATCAGGAAGTATTACTTTACTGAGAGGGCAGTGGATGTATGGAATAGCCTTCCAGCGGAAGTGGTAGAGGTAAACACAGTCAAGGATTTTAATCATGCGTGGGATAGGCACAAGGCTATCCTAGATATAAGATAGGGAACTGGGGACTAATAAAAGTATTACTTTACTGAGAGGGTAGTGGATGTATGGAATAGCCTTCCAGCGGAAGTGGTAGAGGTAAACACAGTGTAGGAGTTTAAGCATGCGTGGGATAGGCACAAGCCTATCCTAGATATAAGATAGGGAACTGGGGACTAATAAAAGTATTACTTTACTGAGAGGGTAGTGGATGTATGGAATAGCCTTCCAGCGGAAGTGGTAGAGGTAAACACAGTGAAGGAGTTTAAGCATGCATGGGATAGGCACAAGGCTAGATATAAGAGAGGGAACTGGGGACTAATAAAAGTATTTAGAAAATTGGGCAGACTCGAGGGGCCGATGGTTATTATCTGCCGGTGACACATTATATGTTTCTTTGTTTCATATATCCTTTGGTAGTAGAGATATTCTAAGAATAATAAGTATACATAGCCACCGGGGGTCAGTTATATACCTAGCATCAACAACCCTGAGCTCTGTCTGGCACCCTTGCATATTCAGACGGAATACTCTGCAGAGAGCTTTTTTTCCCTATGGATTTCTTTAAGTTTTTGCTTTTGGAATCATTGCTTTTATCACTTTTCCATAGTACCTGGTTAATATCACAAGAGCTACAAATTAACGAGCACTAGCTATGCCAGTAACATTGGTATGAAGCCTTCTGGAGACTCCCAGCCATGTAATGTAAAACCTTAAGTTGCACCTTGCAGGATATACAAATAGCATAATAAAGATATGCCCTGACTGTCAGGCAGCGTGAGAGCAGCGCTGGGAAATGAGACATGCTGATTGTTATTAGACTGGACAACGTGTGACAGCTCTTTGGTAAACATTTCCTGCGTTGGGTTCAGGTTACATGACCTCAGACTTGTACATTACTCTCTCACTCCAGCCGAGCCCAGCTGCGAGCTCCGAGATCGATGAGAACCCAAAACATTTTGCTTAGATATTACAAGTTGGATTACTTAATTGGAGTGTGGGTATATCCTGCGGCATTTGGGAGATCCTCTCCCCTGCTTGGTGGCAGGGGGACCAAAATGCCAACAGACACTGCTATTATCCATAAAAAGGGTGACAACGAAACACCAGGGGTTTTATTTGCTAAGTATTAGATAGGGGGGAATTGACAACCAAGTACTGTGCAAAATAAACCGATATGCCTTTTTTTTGGGGGGGGGGGGGGGGATGGGGGTTTGAGAATATTTTCTAAGTGGATATCTCAGCCTGGAACTCTGTTAGTTGCCTCATCCTGCCTTAAAACCAAAGTTCTAATGGTCACATGTTGTATTGCTGATACATATTTGTTGCCAAGTAGCTATGAATCTAATATGACTCCCCTTTGCAACTGCATTTTGTAATTGTGGATTAATTATTTCCAGGGAACAGTCTTTTTCATGTGCAATTTCTGTTAGGAGGGAGGGCTGGCAAGGGGGGCAAGGGGAAATCCCCCCCCCCCCCCCGACTGCTCTCTAGGGTTGCACCACATTTCACTTCTAAAATACCTAGTGCCCCAAACTTTCTATTCGATTGTCTTGTTTGTCTAGGAATCTCTGTACTTTATCTGCCAGTATATCTATCTTGCCAGTTTGTCTCTGTCTGTGTTGATAACGAGTTGCCCTCCCCCCCCCCCCCCCCCGGGCAAAAATTTGCCAGCCCTCCCTTGTTTTAACCATAATCCTCACAATATTATTATACTCATGTTGCTAAGCTTATTTTGCTAATATTAATTCACGGCCCCCAAATTGCCATTAAAGTTATTCATTGTTTGCATAGCTCAGAAACATAAATACTACATTTATGTGAGATTATTTTTTGTGTTTGGATTTAAAATAAAATATAATGATAATAATGTGTGCGCAGCTGTGCAGCCCCCCCCCCCCCCCCCAAAAAAAAGTGCTACAGCAAATTTTTTAAACGTTCGGAATATTTTAGCTGTTAAAACAAAAATGATTGAACTGAACAAACAATAAAAAAAATTTGAAAATAAAAAATAATCTTATTTATATCAGACTTAAATAAGAAATCCAAAACCTGGGTTTCTCTGACAATTATCTATGCATAACAAAAAAAGATAGATTTCTCAGATTATAAAATAGGGGCGAAGTAAGAGAACAGATATATTTGGCAAGTAAAAAATCCTCCTGGGCATAGATCAGTGCTTGGAAAGTATCCCCGAACTCCGAAAACAATTCCAGATCCCAGAAAAAAACACACACACTCCGCATCGTCATGGAGACCGGGGCGAGTGATAGACACAGGAGACAGATGGGAACCGATTGACGCTGGGAGAAAGAGTATCCCACAGCTGTGAGAATGGTACCATGTAACATCCAGAACTAGCCGGCGGACATCGTACAGGAAGGGCATGCAAACGCTGGAGTGATGGGAAGAGAGGGGGGGGGGGGGGTGGGGGCTTCGAGGAAGATATCTGTGAGCCTAAAGTAAATAAAACACATTAAAGCATGCTTTAAAGCAGTGAAGAAACCATAACGCCAGAGTGCTTGGCTATAACACACATTTTTTTTAAATGTCATCTTAGGGGCCCACACATCAAGATGCTGCTGACCTTTAATGACCAAAGGGAAAGTAAAAAAAAATATGTGTTTTTTTTTAAAGTAGAGGTTATGCAGTGATGCAGGCTGTAAAAAAAAAAAACACTTATTAGTGTGATGGTGTTGAAAATGCTTTATTGCATAAAAAAACATCTCCAGGGGTTTGATTAGTAATGATTCAAATTCATAGTCAAGGTATTAAAGGTCAGTTTTCACAGTGTGATATTATCCATATTACATCAGATTAAAGTCGGTGCACTAGGTATTACTTGGGAAAGTTTGTATCAGAGGTTTTTTTTTATTTGGGGGGGGGGGGGGGGGAGGGGAAGAGAACTGTCCTCGGACTTATCAAGGGCTATTCACTCTCTGTCTGCCTAAAATTGATTCTTGTATTTAACCCCTTATTGAGTGTACACATGACCAAGGTATACCTGATAATACATTCCCCCCACCAATAAAGAGACAGACAACTGAGTGGCTAGAAAGGTCGCAGTCTTTATTGAAATGCTGCAACATAAATTGACAGCTAAAATATAGCTGAAATAAGTAACGAATATTACTGTAAACCAAATATGGTTAAAACTTTATAAATAAATAAATAACCGGGCATATACAATTATATATATATACAAACATTATATACATATACATATATACCAACCAACACATGCTTTTATAACCATAAATATAAACAACATGAAACAATACTACTGAACCTTAGCGGTAGCGTGTGCCTTATCCTAGACCATCTAGGATCAGGACCCCGAGAATCTGGCGCAGGCGTACCACATGACTCACGGCTACTGACGTCCCTGTTTGCACAGTAGCCATGCCTCACTCCCCAGGGACAAGCCCATGGGGAGCCCGTGCAGCTAGCTTCCCACAGCTACTGCCCAACCGGGTTGGCCATACCCCAGATGACCAACCCCCTGCACAAGCGCCAAACCTCGGGGACCCCCGCTGCCACTTCCTTCTTCGTCACCTAGGGATGGGAGGGAGGGAACTTGTCATTTTACTTTAAACAGGAAATCATTTCTGTAAATCCTGCAATATATAGCCTAAGGCCATCCCCTCTATCCACTCATTGCCACCCCCCTGCCATGCCCTTATTGGGCTCTTGGCTTAACTGACAGGTGAGGGAAATGACAGGAAACCTTTGTCATGATGGCCTTACATATATTGCATTATTCCAGGCCAGAACTTGACCAAGGTATACCTGATAATACATTCCCCCCACCAATAAAGAGACAGACAACTGAGTGGCTAGAAAGGTCGCAGTCTTTATTGAAATGCTGCAACATAAATTGACAGCTAAAATATAGCTGAAATAAGTAACGAATATTACTGTAAACCAAATATGGTTAAAACTTTATAAATAAATAAATAACCGGGCATATACAATTATATATATATACAAACATTATATACATATACATATATACCAACCAACACATGCTTTTATAACCATAAATATAAACAACATGAAACAATACTACTGAACCTTAGCGGTAGCGTGTGCCTTATCCTAGACCATCTAGGATCAGGACCCCGAGAATCTGGCGCAGGCGTACCACATGACTCACGGCTACTGACGTCCCTGTTTGCACAGTAGCCATGCCTCACTCCCCAGGGACAAGCCCATGGGGAGCCCGTGCAGCTAGCTTCCCACAGCTACTGCCCAACCGGGTTGGCCATACCCCAGATGACCAACCCCCTGCACAAGCGCCAAACCTCGGGGACCCCCGCCATGGCCAATACGCGTGAACCCTTACACGTATAGGCTCCTCCAAACAGCTACCGCTTTCTCCAAACTGGTCTGGATCGCCAGGGTCCAAACATCCAGACCCACAGGGTTAAGATGGACCCCATCTCTCCTATATAAGGAAGCATCGGTCCCGTTAAGGTCAAGATGCCGAGCTACAATACCATTATTAAACACCAAAAAACGAGAGATGGTTCAGTTTCGTTTTTTACGAGCACGTTCAATGCCCTGAAGACTCTTCGCTCCACGCCATGACATCCTGGACACCATGTTAGCCCAAACGATAATCAACTCGGGATATTGGAGCCACAGTCGAAGCATGTCCACTCTCATATGACATATCAACTCCCTCAACGGAATGGAGCAGAGGTAATTGCCACCCAGATGTAGAACCAACACCTGAGGTGGGCCCCACCTGGCTACTGATTGGGATATCAGCTGCGGCATGGCAGCCTATCATAATCCCCTTACGCCTATCGAACGCACTTAGACTCCCACAGGACCTAGGCCCAAATGCTCGCCGTTGGGGCGTAATTCAGCCCTTTTGGCTGCCCAAAATTGAATGAATGCCCTAGTATCCAAGCTCTGCAAATCTAGCAACCTGCAAATGAATAATATAATCAGATAATTGAATTATCTCTCCGCCAGCCTTTATTTTCTCTTATTTTTTTATTTTTTATTTTTTATATTTTTTATTGCACTACTAGACAAAATTCAGACTAGGTGTGTTCCAATTTACGTATGAAATCTAGACGATTCACACCGCCCAATTAATTTCACCACCTCATCCCCTTATCCCCAGCATGCTGCGTCAGTGGCCGCCCCTATCCTAAATGAATGAGACCCAAACAGCAGTGGTTGCAAACCGAGCGCCAAGACACAGAGCTGACCCGACGCTGGGCAGTAACAAAGTGTGGCAGCCCGGTGGGCGTGCCTGGAGAAACTGACTAAAGCAAAATACCGGGCATGCAATATAACCAGGTAAAGCCACCATAGTGACTTTCAAACCACCCACACTGGTCTGTTTTGGACTTACGAATCATTGTACATATACTATCCTGTGCGCTTTGGACATCCTCCAACAAAATACCCCCGTGCCTGTTCTTTGTGGGGGAAACAAGTTTGCTGATTCTGAAGGCACCAACAAAAGCCCAGGAGAATGCCATGCTAAACAACGGAACCGCGCAACTTGACCTACAAATGGATGCCGAACTTGTGAGCAAGCGCAATAATAACTGATATGTCACTAGGTGCCCTGTTTTGGCCTGTTTATATCCCCTCCTATACCCCTTCAACGCCATTTTAACTAAAAACTCTTTGGTCAAATCAGGAAACCCACTAAATTTAAACCAGGCCACTATTGCAGACATTTTCCTATTAATGGCCGGCACAGAAATGTTGTCTGCAAACATTTGTCCGTTAAACCATAACCGAATAATGCTGACCCCGTCCACATCCAACGGACTGCCTGCAAATAGTAGGAAGGAACGCCACTGTTCCCACGCCTTTTTATACGCGGCCCATGTAGCAGGTACCAGAGATGGTGTATCAAAAAACTATTTTCCGTCCGCGATTTTCCAAATCCATTGGGGGACGGGAGTGGTTTCTCCGTCCACCCCGGGCACCAACAACCGTAACTGCTCCCCTTGATGCTGGGATAAAGAGTCAGCCACATCCTTCTGTATCCCGGGAACATGCACGACTTGCTCCAGAAAAGTCCTCCGTAGACAAATAAGGACCAGCTCCGTCAACAGGTGTATCACCGGGGGGGATGCAGCCGCCCCGTTGTTAATGGCTTGCACCACCCCCAAGCTGTCGCACCAAAACCTGACCTTCATGTTTTCCAACTGATGGCCCCATACTATCACTGAGACTATGATCGGGAATAGCTCCAGAAAGGCCAAGATTTTTTGTTAGATCAGACTGGAAAAAAAAAAAATGCCGAGGCCAAGAATCCCAACACCATTTGTGTTCGAAATTGGCCCCAAAACCCACCGCCCCAGAGGCGTCTGTCCAAAGATTCAATTCCTTGTTGGTAACTGCCCTATCAGGGATCAATGACCTCCCTTTAAATGTCCTAAGGAAAGAATCCCCAACTGCTAGGTCAGCCCTATGCTCATCCGTCAGTCGTATGTAATCATGCGGCGCCCGCACCCCTACTGTCGCTAGCGACAAACGCCTGCAAAAATTCTGCCCATAGGGATGATCCTGCAAGCAAAATTTAGCTTACCCAGAAGAGACTACAGTTGTCTAAGCTGTACTTTACGCGCTCTTTTTACAGCCGGCACAACCCTACGAGGTCAACCACTTTATCAAGGGGAAGGCGGCATTCCGTGGACATTCTATCCCCAAAAACGTTATGTGGTAGCTGGACCCACTGTCTTGTCGCTAGCCAATGGGACCCCAAATTGCTGCATCGTTTTCCAAGGCACAAGGAGAAGTCGGGTGGGCCAACACACAAAAAATCATCCAAGTAATGAATGACAGATGCCGCACCCGACTCCTCCCTGATCACCCATTCTAAAAATGAAATAAACATCTCGAACAGTGAGCATGATATCGCACATACCATTGGCAAACATTTGTCAACATAAATGCCACCTTCCCACTGACAACCCAGTAAATAAAAACAAGAAGGGTGTACCGATAAAAGCCTAAAGGCCGCCTCTATGCCAGTTTTTGCCATGAAGGCGCCCTGACCCATCCTGCGCACCCATCGGGTTGCCTGATAAAAAGAGGTGTATGACACTTTGCAAAGTTCATCGTCAATTCCGTCATTCACAGACCTGCCCCTTGCGAAGGACAGATGGTGGATAAGGCAGAACTTGCTCTGTTCCTTTTTGGGTACCACTCCAAGGGGAGATATACGCAATCCAGGAATTGGGAAGGACGAACATAGGCCATCCATCCTGACCAACAATACCTCTTTTTGCAACCTGTCAAACACCACTTCAGGAAATGCGCAGCTGATCTAAAAAATTTCGGCACAGGTAAAACCGAGTCGAGTTTTGCTGCGATAACAAAACCGTACAAGAAACCAGCCAGCAGCAAGGCAGCTGCCTCCTATTGAGCCAAGAGACCATTGGCTTTACGGCCTCTGGTGTTGTCCCCTTTCCCACCAGATGGGTTAAAAGAACCCCCTTTTTCTTGGTGTCGCCGTTTAAAGCATTTGAAGGCTGGGTGGCCTCCCCTACAACCGGAGCAGTCATGCTTAAATTTGCATGAACCGCCCCTCTTGCAAGTAGAGTCGTTAAATTGCCAGCATGCGCCCTTTTTTGTTGCCGAGGCCGAAGGTCCTTAATCAGGTTGACCTGCGGCTACTGCCAAATTGCGCCCGGGAGCCATGACCCTGAGCCACATCACAATGTCCTTGTGGTGCCACTGAGTGGACTTGCGAACCGCTAAGCGTTGACGAAACAGTTCGTCGTATCTAAGCCAAGCTTGTCCCCCATACACCCTATACGCTTCGTGGATGGAGTCCATGTAGCAAAACAAACCCGTGCATTGCTCTGGGTTTGTTACACCAATCACCCCAGCCAAGATCGCAAAGGCTTGCAGCCAATTTGAGAAAGTCCGAGGGATGAGGCGGTCCCGCCTCTTCTCCTCGTCTTCCTTCTTATGATCATTCGGCTTGGAAACTTCATCACGATTACATTTCTCTAGGGGGAGCAGGGAGAATGTTTCAACAAACTCGCCCTTACCAATCTTTTCCCTCACTTCTTGCATTAGGTGCGCACCTACGGGGCCCTCGTAGCAAGCAAAATATATATATATGTCCCCCTGGCAGCGTCCGATAATCGGACCGTGTCTTTCCTTTTCCACCTGTATCTTTTTGGGATGTGTCCGCGGCCGGGACGGACAACGCCATGACAGCCGGTGTGGCGGGCAACGTTGGTTCCCAACGACCACAGCAGATGTCACACCTACTTCTTTACTGACTTGGGGAACACCCGGGACCTGTGCCGCACCAGAAGCTGTGGACGCATAAGCACCCCATACCTGTGTCAGGGGGAGGGGGCCTGTCAATGAACTTGCCTCCACCACTTTTAGCATATCCTTCAGCTCTCCCACCAGTTGGGAAAGTATAAGGGACTCCCTGTGAGGTGTGTGCAAATTCCCCACCCCTTCCACCCCCCCAACTGAATCTCTCCCCACTATAGTGTGTTGCATTTGAGTGTCGTGCGCTGATTGTGAGATAGTAAAAGGGTAAATATGAGACTCACCACCGGACAAGCCCCTGACCTGCAGAACTGCCGTGGGTGGTGGAACAGGAGAAGCCCTCGGAGACTGCTAGCACAGCAACGGGCTGACATCGGATGATCCTCCACTGTGGTTCCGGACCGGATGCAAGGGAACTGTGGACCTGGCTGAAGACTCCCTTGATGAGCGCTGCCTGGACCGACTCGTGCCAGCAACTTCTCCTCTTCTTCTTGAGTTGCTGCGCTGTCGTGGGTTAATGGACCTGTAGAAAGGCAGCTGGCCTGTTTCTCCTCTCTGTCCCCTGCGCACTGCTGCTCTGCATGTCACCTCTGCTTCCACCCCTCTGTAGAGTAGGGGAATCCTCGCCTGATGAATCCTCTTCAGCATGATGCCTGCTGCTGCCAGGCTGTGGGGACCCTGCACTACTATAACCACGGGCTTCCCTGGCATCCCCATACCGAGAGGCCACGTGGTGGGATAATGCCTGCCTAGCTGCTGCTCTCCTGTCATAGTGAGAGGCAGCTGATACTAATGCAGGGGGAGAGGGAGAAGGAGACATCGGATGATCCTCCCCTGCGGTGCCGGACCAGTTGCAAGGGAACTGTGGACCTGGCTGAAGACTCCCTTGATGAGCGCTGCCTGGACCGACTCGTGCCAGCAACTTCTCCTCTTCTTCTTGAGTTGCTGCGCTGTCGTGGGTTAATGGACCTGTAGAAAGGCAGCTGGCCTGTTTCTCCTCTCTGTCCCCTGCGCACTGCTGCTCTGCATGTCACCTCTGCTTCCACCCCTCTGTAGAGTAGGGGAATCCTCGCCTGATGAATCCTCTTCAGCATGATGCCTGCTGCTGCCAGGCTGTGGGGACCCTGCACTACTATAACCACGGGCTTCCCTGGCATCCCCATACCGAGAGGCCACGTGGTGGGTTAATGCCTGCCTAGCTGCTGCTCTCCTGTCATAGTGAGAGGCAGCTGATACTAATGCAGGGGGAGAAGGAGAAGGAGACTGCACATGAGGCCTGCTCACCATGCAGCTCTGTCTTCTCCTCTCCCTGCTAGCAGGCAGGCTGGAGTGGGGGAATAACCATGATTTTACCCTGCTGCATCATGGCTAAAGTGGGCTGGGGGTCTGGAGGCCCTAGCTCTAATGGGCCTAATAGGGGCATTAGTTAAAGCTGGTGTGAGGCTGGACACAGTGTGTGCAATGTGTAACAGCTCACCCACTCTATCTATCAGCCAATCTGGACCATGGATGGAAGCAGCAGTCCTGTGCTGGGCCAGGAGGGCTTCCATATCAGCAGGTAAGGAACTTGTCATTTTACTTTAAACAGGAAATCATTTCTGTAAATCCTGCAATATATAGCCTAAGGCCATCCCCTCTATCCACTCATTGCCACCCCCCTGCCATGCCCTTATTGGGCTCTTGGCTTAACTGACAGGTGAGGGAAATGACAGGAAACCTTTGTCATGATGGCCTTACATATATTGCATTATTCCAGGCCAGAACTGTAGCAATCAGTGATCAGGGTTTTGTTGTAGGGGTAATGGGCAAATCAACAGGCAGGGAAGATACCAAAAACTTCAGTCATCCAAAGCAGGTGAGCACCATAAGGAAGTTGTTGAAGGGTCAATTGACCATACATTCTTTACCACCAAGGGCTTGTCTGATGGTGGAGCTGGATCAACACCAGCACCAACTCATACCAGGGGCAATTTTTTCCCTTAGCAGTTCCACAGTGGGTTTCGGTAGAAGTGTGACTCAACAACAGCAGAATGCATTTCCTCATGGAGGTCCCTGTGGGAGCATTACTAGCGCAAGAGGCAAAACTTAGAACAGTTGTATAGGGAATTGAGCGGATAGCATTGCATATACCCCTCCTGCCATTAACGGAACACAGAGAAGTCCAGCATTCTAAATTAGTAAATAGAACAGACAATATGTAGCCTGAGCTGGTAATATTGGTTAGTTCACTAATCTGTGACTATTAAATATATTTTGTAGCCATGTAAGAAATAAAGGTATGTTCCTTTAACTTAAATATTTCATGTATTTAGTGGACCATTACCTGTTGCCAGCTATTTCAAGACGGACAGGTATTTTTCAGTACACACATGAAGTGCTACAAGGCCAGCATGTACACTGAATTGTAATATTATAAATGGGTTAATCTCTGAACTGGTGGGTAATTGTGTTCAGGGCATCTCAAATTCCATAGCGGAGCAAATTGTCACGGTGTAAAGCTGCCCAGTAGTACTTACTGGATATGGTGATGCTAACGGATCATATTCCTCCGACGTGGGATCTGGTGGCCAAGACAAAGACTTAGGTGGTAATGTCTTGTTCTCCAGCCAAGGCCCAAATCACTATAGTATGCATGTTATCATATATGTAGCAAGTAAAATGTGAGACATGCCTAGCAGAGGATAATAGCAGGGAGAGGAAAACTATATGTGGTGTCCATGGTAAGATCTATGAAGATCCATAGAACTTCATTAAATTGTCCTTCAGAATGTCCAGTAAATGTTCATCATGATTAATGTTAGTACCTACCCAGGGCCAGTGTGGGGCAGTGTCCGGTTAGTAGCATGTCAAATAGACAGTATATTTCAATGGACACTACCACTTACATATGCTTATATTGCTTCCACGCTAGCCCAATATCCATTGATTCCAGACAAGCCCAATATCCATTGCTTCCAGACAAGCCCAATATCCATTGCTTCTATGCAAGCCCAATATACATTGCTTCCAGATGAGCCCAATATCCATTGCTTCTAGATGAGCCCAATATACATTGCTTCTAGGCAAGTCCAATATACATTGCTTCTAGAAGAGCCCAATATACATTGCTTCTAGAAGAGCCCAATATACATTGCTTCCAGATGAGCCCAATATCCATTGCTTCCAGATGAGCCCAATATCCATTGTTTCTAGGCAAGCCCAATATACATTGCTTCTAGAAGAGCCCAATATACATTGCTTCCAGATGAGTCAAATATACATGGCTTCTAGGCAAGCCCAATATACATTGCTTCTAAGCAAGCACAATATACATTGCTTCTAGGCAAGCCCAATATACATTGCTTCTAGGCAAGCCCAATATACATTGCTTCTATGCAAGCCCAATATCCATTGCTTCTATACGAGTCCAATATCCATTGCTTCCAGATGAGCCCAATATCCATTGCTTCCAGATGAGCCCAATATCCATTGCTTCCAGATGAGCCCAATATCCATTGCTTCTAGATGAGCCCAATATACTTTGCTTCTAGATGAGTCCAATATCCATTGCTTATAAAAGTGTCCAATGTCCATTGCTTCCAGATGAGCCCAATATACATTGCCTCTAATCTAGCCCAATATACATTGCTTCTAGACGAGCCCAATATCCATTGCTTCCAGATGAGCCCAATATACATTGCTTCTAGACGAGCCCAATACACATTGCTTCTAGGCAAGCCCAATATACATTGCCTCTAATCTAGCCCAATATCCATTGCTTCCAGACGAGCCCAATATACATTGCCTCTAATCTAGCCCAATATCCATTGCTTCCAGACGAGCCCAATATACATTGCTTCTAGATGAGCCCAACATACATTGCTTCTAGACAATGCCCAACATACATTGCTTCTAGACATTAAAGTGTATATAGAGCTACGTGGCTGATTTCTGACACGTATACGGACACGTGGCCTGCTCGAGTGAAACATTTTCGAGTTTAATGCAGATTTTCCATCAGTGGCTGTAATCATAACCGAACATTTGCGATTCTAACAGTGTGTTTAATGCGTACAGACTGAAAATATATTAATACATTGTTAAAAATGCTATATATATATATATATATATATATATATATATATATATATATATAGTTACTGTAATATATAACTACAAGGGAATTGTTCATTAAGTGAGAGACTCAGCGATGGGGTTAGGCCCCCCTCTCCCTTCCTGGCATACAAGGGACTCAGCCCTGGAAGGTTTTTAGATAGTTTGGCAGGTTTTAGGGATCGTTGGGCAATGCTAGTTTTCCAGCTGGCACCATGACCAACTCAAATGTCAGACCCCCAAAAAAATCCAAAGCACTGCTGGCACCAGCGAAAGTGTAACGAGGAACATTCAATTCCTGCAGCTGGAGCCGGCTCAAGCCCTTTGCTTAATTAAATTTGCTTGTATAAACTCATTGTTCGAAGCACCTTTCACACACCTTGCCAGGAACATTAACCCCTTCCAGAGTTAAATTAATAAGGACAATAGAAAGAAAAATTTAAGCTAGAGCACTAGGAAAAAAGCATCATTCAAAATGATGAGCAATTTAAGAGCAACTCAAATGACTCTGTGAAGAAGCGTTAATGAAAAAGGCCATAGACGGTCATTCCTTGGGGTGCGAGGAAGAGATTTGACTTCTATAAACTAGTGGGAAGAATACTTTACAGCAAGAGCAGTTGAGATTTTGGTATTCACTGGTTCGAGATTGTGCAAGGGTAACACTAAGAGCAGTAAAGATATGGAATCCACTGTTTCCTGAGATTGTGCAAGGGTAACACTAAGAGCAGTAAAGATTTGAAATCCACTGTTTCCTGAGATTGTGCAAGCGTAACACTAAGAGCAGTAAAGATATGGAATCCACTGTTTCCTGAGATTGTGCAAGGGAAACACTAAGAGCAGTAAAGATTTGAAATCCACTGTTTCCTGAGATTGTGCAAGGGTAACACTAAGAGCAGTAAAGATATGGAATCCACATGTTATGGAAGTTATAATGGCAGCAGCAATAAAAATACAGGATTCAATGTTTGTAGAGGGTTTTTAATGGGACTGTATCACCTAAACATCATACTGGGAATGTAGAGAACTGCGTTTTGGTGGATTGAGAATGGGGGACGGGTAGATACGAACAAACCGGCTAGCTCACCAGGAAGAGTAAAATCAAAAATCATCCTTTATTGATACAAAAAGATAAAATAATGCACAGTGGATATCCACAGCAAAAAAAAAAAAAAATTGTGAATGAGGGGACAGGTAAGCAGGTAAAGAGGGCATGTCATCACTGACCTCCAGCCATTATTATGTTGGCTGCCACTATTTGTTCCACTTTGTCCCTTATTTTAACATTTCGAATACGATTTGGGAAGTCTCTTAGCATTAAAGAGTGGTGGTTTTAGTATTTAACTTCTCCCCCTCTTTTTCTCTATCTTGCAGGTGGCAGATCTGGACCTGCAGGCTTTTCACTCCAGGATGGGTCTTTGTCACAGCCTTGGCAGGAGCTTGCTCCCTGGGAGTGGCCTACCAGGTTAATATCTGAAGGTGTGGAGGTTTGGAGCTGGGATGGGAGCCACTTACCTATACCCATGCAGGGTATGCTCATCCAACGGTGATGTTGTAGAATTGTGACTTCCCGGGAGCAAGCTCTAATCTGTTGGAGTTTATTATGTTTTCATTGTCTGCACTTTTAAATATGCTTGGTTTGTTAAATATTTATATATTACTTATGTTAAGACAATGACTGGTCTCAAATTAAATTTGGCTGTGCCCTTTTCCATTCAAGCTATGGCTATTTGTATCTTATTAGAGGGGCATACAGACCGGTAAGTCGAGGCTAATCCTGTCAATGTGAATAACATTTCTTGACATCTGCTATTAGGCACTATATATATATTTAATATGACTCTGGATAAAACCAGTTTTAAAGCACCATGAAGCCAATTTCGATAAGAAATTAAAAACATGCTTCGCACCTGCTGCTAAACCTAGTTTGATTGGACAATACACTGAGCTCACACAGTAGAGGTCACAGAAGGCAACTGGCTTTTAAAGGAACCTCTTTACCAAAGTCATATGATATCATGTGTATGGCTTGTAATGGAATTTCAGTAGTCTTCAAACTGCTAAATGGATTATTCAAGCCTTTCAAAGGAATGTCACAGAACAGATGTCCTTATGAGTGGAGTCACTATCTCAAACTTATACTAATGTATATTATGAAGGCCGGTGGTCTGTGTAGCTGTGAGTTTATGGGACCAGCCATGTCAAAAAAAACCACCAGGACATCATGCTGCATAAAAGTCAATGTAAGGATCCAATAGTCAGCACAGCCCTGCATTTGAATCTTAACTATAAAACAGAAAACGTCTGTTTGTTTGTCTGAAGTGCTAAAAAATCTAGAACTCTGAACTCTAGAATCATGAAATTTGCACTGCTTATTCATGCTGGAATTTGTAGGTCAACGTGACCTTATTAGCTCCTTTCCCAAGTTATGAATTAATTACATATTGAGGTGAACCATAAGGACATTGGGGATGGGTAACAGGAGATTATGACAGCTCTAGTGTTGTAGAACAATGCCATTTCACAACACTTGCAAGGTTTCTGAACTTATTTAGAACCAATTTGAAAAGATTCGGGGCACATCAGGGTCATATCGAAAGTAGAATTTCAAGCTACACAATATGTAACCGAACAATTCGGAGAGCGTACACAACTCAACAAGCTGTTCGAAGAATGAAACTAAATTTAGGAAAAACAGATGTGCGACATGCAGAAAGTAGGGTTTAAACCATTTTCAAGGTGGCCACCTCCACAATGAAAACAGTCATATGTTCACGTATTAATTACACATAAAAAAAACTATAGCTTGGCTTGATGAAAATAACATTAATGTGTTGTTAATTTTGTTTTAAACAACATTTTGTCCTGTTAAGTTATAGGCGATGGGTCTCCTCTAAATCAGATTATTACCATCATCATTAAAGGACAACTGTCGGGAAAAAAATCCCTTGCTCCATCAGGAGGTGGACATTTTGTTTAGAATCTTGGGTCACATTAGTTAGATTTTCTGTCATCTAACCAAGGAAGCTCTGCCCCAAGATTCTAAACATGTCTGCCCCCTGATACAGCTAAAGGAAGCAAAACATGCTCAATAAGATCATTTCTTTGTAAAAATTCATGTAGGCCTTTCTATTATAGGGTATCAGTTCAATTCTTAGCAACGCCCCCCCGCCCTCCCACCCCCGACTGTAAGGCAGAAAGCAGCATTGTGGCCAGAGAGAAACTGTTTAACAGCAATACGTCATCATGGCACTTTATATGTTCAGCTAATTAGATTTTGGTCTTTCACCAAGTTCCCAATAAAAGTCTTTAGTCACAGCAGAAAGGTCCCATTCTCCCACACCTAGAAGCTCCTGCTCGTTAATTAGAGCCACAAGACCAATTACTTTATTACCATAAAATCAAAGTGTGATCAGCAGCACAAGACGACTGAGAAATATAGGCTCCTACTACCGATGACAGCTTATGATCCATTTTTGATAAATCAGATTTGGGAAAAACGTTCTTTTTTTCTTCCTGGCTCAGATATTTCCCAGTGCAGATTTGCCTCTCCTGTTGGTCATTTTTCCCAGGCTGTGTCCATTAAAGTTACCCCCCTGTGTGAGGTTTATTACCGTCACCTACACAGTATTTTGGCTGTCCAAAGCAAAGTCCTTTTTATAATGTATTCCTGACCAGTGTCCATTAGCCACACTCTATAATAATAAATTATATGTGATGATGTGAACATCCAGCATTACTGTGCTTGCATTCGTAGAATTTACAAGCAACTTCTTGAAAATAGCAATGACTGTTAAATTTTAATGTTGGAAAATAATTATCATTTTACAATTTGGGGTAAGCACATTTAAATTTACTGGATTCCTCCTCTTACTCGTGGCCGAAAACGATAGCATACCTCCCAAGTGTCCCTATTTAGAACGGACAGTAACTACTTTTTCTCCAAAATCTGTGTTAGTTTTGATGGATAATTTTGATTTAGTATTCGTCAGACGGGTCTGTTCACTAAAATTCTTTGGAGGTCGACTTTCATTTTGAAACTAATTCGGCACCCAACTTAGAAATGAAAACCCAGTTTGGAACCTTGCCCATTGAAAGTAATGGTAGGTGAAACGATAAGAGCTATGTTTGAGACAAAGTCAGCACCTGAGTTTTATTTATCCTCAAAAATAGCTTCAGTCATTTCGCCTCCCATTACTTTCAATGGGGAAGATTTGAAACTCTGTTGTTTCAAACTTGGGAACAGGTCTGAGAAGGCTGTTACATAGTGTTAACTTAACTTGCTAGGGAGATGGGAGGGAACAGGTCTGAGAAGGCTGTTACAAAGTGTTAAGTTAGCTTGCTAGGGAGATGGGAGGGAACAGGTCTGAGAAGGCTGTTACATAGTGTTAAGTTGACTTGCTAGGGAGATGGGGGGGAACAGGTCTGAGAAGGCTGTTACATAGTGTTAAGTTAACTTGCTAGGGAGATGGGAGGGAACAGGTCTGAGAAGGCTGTTACTCGGTGTTAAGTTAACTTGCTAGGGAGATGGGAGGGAGCAGGTCTGAGAAGGCTGTTACATAGTGTTAAGTTAACTTGCTAGGGAGATGGGAGGGAACAGGTCTGAATTACATAGTGTTAAGTTAACTTACTAGGGAGATGGGAGGGAACAGGTCTGAGAAGGCTATTACAGAGTGTTAAGTTAACGTGCTAGGGAGATGGGAGGGGACAGGTCTGAGAAGGCTGTTACATAGTGTTAAGTTAACTTGCTAGGGAGATGGGAGGGAACAGGTCTGAGAAGGCTGTTACATAGTGTTAAGTTAACTTGCTAGGGAGATGGGAGGGAACAGGTCTGAGAAAGCTGTTACAAAGTGTTAAGTTAACTTGCTAGGGAGATGGGAGGGAACAGGTCTGAGAAGGCTGTTACATAGTGTTAGGTTAACTTGCTAGGGAGATGGAGGGAACAGGTCTGAGAAGACTGTTACATAGTGTTAAGTTAACTTGCTAGGGAGATAGGAGGGAACAGGTCTGTGAAGGCTGTTACATAGTAATAAGTTAACTTGCAGAGAGATGGTAGGGAACAGGTCTGAGAAGTCTGTTACAAAGTGTTAAGTTAACTTGCTAGGGAGATGGGAGGGAACAGGTCTGAGAAGGCTGTTACATAGTGTTAGGTTAACTTGCTAGGGAGATGGGAGGGAACAGGTCTGAGAAGGCTGTTACATAGTGTTAAGTTAACTTGCTAGGGAGATAGGAGGGAACAGGTCTGTGAAGGCTGTTACATAGTGTTAAATTAACTTGCTAGGGAGATGGGAGGGAACAGGTCTGAGAAGGCTGTTACATAGTGTTAAGTTAACTTGCTAGGGAGATGGGAGGGAACAGGTCTGAGAAGACTGTTACATAGTGTTAAGTTAACTTACTAGGGAGATGGGAGGGAACAGGTCTGAGAAGACTGTTACATAGTGTTAAGTTAACTTGCTAGGGAGATAGGAGGGAACAGGTCTGAGAAGTCTGTTACATAGTGTTAAGTTAACTTGCTAGGGAGATGGGAGGGAACAGGTCTGAGAAGGCTGTTACATAGTGTTAAGTTATCTTGCTAGGGAGATGGGAGGGAACAGGTCTGAGAAGGCTGTTACATAGTGTTAAGTTATCTTGCTAGGGAGATGGGAGGGAACAGGTCTGAGAAGGCTGTTACATAGTGTTAAGTTAACTTGTTAGGGAGATGGGAGGGAACAGGTCTGAGAAGACTTTTACATAGTGTTAAGTTAACTTGCTAGGGAGATGGGAGGGAACAGGTCTGAGAAGGCTGTTACATAGTGTTAAGTTAACTTGCTAGGGAGATGGGAGGGAACAGGTCTGAGAAGGCTGTTACACAGTGTTAAGTTAGCTTGCTAGGGAGATGGGAGGGAACAGGTCTGAGAAGGCTGTTACAAAGTGTTAAGTTAACTTGCTAGGGAGATAGGAGGGAACAGGTCAGAGAAGGCTGTTACATAGTGTTAAGTTATCTTGCTAGGAAGATGGGAGGGAACAGGTCTGAGAAGACTGTTACATAGTGTTAAGTTAACTTGCTAGGGAGATGGGAGGGGAAACACTCATGCAACAATACCAGGTGAATCAGATGGAGGAGTATCCAGCAGTTTGCAGGGCATTGTTCCAGGGGGCAGACAGGCACATTGAGCCTGTGTCTCATCCAATCCAGCTGCAGATAGAATCAGGGGACTGGGCAGAGATCCAAGGTAACCAGAACCAGGAGTCTAAATAGTTACATTCAGTAGTCCCTCCCTACCGTCTTAATCAGCTGACAGAAATTGTAATGGATTTTAGTAATAGTTTTAGACCTAAAAACGTTGTTTTTATTTAGATATTGTTTAGCTTTAGTCATTTAAAACATGCACTTGACGAAAATGATGAAACGTTTAGTCGACGCTTTTAGCACTGCTCCAAATCATTCTGTTTCTCTTTCCTCCTCTCCTATTTGATAGGAGCTCAGTATTCTAGATATATATGAGGGTATCCCACAGCTCCCAAGCAACAAAGCTCATCATGAAGTTTCATATAATAGTTTTTACAAATACATTGCTTTATTATCGTTCTAAATGATTTAACATATTACACAAATAACTCTCAATTGCCCAAAACTTCACCTAAAAACACCCCACCCCACTGGACTTTCATTGGGAGGTATGTGATAGGGGTGTTTGGTGTGTACACACATATATATATATATATATATATGGAAAAATTGGACAAATAAATGCCCATGAAAGCTGGCATGTTCAGACCTAGGGACTCCTAGGGACTTGACCAAGGGGGTAGAGCATGCTTAAAACAGCAATGGTTTTGTAAAAGTACATTGACCATCATGATGTAAACCTTGTATCCAGCAGGAACATTCAAATTATGGGTAGTAATGTACAAGATGAGGTTTGTTTGACCTGGGTCAATGTTTAGGGAAGGGTGTTAAAATTCTTCAGACTATGACCTCAAAATCATTGCAAAGAACCACGAAGCTGCACTTACAGAGCTATTAACAAGTGTAATCATTGGGAATTTAGAAATGTATAATCCCCTTTAAAAGGTTCTGACTTTAATACATTCATCATTTTTCTATGCAAGAGAAAGCACAACTGCGAATGTAGGATTACAGGCATTTGAAAATAATAGGGTAACATGCTTGGAAATTCAACTGATTTAATTGAATACAGGAAGTCTCTGGCACAGGGATGTATCAAAGAAAAATCCTCATGATCTTGTACAGATGGGTCACTAGATTGTTCTGTGCAGATGTACACATACTAACACTGTGGCAGGTGCTCTACATATATGTTAAATAGACACCATACAAAATGTTACCTATACATAATGCATGCACTGGTTAAGATCTACAGTCCATCTTGTATTATTATAGTCCATATTCAGATCCTAACTATGTTTGATTGTTTTAGTTTGACCTTAGAATCAGACCAATCAAATGTCTTAGGGCAGTGATGGCTAACCTTGGCACTGTAGATGTATGGGAACTACATACTCCATGATTCTCACTCAGCATTAAGCTTGAGAATCATGGGAAATATAGTTCCCAAATGCCTGCAATGTCTAGGTTGGCGCTCACAGACCTAGAATTCCAACAAGAACGGAGCTGTTTCTAGTGTGAGGGGGGTGATATATATTGCAATGTGTGGTTGCATTCCCTTGGAATCCTACCTAGACATGTCTCGTGACCTAAACCCTCCAGCTCTATCTAGGCTATAGCTACCATAATTCTCTGTCATTCTGAAAGGCTGTTGGCATTATGGGAACTGTGGTCCAGCAACAGCCGGAGGACAATGGTTAGACTGCTCGGACCATGGGCTACTTTAGTTGGACTGTGTTTCTGCCCAGCTTATCAATACATGATGGACAAAAAAACCTTACTCCAAGTGTTGAACATAAATCCATCCTTCCTGCCACCTATGGGAATACCAAGCACTAAAATTATTTAATAAAACATGTAGAAACACACCTAAAAGCTGTTTTGGCAATCCATTTACGTACAAAGGGGATTTGATTTCTTCTCATGTTTAACTTAAAGATTAGAGTTTAATTAACCCACCAGGTATCAAGTGATATAGGATCTTGTGTGCCTAACCCTGTATATACCATACGGGGGGAATAAACATATGGTGTGCTCATTTAGTGTAATATATAGTGCAATATCGTATAGTGCAAAAAAAAAAAAAATGCATATTTGCAATGAATCCATTTGGGACAGAAACACAGATTTTTAAGTAATATATTATAATATTAAAAAAATATGGTATAACACAGTAGGGAATAAATAATTCTGTACATTGAGCTAGCCTAATTTGATGAAAATGTACACATTGTTTTTTTGGTACTACAAGAATTAATGGTCTGCCTTAACTATTGTCCTTTATAAGGTATAAGTTACGGTAGAGTAAAAAAAAGATGGCTGCCAGTAAAAAAAAGTTATGCTTAATTGGAAGATTACATAAAGTGTAGGAATTTTAAATAAAAATTATTTAATGGAAGAATATTTACAAAGTACCTTATTTAGCCCTTTTTGCGCTATATAACTTTTTAAGGGACAGCAGAGGTGGACTGACAACTCATGGGGAAACCGAACAATAGCATCTGGCGGCAATTTTTTTTAAGCTGCAGGCCCATCTCTGGTCCAGGGCCATCAGGCAGAGACTGCCCGATTGGTCAGTCAGTCCCTGAGAGGCAGACATCTTGGGCCAAATCTTCATGCACCTGACAAGATTCTAAACAAAATGTCTGCCCCCTGATAGAGATATACAAGCAAAGAGGGCTCAATAAGGTACTTAACTTGTATTATGTCATTAAAACATTTCTATTTAAAATGCCTACGCTTGATGCAATCTTTCAATTAAAAATAACTTTTTTGCATCAAGGACCCCATGCGCACACCAGCCCCCCAAATGGTGACATCCCATAATTTTGTGCCGTCCGCTCCCTTATGTGAGATTGCAAGGTCTTTGTTGATTGAGGGTGTGCGCATGTCGGCATTACATTGCAGTTCACTCCTTTCAGAGAGTTGTGTGTTCAACCAGACGCTTTAATTAATGATTCCATCTTCATTTTTTTTTCTCGTAAATTAAAAAATTCCCATTCATTAAATCTTGACATTCCTCAAACCCCCCGTCCCTCGAATGTCATGCCCCCTTATAATGCAAACCTTCTGTATTGATATATATATATCACGGGACTGATGAATGTGCAGCTCGGTTTAGACTCTTGTAAACACAGTTTGTTTGTCTGCTAGAGGCAAAAAGCGAATAAAAATAATAACACATATTTTAGTTAGCCTTGTAATATGGTGCACCTGGATGGGCCGAGTTAGCGAGAAACATTGGAACCTCATACTTTCCACAGCTGGGCTTGACTGTGCTCCCTTGCTTTTTTTTAAAGCTGTGTTTTATTACATCGTTCGGTGTTTTATGGTCTATTTATTGCCAGGCAAACCCTGCTACATGTAGCAATAGGTCACCTCTTCGGCAAGCAACAGCAGAGGCAGCTCCGAAGGTGACCTGAAGACAGGGCCGATTTTTTTAAATTGTTGACAAGATTTTGATATCTTTGTGCAATGATCCGTTAAATCATAGCTACCAATATTTTAAATGTCCATAGGGGGACACTTTTATTTTCTCTGTCTGAAGGTGTGGCTATGGGTGGGGCTCAACTGGAACTTTATGATAAGCCATTTAGAACAAGAATTAAGTATTTTGTTTACACAAATTAAAATATAAAAAAAAAAACACACATTTAGTGCAGTTTCAACTCTCTTTGGAGCTGTGGAGCTCTGTGATATGCTCATACAAACATTCTGAGCCCCCAGAGGTACAATAGAGCAGTACGGAGGGACAGGGGGATTTGGATGCAAGATAGGGACTGTCCCTCCTAAACGGGGACAGTTGGCAGGTATGGTTAAGTAGAGGTGTACCTCATTGTTTGCTTTTTATGTTTCACAAATGTTCTGAAAAGGCAGGTTTTTTTTTTAAACCATAAAATAGAGTAACAAAGTGTACAGCAAAAGCAATACTGCAGTGTTAATTCATTAAAAAGTGAACTGTGGTGATCTGCAAATACCAGACATTAATAGCTGATGGGGAAAGGTTTAATTGAACTCCGCTCTTAATGTATGCAGTTCACTTGTCAGTTCTCCACAGTTCACTTTTCAGTGAATAGACCCTGAGGAGTTTTCTGTCTTCTAATGGATCTCATTCCCAAAACTTGTAAGGCTCCCATATAACACACCTCCTTCCAGTCTCATTGTCCCTTCTCAAATGTGACGAAAGCACTTCATATATTCCTCGATAAGTAGACCTTAAATCATACCTATTGACGCTCCGTCCTGCCAAGGATGGCAACTGCTCAGGCTTGGATTAACCGATACCAAAAGCTGAATGTGTTTCT
The DNA here is from genome assembly GCA_036172795.1 of Pelodytes ibericus. Lineage (NCBI taxonomy): Eukaryota > Metazoa > Chordata > Amphibia > Anura > Pelodytidae > Pelodytes > Pelodytes ibericus. The sequence continues at coordinate 11,777,982 of CM069866.1, read as the reverse complement.
ACTTAGCTTCCTCATAATTCTCTATGCAGTTTAGTTCAGCACTTAATCATATCAAAAAAAGAGATTACAGGCCATAAATTAAGGGAAAACCGAAAACACAGTGAGGCCGGGTTGTAGTGGAGGAGTCTGATCGCTAAGTGTTTGGGGTTTAGAGTTGGACGAAAAAACAGTGTTTAGGGAACAGGAATTCATGAGAAGTGACTGGTTTACTTTCCCCCGTTCAATCTTTAAGCATCTTAGACAATGTTAAAACACACGATCACATTACATCCTAATGGGGAACGCTCCAAATCTACTCCGCAATCCATCTGTATTGTGCCCAGGGTACACTGTACACTTGGTACACTGTGTCACAAAGTACCTTTAAGCCATTAAATGAACCAGTTTTTGAGCCATTTTATCGACAAACCAAGCTATGTACAATCCAAATGGTATCCGTCAATATTACTGGAATAATTGTCAAATAATAAGATACAGTGTCTGTTACTGCAATATAGTAACATTACCAGGTTATATTGTCACCATCGGTGCCCAGAGTCCATTAACGCCATACAATATACCAAGTTCGAATCCGTCTGGCCCCCACTATTGCTGGCAGGTTGGCTTAAACACACCAGGGCCTATTAACTAAAACTGAACTGAGAAAGGAACTACAAATGACTGGCAAAAATGAAACATTAATAGCCAAGTTGAAAAGGTAAGCTCAGTTATTAATATGAAACATAGAATGTGTCAGCAGATAAGAACCATTCGGCCCATCTAGTCTGCCCAATGTTCTAAATACTCTCATTATTCCCTGGCCTTATCTTATATGTAGGATAGCCTTATGCCTATCCCACACATGCTTAAAGGGACACTAAATGTTTTTTTTTTTCACTTGTGCTTCTAATATAGAAGCGCAAGTGAAATTTCCCTAGTGTGAGGATAAACTGGCAGGTACTTTTGATAGTACTTTTGATCATACTCGCCAGTTTATCCTCTGACCGACAGCTGCCATGATTCCATAGGAAGCGGACAGCCGTCTGGTCGGCGACCGGCTATCTCTGCTAGCGCAGAGAGAGACCCTCGTTTTTGCATGGGATCAGCAGGGGGGGACCTTAACTAGGCCTTAAACGAGAGCCAGCAGGAAGAGACCATCGCATTCAGCTGTCAGAGCGGGGCGAGCCTTTCTTTACTGACAAGTCCCGGGACATGTTTTGTTTAACCGATGCTTCTTCTTTTAAATATACTCTCCTCTTTTACTGTGTGGATTTACTTTATGTATTTAAATGTTTCTGTCATATCCCCCCCCCTCATGTCTTTCATCCTAGCTATACATGTTAAGATCACTTGTCAGTACAGGTTGAGTCTCCCTTATCGAAAATACTTGGAACCAGGAGTTTTTTTGGATAATGATTCAACGGATTATGTTTACCAATGAGATAGATCAAAGTCTCTCAGCACTTATGAAATACAGCAGTATCAATGCAAATACTATATAGGACTGCACATGTATGGAAAGGTAATATAACAGCTTAAAGGGGCTGGACACTGAATAAACTACGCTGCGCTTACCTTCTGACAGGTGAGTGTGGAACTTGTGTCAAAATCAGAAATTTTCGGGGGATAACGGATCATTTTGGAACTGGATGGTACAACACAAAAAAAGAATTCCTAGAGACAATTGCTTGCTAATCCATGGAGAAATCGGATTGTCTGTGGAGTCAGGATGGATTTTTGTGCCGATTGGAAACATATGGGTTTCCATTGTTTTTTTTATTTGTTAGATGAACAGTGTCAATGGGGATATGTTAAAAGGAGGCACTTTATGGACCTGGTGTCAACTGTGTCTGCACTGTTAATCACAAAAAATTTCCGCCACCAAAGCACCATACACATAAATGAATGGATTATCTTGCTTTAGAGGCATTCAATCTATTTTACCTACAGTATGCTTGCAATACCCATGATTCAGTGAAAGGTACATATGATTGATACCCTGAGAGGGTTTACCTTGTGATTCTATATGTTTCCTATGGAATGTGCACAGTCTGTTTGTGTTACACTGTATCCCTCAGACAATTAGCTTTGTGATCTCTATTGTGGAGATCTGTTTTTAATTCCAGACCTCTCCCCCCCTCAGGGGAACAATGAAAGACCAAGAGGAAAACCTGCAATGTATGTCTCCCCCAAACCCACATTACATGTTACTAATACAGAGCATCATTGCTAGGTAACAGTCCTGACAACTTCTCACACAGAAATTCCTTTCTCTTTCAGACGTGTGAAAAATTTAGCCCATCACGCGAAAGTCGGGGGGGAAGCCATCGCATTTAACCCTCTGCGTGCCAGCACGCTAAGGATGCTCTAAGTTTATAGAATTATAATACTTTTCTTAGTCTTTATAATGACTACAGAGAGGGTCTCGTAGCAATGATAATAGCATCTCACTTGTTACCTTGACAAATATGTATCCTGCACCTGCTCTTTGCAAATAGTGGACTGATTTATCTGTCCGTCCCCTGGTTTCAGCTGTTAGTTTGTTCACACTGTAACTTGCTGGCTCCCATCACTAGAACAGATTTAGGATTACAACTGGCATTTTTCTTTATTAACTGCCCTTTAGGTTTTCCATGTGATAGTGCCAAGCCTTGAACAAATATGCTAAAAAGAACAAAACAAAAAGGATGATCTGCACTCCAATAGTGTGAATTTAATATCAATTTAATATCAACCAAGTGGGAGTTGATTTTTAAATTCTCACTGTTGGAGTGCGGAAAGTCCTTGCATTTGTTTTACTCCTGTTGGGAGTTCAGCTCTGACACCTGAATTGTCATTGGAGTGCTGTTTTTCCGGTTCACTATTGTTGAACAAATGTGCCGCCATTTTACTGCTGAGGGGATGGACACATTGGCTTCCGATGATGTGGATGATAAGGATGTTCTCTATAAGGTAAAACAAAAAACCTTTTTATTGTTTTAAAAGGCAACTCCCACTCTACCTAAATTAGTTTTCTTTGCTTTTTCCTCAGTCTCTTTCAGCTTTATGGAATTCATTTTTACAACCTCAGAGGGATGAATAGCTGAGTTACCCCCACTGGGAACCCAACTTGCAACCCAGCAGTTCAGTTGTAGGAAGGATCACTTTTGTGGACACCGGAGGCTGAATGGTCTACAGAACGCCAAGGCAACAGTAATAGACGCCACGCCTCGTGACGTAATAGACGCCACGAGGCCCAGTAATAGACAAAATGAAACAGCAGAGTGAAGAGAAGCTGAGGTCAAAAGGCACCAGAAAACTAATGTTGTCAGAGACCAAGGAGGGGGTCAGGCAAGACAGCTAGCAGAGTAAAGGGTAGTCAAAGAGAGATCCAATATGTCAAATAGGTAGCCTCATAACAGGGAAAATCAAAGAAGATAGTCAAGGGTCTGTTACTAGGGAATATTAGCTCTGCCTCTCACCCATTGCACAAACATGCAGAGCGCACTGCACACTGAGATGAACAAAAAGAGGCTGGGTTCACACCCACTCCCTGGCCCAGGACAGGAAACCATCAGCCTTGTGTGCCCCGGCCCTATCTGCCTTAAGTGATCGAGACACTCTTCGTGTGGACCTCATGGACCTCCATTCGGGGAGGCAGACCCAGATCTCCATTCGTGGCCTACAGGAAACAAAGTATCACCTTGAGTCAAGTGGCTTAAAAACTCCTTAGAACACTCTCTGCTATATCTTTATCAAAGTGTTCAATTTATTTATCTTGGAACAGCAATTACAAACAGCCACTGACCGGCTTTCGCCATAATTCCAACCCAATGCTTACTCCACCCCCCATTTTCTTTCTTCTCTTCTTTTATTTCTTTTCCCCTCATTTCCCCATTCTTCTATTATCTCTCTTTATCTACAATTTTTTTTTTTTTTAATAACTTAACACAACATGATGTAGAACTTGGATGTTGCGCAACATGTGATTGTTTCGCAATGCGAGTGGGACAGTACAGATAATGTACATCATGTATGTTTACACTCAGTAATTAGAAGATTTGAATTTGTGTTATACGTTTAATGCTATATCCCAACGCAAAGGCCTCTGTGAGATTATTGTTATCCCCCGCCTTTCCCCTTTTCGCTACCCTGAAATGTTATAATTCGTGAAAATTAATAAAACCAAATAGTAGCCCACAAATGTAAATAAATACAATAACCGACAGTTACCCAAAAAGCACAGTCCTCTAGAACCTACAAATAAATCTCCTTCCTTCCAAAGATGCACCAATATTCAGAATAAATAGTGGGTAATGCTTGGATAAATCTAAAGTCTGGTCTGTATACTGACTCATTCCTCTAATGAAATATACTATACATCTGTAATCTATTCATGGGAAAAGTTCATCTTTAACCTACCACACCCATATACTGAAATTCCTTTGCATTGTGTATGATCACTCTGAAGCAAAGCCTGATAATCAGATTGGACATCCCTGATCAACATTACAGAGTATTGGATATCCACAAGATGGTCTGAGTCTTGGAGTCTATAATGACACATAGGATATATAAAACATATAGATATCTAAGGGTTCTATTCGCTGAAAGGTGAGTTGCAGATCAACGTAACTATGCATTGTGCAGGCTCAATCTTGGTGATCTACTCCGGCTAAAATACTTCAGCTGGCCGTACATAATGCAAGTTAGATCTTTAAAATGTTTTACATTGTAACAATGCATTATGCAGGGTCATAGAAACATAGAATGTGTCGGCAGATAAGAACCATTCGGTCCATCTAGTCTGCCCAAACTGGTCAACACTGTTCTTCTTGTAGGAGAAAGACAGTTTTGTCACTGCACAAGACATAGTTTAGTTTGTGAGTAAAACTGTTCCTCTCAACTCCCCTTTTAGTGAATTTAGTGAGATTCTTTTAAAGTTTTTTTTTTAAAGACATAAACCTTATAGATAGTGTTGAGCGAACCCGAACCGCACTGTTCGGGTTCGTACCGAACATTACGTTTTTTGTACCCCGGACACCAACACGGACATTTCACTGTATGTTCGGGTTGGAGTTCAGGGTTTGGTGATTATATTACATGTAATGCTATGGGCTTTCTATAAACCGAAATAGAGTCCCCATTCATAAGAATAGGTCAATTGAACTATTCGTATGAATGGGGACACTCTTACCCCCATTTTACTTCATTTTGCAGCTCTCTAGCCCTTTCCAAGATTTTTTTGGAGGCATTTTAGTGGCCAAAAGTTTGTGTCCCCATTGAGGGTTCGGGTTCGGGTTCGGGTTCGGGGTCACGTTCGAGCACGGACCCAGACATTTTTTCAAAGTTCGGCCGAACCTGCCGAACAAGAACATCCAGGTGTCCGCTCAACTCTACTTATAGAGATTCATTGGATCCAACTACTAAAACCATCCCGGATAAGAAGAGATCTGACATCTCTCTTTGGGATTTTCAACCAGTGGAAATAACATTGACTTCCTTACATCTAGTCAAGCAAGAGAATCTGAAGAATTCGTCCCATGTCCGTTTCTCTGATGGATATAGATGAGCAGGTGTTCTGAGGATGATGCTTTGCTTCCTTTGTGTGTCAGGGTGTGTTGTACAAATCTATTTCTCCTGATCTCAGATCCCTTGTGTATCTTTAAGATAATGTGAGCATTAGGTTAAATGTAAGTATTTTCTAATCCCTAGCCAATAAATGATTGCATGGGGTGTATGTTACGTAAGTATTGTAAGAAGGTCACAATGCTTTAGAGGGTAAGGTTTAAACTGACATTCACAAGGCAGTATTAACTAGATGTGTATGTTTATCCTCTTGGCTCTTATTAGAGTCTGTTCTCAGGATCTCAGGCGTATAGATGATTAAACCAACACTGGTGGGTTATCTCCAAGCAGATCATTTATGTTGGGATTCATTATGTCTTTCAGTCCAAAAAATGACCTGCAAAGAGGTCAGGTGCAAGAAATGGCAAAAAAAAAAAAGTCTAGCTGGATTTGTTACCAAGGTACTTTGCCCCAAGATCCATAACATACTTTGAAAAAACAAAATGCATTGTGGGTGAGGCATTCATATGTAGGCCTGAATGAGTGAAGTGCTCATGCCATTGTACAGAGCACTGGTGAGACCTCACTTGGAGTATTGTACGCAGTACTGGAGACTCTGGTATCTTCAGAAGGATATTGATACTTTGGAGAGAGTTCAGAGAAGGGCTACTAAACTGGTTCATGGGTTGAAGGATAAAACTTACCAGGAAAGGTTAAAGCATCTTAACATGTATAGCTTGGAGGAAAGATGTAACAGGGGGGAATATAATAGAAACATTTATATACATAAAGGGAATCAACACAGTTAAGGAAGAGAGTATATTTAAAAGAAGAAAAGCTACCACAACTAGAGGACATAGTCTTAAATGAGATGGTTGAGGGTTTAAAAGTAATGTTAGGAAATATTACTTTATGGAGAGGGTAGTGGATGCATGGGCTAGCCTTCTGGCAGATGCGGTACAGGTTAATAGTGTGAAGGAGTTTAAGCATGCGTGGATATACGATAAGGTCAGGGACTAATGAAAGTATTAAGGCAGAAAATGTGCAGACTAGATGGGCTGAATGGTTATTATCTGCCAGCACATTTTTTTGTTTCTAAAAGTAGATTTCTATCAATCTCATTATGGTATCTAGCCTGAATTTACTAAAAAAGGATTGCTCAATCCTAATTTTATTTTTGTTAGGTTACATGAGTTATGTCTACTCTTAACACAGTACTATATGGTTTCTGTGTAAAAATATCACTAGCTCCTTTTGTGCCAATGATACCAGCACTGTTGCTTGCAGGCTGTTGCTGTGGACAAGTGCAGTAACGGTTCAAGCCAGAACCTGATCACCATAGAGCTTGCGCCACAGAGACAGCCACTTGTGCTTTCTCAATGGCCTGTTCTCTGCCTCCTTCACAGAGCTCATTCTCTGAGCCCATGAAGTGTGAAGAAGCAGGGAAGTAAGGGCTTTTTTTTTTATTTTTTAATTTAAGAATGTACAGCTCTCTGACAGGTTTATCAGCAAGCTAGGCCATAATTCCCCTTACTGATCCCAAAATTAGCAACAATCCTGTTTCTAGCACTTTATGATATTTTTTCTGTCCTGTTTACTTCTTACTTACTTTACTTCTGTGTCTGCTTTTAAACATGGCCTGCGTTTAAAATGTTTAGATAAACACAAATCGGACCATACTCTTGAAATTATCAGGATCTGCAGTCAGTAACTATACATTTTCTACCAATGATTAGGTTCACATCAGTGCAGTGTGAGGTTTAATGGGGTTTCAAATGATTCACCAGGGGCCCATTTGCAGTGTCCTCTGCTGTATGACTGTGTTATTACATCACCGAAACTCCATACTCAAGCTCACGTGATAAATCCCTAAACTGCTTTAAGGGAGATATGGATTATGTGGGACAACGCTGGGCTGTCTATCACTGCAGTTAATTGGAAAGGCTAGAAACTGAGCCTTGAAAGCTCATTTTGCTCATAAACGGTCAAACTATCATCGGCAAAGGTGCGGGTTTGAGGGAAGGAGAAAAGAGATGGAAAATTATCATTGGCTAGAAAAACGATTGTCAGCCAATAAGCCAAACGTGAGCATCTGAAGAACATGTTACAATTTGTCAGATAGAAGACGTTCCAGCAAAAATAAGCCCATGGCCCCTTTAAGCATTAAAGGGACTGTGTTAGCTCAACAATGTTTATACTGTGAATGTAGTCAATAAACTTGTATATGTATCCTAGTGCTAGTAGAAATTTAAGCAAATAGATTAAGAGAAACATGTGAAATGTGTGGTGTCTTCTGTTTATGACATCACATTCTGACATGGAAGTGACACATTTCCCATTGAAAGTAGTAACATGCAAATGAGGCCACAGCTGATGTCATGAACAGGTACACCAAAGACACAAGATAAAAGGAATTTCAGGCTAAAGTAGCCGAATTGGAGACATTCTCTCATACAGCTGTACTCTGTCTTGTAAGTTGCAATAGTTGTAATATTCTGAGAATGAAGTTTTATTACAGTCCTGTCTTACTATTTATACTTCAAATTCTGCTCTTTTGGCCTTCATTTTCCAATTCCTTTGTCAATTTCCAGAAGATGTGGGGGGGGGGGGGGGGGAATGGGGGGTGGTCTATAGCCCAATTTTAAGGTTGGAAGCCTTGGTATGGCTTGGCATGAGGTTGGAGCTGGAAGGGGCGCTCTTTACCTAAAACGGTGGGCTGGACAGATGCAGCTGTATTAAAAATGTTAAAATGTTAATTTATGGTATATTGTTAACTTATGGTTATTTATTTTGTTAATTAAGTATTAAAAGGTAATTGTGTTATGTAATGTTATTTCATTTATGGTGGTCATTGTCATTGCCTTTTTATTGTGTTACAGTTATCACAATGCTACGTTTATGGTCGAGTTGGCAATGACAATGTGTGTTTTATATGAATAAAATAATAAAATGGCTGTGGCCTTTTCTATCCACTAAGTCTGTGCCATGTGTATGTTGTCAATGGAAGGATACAGCCCGATGGTCAAGGCTTCAACTGTCAAGAGATTACCTACCTTTTCTTTCTCAAAAAAATCAAGATATTACCATCATTTTAATTCATAAAACTATTTAAAAAAAAAACCCACAGGTGTCTTTATTCATTTAAACACAGAAAATGTTATTTAATATAGTTGAAGTGAACTCACACTTACAAGAAAAAAGAGAGGACAAGCCGGCTCCACCGGTAACTGATAGATGTGTTTCTCGTGTTAGGTATCACCAAATTATGGGTGCTCCGACTGAGCTGTAGAGGCAGCACTGAAAAGTAAAATTAAAAAAAAGCGAACAAAAAACTATATGCCTTACGCGTTTCGCGTGAACACGCGCTATTTCATAGGCTTGCACCTATGAACTTACACGCCTATGAATAAGCGTGTGTTCACGCGAAACGCGTAAGGCATATCGCTGTGTCCTGTGTCTTGTTTTGTCCCTGTGGATTTGATTTGGATTTTATCGGATCCTCTTACTAATAAATCCTGAAGTCATACCTTTTCACCTGATTTGGAGTGCACACGTTTTTTTGTTTGCTTTTTTATTAAGCTTACAGGCATGATGACATGGGTAGCATCCTATCCTTCTGCTCTGTAGAAACAGGCTAACTAAGCATGTTACGTGATAATCTAATTCATCATATACCGTGCCTAGCAAATCAGCCTGCTAAGAGGAAAACCCTCCTCGCTCCATCATTTAAGAATTTTAAACTTAGACAATTTCTTGATGACCTAAACAATTCAGCTCGTTATACAATCAGTCTGGTAATCCAATCTCGACCTCCGTACTTAAGTATTTTAAATCATAGGGTTTTCTGTGATCTCTTCTTAAATACACAGAGCTCAAATCCTAGGGGTCTATATTCTGAGATCATTTATCTTTTCAATTTGATGGATTCCCCGAGGAGCAGGTTTAAATTAAATTAGCCCTACTTATACATTCATTTATTACATGCACATGGCAAGCATTAAAAATATATATTTTTTCCCCCCTTCAAAAACGTTTTAATCTTATAAAACAAATTGTTCATTGAATGTTTTAGTATCTAGAAGAAATAATGCATATTTATTTTACCACACAGATTGCCAGCGCGTTTTTTGTGTGTGGAATTCATTTACTTAATCAACCATCCTCTCCTATTCACCAACGTCACTGTGAATTTATCACTCTGGGGCAAATGTAATGGTCAAGTCTTAGTGGATTTCTCACACTTTATATTGGTGCTGCATTTCTAGCTTTCTCTAGCTGTGCTGTGAATTTGGGGTTTTAAAAATAGTAGTAATCAAGAGCAACTCTTCCTCCGTTTCCCCTTTGCGTTTCGCTAATAATCAAAGCACTGGGTGTCATGTGATAATCCAGTGCTGACAGGTGTACAGTACTATGTAGAGGAAGTGCAGAAAGGGGCAATGATGACGCAAGAGGGAAAGGAAGGGTTGCATTTGATCCCCCTCCCCCCAAAAAATGTATCATTCTGTAGACGTCCCCAGTAATACAATAAAAAAATACAACTTTTCAAACTTCTGTATACTTTGTGAATGCAACAGTTATATTTGATTTCTAAGATAGAACTTACAGGTCCATATCTGGCTTCCAAATCCATCAATGTTCGCAAATGCCGCTCAGGCTGGGTTGCTGTAATGCCTCAATGTCGAGGCATTAATCAACGCATACATTTGCTGATGAAATCACCTGCGATCATGCCTTAGAAACCGTTCTGTTTTTTTTTAAAGCAAACTTCCATTATATTTAATATTTTTTTTATAGTACATTATATAATATGATGAAAATAATGGTATCTAATGAAAGCCCTTCGTATGCTGATAAAAAAAAACCCAAAAAACTAAATCTATAATTTGTATGGTTACAGAAAATGAGAAAGAAGAAAATTACAGCTAAACACAGACACCACAGAAATGTTTAAACAGCCCATGTCACCAAGGGTAAGACACGGCCAAAAGGTCATGTCACTAATCGGTTAAACTTATGTGCCATAGGATCCACATAATAAAATTAAAATGTACCTTGGCATGCAAGCACCATATGACCAACAAAAATTAATTGTGTGGTCCAACACTTACATCCCATTTCACAAATTGCCCCAACATCACCATTACTAAACATGGGCCCATTTATTTTATTATTTATTTTCCCAATTAGAGTCATGGAAATATGTTCTCATAGCCAGAACTGACAATGTTACAAGATTTTTTTAAATCTATTTATTTTCTAATCATTCTACAGTTACAACTAGCAAAACAAACAGTGGAAGATTTGACCAGAATATTCCTCCCAAATTTTTTTTTTTAACTTCCATTATTGCAAAATTGTTATAACTTGTTACAGTTCCATGTTCTGGTTGTGAGATTAAACATTTTACACATGTAAAAGCCACTGAAAATTGACTGTTTATTTATCTACAGACTGATTTGGTTGAAGGGCGTACATTTTTTCCAGTTAAAGTGGACCTGTCATCTGAAAACAAATTGTTACATAAATCAGTTTAGCGCACGTATCTGTCTATAGGGTTGTCTTTTTAATACAGTTTAGTTTTAGTTTTTTTTAAAGTTAGTTTTATTAAAACCTCTGTGTCTTTTGCTCAGAGAATATTTCCTTGTATGCAGTTGCTCTATGCTTCCTTATATGTCTGTTCCTGTCTTTTGTTTTATTTCTTTTATTTCAATTATAGGTTTTATAACTGGAACAGACACCATTAAAGGCAAATGAAGCATTGTTTAACCCTTGCTTCCTTAAAGGAAGCAAGGGTTAAACAATACATTTCCCGGTAGAATGAAATAAACCCGACGTGTATCTTAATAGACTGGGCCGTTCCTGGGCTCGTGCACGGGGTGCGAGATCTCACCGTAAATTTCCGCAGTACCTCTGGACTAACATCATGATCTAAGCGGGATCCTGAGATCTCACGATACTTCCAATATACTACGGGAGTTTACGGCGGGATCTCACGACACTTCCGATGTACTGCGGAAGTTTATGGCGGGATCTCACGATACTTCACATGTAAGGGGGAAGTTTCCGGAGGGATCTCACGATACTTCTGATGTAAGGCGGAAGTTTACGGAGGGATCTCACGATACTTCCGATATACTGCGGAAGTTTATGGCGGGATCTCACGACACTTCCGATATACTGCGGAAGTTTATGGTGGGATCTCATGATACTTCAGATGTAAGGCGGAAGTTTACGGAGGGATCTCACGATACTTCCGATATACTGCGGAAGTTTATGGTGGGATCTCATGATACTTCAGATGTATGGTGGAAGTTTACGGAGGGATCTCACGACCCTTCCGATGTACTGCAGAAGTTTATGGTAGGATCTCGCGATACTTCTGATGTACGGCGGAAGTTTAAGGAGGGGTCTCACGATACTTCTGATGTACTGCAGAAGTTTATGGCGGGATCTCATGATACTTCTGATGTATGGTGGAAGTTTACGGAGGGGTCTCACGATACTTTCGATATACTGCAGAAGTTTATGGCGGGATCTCACGATACTTCTGATGTACGGCGGAAGTTTACGGAGGGGTTTCACGATACTTCCGATTTACTGCGGAGTTTACTGTGGGATCTCATGATACTTTTGCTTTACAGCGGATTATGCCCCCGATGGGATTATGGGATAGCATAGCGTCATTGAACACCATCAACAGTCATGCATTAGTGACAGCCTGACTTTATATATATATATGTCATGCCTGACAGTGCTATCACAAGAGAGACTAATGAGTGGAAATGACCTTTAGCAGATTTTCTCCCACTCTCTGCAGACGAGGCAGTTTTTACAGCTGTGCCGGTGTCAGGACTGTGATAAGTCAAAATAAAACCGATGATGTCATAGCGTTGAGATGCTGCATTGCATCACCGAGGCCTCCTCATGTACCAAATTAAGCTCTCTCTGCTGGTCCCGCTGCTCTGCTGCAGGTGTGTTAGTTTAAGAGCAGCTGGCATAACAGGGTCACACACAAACACACCCTGCCTGCGGTTACTGATGCCTCCAGGCAGCCAAAACTAACAGAGCAGGGGGGGCAGGCGGGGGGCTCACGGAGAGGAGGCTCAATGTCACCGCTGGAGAGAGGAAAACTATTTATGGCTGTAACGAGCAGGAAACCAAACCTAAACGAAGGAGAAATAGGGTGCAGAGTTGTTAATGTCAGAGCTAATGGCTAAATATAATAAGTGAGTGTACGGTGCATGGATAGAGAGCTTGTCACCTCGGCAGGGACAATATACAAGCTTCTTAGAGCTCGCTGTGGAGTTCTAAACACTAGAGTGAAACTCAATATGGCATCTGGGCAAATGGACACCAACCTTTGCAGTGGCTGCACATGCCGTGGTGATTATAGTGAGCACTGTGTGGCCTGTACGGTCTCAGCATCCCATCGACGGAGGCCTGTTTCCCTCGTACAGGATGGTACTGTAATGTGGACGCCATGTACAATTTAGTGTCAGGGTTGCCACCCAACTGATCTATTATCATTGGAGGCAAAAACGTGGCGTGGCTTTTTTTTTTCGATGGGAAGGTGGCCACTCTGATGGGGCAATTCACTAAAAGATGAGTTGCGGGCAAGTTTAGGTGAGATAAAGTGAATTGAGGTGAACAGTTTAGCTATACATTGTGCAGGGGCAAACCTGGGGAGTGCAGGGGCAAACCTGGGGAGTGCAGGGCCAAACCTGGGGAGTGCAGGGCCAAACCTGGGGAGTGCAGGGCCAAACCTGGGGAGTGCAGGGGCAAACCTGGGGAGTGCAGGGGCAAACCTGGGGAGTGCAGGGGCAAACCTGGGGTGTGCAGGGGCAAACCTGGTGAGTGCAGGGGCAAACCTGGTGAGTGCAGGGGCAAACCTGGGGAGTGCAGGGGCAAACCTGGGGAGTGCAGGGGCAAACCTGGGGTGTGCAGGGGCAAACCTGGTGAGTGCAGGGGCAAACCTGGTTTGCCCCTGCACAATATATAGTTAAAATGGTGAGATGGAATGTTCATCACAGCTCAATTCACCTCATCGCACATTTTATTGAATAGCCCCCTACAGTCTTGACCCTTTAATTTTACAAGTAACCAATCACAAACCAGTACAATAGCCCAATGCAAAACAGAGGAAATGGCAGCAATGTTATTACATATTTGTTAGTTTTACAGGTTAAACATTATCCATACTGATGCTTGTGGAAATATGTGTTTTATGTCGTATGAAACACATTAGGGCCGATAAAGAAGATATTTCACTGGTTAATTGGGCATTTGATGTGGCTGAGACCGTGCAGGTTCACACATTACTGCTTTGTCTTGAAATCTGATTTTAAATGATGTCACAGAATTTGTATTTATTTCTGATATCATTAACTGTGAGGGGGGGGGGGGGGAGGGTTATGGTCTGGCCATATGTAGGTCTAACAAAGCCGCACTTATGCAAGGCAAATTAATGGCTTTATTCGTGACACCTACATTTTTGGAAATTGTCTGTTCATACAGTTGGAATGCATTATAAATGTTAGGTCTGTGAAGGGGCAATTAATGTATACTAATTCATATTTCCATGCCCCTTTTTTTAAATCCTCATCTCCAGCTGCAAACTCATGCAGTGATACCCCCAGCTAAAGTGGGCCTGTCACAAAAACTCTTAAATTAATCAACACATCGTTAAAAAAAAGCTGCCCGCTGTGATAATATTTTGTTGCAGAGACAGTAATCCTTCTGCTTACGTACACTTTACATAATAGAGTTCATTTAAAGAAGTTCGACGGCATACGTTATTTTTTTTTTTCTTCAGTTACTGCTCCAGAGAGTCTACATTTTTTATAGAATCCAGGGGGCAGCCATTGCGTTCTTCTGTACTGTGTAGCTTGCGGTCAGCGACTAGGATTTGAATTCTAGCTGGATTCCGATTTGAGGAATTAATACAAATAAAAGACAGACCAAGAGCCATTGCACACAGTATTTTCCTTGCGGAAATCAGTATTCTACGTTTGTCTGTCAAAAGCCCCAACTCATTTAGGATTTCTGACCCTGTTGTAATCTAAGTAACAAGGATTTAAAAACTATTGAAAGAATCAGGAAGTAGACTTGAATTTGGGGAATGAACACCCTAAAAAATTATAAATTCATTCTAATGTAATATAAACATGTAACTTGTATAAATGAGAAACATTTTTAGCCAGTAAGCATTTTGACTAGCTATGATAATATGCCCTATAATCTGTGGCACACATTTGAGTAATTTTACCGCATTGGTTTGGATACAGCATGCCATTAAAAGATGGCCACTGTTTAAAATGGACAAACATCGTACGCAATAGCTAGAGAAGATTTCAGATGTAGACGAACTGACTGCAGTACAGGCCCGAAGCTATCTGTGCACAGGGCACTCTCATGGGTTAGTTCACAAAAATTTGAGATTGGAGGTCGAGATTAGAACCAATGTCGGCCTCCAAACTCGAAAAGACTCATACCCCTTTCGTATGCCTCATCTTGACCTCATCTTGAAGAGGCGAGATTGTCAAACTCAACCTTTAAGATCGGAGGTCGTTTGACTTTGAAAAAAAAAAAACTAGTTGCAATTCGCCTTCCGTTATAGCCTATGGAAGACAAATTGAAACTAGAGTGTTTTTTCTAAGTCAAATTCGACCTTGAGGTTGAATTTGACTTACCGAAAAAAAAAAATAACCGTTAAATAAAGGGGTCCAGTGGGCTCCCCAAAGACATATACACTATGCTCCTGGCACACAAAAATGTAAAGGAGGTGAGTTTCGGGAGGGAGTTGGGTGCTGGAGGGATTGGTGAGTTGGAGTGAGAGAAAGGTCGAGTTGAATTGGTGTGGATGCCGATTAGGACATTTTTATCACAAAACAATTAGGACACAGATGTGGCTAAATAGCACTTCTCCACCATAGAGAGTTAAGAAACGGCAGCAGCTCTATCACGAGTGACATGCGTAGATGCCAAGACTTTGAACACAAGTAGCATGAGAGAAGAGGAGCTGGTGCTGATGGTGATGATGGACTAACAATATAAGAGACTCTGGGAATGCTCACAATAAGAATGCCGATACGTAGCAGCTGACGTATTGTACCATTATATGGACGTAGACGTCAGTTATCCTTAGAGAAGCAGATGCATATTTTATGTATTAAAAATCTTTTCACTTTTGCTAATATCTGCCTCCCCTTCTATTTCTCTCCTGACTATTCTATGATCCTCGAACAATTGGCTCATTATAAAGTGAGTACAGACACAAGGGATAAAGGGGTATGTAGCACTGTTATACAGATAGTCTGCACTATATTGTGTTACTTTTCTGTCTTTCTCTCTAGATTGGCGCAGTGCTTCTAAACCCAGAAATAACTAATACAAGATTTATCCGTTCTGCATTGTTGGAATGTATAAATCTGAGTGTGCATATACATTACATTGTATATTTAAACCTATGCCAGTGTATACATATGGTCAGCAAAGTATATATACACGAGCAGAATAATGTGTATTTGACTAGCAAATGTATCTGTGTGTGATCATACCATGTGTTTATGTTTGCAATAGTTATATGGGCTGCATTCATTTGTGCTGTTTGCTTATTTGCAGAGAGAAGCCTTTATATGTGCACTTAGTATGCATGTTTATACTTAAAGGGCCTGTATCACCTAAATAATGTTTTTACTTTTAATGCAGAGGATAACAAAGATTGAAAATGATCTACAGATTGTGTTGGCATAATTGCACAGACTTTTCTCCTAATTGAAGCATTTACTTGCAATTTTGCTAACACAATGTATAGATCGTTTTCAATCATTTTTGTATTCTATACATTCACAGTAAAAGCAATGTTGAGGTGATATAGGTCCCTTTAATTCTCCTAGCACAGGATTTTCCTTTACTGAGATATTTAAAGAGGGATTAAACAACACAGATTATCTTTACAACAGGTTTTTCTGTCTGAACAGCTTTTGAATGATGTTCCTAAAGAGCACTGTACAGAACTGATTTTCCATGACAGGCAGTAGCTGATTGGTGCAAGATGGCACTGATGCCAAACACACCTCCAGCAGGGGGGGGAGATTGTGATTGGCTGTACACAAAGCGTTTGAGACCAGACTGTCTCTCTCTCTGCTGTCATGGAGCAAAGGTCCTTGAGATGCAATCCTCCCCTATTGTTTGCTCCGACTGTGCACCAGTCAAATGCATTGCATGTAGCTTCTGTCTCAACGAAAGAAAAAAAATATTATAAAGTTTATAATATTCAGAGCATCCCTTAACAGATCTCTGTCAATCTACCTCAATACAAAATCCACCTGTAATCATCATCTCTGTCACTATACCTCAATACAGAATACACCTGTAATCATGATCTGTCACTATACCTCAATACAGATTACGCCTGTAATCATGATCTCTGTCACTATACCTCAGTACAGAATACACCTGTAATCATGATCTCTGTCACTGTAGCTCAATACAGAATCCACCTGTAATCATGATCTGTCACTATACCTCAATGCAGAATACACCTGTAATCATGATCTGTCACTATATCTCAGTACAGAATACACCTGTAATCATGATCTCTGTCACTATACCTCAATACAGATTACGCCTGTAATCATGATCTCTGTCACTATACCTCAATGCAGAATACACCTGTAATCATGATCTCTGTCACTATACCTCAATACAGAATACACCTGTAATCATGATCTGTCACTATACCTCAATACAGATTACACCTGTAATCATGATCTCTGTCACTATACCTCAATACAGATTACGCCTGTAATCATGATCTGTCACTATACCTCAATACAGAATCCACCTGTAATCATGATCTCTGTCACTATACCTCAATACAGATTAAGCCTGTAATCATGATCTGTCACTATACCTCAATACAGAATCCACCTGTAATCATGATCTCTGTCACTATAGCTCAATACAGAATCCACCTGTAATCATGATCTCTGTCACTATACCACAATACAGAATCCACCTGTAATCATGATCTCTGTCAATCTACCTCAATACAGATTACGCCTGTAATCATGATCTCTGTCACTATACCTCAGTACAGAATACACCTGTAATCATGATCTGTCACTATACCTCAATACAGATTACGCCTGTAATCATGATCTCTGTCACTATACCTCAGTACAGAATACACCTGTAATCATGATCTGTCACTATACCTCAATACAGATTACGCCTGTAATCATGATCTCTGTCACTATACCTCAATACAGATTACGCCTGTAATCATGATCTGTCACTATACCTCAATACAGAATCCACCTGTAATCATGATCTCTGTCACTATACCTCAATACAGATTAAGCCTGTAATCATGATCTGTCACTATACCTCAATACAGAATCCACCTGTAATCATGATCTCTGTCACTATAGCTCAATACAGAATCCACCTGTAATCATGATCTCTGTCACTATACCACAATACAGAATCCACCTGTAATCATGATCTCTGTCAATCTACCTCAATACAGATTACGCCTGTAATCATGATCTCTGTCACTATACCTCAGTACAGAATACACCTGTAATCATGATCTGTCACTATACCTCAATACAGATTACGCCTGTAATCATGATCTCTGTCACTATACCTCAGTACAGAATACACCTGTAATCATGATCTGTCACTATACCTCAATACAGATTACGCCTGTAATCATGATCTCTGTCACTATACCTCAGTACAGAATACACCTGTAATCATGATCTGTCACTATACCTCAATACAGATTACACCTGTAATCATGATCTCTGTCACTATACCTCAATACAGATTACGCCTGTAATCATGATCTGTCACTATACCTCAATACAGAATCCACCTGTAATCATGATCTCTGTCACTATACCTCAATACAGATTAAGCCTGTAATCATGATCTGTCACTATACCTCAATACAGAATCCACCTGTAATCATGATCTCTGTCACTATAGCTCAATACAGAATCCACCTGTAATCATGATCTCTGTCACTATACCACAATACAGAATCCACCTGTAATCATGATCTCTGTCAATCTACCTCAATACAGATTACGCCTGTAATCATGATCTCTGTCACTATACCTCAGTACAGAATACACCTGTAATCATGATCTGTCACTATACCTCAATACAGATTACGCCTGTAATCATGATCTCTGTCACTATACCTCAGTACAGAATACACCTGTAATCATGATCTGTCACTATACCTCAATACAGATTACGCCTGTAATCATGATCTCTGTCACTATACCTCAGTACAGAATACACCTGTTATCATGATCTGTCACTATACCTCAGTACAGAATACACCTATAATCATGATCTCTGTCACTATACCTCAGTACAGAATACACCTGTAATCATGATCTCTGTCACTATAGCTCAATACAGAATCCACTTGTAATCATGATCTCTGTCACTATAGCTCAATACAGAATGCACCTGTAATCATGATCTCGGTCACTATACCTCAATACAGAATACACCTGTAATCATGATTTCTGTCACTATACCTCAATGCAGAATGCACCTGTAATCATGATCTGTCACTATACCTCAATACAGAATACACCTGTAATCATGATCTCTGTCACTATACCTCAATGCAGAATGTACCTGTAATCATGATCTGTCACTATACCTCAATACAGATTACACCTGTAATCATGATATGTCACTATACCTCAATACAGATTACGCTTGTAATCATGATCTCTGTCACTATACCTCAGTACAGAATACACCTGTAATCATGATCTCTGTCACTATACCTCAATGCAGAATGCACCTGTAATCATGATTTGTCACAATACCTCAATACAGAATACACCTGTAATTATGATCTCTGTCACTATACCTCAGTACAGAATACACCTGTAATCATGATCTGTCACTATACCTCAATACAGAATACACCTGTAATCATGATCTGTCACTATACCTCAATACAGAATGCACCTGTAATCATGAGCTGTCACTATACCTCAATACAGAATGCACCTGTAATCATGATCTGTCACTATACCTCAATACCGAATACACCTGAAATCATGATCTCTGTCACTATACCTCAATACAGAATACGCCTATAATCATGATCTGTCACTATACCTCAATGCCTGACTGCGGAATGTGAGGGTTGCCCCCCCCCCCCCCCCCCCCGCATATCCCATGCAAAAACGAGGGGCTCTCTCTGAGCTAGAGACGGCTGTCTGCTTCCTATGGCAGCTGGCGGTCAGACGATAAACTGGCGTGTACTACCAAAAGTACTATCAAAAGTACCTGCCAGTTTATCCTTATACTAGGGACATCTAATGTTTCACTTGTGCCTCTATATTAGAAGCACAAGTGAAAAATCATGTTCAGTGTCCCTTTAAATATAGTTTACAATATTCAGAGCATGCATCCGCTGACCTTTCTAATGGATGCTGAATTTACGCACCCCGTATGTTTGCATAGTAACATATACAATCAGTGCACATACTGAACAATTTATAACTGTATACATACACACCCACAGTATGTTTACTACTGAAACATGCATCAGAGCAGCCATACGAAAATCATTTCATCTGCTGTGTAAATATGATGTGTTTCCAATCTCTAAAACATCTCTACACTGCAGATATTTAATTGTTTCAAGGCGACGGGATGCAAATGTTTATGAAATTCAAAGACAAAAAAATGTGACATTCGTGCATCGGCTGTTGTCATAACTCCGTCTCTGCAGGTGGCTGAAGTAAATCCAATAAATACGGCAGTTTGATTGCGCTAAATGCCGGGTGAAGAGACGGGGCCCCCGTGTTTGCGTTTGGCTTTGTTTTGATATATCTTTAATACACTGGAGTGTAAAACAGATGTGTGATTTGCATTATTTCATTAAAGCATGTATAAGTCATTAGCCGGATCCCCTGTAGCTCTGCACTCTTCATTCTTACTCAACTGCATTATTATTACTGAAAGTGGGGTTAAACCCTCCAGAGATTCCCAGTTAAAAAAAACCCCTGTTCGAATCTTCCATGTAGAAATGATCAAAGCTATGTTTAAGTCAGATTCGGTACCTGAGTTTGACTTAGTCTCAAAAATAGCTTCAATCATTTCACCTGCCATTACTTTCAATGGGGAATGTTCAAACCTGGTTTTTTTTTTTTCAAAGTCAAACTTGAATTTGAGTTAATAGACCCATGTTTGTCTCTCTCTGATGATAACGGGTGGGCTGATGAAGTTTTCCCGTGGGCCACTAAATTGTTTTGGAATATTTTACGGGCCTGATCTAATAGGGAAAGGTTTAAAAAACCATGGTCAAAATGCAGTCGGCAAGAAAAGTGCGAAACGGCAAGTGTTATATAACTTTTGTATCTTTTTTACACTTTTTCCCTCACACGTTGTTCTAGTATTCTATCTCAGCTGATACGCAGCCAAATTATTTATTTCCAAAGTTCTTATCAGTCGTCGGATTTGGAATGACAATGTCTGTGGCTTTTGGAACGTGGTGGCTGGACACACTGTAAGCCTGGAATTTCCTGGAATGTTCAGGACTTCTGGGAATTAGCTGCGCGGTATCCAAGCCTTGGACGTCTCTCCACTTGCTCGTTTAAATCTTAGCGGCCTGGATAGAGGCCATTTTGACATGAGCGTGGCACTGTGTTTAAAATAAATAAATAAATAAAGCAAGCAAGTGTTTAAAATAAATAAATAAAGCCAGTTGGTATCTCTTTTACACATTTACCACAAATATTTATCTGATACTGACGTACTAAACTTAAAGTGCACCAAGTATTTTCCAAAATCCTCACATGCTACGAGCATCCATGTTAACCAGATTTAAATGATTGCTCCACCGTTGGCTCCGCCCCTTTGATGGAAGCTGATATGTATCGGCAGTGTGACTTTAGAAGGTGGATCTAGATTCTAGTCATCTAGCTCCATGCCTCCTGAGGTCACGCCAGTTATGAAAAAGATAGAAATACCCAAGGGGAATCACTGAATAAAGCAGTCAATCAGAGAAAGGTTAGGTGCATGCTGGGATATATTATGGGACTGGATGGGTACTAAATCAAGACACGGATCGCATGCCTCCCAACTGTCCCGCTTTGCATTGGACAGAAACGATTTGGAGAGGCAGCCATCCTGCCAAGCTCTATCTCTGTCCAGTCCTTCGGGGCTACAGCTCAGCACGACTGCAGGACTTTGGTCCCACAGTAAAGATGGAGGTCTCTGGTGCCAATGGAAAACAATTACAGTGCCTGCGCAGTCGCGCTGACAGTCGACTTTCCAAGTTTTGCGGCCCGATTTGTTGGGAGGTATGAGATGGTGTAAGTGGATGTGTATTCTTAAAAATTCTAAATAATTTTTTAAGAAGATTTTGGAAGGACAAATATTTAGGGATCTACTTAATAAAGAGGTAATTGCAAGGAATTAAGTAGAGAATTTCAAACATTAAGTCAATGCAGCCGAGTTGGAAAAATTCTCCAATGCAGCTGAAGGGGAGAAGTTTTTACTTTGGCCTTAAGTCTCAATTCCCTTATCTTTATTAAGTAAACCCTTCAGTGTCTATGTTACCTTTCTTGCAGGGTGGCAGACTGGTGGTGAATGTATCATCCCTCTTTTGAAGACTTTTCTTTCACTTCCGGGAAGAAACAAACAGAATTAAACAGGGATAGATAATAGTCTCCTATGTCACAATACCCTATCAAAAAAAAAAAAATTCTAGTTTGGCAAAACTCTCTGAGTTTCTGCGTTTGTCCTGTCTACAGAGACTGAACAAATTCCAGCCTTATCACCAGACACAACCGTTCTTCTCCCAAACAGACCCTTGTTTTTTTTGTGCTGAACACTGAGCATCCAAGATAAACATATTCAATTTAATAAAATATTCAGGAATTATGCAGGAATGTAATCACTTTCCCCAGGGGAGGAGTATGCATTGGACCCTATGCCAATGTAATTGCCCATGTGTAATGGCATTAAGCATGGAATTCCCCCAAAAAAACAAAACAAGCTATGGACTACAGTTCTCAACAATCTCCCCCAACCTAGGTTATGATGAGACTTGCCTTCCACCTCATTATTTTTTGCACATCAGCTGGAATACCTCTCATGCCAGGAAACAATAATTTACTTGGCTATGCCTGATAGGAGTTGTAGTCCACCCCTGCAAGAATAATAAGATAAAAATATTCAATGACCATCTGGGAAAACAATGTACAGTGTCTTACAGTGCTGTATTCATGCAGCGATGACATCATCAGTTTACCTTTGTATGCCCAGTTGCCAATTAGCAGCATTCCGAGCGGTCCATACACATGCGTTGGCCATTAAGCCCCTATTTTTCTGTACCATGTTATGGATGGCATGCAGGACACAATGCTTCTTACAGAAATCAGCAGTACTGCTATGTAAAGGCTTCTCTAATGAGTTTGAGGTGGAAGCTTTCCAATGAACAGATCTGAAACATTGTGTGCCCCCTGTGACCTCATGAACTCATTGAGTAAACAGAGAAGGTAATGGAAGCTCTGGCACAGCTGGGAACTTGGCAAGAAATAAAAGATATTTGTGTATATATTTACTGCCTCCCACAACGAGTTCCTCTTATTCACCTTCCTGGTACAAAGGAGAATCACATATCTCCAGGGGTCTATGGATGCCTAATTCTATGTTATATTGGTCGGGAAAATAATAATATTATTATTAAACAAACATGCCGCTGCCCATATTGGTCCAGCCTTTTCAATTGTATCAGAACAGACTGATCACTAGAAAGCGAACTGTCAAACGAACTGCAAAAATCAGGGATGAACGCGTGAGTTTGAAAAAAATGATCCCAGAATTGTAAGCCCATGCCAGGAAAGTAGGAAATAACATGTATAAACACGGCGCCAAATACTGACGCGAACGGCATGTGTGCCAATGTACAAAGCAAAAATGGGAGTCTGCATTATTTCCGATGAATGCGTTGTGTTTGGCGCTCATTGCGCCAGCTAATCCTCTCTCCCTCACTGCAAAGTGTCTAGAGTTATAAAAAAAAGTGCAATCAGCGCTTTTTACAAATAAAACTCCCCACTTTGCAATGCAGGAAAGGGACCCCTGTCGTTTTTTTACATACCCCTCACTGTATTTTAACTGTACCCGTGGTGTGGCTTGACATGCAAACTACACATCTCCCACTTGAATACATTTGCATAGCGTGCCACAGGTGATGTCATAAACATGAGACACCGAACTCACATTTAAAACATAGTTTTTTTCTCTTTTATTGCACGGCTAACACAAGATGCACATCATTTGTGATCGTATTTTATTCTCTGCCTTCCCAGGAGGATTAAATGTTGAGGTGACATGAGTCCCCTCTAATGTCTCATTTCTGCAGTTCACTTGTCGGTTCACTTGTCTTTTAAGGTCTCCGCTAAAAAAGTGAATTTTGAGATTTGTGTTACAGTTGCCTTTGGTTGGGGATTGTATAACCAGAGAAAGAATAACAGACCAGGCACAAAAGGTTTCACATCTCTTGGCATATTTAATCGCTGTTCATTTTTTCGAATCCCCCCCCCCCCCCCCTCCCCTTCTGGCCCCATAAATCTTAGTTAAAACATATAGAATCATTATGGTATGTTTTAATGCTCTTTGCATGCCCAATCACCCACATTCCATAATGATGGGAAAAAAGGCCCTTCCACCAGTAAGACTTTTCCCCAGAGCTCAGTAAATGAGCTTTTGAATTCCTTATGTACATTTTTCTGCCATAAGATTGTTTAATTAGCTTTGTATTTCCAAATTCGGGCAGATTCTGCGGATCGTGGCCAGGGGACTGCCTGCTCATTTTCAAGATGAAGGGATGAGGAATTCGATTGTTTTAATGGACATCTAGAGAGAAGTCTGGAAAGCTCTCCATCTCCAGGGTACTTTTTAAAGAGACAGTAAAGTAGAATAAGATATTGCTTAGTTAATGCACCTACTAAACTTATTGGATAAATAATACTAGTAGAGGGGAACTATACACTAAAAAGTAAACTATGGTTAAATGAAAAGTGAACCATAATTTAGGATGGTCCTGATTCATAACCTCTACCCCATGATCCTGAAGACATCATACTGTGTCTCAATTGCCTAAGACACACTAGCATCCCTTTTTTTTCCCCCTATGCAGAACTCTTCGTTCTAGCAAGTCCTGCTCAGCCACTCACCTGTTTCCTTCAGAGAAGGTGTCTTTTAAGAACACAGTAGGTTCCTTTCGTTAGCATTTAGAACAAATCTATTCTGGAATGTAATTAGAACCACAAGAACAACTCTATTTTAAATACATTTCTCCCAAATAATCCAGCCAGGAACACTTAACTCTCATGACTTTTCCAATGGTTTTGGCCATTTTTTTTTTCTGAGCTAATGATTTTTTAATCCTTGATATTTGTGTATTTTTGTAATAATTCTTTCTTACAAAAACCCTCTGGGGAGATCATTTATTTTAAAAGTCTTTAAACATTCCCACAGAGTTTTTCTGCTATTATACGACTGTGATGAATTTAGATAATTCATTTTTAAATTGACTCTATCCCATAAAAAAAAATTATACTGTGAGTTTTGAGAATTATAAATGATGAAAAATGATCTATATTATAACAGATTTGCATGTAAGTGCATAAATTACAAGAATAAGGTGTTTTAAGTGTCTGCAGTGGCTCGTGTATATGACATCACTGTTTATGGCGTGATATACAAATGAATGACTTTCAGTGGGACATATTCAATTTGCATATCAAGCCATAGCTGATGTCATAAGCTGGAGACACATTTAAAACATGTTTTCTTTTAATCTATCCATTTGCTTGAACCTCTGCTAGAATGTGTCAGTAGATAAGAAACATTCGGTCCCTCTAGTCTGCCCATTTTTCTAAATAATTTCATTAGTCCCCAGTACCCTATCTTATATCTAGGATAGCCTTGTGCCTATCCCACGCACGCTTAAACTCCTTTACTGTGTTTACCTCTACCACTTCCGCTGGAAGGCTATTCCATATATCCACTAACCTCTCAGTAAAGTAAACACATGATTTTTTTTGGTTTAAGATTAACATTAGGCTTCAAACATTTGTAAAACAATCAGAAGTGGGGTAAAGAAAGAAAACCATTCCTTTAACCAACTTGAGTTCAAAATTACAATTCTCAGGGTGACTTCACTCCCATGTAAAATGCGTCGGATCAAAAGACAATTGCCACCATGGTTGAACTTTCTGGGATTCACAAGATGACGTTGAAAATGATCCCTTTATTGAATTTCAGCAGTGGTGAGCTCAGATGTTTAACGAGAGTCACTGACAATCTTTCCAGTCACATTCTATAATAATGAAAAGATAACATACAATTACAAAACAGTATGTTGTGCTCTTCTACGGGAAATGACATCACAAAATGAACTGAAAGAAATGTAAAAAAAAAGTAGAGAAAAAACAGCTGCAACATTAACTCAGAATTTGGCAAATGATTTGTAACATTTAAGAGCCAAACTAAATGTGGTAGGAGCTGAACGAAAAGGTAAATCGATTGATTTCTCCATTAAAATAAATGAAGCAACATTGGCATAATATTTTTGGGGGGCTTTGCTTTTGGGGTTTCTCAAGGCCTGTATTTTCGGGTCAGCATGAATCTATCTTTTAGAACACCAGAGTTTAATAAACTAGTTCACACGTTAAAGGACAAATGTAGCAAAAACACAAGTTATTAATTGAAAGATTGTATTAAGGATAAAAATGTTAAATAGAAATGTTTTAATGAAAGAATATAAATAATGCACCTTATTGAGCCCTCTCCGCTCTGTATAGCTCTAATAGGGAGCGGACATGTTTAGAATCTTAGGACAGTTCTCCATTCACCTTGGTTCAGACGAAGGAAGATCTGACCCAAGATTCTAAACATGTCTGCCCCCTGTTAGAGCTAAACAGAAAACGTGGGCTCAATAAGTTACATTATTTATAATCTTTCATTAAAGCATTTATATGCAAACTACCTACACGTGATGGAATCTTTCAAATAAACATTCGTCATTTCTTTCTACAGGTATCCTTTAAAAGAAAAAAATAATACATTATTGGGGCGAGGGAAAGGCTTTGCTCCTTTTTTAAATCCAGACAAATTGCATTTTTCGATGGAAGTGGCAGTATCATAAAGCAGACTGTGATTCTGTTTATATCGTTTCCACAGTTATAGAGGGTACCACCCATACACAGGCATGCGATTGGCTGGTGACATTAATTCATATTGAACCCCTATGCTCTATGCAGGAGTATCGGATGTCACAATACGTGATGTTCTCTCGCTCCTTCTGCTGGAATGTTTATTTGTGTTCTTTAAATTGATCGTGACATTAATGGACCTGACCTCTGACCCTTCCGATATGATTACATAATTACACCGTGACATCACCGCTGGCCTGAAAGCATTATGAAGCGTTAGTTTTTTTTTTTTCCCGTTTGGGCGGATTTAAAGTTGCAGCGCTCCGTATGCAGTAATTTTTAGTTACGAGCAATTTGTGCGGGACAGCCTACACATACAGCCGTTTTAAAACACAACTGATTACAACGGCATGTTCCTAATCCGACAGGGCTGGTTCAAATTATAACAGCATTAATGTCTGCAAACACATTTGTATTCTTTGTAAACCATAAATCAAGCATGCTATTACCAGCAACCTGGACTTAACAAAGTCACAGTGAGGAGTTTCATTTATCCTCTGCCTCTACAAGCATGGACAGGAGTGTATCTTCCACAAGGCAAACAAGGCACTCGCCTAGGGCGGCACTTTGCCAGAGAGCGGCACTTTGCCAGTGGGTGTTAAAGCACAATTCTGGCACTTGAAACATTTTCGCTTCCCCCACTGTTCAGCAAGCTTTAGCTCCTTCCAATTAATCGTTGTGATAGGGGCATGTAATGGACGTCGTGGGGGTATGAAATGAGGGTGATGGTGGCATGTATTTCTTTAAAAAAAAAACACAACAGAAAGCATGTATCCAGAAAACAAAATGGCAGCAGACAGAAAAAATGGCAGACACGAAACAAAATGGTGTCATCCATGACAGAACCCCAAAGGCCCCTGCAGTTCATAGAACATGCAGAACCTTTTCAATGAGTCTGTGGAGTCTCCTGCTTATGACATCACCGGTGGCATGATAGGAAAATTACACTTGTCCCATTGAAACCCATTCATTTGCATAACAGGCCATGGATGATGTCATAAGCAGGAGACTCCAGTTGAGATTTACATCCCATCTTACCAGTTTAGCTATACACTGTGCAGGGCCATGCCTGGTTAGTTTCCCCTGCTTAGCAATCTCCCCAGGTTTGCCCCTGCACAATGTATAGGTAAACTGGTGAGATAGAATGTTCTTCTCCCCTCAACTCACCTGCAACTCACCTATTAGTGACTAGATCCCATAGAAGTGCAGTGTATTTGAATTTTCCTTGTGTATTGTTCATGATGGTCATTTACTGTTAATGGGCACTTTGCATATCCCTGTACTTAAGGCACAGGAGAAACTTGTGTGTGAGACCTGCATTAACCAAGGCTGTTTTGCCCATACTATGCCTTGTTTTGTTGAAGCCCTACCCACTTACACTTGTAATGTGTTTCTATTCCCCACCTTTAATGGCCACCACCAACAAACTCCTTGCAAACACCATACATAGAGTGCTTGTTTATCCTCCAATTCGGATAACATCTAGATTGAGAGATCTCTAATCGATAGTTGATGAGGTGATGTTTTTGTGAAGCAGGTAGGGTCACCTCCTTGAAGATCTCAACTCTTAAACGAAGCCTGAGCAGCTAAAAGGTCACTTTTCCAGGAGATATCAGACCAGATATCTGGATCGAAGATGGGTTGATGGGAAATGCAAAAGTCAAAGTAAAACAATCTCAAAGTGAAACAAGCAGAGAAGGAATACGATAAGGTGCAAAGACCCTTACAAGACATTATAATAGACTGAATCCGAGGGTCGGTAAGACAATTCTCACAAAGTACCACAGAGGGATATAGAAATAATGTCCTGATCAGCAGATTTAGGAAGGGTCCAGTGGATTTGGGGAGTGCACGCCATATCTTTAAAATCTGCCCTTTGATAGATCTTGAAGACTGAGTCCTCTTTCTATGATGATAATTCTCCCCACATACAAATCCTGTTTGTTATTGCCTGCTTGTGTAATACATACAATTTAGAGATTTTTTCCTCCATTCCTATACATGGCTTATCACTGAAAGATATTTGGCAGTGGATTTGTTGGATGCTCTATACAAATGTTCGCTTTTACCGTCCTATTCCAGCCAAATTAATCTAAGTGATAAGAAAGAGCACATTAACTTATTTGGATGCATATTCTGGATTTGAAGCGCCAATGTTTGCTTGGAAAGCCAAACTCTTCCACTGTGTCCTGAGAGGCTCTGTGTTTGTTATTCTTTGTCTCCAGTTTTGAGACCCCCATGATCAGGGATGCTATTTGGAAACCCAGCCAACACTTACGGCAAAAGCCTCATCTCCTGCGGGGTCTAAATCTTGGGATTTTATGCTAAGAGCATTGTTATCGGAGTGGCAGATTTTTTGAATAGTCTCACCTACTCTTAAAGGCTGTCCCACCATAGTCTACCTTCTGGGGGCGCAGACTGAGGACCTTTGACAACCATTTCCAGTGCACTCATCTCCTTTCTCCCTCATCTATCAAGGGCTCAGTGAATGAATGGAAACAGTGTACGAGATTTGTGCACATGCAGCAGGATTATAGGTGAATGGGTTCCTAATTCATTCTGCTAGCCATGCAGGCACCTGTATTTGCTAATGGCCAGCAAGCATGTAATGGTGGACAAGGTCAGCCTTAGATAGGTACAAATATTTTACCTTAGGCTGTGATTTTGAAATTAACAACAAATTCATGTGTTAAAATATTTACATATCTAAAGCTTTCTTCTGCCTCCTTCAAGATGGGCTCCCAAACCTTTAAGATGGCCTCCCAAACCTTCAAGATGGCCTCCCAAACCTTCAAGATGGCCTCCCAAACCTTCAAGATGGGCTCCCAAACCTTTAAGATGGCCTCCCAAACATTCAAGGTGGCGCAGCAATGGATGAAGAAACATACACAAGACCTCAATTGATGGCTTGAGGACTAGGAAATGCTACCATCACTATTTGAGGCATGTGAATGAGCGCACATGTCTTGTGGTGACCATATATAAGCAGGGATGGCAGAGAAAGACACCACTTTCCCTATGAAGGTCTATGAAAGTCTCTAGAACATCATCATATTGTCCCTCACCCAGTGGTGTATCTTGGTTTTGTGCCGCCCTAGGCGAGTGCCTCGTGGAAGAGACAATACTGACCTCACCCTCATAAATAATGTTGGTATCTACCGATGCCTATGTGTAGTTTGCACTTCTATGCCTTTGGCATGGCAGTCATTTTCATTTGTATGCTCATGGACGTAAAAAATTGAAAAGCAGAAAAATGCATGGAAAATTGGATACATCAGGATACTCCACCATTAAGTATAAAACATCACTTTTATTTGTTGGATTAAAAAAAATGAATTAAAATTACAGAATTGAGATGGATGTATTTCATCCACTGAGCTGATTTAATCGTAGGTCATCCAACGTAAAGCATGGACGTAATGTTAGAAAAACAAGTTTGCTAGCGACATTTTTTATCAACACACTACTTAAAAATGTGGCTAGCAGAATGAATCAAAAAAAATAACATTATCTAGAAATTAATGGCATGCTCTTAATGCATTACAAGTACATAATAATAAGCGTGTCTTATGCTGTTTATAATCTTGGTTTAAAGTCTGTGCGATGGGCATTAGTTCACATGCTGGTAATATCCAGCTTTCCAAAGAGAGATTTTTTTTAACACCTTATGACTTCAAAATACAGCATTTCATGCTACAGATATTCGTATACATCATCACATCCATGTATGCCGAGCTCGCCCTGTGTTTTCAAGCCGTACTAGACCAACATAAAGATTGTTTTTGGACGCGAGCTTCCAAAGACCGTGTAGGTCTCTTGCTTAGATCATCTGTCAACAAGTTATTCAAAGTAAGGAATGTATCTGCCAACATATATAAAACAACGGATTAACTCTTTCATGCTCACTTGCTCAGCTCACACATCTAGGGGATGCCAGGTGCATATATAACTTGTGGAGTTAACCCTGTGCATGCCACCATACTTTGCTCAATATTTAGAAAGCCCAAAAGAGCGAGACTTAAAAGTTATAAACATAAACACTAATTGGATAGAGGCATGAATAATGCATAAAACTAATTAAATAACATAGGCCTCAGTAGCTGCATGCGCCATCTCTATTGTCTGCTTAATCCTCAGTATTGCAGGTTTGATTCCCAGCAGGGTCAACTCAGCCCCAGTATTGTATTTTCAACTAGGCCTAGACCACCAAATGGTAGAGGTGGCTATTCTGTCACCCCCTTCAGTCTGCATCTGCCCCCCACTGGTCGATAGATTCTACACATGCATCCTGACAAGTTCTTATTGACAGCTTTGTACAACAGATGTATTGTGGATCCAAGCCTTGATTTAATAAAGCGGGTGAGCTATATGGCAGACATCTGTGGATGGAATTATCCTTAGCGAATGTGGGTTAGAACTCATACATCAGTACTGTCTTCAGCAGGGTTAAGTTGTTACGCGGATTAAGTCGATCCATTAAATTCCGACTCGTTTCTTTGCCTAATTGTGTCAAGCCTCGCCATCAGAAAGCTGCTAATTGGGCACATTTTATCACAATGTTTACAGTAGGTTCCCCATTAGATTTGAAACAAAGCAATTAGATGTTATAACAGATGTGTCCAGGCTTCAGGGATAAAAGAATAAGGCTGCACACAAAAAAACAAACAAACAAAAAAAAACAACATTAAACATGTATTACCTATTCCAAGATCCATCCAAAGAATGCGTACAGTGTCATTCCAGCCATTCCATGTGAACTACTAGGAATAAAAATAAACACTGTGCGAATGAAACACTTGTATCACTTACAGTCCAAGTCATATGTTGAAGGATGATGTCAATGTATTAGAGGTATCAATGGCAGTAACAAGCAATGTGAGGAACAGCGGATGTTGGATGGAGGGTTATTTGGTTGGGTTTTTTTTCGAGGCATGGGATCAAACCCTGATACTTTACAGTTTTAATGGTGCATTAATATCATCACAATCCCATTTTTTGGGACCTATATCGCGCAGTTCTGATTCGCTTTGTCTGGTGTTGGGAACATAGAAAGATTGTTTGTAGCGCTGGGACAATAATATTGTGCATTTTCAGTAGTCCTGGCATTCTCTAGCTCCATGGCACCCACCCTGCTTGGGGAGGAGATAAATGTTGCTGTACGATACTGTGTTAAAGGGACTATATCACCTGAACATTTTTTTTATCTGTGAATGTAGAGAATAAAAAAAAATATTGAAAGTGATCCTTACATTGTATTAGCAAAATTGCAAGCAAATGCCTAAATTAGAATAAACAAAATGTGTTCTAAATGTGTCTGCGGAGTCTCCTGCTTATGACATCACCTGTGACATGGTATGCAAATTACACATTTCCCATTGAAAATCAGTTAATTTGCATACCATGCCACAGGTGACCTCTGTCATCTCTCAGGGCTCTTGTCATGTCTCAGAGAAGATCATTTTTTTTCCCAGTGTGCATCTGCATTCCTCCTTTTGATTGGCTGCTCATTTTCTACGGTCTTGTGATGTCCGTGGCATATATTTTTTTACTTCCATAATGCATAGAATGTGATATAAATAATTGACTTGAGTATGGCTGTACCTTTTTATGCACGTGCCACAACCATAAAGGGGGTAATGTATAAAAACTCCTGCACATCAAAATGTCAGAAGAGGAATAAAAAAGGCGCAATCGCCGCTCGGTTATTATTATGGCGGTTTGCGCCTTTTTATAATTCCTGACATTTCGTCGTGCGGGAAAGAAAGACCTCCCACACTGTTTGGCATCTACAGTGTTTGGCATCTACAGTGTTTGGTATCCGACACTAACCAGTTTTTTTTTTTTTATACATTGGCCGCATCAGCTCAGTGAATGTCAGCGCATCCATGAAGTAGTAACAGTTATATAATATAATGTCTATATTACCAGTCAAAAGTCCCGAGGACACTAATATCTCTGGATCACTCAATAAGCCATGAACTAATGTAAAATGATAATCATAAGTGAACTGCGTCTAAAACCTCAATTTTAAATGAAAATAAAACCCCACAAAGCAAGCAAATTTCAGTTCGGAGGATAAGGCAATTGTTTTAAAAAAATGCTCTTCTCACCCTGATAAAGTTGGCAACATATATATATATAAACATAATATTAATGGCAGGTTTTGGTTATATGAATTGGCCAAAGGATAATTAAGCTCACCCTCCCCGTTAAGCTCACTCTCCCCGTTAAGCTCACCCTCCCCGTTAAGCTCACTCTCCCCGTTAAGCTCACCCTCCCCGTTAAGCTCACCCTCCCCGTTAAGCTCACCCTCCCCGTTAAGCTCACTCTCCCCGTTAAGCTCACCCTCCCCGTTAAGCTCACCCTCCCCGTTAAGCTCACCCTCCCCGTTAAGCTCACTCTCCCCGTTAAGCTCACCCTCCCCGTTAAGCTCACTCTCCCCGTTAAGCTCAGCCTCCCCGTCAAGACACACACTCTTAATAGAGAGTACCATACTAGAGCTCTAGTGAGCACACAAAGCAGTCTATACTGCTACCAAAACCTTTTTAATGTGTTGGAAGAAGGGAAGTTAACCCCTTGACCGCAAGCTGCAACCAAACAAGGAGGAGCCAACAACCTCAACTATTTGCAAGCAGGGAAAAGAAAAATGTTGGGTGTGAGCATGTTGCAAATACTGTATTTGCAGCATGCTCCCACCTGTTTGGTAGGCTTCCTTTTATACATTTATGTCATCTGAGCCTGTGACTAGGTTAGTGCACCGACATTTTTCTTTCCCCTGCTTGCATAAGTCAATTAAAAGCCTGACCTGTGTGTGGGAAGAACAGTTACTTGATTTCCAATTGGAAAAAAAAAATGTCTCATATGTGAGAGGCTGTTTTTAACTTTCTTTAAAAAAAAACTTATGTGCCGTTTATGAATTAAACCTTTAGAACGTCCGACTAGTAGTGTAGGTGCTGCAGGAATCTGGTAGAGGAGATATTTATCCACGGTCTGGACTTAATGCTCTTTTGTGAGTGGATTCACTTCTGTCCCTTGCAGTTATAGAGTGGGTTAATGATACGGGATCTGCACATATCACACAGAGCCTGTTACAGGGGAGAAAGCACAGGGTTTTTCTGGCTCAGCTAAATCTTATCCTGAAGGGTTCATCTCCCCCAATTTGTCTAACTCAGGATGCAAATCCTCGTCCAAGATCATCAGAATTTTTTCTTATTTCATCATTTGGATTCACCCCAGTTATTCTGGAACTTGGCTGTCTTAACCTTCACCATCACGCTCAACAAGCTGGCTCGCTTAATGGCTGAGCTATTTCTAAAAAAAGCAAATAAATAAAATGCATCTGGGGCAGAACATCGTGTCCAAGTTTAGTCTAGCGCTGTGCTTGATGGACCTTTGCAATTGGGAGGAGCCTGGAGCTGAGCAAGAACTAAACAGACCATAGGCATGTGCAGGGGATGTGCCAGGTATGCCTAGATAATCAGAGTGAGCTAGAGGAGAGACAAGTCATATGGGGGAGTAACAACTCTGTGGCATGTGACTGGGGAGTAACGGCACTGTGGCATGTGACTGGGGAGTAACGGCACTGTGGCTTGTGACTGGGGAATGACGGCAAGGTGGCATGTGATAGGGGGGAATAACAGCACTGTGGCATGTGATAGGGGGGAATAACAGCACTGTGGCGTGTGATGGGGGGAATAACGGCACTGTGGCATGTGATAGGGGGGAATAACGGCACTGTGGCATGCGATAGGGGGGAATAATGACACTGTGGCAAGTGATTTTGGGGCATGATGACACTGTGGTAAGTGATTTGGGAATAATAATAACATGATATGTGATTTGGAGGAATAGTAGCATGACCCCCACTTTCCATGAGACACGACAGATGTAGCTACAATGTATTTGCCTATGAATATCTAAACCGAAACCTTCTGGGGTAAAATGGCCACAGCCTAATCTTTATTGAAAACCAGTAGTCATTGCATACATTTCAAACATTTCCAGTACATATTGCAGCATTATTTTACTTTATACAATGACTAAACACAGAACTAGCTATTACTTGCTTAACAGAAAGCCCCCATAGCAAGCAAGCATGGGTATCCAGGTGGCTGACGTACAACTCCACATTCTGGGCACATCCCTAAGGGTCCCATAACATGAGGTTCAAGGTACCACTCCCCACCTCCCACCAGAGTCTTGTATTGACCCTCATCTTTTAAGAGCTTCCCCTCCTGGATACCCGGCGAGCTACCACCTTGGCTGCGACAAAAACCACAACAAGCAGTAACATAAAGGGAGGGGGGCATTAGGTCGGGAAAAACCTATTTGTTAAAATGGCTACTCATTTCCTGTCATCTCTTGCCTACATCATTTTTATAACTCCACCACCTGTCAATCAGTCATAGATTGACATATCCCCTCAGCACCCTGTCAAGTCCACCCCTCCCTTAGTCTGTCTGGGGGGCTACAGTCCTGATTTGGAGGCTCTGTCCAAGCTCCCGATTTTCAGGACAGAGGTAGAGCTCGTTGAGACAGCTGGGATCAGGATGGCAATCCTGCAGCCCCCCATCTCATTCTCCCCGACATCAGAGACTGCATACTGCATGCGCAGCATTGTGTGCATGCACAGCAGCGCTGTCAAACTCCGCACCCAGCATCCCAGTGCATCGGTACCTCTGTAATACGGTATCACAGCCAAGACAAGTGATCTGTGCACAGGATCTAACTGCTCTCCCGTCATGCTGTGCACCCAGACCTCATGCCTCATTCATCTTTATCTCGTTACTGCTCTGCAGATTTATTTCAGTCATCCCTTAAAACTAGGATTAGGGTTAGACTAGTAAGTGGCGCATTATAGTGCGTGATAAGTAAACTCTGCTTTAGTAGAGAACTCCACTATAGTGCAGCAACGGGAAGAATTGATCTTGATGCAGAGGATCCTGTTTTGCAGAAATCTTCGTGTTTTTCCCCTCTGAAGCACGAATGAACTCAGAGATAACGGTTTTACAAACATCCTGGACAGCATTGAGGTTAAGTAACTCTCTCACATCCTGTTTAATTTAGACAGCCCTTTTTTAAATATAAGCAAAAGGCGGAGATAGCAAGTTTTTTAGATTATTTTTCCAAACAAGATATAAGTGTTGTGTTTGTTTTTCTTCCATCGTTAAATAAATTGAGGTGCGGGACAACAACAAAAAAAAACCCTCTCTTTCGCTAAAAGCACCCAACCGTTGGCTATTAAATCCCTCATTAGACTTTTGCCACGTGTGGATTGTAATATAAGATGACAGAGAGGCAGGGCTGATTCTCTATTCCTCAGGATTCGAGCAAAGCAGGATATGGTTTAATACTGTTTTCATGAAATTCAGGGCACTGCAGGGAATTGAGAAAGTAATTTCAAACTGAAGTCCAAAGTAGCCGAGTAAAAAAAAAAAAAAAAATCTCCAATACAGCCAACAGCGCTACTTAAGACAAGAGTAGCCGAGTTAGAGAAATTCTCCAATTCAGCCGAATTCGAGAATGTTTGCCACTTGGCTAATTTGGCCTGGACTTTGAAATTCCCTTGGCAATTCCCATACAGTTTCCTCTTTCATGAATATGCCCTTGATTTACCTCCTACACCCAATCTCTACACTGGCTCTGCAGTGGGTGGTGCCTCTGAAAATGGAAAGTGATTTGGTGAATGTTGGAGGTAATGCCAAAATAGTAGGCATGCTTGTAAGTCTCCCAACATCTTGCCCATACGACCCAGAGCTTAGGAGGTGAGGCTTTAGTGCCAGCGGGACCATTCATGAGTGGTAGAGCTGTCATTCACATGCACAGAGCTACGGCACATGCACAGAGCTATGGCACATGCTCACACCAAGGTGCATGCACAGCGCTACGGCACATGCTCACACCAAGGTGCATGCACAGCGCTACGGCACATGCTCACACCAAGGTGCATGCACAGCGCTACGGCACATGCTCACACCAAGGTGCATGCACAGCGCTACGGCACATGCTCACACCAAGGTGCATGCACAGAGCTACGGCACATGCTCACACCAAGGTGCATGCACAGCGCTACGGCACATGCTCACACCAAGATGCATGCACAGAGCTACGGCACATGCTCACACCAAGGTGCATGCACAGCGCTACGGCACATGCTCACACCAACTTGCATGCACAGCGCTACGGCACATGCTCACACCAAGGTGCATGCACAGCGCTACGGCACATGCTCACACCAAGGTGCATGCACAGCGCTACGGCACATGCTCACACCAAGGTGCATGCACAGCGCTACGGCACATGCTCACACCAAGGTGCATGCACAGAGCTACGGCACATGCTCACACCAAGGTGCATGCACAAGATCTATTCTCCAGTATCCCGCGTAATGAGGGCATGTAGATGGCAGAGGATTTAATGGACTTGCTTCTCCCTTCTCCAATCCTATCAAGTTTTTTGTTTTGTACATGAAAATTGCACTAATACATCTAAACGTTATTAAAGGGACTGTCTGGTGCCCAGAATGCATCTTTCAAATGTTAATGCATATTAATGTGCTTTAAAAGATAAATTAAATTGTGAAATTACAGCAGTTTGCTGCAGGAACCAATGAGAATAACGGCATTCAGACTAATGGAATTTCCTGTTTCTCGCTAGTGATGTCAGCAGACAATGTGTTGCACTGTTAGAGATCCTA
This sequence comes from Pelodytes ibericus, assembly GCA_036172795.1. NCBI lineage: Eukaryota > Metazoa > Chordata > Amphibia > Anura > Pelodytidae > Pelodytes > Pelodytes ibericus. The sequence goes on along the minus strand of CM069866.1, from coordinate 11,740,485 downwards.
CCGTGTACAAGAGCAAGTCTATTACAGTCCACACAATGCATTATATTCCAGCAGCACAGAATGTGACTAAATGAAACAAAACGTTATATCCTCAGTGTCTATAAAAATCAGTGCTGCCGCACCTGCAGTAAACATGCAGAGTAATCACTGGGGAGGGCTTGAGTCAAATATTAAACATGTGATTTATACAGAATGCCTGCATCAAATCACACAGGGAAAAAGCCTGTGCACTATACAAGCAGTGATCTTCATCTTGCACCAAAGTGAGTTTGGGGGCTAGACTGTCCTTTTAAGTAATCCATATCCTTTGTTAAGTAAGGTTTATCCAAAAGAGATTGTCTTTGGGATGTTTTTGTTCAAGTTACTGATGCGTTTATTGGTTTTTTTTTTTGTTTTGTTTAATCAGCGGAAATAGACATATTTCTTAGAACAAATACATGTTTTTATGGAATCGCTTTGGAACCAAGAAGCATCATTATTTATATTGTCTATTAATCATAGAACAAAGAAGAAAGGTACATAAGAAATATAAAATGGTATGTACCGAAACTTGTGCTGCTTTTTATTATTATTATTTTTTTTAATTTAAGAAAGGCAACAAGTGAAATGTGCTTGTACTGTCCGCAGGGCTTCCACAATTTAATAAAACAACCACATCCTGCCGTTTACATCCCACATCGAAAATGCCATTTAATTAAAATGTTATATGCAACTGGCAGAATTCTTCTACAGTTATCCCCTGCAGAGAACAGATTATTGTTAGACAAAGAAATGTTATTATTTTCAGGCTCCATTTGGAAGGGGTCATTGTAAACACCTTAAATAAATCACCAGAATCTACTCATCCATTTCCCTCTGCAGCAAATACTTCACTTTTAACTGGAAGCCAGGGACTCGGAACTAGTTTTACAATTTAATTTTTGGCTCATCTTCTGTATGTCTCACTTTATAAAAAAAAAAAAATAATAATAATAATAATAATAAATATAGTTACCAGGCCATGCAAATTGGTTAATCAACCATTACCCCCTTAAAGAGCAATGACATGCTAATTGATCTGATCCTTAAACACTTTTTCTGAATATTATCGCATGTCAAAACCAGGGTCAGTGACTGCCAGCTTCCTCTCTGGCTGTGAGGCAGAGTCAAGAGTAAGCCCATGTGGATCTCTAAAAATACATGTCATAGTTGCCAACATCGGCCATGTTTCCAGGGACACAGATTTGTTCCACATGCTGCAGAAAGAGCATGCAAAGTGCAGCCCGGCAGTATGTGGGAAGGATATACGCACAGACACAATCCAATTAATTAATCATGGTAGGTCCTATAAGATCTCCACCCTGATTAATTAATTGGATTGTGTCTGTGCGTATATCCATCCTACATACTGCCGGGCTGCACTTTGCATGCTCTTTCTGCAGCATGTGGATTAAATATGTGTCCCTGGAAACATGACCGATGTTGGCAACTATGACATGTTGGGTTTACTTGGGACACACTTTTTTAAGATTTGCGTCCTCTTGGCAATCAAGGTTTAAGAAAAGCCTTTAGTCGTCCTTTAAGGCCAAAGTAGCCAAATTGGAAAAATTAGTCAGTTCCGATGAATTGGAGCCGTTTTCAAAATCGTCTACTTTTGGCTTAATTCCTTAAATCCGTGCAATCGCGTCTTTCATGAATAAACCCCCATGTTACTTTACCAAACCCACGAGCTACAATTTACCTTGTTACAAGAAAGAATCGGAAAATCAGTAGAAAATCCCAGCTGCGTCTAAAAGGATATGCTGGTGATTAAATACTCATTTTAGTCAGAATTACTGATTTCATTCGAAATCCAAATTGGCAGTGATCGGACTGCGTTTGTTTTCAATATAAGGATTGCATCCAATTACATTTCTGAATGATTTACTTTTCATGGGGGATAACCTTCATGGATTTCCAAATAATACAATGCAGATCTCTCATTCTTCTTTCTGACAAATGGACATAAGCATTGATTCTTTATGTGCTATAAAACCTGACAAAGAAACGTACAAAAATAATAACTGTAATACAGGCTGGTTTAAAAAAAAAAGAAAAAGGTATCCTTATCTATTAGCTGGGACTTTTTGTTTTTAATCCAAAATACATTGATTCTCAAACAGGTCGACTCAATAAAGAGAGAATTGCAGGGAAATGAGATGGAAAAATTCTCCAGTGCAGCTGAACGATGAGAATTTTTCCAACTCTGCTACTCTGGCCTTAAGTTTGAAATTCCTATCTCAATTCCCCTGCTTTTGTCTCCTTATTGGGTAGACCCTCAAATGCCTGATCTTTAAAAACCTATACCTAGTGTAACAAAGACTTCCAAAGTGCTATGTCTAGCTTCTAAGCATCTGATAATGTCATGTACAGAGATACCTAACTCAAGTCTAACTCAAGCCGAAGTCAGTCACCGACACACCAGTAGCTGTGCTCGTGTCACAGAGCTCTAGTGCCAAAAAGAGCAATATCTTTTACATAGTGCGTGGTAGAAGAAACATGTAAAGAGACTGTTCCACCAAACATTACTTATACTGTTGAATGTAGAGAATAGAAAATGATAGAAAATGATCTCAATGCATTGTGTTAGCAAAATTGTAAGCAAACGTCTAGATTAGTAGAAAAAAATGTACTTTAAATGTGTCTGTGAAGTCTCGTGCTTATGACATCACCTGGGGCCTGATATGTGTAATTTGCATACTGTGTCACAGGCATAGTTGCCAACATCAGCCATGTTTCCAGGGATATTTGTACCACATGCTGCAGAAAGAACATGCAAAGTCCAGCCCGGCAGTATTTAGGATGGATATACTCACAGACAGAATCCAATTAATTAATCAGGGTGGAGATCTCATAGGACCTGCCATGATTAATTACCGTATTTGCTCGATTATAAGACGACCCTGATTATAAGACGACCCCCCCCCCCCCAAATTTGTACATTCCTTTAGGAAAAAAACTAAAAGCCTGATTATAAGACTACCCTATAGGAAAAAAGTTTAACTTGTATATATGTAAATTGCATTTTTAATTTTTAATAAAAAGTTTATATTATACAAATGCATTTCTTGCTTTTATTTGCTTTTATGTGCCAATGCGGCCTCTCTCCCGCTCCCCCAGCTGTCTCTTCCCCCCCCCACCAGCGTTGTCTCTCTCTCCCCCCAAAACTCCCCTGCTGCTGCCCGGCACGCTCGCCGGGACTTCTGTGACGAAAGCGGAAGTTCCAGGCTTCTTCACAGAAGCCCCGGCGGTCGTGCCGGGCGGAAGCAGGGGAGTCTGCGCTCATCGCGCAGACATCCCCTGCTGTTAGAGAGGGGGATCCAGGTCCCCTGCAGCTCTGCTGGGGACCTGGATCCATGTCTTATAATCTGACCTCAATTTGAGGTCAGATTATAAGAAGACCTCGAATGTAAGACAAGGAGGATTTTTCAGAGCATTTTTCTGAAAAAAACCTCGTCTTATATTCGAGCAAATACGGTAATTGGATTCTGACTGTGTGTATATCCATCCTACATACTGCCGGGCTGCACTTTGCATGCTCTTTCTGCAGCATGTGGAACAAATATGTGTCCTTGGAAACATGGCCGATGTTGGCAACTATGGCCACAGGTGATGTCATAAACAGGAGTCTCCACAGACACATTTAAAACTAATTTTTCTCCTAATTTAGCCATTTGCTTGCAATTTTGGTAACACAATGTATAGATCATTTTCAATCATTTTTTTACTCTGTCATTTTTTTTACATTCACAGTAAAAATAATTTTCAGGTGACACAGTCCCTTTAAAGATATGTTAAGCCGTAAACCTGTTAATATTTGTTAAATGTCCCCTTTTAGAGGCAGTTTGCTGTAACGTTACAGAGCAGAGGATGGGGAAATCATTATTTATGGGAACTATTGTGAGAATAGTACTGGAAACAATACAGATCTCTTTCTGATTAGAATGACCCCCAAAACCTAACTGTCTGTCTATCTTACGGATACCTGATATTATTTACTAATCTCAAAATGATCAATATCTTTCAAATGACATTTTGAAGGTTCGCTAAGATTTTGTGTCACCCAATCAGGATAAGGAGTTATGTACCAAAATGAGAGGTGATATCTACATCCCCTTCTAATGAGTGATTGCTGAGCAGATTGGGTTCCCCTGAAATCCGACATCTGATCTCCGCAGATCGGGTGGCTGGGCTGTAAATTTGGAACATGTGTCGCTAACCCAGTGTCTTCACAGATCTGCAGTTTGGCTTTTCCTTTATTTCATGCAATACATTTTTTTGGCTTCCTTTATTTTCTTGCAAGACCTTTTTGGGTTATTTCGGAAGACACCAATTCCCTTGCCTGGGGCTCTTTCTCAATGTGCTTTAGCTGGGCAAGCCGCAGCAAGACGTGTGGATCCAGTTAACGGAAGAAGATTTCTGGTGCCCTTCTCATTTAAAGTGTTCAGTTAAAAAAAACAAAAAAAAAAACCCCAATAAAATTGGAATTAAAAAACGACCAATTTTAGTCCTGAATCTTTAGAAATTGCTGCTGCTGAGACTAGTGGGTAACCACTAGCGATGAAAAACACATGGAATGAACAAAAGGATTTCTCCAAAATAATCATTGAACATACTATGATTCCATTGAAGTAAATTATCCTTAACATATCCTTGTATGGCAAAGAGAATTACCCTACACATGTTATGCCCACTGTTTTTCACAATAGGCTTGAAAAGTTCCAAAGCTCCAGGCTGTGTCATCCTGTAAATCTGTACAATTACCCCCACAATCTGACATTTCATTTTGAGATCTGCCCATTCGCTTTGAGATTTTTCCCCTTTTGCACCAAGAATCTTCTGGGTTCACCTTTCGGAACCCGGCGCATTCCACCTATTGATCTGGAGTGTAGTCATTTTGGAAACATTGTAGCATTGTAGCCCACTCATGATTGCTGACTATGCCATTGACTTGCGCTCTTCTGTTTTTTTGTGGCCACGTATCCCGTTTGTGTGGCCACGCTTATCCCAGAAGAAAATAGGATTGTATACTGAAGGAACATTGTCATATTATGCTATTTAAGTGAAGTGTATACGTTGTGGTAGAATAGGGTTACTCATCATATAGAGATATTAAAGAGACAGTGTTATCTTCACAGTCAGAGCTGAAAGGAAGTTATCTTACCAATGAATATCCTTTTTCTCAGGAAGCCAGTAAATCCGTTCTGTTGTGTTTTTTTATCCACTAATCAGATGGGATGTTTATTTAATGATCCCCAGTAGCAGAGCTATAGTATCACAGCCTGGGGGAGCTTTGATCAGAACCTGGGATTATGTTCTTCACTAATATAGATGCTGTGAGATACACAGCCCTCTCTCCTGGGCAGCGACTAGATGAGGCTTCACAGGAGACATTACCAGGAAGGAAGTGAAGATTGTGATCATAGATCCTATGTGTCCAGCGGCGGCCCTCCAGCTGATGAACAACTACAAATACTATATTTCCCCACGTGCTTTCTGAATTGGCAGAAAATCATGGTACTTGCAGTCTAGAAGCATACCTCCCAAATGTATCTATTTAGAAGAGACAGTCCCTATTTTCCACCAGAACCCCCTGTCCCTCTTTATTCCTGTATTTCCCCTCTTTCCTCCTCTATTGTCCCTCTTTTCTTCTCCATTGTCCCTTGTTCCTCCTCTAATGTCACTCTTTCCTCCTCTATTGTCCTTCTCGCCTCCTGTATTGTCCTCCTCTCCTCCTCTATTGTCCCTCTTTCCTCCCCTTTCATCCCCTCTTGTCCCTCTTTCCTCCCCTCTTGTCCCTCTTTCCTTCTCTATTGTCCCTTGTTTCTCCTGTATTGTCACTCTTTCCTCCTCTATTGTCCCTCTCTCCTCCTGTATTGTCCCTCTTTCCTCCTCTATTGTCCCTCTTTCCTTCTCTATAGTCATGTTCTGACTTATCAGACGACACAGTTACCAATTAAGTCACTGAAAATGTTTGATACAGCCCAGCCCATAGTCACAGCTTCAGCCACTCCCACAAAAATAAAAGTGTCCCTCTTTGGACAGTTTAAATGTTGGAAGAAAGGTAAAGAGAAGCAGCTGGGTGGATGGGAAATATGTTAAAAGTGGATTAAACAAGTCCACACGTGGGTGGAGTTATGGTAAAAGTGGGTGGAGTATTGTAGAATGGGCGAAATTTTAGTTTTTAAAAAAAATGTAGCTAGTCTTCAACCCCTCCAGCTTTGCACGCCAATGAAAATTGCCGGTCTTAGCATCTGCTTCTTTGAGCAAATTGGGGAAATCTTGTCCTTTCTTTTGATAAGAAGCAATGGTCATCACATACTTTTCTGACATTAACCAAACCCCTGAATATAAGGTTTCTATCATATCCTCTGCCCTCTTCCATGAAAATACATACTGTCCACACATGTTTTTATTCCTGAACAAACATATGACATACTGAAGGTTTTCGTGGATTTTATGCAGGGTATTAAGGGACATCCTCTTGTAAACCAGGGGATTTTTAGTGTATTGAGTCATATTAGATTCTTCATCAAATACTTGACTGGAGCAATGTATAGCAGTAACCTTCGGCCTTAGCACATTAGCCTCACATGGCAACCTAACGATACTGTCATTTTAGTAAATAGACACACCTAAAAGTACAAAAGGAACATTGAGAATAAAGTCTCACAAATTCTAGCAATGATTTTTTTGGCAAGTTCCTTTTGGCATAAAAATGGCATCTGAAAGCAGTTTACATCCTAAATAGAGTGCTTTAACACAGGGTCGTATCAGAAATTAGGGGTCATCTTACAGGACAAACGATCTAGCCCCGCCCCCCCCCCTACCATGAATACAGCCCCCACTCCTGACACTTAATCCCTGATGGTCTACGGTGCTGCTAATTTGTAGGAGGCTTGCACTTATATCAAGACCTCCCTTCTGGCTGGTGTGCTGTGCTTCAAAGGACAGCAGAATGATAAGAGCACATCCGTTTGTCCTTCCTCCTGGCGCAGCAGGATAGTGTTCTTTGACTGGCACCACATAATGAGAAAAACATTGTTTCAAAATAAGGTAACCCCCGTCCCTCTAAATCTTTTGAAAAAGGGCTAAATATGAAATGACCCTATAGGGTAAATATGTATTCATACTTAAGGATGTCTATGATCCTTTTGGCTCCAGGCCAACAAGATCAGACATTCCCTGTACTGGGGTATTGGCTGTACCCCCCTGATGGTGGCTCTGCTCTAAGCCCTTAAAGCATAGTACTTTTTTTATCATTTTCATCGTTCACCAATACAGAAAGCAACACAACCTTTTCTGCTACTATAGATTCAGTGCCAGCACACCTATTTGCGACCTCCCTTTGTATCACATGACTACAGAACAGAATTCTTCTGACCCTGAAAAAAATATGAATGGAGCAAAGTTTGATGTGATTAATTACATACCAGGTTTTGGCATTTAAACATAATAGGGTTTATGGGGGTGCAATGCAATATTTAACTATGGCAATGTTATGTTTAACAGCAGGTGGTAAGAATAAGAATCACATTAGAGCTGATGATGATGGTCAAGTAACAAAAGGTAGCTGCATTAAAAACTAACCATAAATTAAAAAAAAGTCCACTTCTGTCTGCTTAAGAAGCTCCTGGGGAGCAAACAATGTTGGGGTAAACAGGTTACTCTGCTCTAACCCTTCCAGGCTTCACCTTGGAGCCACCTGTGCCTCATGGCTGTAATGTTTGTTCCGTTTATTTTGGTTGGGTTCCCTTTAAGTATCACGCAGAGCTCTCTGTGTGGCATGTGGTTGTGCATCACTATCATTACCAAGCTTTCCGCTAATATATAATCCAAATGAAGGGTCTTTCGATCTGTAATGGAAATGGTATGTGACAGCAAGTGCTACATGCCAAGCGTGCGTCTCACATACCTAGGCGGGGGTCTTCCGCGCTCCATTTACTGCGCAGTGGTGAATCATGTGGGGCGATTACGTTATTGTATGACTTCAGCTTTTAAAACAACTGGGTTTTTTTTTTTTTCCGTTGCCATCATTGTGCAACAGGAAAAACAACATTTCTACCTGCTCATCCAACAAGAACATCCCAATCCCAGAGCAGGAAAACACAGCTACTGTGTCAATGATCACATGTCACTATAGCGCTAACCTGGTATAGAACTGGCTATAGCATACAGCTCAGTGAAGGACCAATGAACTATATATAGTATAATGGATGAGGATGTGTAGCAACTACGCTTGGCTGAGTATCATGGGATATGTAGTTTCCAAACATATACAGTGCCAAGTTTATAAGAGTGGGAGGGGGGCGACTTTGGGGGATTTCAGCCCATATTAAGTAGAGTGAATCCATAGCCTTCCCAGGGACAAAATCCCCTAACCAAATATGGATCAAAATTGTCTATGTTGAGTGGCTGAGTTTCAGAAAATTACGAAATTCAGCTACTTTGTTTGACCTGGGTCCTTTTCGGGCCAGATTGGTCGATATTGAGTAGACACTAGAGTTGATTGGTCCTCTTCCCCACAGTGTATCTCGGCTCCTTTATTACATGTGGGAGAGGGTCTAGGACACTTCATCGCGGCAGCTTCATCGTTGACAGTTCAGCGCGGCAGTTATAACGATGAACTGTCAGCAATGAAGAATAACGCGTCCGTTTCATCGCGGACGCCGCTATGTAAGAGCTGACAGTTCAGCGCTGAACTGTCAGCCCTTACAAAACGTACCAGTTAAAATAAAATAACCCCCCCAATAAATGAAGCCCCCTCCAAAGTGCCCCCCCACACCCCAATACTAAAATTAACCCCAAAACTAAAATCAACCCCCAAACCCCAATACTAAAATTAACCCCTGAACTCTAACACTAACCCCGGAACACTAATACTAACCCCTAAACCCTAATACTAACCCCCTAAAACCTAATACTAACCCCCAAACCCTAATACTAACCCCTAAACCCTAATACTAACCCCCAAACCCTAATACTAACCCCTAAACCCTAATACTAACCCCCGAACCCTAATACTAACCCCCTATACCCTAATACTAACCCCTGAACCCTAATACTAACCCCCTAAACCATAATACTAACCCCCGAACCCTAATACTAACCCCCTATACCCTAATACTAACCCCCGAACCCTAATATTAACCCCCTAAACCCCAATACTAAAATTCTAATTCTAACACTCTAACACTTTAAAACTTACGTTTAGCGATGAAATGTTCCACGATGAAATATCCCGCGAAGAGCTCTTGCGTGGTGAACAGACGGCGGTGAAGTGGCTGCGCAGATGCAGCCGCGATGAAGTGTCCCATCCCCTGTGGGAGACTCATATCCGTTTTCAAGCCTAAAGGAATCTGAAGGATCACTGAAGGAGGATAATTGCTTTAAACAAGTTTTTATAAATAAGAATTAATAACATCAGACACAATGATTTATTTTTGAAGAAATAAGGTATTTATTTGGCAAATGGGTACATTTACTGTCACACTAATTTAAATGAATGCAGTCATTTCATCCAAAGAGAAATTGAGATGTTATTTTGGACTTGAGAGAGGAATCTTTCTTCCCTTATGAGGAAATTATTTGCAATAGCTTCAAATCTATTTTTTTTTTTATTTTGTCTTTTTCCAGAATTTTCCAAATATGTAATTTTCTAAATAGTCTCCCGAATCTCTTGCATTTTATATTCCAATAAATCAAATGTTAGGAAAGGGTGCCGCCGAATAATACTAGTAATAATTACTATAAGGGGTTAGTATTGGGGTTCAGGGTTAGGATTAGGGGTTAGAATTGGGGTTCAGGGTTAGGATTAGGGGTTAGTATTGGGGTTCAGGGTTAGGATTAGGGGTTAGTATTGGGGTTCAGGGTTAGGATTAGGGGTTAGTATTGGGGTTCAGGGTTAGGATTAGGGGTTAGAATTGGGGTTCAGGGTTAGGATTAGGGGTTAGTATTGGGGTTCAGGGTTAGGATTAGGGGTTAGTATTGGGGTTCAGGGTTAGGATTAGGGGTTAGTATTGGGGTTCAGGGTTAGGATTAAGGGTTAGTATTGGGGTTCAGGGTTAGTATTAGGGGTTAGTATTGAGGTCCCGGGTTAGTATTAGGGGTTAGTATTAATGGTTAGTATGTTGGTTCGGGGGTTACTATTAGGGCTTGGTATCAGAGGTTAGTATTGGGGTCGGGGGTTTGGGGTTCAGGGTTAGTATTAGGAGTTAGTATTGGGGTTCAGGGTCAGGATTAGGTGTTAGAATTGGGGTTCAGGGTTAGGATTAGGGGTTAGAATTGGGGTTCAGGGTTAGGATTAAGGGTTAGTATTGGGGTTCAGGGTTAGGATTAGGGGTTAGTATTGGGGTTCAGGGTTAGGATTAGGGGTTCGTATTGGGGTTCAGGGTTAGTATTAGGGGTTAGTATTGAGGTCCCGGGTTAGTATTAGGGGTTAGTATTTTGGTCCCGGGTTAGTATTAGGGGTTAGTAATGGGGTTCAGGGTTAGTATTTTGGTCCCGGGTTAGTATTCGGGCTTATTATTAATGGTTAGTATGGTGGTTCGGGGGTTACTATTAGGGCTTGGTATTAGGGATTAGTATTGTGGTTCAGGGTTAGTATTGGGGTCGGGGGTTTGGGGTTACTTTTAGGGTTGGTATTAGGGCTCGGGGTTAGTTTTAGGGGGAGTTAATTTATTAGGGGGGGTTTATTATTGTATTTATAGCACTGAACTGTCGGTGCTTACTCTTCCGCGGTGAAATTGGCGCAATGTCATTCACCTCCGACAGTTCAGCGCTCAGACTGCTGCACGAAACTGTCAGCGGTGAAATGGCAGTGATGAACTGTCCCACACCCACTTTTAATGGCCTCAGTCTGACAGGTTAAATGTAGCCGACGCTCAAGAGCAGTCTACATTTCCCAAAATCTCGCAGAGCCAAACCTGGGGGTTCAGGCTCGCCTCCGTGACATCACAACTGGAGGCAACGCTAGACATGGGACAGAACCACAGAGTCTGTAAATACCCTGATCGGGTCTCTGTCCCAGTGACCCTGGCTACTGATTAATCAGGGCCAAGGACACAAAAATGCCATTAGGGTCTGCTGATTTGTTGCTGGTACAAGAGTGCACAGGACTCTAGCAGATTGGATCCACTGCAATGGCTGAACATTCATACGTATGCATGGTACCAGAATTTGGAGGAGTTAAGGTAACATGTCATCAGGTTAATAGAAAGAAAACAGTAGCAAGTGTGATTGAGAGGAATGGCTGCTTAGGGCACACGTAATCAAACAGGGGAAACTCATTTTCGCTTGCAGTGGTACCTGTAAGACAGCGCTAAGCTTTCAACTGACCCAGTATAACTACCTGTTATAGCCGGAATTAGTTTTTTTCACGTTTCTAAGACATGTTTGCCCTGGATTTAATCCTTATCCTCTATCATTCCTGCGTGTTTGTATCTGTCGAACATCCAGAGGAGATTCACTACGGAGATACATTTTCACCACATGAGATTAAGCTAAATTATTTCGATACAGCTCCCCCCAAAAAAAACAATGTGAAAGTTTGGAATTGACGCTGTACAGAATTCCACGATGACGTGTATCGAGTAATTCAATCGTACGGTCATGTAACCTTAACACGACGTAATCCGCTCACAAGAAAACAATCGGGATCCCTTGAGACGAGCAGACATTCCTGCAGTTATCCGGCTTTCTGGTTAACGCAAGATTATTAAGGAGAAAGATTTTATAATTATATAATCCCCCTCTCCTCCCCGGGTCACATGTTATATGGTGTGGTTGAAATGTGGAGCCTGAAAAACAAACAAACCAAGAAAGATAGAGGAAGACGACAGATATTAAAGTTAGGTCATTCCATCGTCCCGTTTTTTAGGTTTAATTAATTAATACTGTATATTATTCCTACACTGCGGAAATTTTGGGTCGTCCGAAATGTATATGGATGAAATGTTTTTTTTTGTCCAGTGACAAGTTAGTTTTGGATTAAATTCGGCCATTATTTAGTTTCGGGAATTCTATTAAGATGATTTTTGTTCAAAAACAAGTCTAATTATTTCTGCCTTTGTTGTATCTAATCCAACACGTTTTATTTACCCTTAAGGTTCAGCCACCATAACCCCTGCAAAGGAACTTTTCTTGCTGCAAAGGTAGCAGTGCAAAGATCAGAGCCAGTCGCATTGTAATCAATCTAAGGTCAGCGTAGGCCACACACACCTCCTGTTCTTTCCATCCTGCACAATAGGTAAGTGCTGGGGCAATGTGTCCATATGAGTCTCCGGGAAAGTCTGTTATGGTTCCACTGAGCATCATTAAAGTGTGACAGAGAATAGTCCCGTTCTGTTGCTGATGGTCCTGCCCCGGCTTTGGAGAAGTTTATACCGCACAGTACTTCCATGTGCTCACTGGATTTCCCCACCGCAAGCAGAAATACATCGTTTTACAGTCAGCAAGCTGTCTGGTACACAGAATTTGTATTATTCTTCCCTTTAGTACAAACCTGGCCGCTGGCATTGATTCGCCATCTGGCTGGTAAATGGCCCACGCCAGTAGGGATAAGCTTGTTAAATAGGAAAAACAAATCCAGATCTGGAGACCAGGAAAGCTCTTGGACAAGTGAATCACTTAGGTTCCAAATTATTATGTTAATTTCAAAGATATCTGTAATACTGGTCATTAACATTTGCTAAACGGCTGGCCTTTTTATTACTCTAATGTTGCAACAACGATTTACAAATTTAAAGTAGGCAACTCATCAAAGGGTCAGATGTGAATTATTTGATGTTGTACTTGGCACTGAGCCAACTGCCAACAGTAAGCACTTTATTTAGGAAGAAACCCATAATGTTCGCTTCTCTAACATACATATATAATATAATGATGTAACATTATGACCACCTGTCTAATATTATGTAGCTTCCCTTTTGCCTTCAAAAGAACCCTTATCCATCGAGGCATGGACTCCACTAGACCTCTGAAGGAGTGCTGTGGTATCTGTGGGTCCTCCATGGATCTGTGTTTGTCCAGCACATCCCACAGATGCTCGATTGGATTGAGATCTGGGGAACTTGGAGGCCAAGTCAACACCTTGAACTTGTTGTTGTGTGCCTCAAACCATTCCTGAACCATTTTTGCTTTGTGGCAGGGCACACTATCCTGCTTTACTGAGAGGGTAGTGGATGTATGGAATAGCCTTCCAGCAGAAGTGGTAGAGTTAAACACAGTCAAGGATTTTAAGCATGCGTGGGATAGACACAAGGCTATCCTAGCTATAAGACCGGGAACGGGGGACAAATAAAAGTATTCAAAAAAATTAGGCAGACTAGATGGACCGATTGGTTCTTATCTGCGGACACATATTTTTCTATGTTTCTAAGAGACCAATGCCATCAGGGAATACCGTTTCCATGAAAGGGTGTACATGGTCTGTAACAATGCTTAGGTAGGTGGTACGTGTCAAAGTAACATCCACATGAATGGCAGGACCCAAGGTTTCCAAGCAGAACATTGCCCAAAGCATCTCACTGCCTCTGCCGAATCTTCCCACGTTGAAAGTAATGGGAAGCAAGATAATCAAAGCTATTTTTGAGATAAGTCAAACTTGGGTCAAATTTGACTTCATTTAAAAAATAGCTTTGATCATTTTGCCTCACATTGTTTTCAATGGGGAAGATTCGAAACTGGGTTGCCAAACTTGGGTGCCAAACTTGTCTCAAAATGAAAGTCAACCTCCAAAGTCTACCTCCTTATTGAATAGACCCAACAGAATGTGTGAGCAGATAGTAACCATTCTGCCCATCCAATCTTCTCAATTTCTTCCTGATATTAAATAATAATTGAAGAAAAAATGAATACTTTCATTAGTCCCTGGCTTTATCTTATATCTATGATATAATTATGCCTACCCCATGCATGCTTAAACTCATTAACTGTATTAAGCACTACCATTTCTGCTGGAAGGCTATTCCCTGAGTCCACTATCCACTCAGTAACATTGTTAGCATGTTCATTTACTACTAATGTGTATCTCCCATGAGCCCGCGACCGGTGCGGAAGTCGATACTTGAAAGGGTGGTTATAGTGGCAAACTGCCTCGCTGATCCCAGCAATAAACAAACAAATAAAAATAATATGAATGCATCTATTAATCACTGGGGCTTGCTGGGTCTCTCTGTGAGGAACTTAAATTGGAAAGTGCAATATGCTAGCACAGGCCCATTAGCCATATCTGGGTGTAGAATACAGTATGTAATTACACAGTTCCCCCCCTCGGGAGTACATGTTATAAGAAAGACATGCAGAACTTATTTGGAATCCCCCCGCGCAGTTCATTCTTATTCCAACTCGAATTTTTTATTTTTTTTCTCGAAATCACTGATTTGCCTTTGTTTTTGCAGTTGAAATCTCATTAGTTGCATCTCTAAAAAGGCACCATTGCCTTAATTCCCATGTAGACGTTTCTTCATAGCACACTGCATTTGTGGCACCCTACCAACAGACAGGAATGTTACCAAATACAGCAGTAAATTACAGTATGACAGGTTAGAATTTGCACCCGCTCTGTATAAGCCTTGAACATCATAAAAGAAACCATTATGTTTTATTACTATAAGAACTAGAGAAGACATTATATTAGGGAGAGTTCTTAGGGTTGTTTTTATTAAAGGCCTACTGCAAGCAAAAAATATTCCTCTCCATCACACTTTCTGGCCATAAACCTAAAGAGATCATACGTTTACTACACCTGTCTCTGATTCTATGCATTTGTGTGAATGGTCGGCCATATGTTTGAGGGACACATAGAATATTGACATGCTACGCTGGGGAGGGAAATTAATTTATTAATCAAGGTTGTTCCGATGGTTGCCACTCCTTGATTAAATAGCTGGTCCCTTCCTGGAGAGGATTGGAAAGTCCATTGTGGTTTGACCGGGGATGGGACAGTTCTTCGCGGTTTGACCGGGGATGGGACAGTTCATCCCGGCTTGACCGGGGATGGGACAGTTCATCGCTGTCCCCCAAACTGGCCATTCCGCGAGAGGTCATCACGGGACAGTTCATCGAGGGATTGCTGAAGGTGAATATTATTAATAGGGGTTGATTTTAGTATTAGGGTTCGTGGCGGGGTTAGGTATTATGGTTTCGGGGGGTAGCCTTATTATTTGAAAGATTGTATCAAGTGTATTTATGAAGAAATTCTTTAATGAAAGAATGTAAATGTCTTATTAAGCCTTCTTTACTCCATTTAGTTATCTCAGGGGACACACATGTTGTTTAGAATCTTGGGTCAGATCTTCACTCACCTTGGTTCAGATAAACAAAGATCTGACCCATCTGAGCAAAGATTCTAAACAAAATGTCTGCCTCCTGGTAGAGCTATCTGGAGCAAAGAAGGCTCCAAAAGGTAATTTCTTTGTATGCTTTCAATAAAGCATTTCTACATAATATGCGTACACCTGATGCAATCTTTCAATTCATTTTTGCTACAGTTGTCCTTTAAAGTAATCCAATGTAAAGATATTTTACCTTGTAGTTGCACACGATCCTACTGCAAAGGCCATCTTCACTCCGCTTCGGTCAGATAACCAATTCTTATACCCAAGCTAAATGCTCCTTCCCACCTCATTGGGTCCCACCTTCCCTCTCATGCGGTTCCGTCTCCTCCTTAAATCGTTGACCCTCTAAGCCATACTTTTTTTTTTTACCAACATGGGATTTGAACTCACAAATCACTGACTAGGAGGGAGAGGACTAACCAATCAAGCCATTTCACCTACTGTGACATCATGTGAGATTGCGCTGTAATAATCAAGCGTGCTTATTGCACAGCTTGCAGATTACAAGCTGTGTATGACTGTGTAATCTCATGATGTCACATGTGGGACCACCCGAGGAGGAGGTGGACGAGGGGGGACCCGATGGGCGGGGGTTTCGGAGGGCAGTTAGATTAAGTTGGAGAGCTAGCTATACAACTGAAGAAGAGTGAAGATGGCTGCCCTTGGACCCTTTATTGGTAATGGTGTCTAATCTCACGATAAAGAATCCTGCAGCCTTCCTTGTTCTGATGACAAAACTTTTGTTTTGTTTTGTTTATAGAAACAAACCTTTTTTATCCATTTTAGAAAAATCGTAATAATGAACTGTCCCTTGTAAAATGTCAGGCAGTTAAGAAAAAACTAAAATATGCAGTTTCAGCTGGGAAATATTTGTTGTACATAGCATGTACAGTATGTATTTGTTGTTGGAATAAATCATTTTTATTATGTCGTTCAGAAAGAAATGTATGTTCAGCAAGGAAATTGCTAGTTATACTCCACTGCCCATTAGATGGAGTCTTAATTTACGAAAGCGGGAGATTCTTAATTTTAAACGAACCGTTTAGAATAACGTTGCGGATAATATTTAGTCAGTTAATGTGCTGGAATTAATGAATTTTATATTGCTCCACTGAGCAATAATTGAGGAGCATGGCACTGGTTCTTTCTCATGTCAAAGGCTATATAACATTAATTGTCCACAATATTTATGATTTGATGAAATCCAGGATAAGGAGTAGGAATTCCGATGATGGCTCCTTTGTAGCATTTGATTTATGTTTCATTAAATCTTGATTTGTTAGTAAATGGGTTGATGTTTCATTTCTGTAACTGTAAACAATTATTTCAAGTTATTTACTGTTTAAATTACAGGAGGCCACAGCATACAATATCTGCCAAAACATATGTTACCCTGACTTCTAAACATGGAATGTTCACAATTACAAAATGGCTGCTAATTGTTGCTTTGTGTTTTAGTTGGTTGACCGTATCACCTCACTTTGTTATGGTGTGGTAAAAACAACAGGAAACCTATCCACTGTCTAAACATACCCGTGTATCCCAGACAAGCCTGCAAAATTATTTTTCTAACAGATATCCCTGAGTCTAGTGCGCACATCGCCGCCGCAAGGGATTCTGGGTACGAACATGCAAATAAGACCAACACAAAGTTTTCTATTGGCTCTTGCATACATGCACCATTCAAATGAGTTTTGAAAACATAGCCCAGGGGTAGAGGTGATAGCTATAAGGCTTAGCAGGTAATAAGTAGAAGCTCTATGCGATAAAAGCAATTCATGCAATTATTTTTTTTCCAGTTACACTTCTACATTTGTAATTTTAAAAATAGTTTGTAAACTATTTTGTTTCAGTTTGTTACGTGAAAATATTTTCATGTACTGTATCAAGTCTTGCACATATTTAAATTCGATATAAAAACAATCTATAATAAAATTACACAGTTCAAAGCCAGGCTGACCCAGGACAGACCGTCCCTGAAATAATCACTTTAAATCAGGGATTGACTTAGTATTGTCAGTATGCAAAATAACATAAAAAATAGTGATTTCAAAATAAAACTTTTTGAACATTTAAAAAAAAAATAATAATATATATGTATAACTAGATACATATCTCTCTTTAGTTTTGGATAGAAATCCAAGCAGCTCCCCCCCCCCTTTTTTTTTAAAGAGATCTGATTCTGATTTGGGTCCTTAGTAGAGGTCAGAGAAAGGGTCGTCTAATTGTCTATTCTTCTGTTCATTGTTTATAATTCAGATAGCGGGACAGATCTCACCCTTTCTACAGATGAAAGGAAGATTAGAAAATAACTGCAGTCTGAGCTGTGTTACAATAGGGCCAGAGGGTAGAGTAATTACCCCGGATTTCACATGTGTAATAGGTTTATTGATAATCATTACCTTTAATATACTGAACAGGGAAGCGATAGATGGCGTCTGGACTAGAGAGGTGAGCAGTACTGCCCTTTAAGAGAGTGTGTGTGATGCACTACAAGAATGATACACTTTGAACACAGTATGGAGTGTATTTCTCTATGACAAGATCAGTAATATTCCAACCTAGCCCATGCTAATGCCTTATATCAGTATGGATTCCTCAATGTGGAAGACATCATCCAGGGCAGAGGAGATATAACCATGATAAAAAAAAAAAAGGTCACAGCAGATGTGGCATCGTTTTTCAAAGGCTGATCTCATCGTTAGAGATTTCAGAATTTCATCTTGGAAAGGAAAATTAAATTCTCTACGCGGAAAAAAGAGAACAGCAGGGGTAGAACCGATGATACACTTTTTTACATACCGAAAAAAGTTGGATCCTGGACAGATTATGACAAATATAAATGCATTAGAAGCATCTCCTTTCTTCTTTGATCTGGTCTTATCAATAGGGTTGCCACCTTTTCTTCAAAAAAATACCGGCTTGGGTACTGTCTCCATAGACTTAACATTGGCCTGAGGCCAATATTTTACCGGCCTGACGTATCAAACGTCAGTTCCCATATTCACCAAATCTCTCTATCATCCTTAAACTAGCTAATATTTTCCAGGTTGGTTCCTCGTAAGGATGACCAAAGCCTGCCGTTCCATGTCTATGAATGCATAGTTCAAAAAAATGTTGGTTTCCCATTCATTTCTTGAGCTGTTTCATTTGATTACCAGGTTGGTTTGTGTCCAGAAAACATATAGCTTTGGAGACACGAACGCAAATAAGAGAAACCATGTGGGATATGATCTATAAAGATACAATTCAGTTTGTAGAGGATCACGTGGCTGAAAGGCCACTTTCCCTGCTGGTGGAAAAACATAACCAATTGTCGACATCATAAAAGTGCGACACAGAAACAGCAATACATGTATGAGACCAGAACTAGTACCTAGTGTCTCACTTATAACACGGTTACATACTTAAAAAGGTTGATAAAAGACATTGAAGTGCTACATCAAGTTGAGCTGCCCCACTCACCACTATTTGTGGATCCAAAAGAAGATGTATTTATTGGTTATTTCTATTCCTGGCATTATTACCAGGGTAGCCATCTGTTACCAGGGTGGCACATCTTGTAGATAAGTATGAGATGGGAGGAAGTGTAAATGTAAGAGATTGCAATATAAACATGGCAAGAGTCCGAGGAAATAGACACAAACCTACAGCATCAATCTGGAAAGCTCCCATGTACGACCAATGTGAAGTTCATCTTACTAGGAACCTATTAAACCTGTAATCAAGTGAAGTTCGGCAAGCCAAGGGGGATTTTCTAGACCAAAGTGATGTGGCTGAGGGGATCAGGGTGCAGATCGCTTACACATATATTGGTGCTCAGAAAATAGTCCAAGGTGATATAGATAGAGTCAGCAGACCAACAGCTACCATGATGCAACAGAAAAAGCCATTAGAAAACAAACTATTACATTAAATCCTATAAGGTAAGTAAGCCTCAATAAACACAAAATGAGAAGTAAAAGAAGGACAAACTAGGAACGGGACTGTAGCAGGATATCTGTGTCTGTTGGCAGATATGGAGTTTTAATCCCAGAGATGAACCCTCTTACTTATAAGATTATGTGAATATAATAAGCCACATGTGATAAAAGAAAGCTGTTTTTAGGAGAATTGCAGTTAATATTTCTCTAATGGATTGATTCTTACCATGAATGATTGGTCTTATCAGCAAGAAAAGCTGAAACAATATCCGGCCAATTTATGTTGTATTACAGGCTTTATTAACAGCCGGCTTTCCAAGAGCATCTCTGGGTTTTTATTTAACTAAAGGATTATCTGATGATACCTAATCCTAGTTACCATTAAACATTTGCACTCTCTCTGTGGACCGGTTAATACTGTCATCAGATTTAGCAAAAATCCCAATCCTTATGTACCCCTGGAGTATATCTGTAACCTCCTGTTAGTCTTTAGACAGTTTAATGTTTGGGATAGGGCTTTCAGAAGAGCAATGTATTGGCTGGTTGCCGAAATTAAATAAAAATAATATATATATATATATATTTAATCCAAGATAAAAACATTTCCTAAATTTGACAGTTATCTGAACACCAGGGATTATTGAACGCAATGAGGCTCTCAAGTGGGGATCAAATACAAATCGTAAAAATGTGTTTCCTATCCATGGAGGTTTGTGGTGTTTTGTGATAACAGTTATGTCACCACCAAATATGTTATTGGTATTATGTACAATATAAAGAATAATAATTATAAAAAAACAAAAAAACTATTTTGTGTTAATCTATAGAACCGATAAAGACAAACAGAGAATGTGTCGGCAGATAACAACCATTTGGTCCATCTAGTCTGCTCTATTTTCCAAATAGTTTCATTAATCGCTGGCCTTCATGGGTTATGTAAATCAGCTCTGGAGCAAAGTTCTAATGATGGAGCAGTCACCATGACAACCAACAGAAAGTTCCACTTTTAGAACTTTGGTTCAAAAATATATTTTTTTTTTCTTCAACATAGCCCTCTGTCTCATTTACCATTTCATGTGGATTTTTTTACTTGTTGGGTTTTTGCTTTACCTTTAGATCTGTTTATCTCTTCCACCATCACTAGAAACAAAGTTAGATATACTTTTATGGCTTTCATTCTGCAGAGGTTTTCAATACAGATAACAGTGAGCAAGAGAGTTGGCTTGACCGACTCATTCGTTCAATGTATCATCAAGATGATACTGGTGATAAGACATTTGCTTACAGCAAGTAGTCTGACCCAGATGGAAAGTCTTTCTAGGAAGAGGGCAAGAGGTAAATACATCTAAATCAAGGCATTTGCAATTGAAGTAGTTGAAGTTACCAAATATATGAACTTTGACATCATTATTGCTCAAAAAAAAACATCCAAAAACGTTACTTCACAAAAATGTAGACTTAAATTTGAACAGGAGGATAATATTGTGTTATGGCAATTTCCATTTAAATAAATGTTTAATATTTCTGGCACACACACACAAAAAAATTTAATCAAGTTTGATATTTACATGGTGATTATTATTTAACCCTCTCATTTTTTGATTCATTTATTTGTCCCCCCCCTGAACACACACACACACACACATTCTGCAGGGGAGCAGGTAAAATATGTGCCCAGCAAAAACTGACCTGACCAGGTGACCCTATCTGGTGGAAACACCTGCAGATGTGAGCTCTGTACAGACCCCTGTGCAATCTATTTACACACACATTGCAAGTGTAAATATCATGTGTTAGACTTTGTGTATTGATTGTTTGAAACACTTTAAACTATTGCTCTCTTGTCTCCCAGGAGCCAACCCGGGTCAGTAGAAACTTCTAAACCTTTCTCTGTTTGAGTGACTGAATTTTAACAAGTGCAGACATTTTTTAAACTATTTAAAAGCACGAAAAAGAGAGAGGTCATTTTCAGGTTGCAAGGGGCCCTTTAACCCCTTCCCAGGTGAGGAGGTTCTAGGCCCCCCTTGAATACAGGGTTCAAACCCTCTTTTTAACAGCTCATTGCGCCCCCCTGAGCTGTGCCGTTCGATCCTGCGGCAGAGAAATCCCACCTGACGGACGAGCCCGCTTTCAGTGGACAATAGCACCGTGCGGCATCAAGAGGTTAACCATTAATGAGCTGCTAGGGGGAGAGTGTAACACAGAACCCACAGCTGTAACGTGCTCCCTACACAGCTATTCGAGAAAGGTCAGGGGGTAGGAGTCCTCTCATCCCTACACACTTTTGGGTGGATTCGTAGACACCGGGGCCTTTGAGGCCAGGCCAAGGATAGTCAGAGTGTCATAATAGAGCCAGTGACCATTTAATGACAGCAATTATCGCTTCAATCCCACGCCAAGCGTCCACAGGCACACAGGCATTATTGTGATCTAGCAGCACGCCAGCTAGGGCTGGAATAATACCCGCCTGTTGTGTAAAAGTCCATTGTATGTATTAACCCTGTATCTGGCCCTCAGTTATGGCAAAGTCTCTATTAGGTGTCCGGCTTTTTCCTGATGGGTGAACTGTTGTGTACGATCCAGGGAATATCTCCAACTAGCTCGTCTTTCCAGCTGTTCACTGTGTAGCGAGTAGAACCCAAAAGAAAGATCAATATGTCACCAATATACAATAAATTACTTTAATAGTAGCAGCAGTAATGGGCTGCATTCCATGGTATATTTCGTATCACTGGTTCTTATATCAGAATGTACACAGTGGTACTCTCTGACCATAGATTTCTCAAGTTATTGAATAAAGCCCGCTATGCACTAATGTAGTTGGACATACTTAACTTTTTCCTTTATTTTTTTTTTTGAGGCAAGAGGGGTGTAGTAAGAAGCTAAAATACATTTTAAATGTGCGATGCATACTAGGACAGCAGGAGATTAGAGCAGGGAGAAAAAACAGGGTCTACATTGACATCCCCAGAGCCATAGGGATGCCACTGCACTGGTACTATCATAGGGATGCCACTGCACTGGTACTACCATAGGGATGCCACTGGACTGGTACTACCATAGGGATGCCACTGCACTGGTACTACCATAGGGATGCCACTACACCAGTAGCACCCTATGGGTTGCCACTACACTGGTACTACCACTGGGATGCCACTACACTAGTACTACCATAGGGATGCCACTGCACTGGTACTACCATAGGGATGCCACTGCACTGGTACTACCATAGGGATGAAACTACACCGGTACCACCCTAGGGATGCCATTGCTCTGGTATTACCATAGGGATGCCACTACACCGGTACCACCCTAGGGATGCCACTACACTGGTACTACCATAGGGATGCCACTACATTGGAACTACCATAGGGATGCCACTACACCGGTACCACCCTAGGGATGCCACTGCACTGGTACTACCACTGGGATGCCACTACACTGGTACTACCATAGGGATGCCACTGCACTGGTACAACCATAAGGATACCACTACACTGGTACTACCATAGGGATGCCACTGCACTGGTACAACCATAAGGATGCCACTACACTGGTACTACCATAGGGATGCCACTGCACTGGTACTACCCTAGGGATGCCACTTCACTGGTACTACCCTAGGGATGCCACTGCACTGGTACTACCCTAGGGATGCCACTGCACTAGTACTACCATAGGGATGCCACTGCACTGGTACTACCATAGGGATGCCACTGCACTGGTACTACCATAGGGATACCACTGCACTGGTACTACCAAAGGGATGCCACTACACTGGTACTACCATAGGGATACCACTGCACTGGTACTACCATAGGGATGCCCCTGCACTGGTACTACCATAGGGATGCCACTGCACTGGTACTACCATAGGGATGCCACTCCACTGGTACTACCAGAGGGATGCCACTGCACTGGTACTACCAGAGGGATGCCACTGCACTGGTACTACCATAGGAATTGTATGGTATATGAATAGAATGTAAAACAGTAACAATTAAAAAAAACATAACTAGTTATTAATCAGTGAAATGCCAATGGACGCTGTATGGAAAATATTACAATAAATTCAAATTACAACCAGCCTGTCTATAGCTCACTAAAACCTCATATTTGAAATATTTATCCTATCTTTACAGGCTGAGAGCTTTTCCTTTCATATGGGAAATATTGCTCCACATAATTCATTTAGCTGAGGGCCCAGTAATGTGTCCACATTTAAATGGAATTTTTCTAAATTTAAAGGCTCAGTTTGATTTCTTTTTCTTGCCAAAAGACAGATTATAAATACAGAAAATGTGCTTGTATTATAACGTTCACGATGACAGCATGTAACTGGGAAGGCAGTGTGCATTGCAAGGGCTGGAATTGTACACCAGCTGGAGATCTACCTGTTGAGCAAATATACATTTTTGTGATCATCAATGGTTCAGAGACTCATAAAAAGGTGAAAAAAAAGGTGTCCCATTAAAAGGTGAGATGGGGTGAGATGGGGTGAGTTTAGGTGAGTTGAACATCGCATCTCACCAGTTTAGCTATACATATTGCAGGGACAATCGAGGTGAGTTTGCTCAGCAGGGGAATAGCTCAGTGCTGTTTAAAATGTCATGGGTGCAAAGTGATGCTGAGGCAAGTTCTATGGATGAAATCAGGTACTGTGGGTGCAATGGCAAGGGATGTGGGAGTAATAATGAAAGGAGGGCAGGAGTGAAGGGGGCAGAGGAAGTAAATAAATACCAGGAATGTATATTTTCAAAAAATGATTTATTATCGGATAACTATACATTGCCACTGCCTGTGACTGGTGGGGGAACAGGCACCATGGGGGTGGAATGCATAGGGTACCTGAACACCTAAGGCCGGTCCTGCCAATAGACTTCTATACCTTTTTTACATGAAGGGGCTTACACAGGGTCATGATATCGCTCCCCTCACCCAGACTAGTGGGAAATTTGTACTTACTTGTCAACAAAATTATTTGAAACAAAAAAGAAAGATATTAAATATAATACTTTTCAATGTATTTACTTGAATTATAATGAATTCATCTTGTGGCTTCTACAGCAGATATCTAATAACCCCCTCTGTTGTACTTAACATAAGGAACATATTACAAAAAGGTGCCT
This sequence comes from Pelodytes ibericus, assembly GCA_036172795.1. Classification (NCBI taxonomy): domain Eukaryota; kingdom Metazoa; phylum Chordata; class Amphibia; order Anura; family Pelodytidae; genus Pelodytes; species Pelodytes ibericus. Next base: position 11,716,077 of record CM069866.1, on the reverse strand, counting down.
AGCGGCAAGAGATATGTTATAAGTATTATTAAGATAACTCAGTATTAGACAATACAAAACCCAATTTAGTACACAGTGCCCCGATCATAAATATTTTAAAATGAAAGTCAGATGTCATTTTTTAAAATCCAGAAAAGGTAAGAGCTGCCAAACTGTACTAACCTGATCTCTGACCTTGAGAGGTTATTGTGGCCCATGCTAATAGCTATTACAGTGCCAGGATGCTTGTCCATTAAAATCCCCAGATTTGACAGGTGAGCGAGCTAAGAAAAAAATGGGAAACATATGAAAGGATATTGATAGTATACGCAAATCACAGGAAGAAAGAACATCATGAAACACTTAGTATTGTCCACTGTGGATTAACTCATCCACGGCAGTATCAGCTCTCAGACAAGTCACTTTTGGAAAGGCTAAGTATTGAAGCCAATGAGTTCTCATAGCACACACATCTTGGTACATGGTCTTCGTTCCACCCGGTACCCTGCCCACTATCGGAGGCTAAGAATTCAAGGGTATGATGTCATGTAATGTATGGTTCCATATTATACAGAATTAGAATTTATATGATATCTAAGTTAACATGCGATGGGCATTTCAGATAGATGATTAAAGAGCAATTTTTGTGCCAAAGTTCTAAAAGTGGAACAATCAGAGGGAAAATTCCATTTGTTTCCGGGGTGATTGTTCCATAAGTCATCTGCTTTGCAAATAACATCCGAGATTTCCTAATGCAAAATCACCCCAACGCATTTTGCATGCAGTGAATACGGATGGTGGTAATAATGTCTTCACTGAACGGGACAATTACATGTTATCTGGCTTTGGTTTTGCCAAGTTACCCAGTTCTAATATTTTGTCTGATGCTGCCCTTTCCTTGACTTTTTACTTTTTACTTTTAATGCCATATTTTGGGTCATCTATTCAACTCCACAACCAAATGCTTCTTATTACATAATGATCATTGTCAGTTTATGATCTGTTGGACAGTAGATGGTGCTATGCAATATGTTGGCCACAGAGCATTTAGTCTGGTGTCACCTCGATCATGAGTTGTATATGATTTTCCTGCCTGGGATAATCACATTATCCTAAGATGTAATATGTGCCGCTTGTTAAAATAAATGCCTTGGGACGGTTTATATAGTATTGGTAGAATTCACTGAATTTGTGTGTAGTTGAAGCTGATAGTAACGACCTCTGTTACATATATTGATTTTTCTTATTGGACTGCAGTAGGGGTGATCTGTAATCTATCCTCTTTGAATGTCTTTCTTTAAAATATGTGTAACTAAAAGAATGAAAATATACATTTAGATTCTACCGAACCCTTTTGAAGGCAAAATAACCCAATCTAAGTGTTAAATATTTAGTAAAGTTACAGTATCTGTGTATTTTAATTAGAGATCTATGAGTTACAATGAAGTAAACAAATGATCATATATGTCCTGTTCGTTTAAGTTTGGGTGACTGTATCTAGGAATCTACAAATCAATATATGTGACTGCTTGGATAACACTATAGCTGGCGTGCTATAACAGACAGCACATATAGTTCAATCCAAAAAGGTTTGAGTCTCAGAAAACACTATTGTTTTAAACGCTCATATTGCAGACTGAACCAGTCTAGTTTTGCATATTTTATTTGTGAGTGTGTGTATTTTAACACAGTGAAGGAGTTTAACCATGCGTGGGACATGCACAAGGCTATCCTACCTATAAGATAAGGCCAGGGACTAATGACAGTATTACTTTACTGAGAGGGTAGTGGATGTATGGAATAGCCTTCCAGCAGAAGTGGTAGAGGTAACCACATTGAAGGAGTTTAAGCATGCATGGGATAGGTATAAGGCTATCCTAGATATAAGATAAGGTCAGGGACTAATGAAAGTATTACTTTACTGAGAGGGTAGTGGATGTATGGAATAGTCTTCCAGCGGAGGTGGTAGAGGTAACCACATTGAAGGAGTTTAAGCATGCATGGGATAGATATAAGGCTATCCTAGATATAAGATAAGGCCAGGAACTAATGAAAGTATTACTTTACTGAGAGGGTAGTGGATGTATGGAATAGCCTTCCAGCGGAAATGGTAGAGGTAGATTCTACACGTGTGGATCTCTGCATTTGGTTCCTGTTTTTTGTCTGTGGATCTCATCTCTCATTCCGTTCCTGCATACTGAAAGGCATCCCCTTGAGAGTGTTTTTAGGGGAGCATATCCCGTTTTTGTTAGTTTATAAACAGCTTGCAGACAAGTGGACTTCAAAAATCAGGCATTACTAGCTGAGTTAGAAAAACAGTCAAGTTGCAGAAATGTTCCGTTTCAGCTATTTAATAACTTTTTGCGGTTCACTTTGCGCTTCAGTTTTAGTGAAAAAAAACCCAAAAGTGTTAAAAATCCTTAACTGGGCTAAATTGTTATAAAACTGCCAATTCCTCATGTAGGAAGAAACCCCTGTTTTAATGAGCTATTTTTTAGTTTATCCCACCCCATGCATATAAAAAAATGGATATTGTTGTCTCTCTGACATATCTGTGAGGTTAAATGAGGAGAAGCCATGCGTTTTATAGATGGGGTACATTGTTTACTGTTAGTTTTAATGATGGAGTGGTCGCTCCTAAAGAACTCACTATCGTAGAACGTTGGTTGGGTTAGAACCACTTCCTGGGCCTGTAACAGCTCGTGTTAGAGATTTGTTTGTTCCAAAACCTTATGTTTAGGTTCTATCAAGAAACGGTCGTTAGTCAAACCATAGCACGATGAAGAACGTATTGGCAGTAAAATGGTATACATGACATAAATGGAAAAAAAAAAATTGGGCTGATTGAGAGAACTCGGCCACATTGGCTTCACGCTTGCATTTCCCTTCTCAATTCCACACAACTCTTAAATGATTAAAGTGAGAGGTTCTCAGCAGGTTAATTATTTCCATAATAAGATCTCAGATTATTTGTGCTTTTCTATTTTTCTGGATAGCCTTAATATTAATGAATGTATGACATCATGTTCCTCAGTGGCGAGAATATTATGGAATGTATCCAACTAACCCCGCCCGCAAAGAGGCAGTCCCGACAAGACATGTCAGCCTCAGAGGTATGTTAAAGGCCTCATCGGTGAGATGCGCTGGTACCCCTGTAGGCCAGGGCCGTCCAACTGCAGCCTTCTAGCTGCTGATGAACTACATCTCCCATAATGTTCTGTCAGCCGAGAGACTGGAAGTAAGAGAAATGCAGTCCTGCATATCTGGAGATACTCAAGGAGTGTCCAAGATTATTCCCAAGAATTGTGTGAGGCTCAGAGACAAAATAGCCTGTCCTATGCTACAGTGTCCCACTCGGGAGAAGAAGCTGACATTTTTTTTGTGCAATGGGAGAAACAAAACAAACAAGAAAGGTGTTTCCCTAACAGGCTTACATCCGAAAGACTATAATCCCAATGTAAACATGCTTGGATTCCTTGACATTATCAACCTTTTACTAATGGCACTGGAAGGTTATTCCATGTATCTACTACTCTTCCTGGTCTTTCTTGCATTGCTCCTCATCCTGTAACTTCATAGTGATCTCTTGTCCCTACTAATGTCAGTTTAAAACCTCTCAATAAAAAAAAGTATTACATTTTTTTTTTTTTTTACATTTTTAAGAAATGTTTAATGACACAGGGATTGGTTAGATGGATGACCAACTATACCATAGCATAAAATTAATGGAGTGAATAAAAAAACAGTCAGAAATGATCTATGCATTGTGCAAATTCAATATAGAAACATAGAAACATAGAATGTGTCGGCAGATAAGAACCATTCGGTCCATCCAGTCTGCCCAATTTTTTTTTTAGTGCTTTTATTAGTCCCCCGTTCCCGGTCTTATAGCTAGGATAGCCTTGTGTCTATCCCACGCATGCTTAAAATCCTTGACTGTGTTTACCTCTACCACTTCTGCTGGAAGGCTATTCCATACATCCACTACCCTCTCAGTAAAGTAATACTTCCTGATATTACTTTTAAATCGTTGCCACTCTAATTTAAGACTATGTCCTCTAGTTGTGGTAGTTTTTCTTCCTTTAAATATACTCTCTTCCTTTACTGTGTTGATTCCCTTTATGTATTTAAATGTTTCTATCATATCCCCCCTGTTACGTCTTTCCTCCAAGCTATACATGTTAAGATGCTTTAACCTTTCCTGGTAAGTTTTATCCTTCAACCCATGAACCAGTTTAGTAGCCCTTCTCTGAACTCTCTCCAATGTATCAATATCCTTCTGGAGATACGGTCTCCAGTACTGCGTACAATACTCCAAGTGAGGTCTCACCAGTGCTCTGTACAATATGCAAAGGGACTACTTTCAATTGGAAATGTGTCATTTGCATATCAAGCCGCAGGCTGATGTCATAAACAGGTGACGCCACAGACACGTTTAAAACATCACTTTCCAATTAATTTACACACATGCTCATCATTCTGCTAACTCAATGTCTAGTTGTTGTTTTATTCTCTGCATTCACTGGATAGACAATGTTTAGGTGACAGAGCCAATTTCTATTAAAATATCTTACAAAGATAATTAGAAATAAAAATGTTAGCAGAGAGTATAGACAGCCGCTTGGGTTACTCTGGTGAACATGAAGTTGTTTTTCAGTTGATTTTATATTGCCTGACTGTTCTATTCTCTCGCCTGGATTATCAGTTTATTCCTCTAATAGCACTTGTTTCTTTACTTTGATCTGAGGTTTCAGATATGGTTCAGGTATAGAATAGTTCTTACTTCTATATGTATATTTATTCATATATAAAACATTGACCCCGTCCTTGCCACAGAAACAGTAAGCCATATCTCTACATTGTTTCGAACACCCCATTGGAAACATAGAAACACAGAATGTGTCGGCAGATAAGAACCATTCGGTCCATCTAGTCTGCCCAGTTTTCTAAATACTTTTATTAATCCCCAGTTCCCTATCTTATATCTAGTGTAGCCTTGTGTCTATCCCACGCATGCTTAAACTCCTTCACTGTGTTTATCTCTACCACTTCCACTGGAAGGCATTTCCATACATCCACTACTTTCTCAGCAAAGTAATACTTCCTGATATTACTTTTAAAATTGTTGCCCCTCTAATTTTAGGCTATGTCCTCTAGTTGTTGTAGCCATTGGCTTTGAAAAAAAGGGGTTAATGCTCACCCCATCTTCTCCGAGAAGCTGAATGGTTGGCGCTACTCGAGGGTGCTGAGATTGATGCCAAGATACGCCGCTCTGTATTGAATAAAGATGGTGTCCTAGTTCTCGCCATATTAACCTGCTTGCGTAATGCATTGCTAATTAGATACAGATGTGACTCATTGGTGGATGCATGGGGATTTCTATTTCGTTTTATGGTAATATCTCATAAACCTGTATACTGTATATAAATCTTTATATGAGCGATGGGGGTGCTTTGGTCACAGACCAGAAACTCTCCTACAATCTTCTCATCAATTAGATTCTGCCACATTGTGGCAGTATCGGGAAGCTTATTTTCTTTTTATACCGCAGTCTCAAGCTCCCTCTTGTGGCTGTTTGTAAGATGTGAACATGGCATGCATTGATATGACTTGCAGCAAACCACTGTCTTATAATATAAACTCTGAAAGAGTCAGACATTAAAGCCAGGTCTTCTGCAAAAGGGGAGCCAGCAACTGCAGTGAGGGGGATCAATTTAACTCCACACTTTATTACAGCCTGTTGGTACCTGTTCAATAGACATGTGCATTCGTTTTCGGACGAATGCATTTTCGTCCGAAAATAGCATTTTCGTCCATTCGTCCGAAAAACGAATAACGAAAATGCTAAGCTAACGAAAGCCGAATGAACGAATGGTTAATAAACGAAAATCATTCGTTCATTCGTCAATACGTAGTACTATTGCATTCTATAAGCCTAAATAGAGTCGGTTTATAGAATACAATAGCATAGTACACTTACATTCCATAAACCGACATAATGAACGACTTTCGGTTTATGGAATGCATGTAAGTCTATTGGCATTCTATAAACCGAAAGTTCGGTTTATAGAATAGCAATAGGATTACATGTATTACATAAGCCGACAGCCTATAAACCGTTCGGTTTATAGGCTGTCGGCATTTCACTACACAGAGACAAAGTCTCCAATTATGAATGGAGACTCTGTCTCCGTGTAGTGAAATGCCGACAGCCTATAAACCGAACATTCGGTTTATAGGCTGTCGGCTTATGTAATACATGTAATCCTATTGCTATTCTATAAACCGAACATTCGGTTTATAGAATAGCAATAGGATTACATGTATTGCATAAGCCGAAAGTCTATAAACCGAACGTTCGGTTTATAGACTTTCGGCTTATAGAAAACATGTAGTACTATTGCCTTTATATGAACCGAACGAGAGCCCCATTCATAAGAATTTCTTATGAATGGGGCTCTCGTTCGGTTTATAGAAAGACAATAGTATTACACGTATTCTATAAAACGAACGAATAAAACTAAACGAAACGAAAATAATGAACGAATTTCGTCTGAAACGAATGCAGCAATGAACGAAATTCGTTTTATACGAAATAAATAACATTTTCGTCCGAAAGGACGAAAACGAAACGAAAATTTTAGTTTTGCACATGTCTACTGTTCAAATCGTATAGGTTGCTCGATCAAATCCTGGCAGGGTCAGCTCAGCCCTATATTCTTTCATGGTAGACAAACGAGTACCATTAGTTGGTTAATACTATTCAACTGTAGATTCGGTTCATTCCGAGAGTGTGTGCTAAATGTACTATTCAAGTTGAGTTATTGGACCACATCAATGTCTTACTCACTCTATGTTTCAAAGGTAGAATAAAATAAATATATTCTCCATCTGGAACCTTACAGTTATAGCCATTGATAATGGCACTTGTAATATTGCTCAGATTGGTGTATAAATAAGGTGATAATAATATACTGGATGTTAACATGTAATAAGTAACTGTTATTGTTGCTTCATGACCTGCTTTTGCTTTATCCCTGCAGACAGACTTTCATACATGGTCTTAATACTACATCAGCTAGACTGGTAAATAATCTTCATATTGGCTATCTTTTCCTTTCATACTATTATCCCAGCACTTGACCTGCCTGATGTCTTTTGTAACAAGGACCACCAGGGGAAAAAAGGGCCAGACTGTGTCGTAGCACAGTGACCAGACTTCCCCTTTAAGGACATGACGTATGTGGGCTATGTCTACGAAATCATTCAGATGTGAAATCCCACAATAAAAATACAATTGATATTACAACTTGGTACAGAGTTCATTCATCTAATATCCACACAGGATGCGAGAATAATTCCAGGGACTTATATACAAAAGACACACACAGAAGAAAAGAGAAAACTAAATGGGTAATATGTTCAATATCAAAGGAGCTGTATATAAAACAGTCACATGTCCTAGAGCAAATAATCCTGCTTGATTTAAAGGGAAACTAAAATATGTTGTAACTCTTTCTTCCTAAGAGGAAGCAAGGGTTAACAAAATGGTGCCCCCACTAACCCCGACGTGTATCTTTCGAGATGTGTGTTTACTCTCTGCTCTGCCTCAGAACTGAGGTAGAGCCGGTCATGATGCGGGCACGCGCTGATTACCCCGCTCATTTTACCAGAGCCTGCACAGAGCGAGGGTCTCGGTTAGTGTGGTTTCCTAACAGTTAGGGAACCACACCGTGGTGTTATACATTTCTTTATTTAAACATCCTGGACCGTTGGGGGGTGCTTGAGGACAGGTTTGATGTAAGCGATTTAGGGTCTCTTCTTGCTTAAGGGGCTCTCACAGACAGCTGTGTAAAAGTGGAAAATATATTGCACAGAAGCCCCCCCATCTGATTTTTTTGTTTTTTTGTTGCTTAGTCCCCTAAAAGCTAAACCCACCCCTGATTAAACAAACCTTAGCCAGCAGCCCTGTGTTCCTAGAGAAGGCCTGGGCTTGAATTCTTACCCTTACTGAGCTTTTCATAGCAGCATCAATCCGCCTATTGTCGCACTTACTGTGACTGTGCCTTATGGGCTGAGAATATCGCACAGAAAGTGTCCAGACCTGGCAGTCACCAGGCTGGCCCCCCTGCCGTAATAGGGTTTAACCCCTCACCTTGGTAACCACCAGTATGCCTCAGCGGCTTAATAAACCTCCACTAAATGGCTTTTTTTTTGTTGTTGCCAGAGTGGTGGTCCGCAATCCCTTTTACTGACCTTGACGGTGTAGATTACCATGCAATGGAGAGGGAGACGTGCTGGTTGGCATAGAAACAGTCTGCAGACGGGAAGATTGTATGCCCCAGGCGGGTATCCATGGCGCAGGCCTTATTCGGCCCTTGCTCCCAGGCCCCCATTCACCGGCGACTATGTTTAATCACAGCTCTCCTTTCAGGCTAGAGCTCTCACAGTCACAGCTTAATTCCCTGCTCTCTGTGTATTTACCCGACACGGAGATTGAACCGAGCGTTCTTTGTTTGGGTATCCTGCCGTGACAATCGAAATAAAAGGCCCTGTCTCTCCTCTAGCGGGAGGAGGTCAAGGATCAGTGAGCGCTGTGTGCACAGGGCATACAATAAGCAGGAAAAGACTGCTTGCCATTGATTTGGGATAATCCATAGTCACTTATTACAAGCCACCCTAGACGTTATGAGAGCTGCACACAGGCTGTGCATGGTATGGAGATCTTGGCCCTTGATGGACAGTGGGAAAAAAAAAAAGAAAAAGTCTCCTTTTGATGTCTTGTCTGAGGACTGAAGACAAAGAAGGATATGAACAGGGCTGTCAGCTACATTGAATCTCACTTGGTCTCAACACGTTCTCATAGGCCTCAACAGAGACCCCATTCTTTAAATCACCATTAATTTCCTCTCCTTCTAAAATCCCAAAGCAGGTCCAGCAGATCTATGTATGGCTGCCACCCAGCTTGTGTCTTAGGGACAGCCCAGTACAAATGTAACTAAGCGGACAATGCTGACGTCTGCTTGTTTTTTTTTTACGAGCCTATTTATAATTTAAATCCTTTATATTCACTTATATTTAAGTTATCGGAAACTCTTCAATGCAAATTTAGTTTTGAACAGTAAAGGACCAGGAGAGAAGCACAACTGGTGCCACACTAAACTCAATGAATGTTAAAGGACAATGGTCATCAAAAGAATTAAGCTGTGGATAATTCAAAGATTACATCAGACAATTTAATTAGAAATGTTTTAATTAAATAACACAAATAAAGTACCTTGTTTAGCCCTCTTTGTTTGCATAGCTCTATTAGGGGGCAGACATGTTGTTTAGAATCTTGGGTCAGATGGGTTCTCCCAAGATTCTATACATGTCAGCCCCATGTTAAAGCTATAGGGAGCAAAGATGGCTCAATTAGGTTATGAGTATTGTTTTATCAGAGCATTTCTATTTAAAATACACTTGATGCAATTTGTCCATTAAACATAGATTCATTCTTTGCTGACCAATGTGCTTTAGTAGGAAATTTTAAATAAGTAACCAAGGTTTTCCTATGTGTAAAACCATGCGGGTTCATCCGGATTGGCACTCATTTATGTACCATGGGCACCCATTGATATGCACCCATTGATATGATGACAATAAATGTAACCAGATCCAAGCGCCATCTGCCGTAAAAAGTGTCCACCTTCCACTGCTCTCAATATATGTTTAAACAGCGCTAAATGTATGTAAATATCAGTTTATCTGTTCACGTTTTCAATGACATGACTCAATTAAGTAAACAGGTTTGCGTGGGTCATCACAACACCAAAAAATGCCCCTCCAGAAACAAAAGTGTCCCTCTTTGTCCATTGGAAATGAAGCAAGGCATGGCACTCTGAGACTAGCCGTAACTCGGCCCACCGTGGTCTCTGTTGTCCATCCACTATCCCTGGCAGTTGACCCTGACCGATTCCCTGTGATAAGGAGAAAGTTCTATGGAGTGACTTGGCCCACAGACAGATTTACCAGTAGAGTAGTGATAGGCACAAATAAAATAAGTTTAACCCCTCAGTTACAAGGTCGTTTAAAGACCTCCGAGACTTTTGAACAGAAATAGATAAGTTATTATTGTGATTAACTTGGATTTCAAACAAAACAGTTGTAGGGTAGAGCAGATCCAAACTCTGGATATGCCAGATTCTTTTCAGGCTAGAGAAAGGAACCTACAGTAAGATCCAAGGTGCTTTTTTCTATGCATTATCCAAAGATGTGCTTCGTTTAAGTAATGTGTAGGCACATAGTAATCTCCCTAGCAGCATGATTTATAATTAAACGAGAGGTATACATTCTACGTATCGGTAGAGATCTATTGCATAATTAGAGTTATAATTATGCTCCATCGTCTTTGGAAATAAACATTTCAAGGCAACTGTTCACTCTTAATGTGTTCAGTTTAATACATGTAAGCTCAGATGTTTCTTTTGAAGTAGGACCTGTTATTTCCCATTGTATATATCTTTATTTCGTGCCGCGTGCCAGCAACGCTCGCTATATTTAGATAAAATGCGTATTAGGTCTGCTTCTCATCATATAAATGTTGAGAGAGCCTATTAGTCTCACGCCCATGATGGGACTTTTGGAATCTGCATTTATCTCTAACCCCATAAATGTGTCGCTGTTCGATCCAAAGGTATTAAACATGGAAGATTCTGGGACTTCCTGAAGACGTACTTTCTCCCGTAACGAAAGAATACTTGTGTAGACGTACACAGTCCATTGTTCCTCTTTGGGGAACGGAGATATCTAGGGGTTCTAGAACATTTCAATCATAATAGAACGTACAGGAACATCCTCCTTCAGGAACCCCCCCAAATCCCCTTCTGTTTGTAGGACAACCATGCTTTTCCCTTTCAAAGTTCAACAGCTTGTCCTTCAAAATTATACCAAACATTTTTTTCCTATAGGGTCACCTTAATGTTTGGGGAGTTGCCTTATATTCAAGCAAATATAGTATGGGGTGCCAACCAAGTAACAAGCATTCAGGAGGCCTGTATCTGAGGCTGGGCACAGCAATATCTCCATGCAATGGGGTGTAGCTATGCCTCTCCAAGATTTTTTTATAACTTTTTTCTTTCCCAAGGGCCTGTGTGGGGCGTCTGGGACATCAAAATCCACACATTTACTACAATGCCTCCAAGGTGTCCATCTAAAAGGTTGCACCCTAATCCCTTGGAGAAGCTCTCAAACACATCCTTCTTCGAACTGCATTTTCCATTTTAGCAAATGGTTTCCCGTTTCTGAAAGAATGCTTCTACCTACTCTGACAAGATCGCTTGTCCTTGATTTACTTGTTTTTCTCCAAGCTTCACGATAATTCCCTTCGCCCCACGCAAATGCTGTCATTGTAGCCGGTCAGAAATAACGGATTACTTTATTTAGTATTTTTTTTTTTTTTACGATTTAATCACTAACATGAAAATGTCATGGCATAAAGTTTACAGTGAAAGTAACTTGAGAACTAAAACAGCGCTGAGCGACTTTGTCAGGCCTACTGGCTGTTAATCTCCAAAGCATACTCCATTAAAGCAAGTGAAAAGATAAAAAAACATAATCCTCCATCGACATCTCTCTAGCACTTCAGATTCACTCTTTCATTTATATCCTACCTGCTCTGTTGTGTTCAGCCCTTGACTGGAAGTCTTTGCCCACTTCATTATTAAGGTCCCCAAGAAAAATAATGCAGTTTGTTTAAAAAAATAAATAAATGAGGGGGGTATAATAAAGAGGGATGGTAACAGCTCCTGAGAACCAGGCGCCCCTGTGTCTGTTTGCTGAAGCTATCTGAGAAAAAGACCACTTTCCCTCTACGTTATGCTTTAAGGATTAAAAAGCGAATTCTCTGAGAATGAATAGACAGGAAATAAAGACGTGTATCAAAGAGAGAGAGACAAGGAGGAGAAGCCAACGGTTAATCCTAAAACCTTGGTTTAAGAAGTGGGGGGTTTCTTTTAGGATTTCCCTACACGGAGTGCACTGAGTGGCTGTGCAGTCCACTGAACACCAACAATGTAATCATTGAATGGTGGCAATGAGATGATACCGGTGGTCTATAGAATTCACTAGTTTCACAAAACACTCCATTAACAGTGTTTTTTCAGCACTTGAACCCATGTGATGTTAAAGCCCCCTTTCCTCGGTCTTGATGATGATCTTGCCCTGTGAATGAGAGCAATTCAAGAAAGCAAATAGAGAAAGGTCTTCAGGTTACCAATAAGCCTCTGGCCGCACCACTTAAAACACACAGAACAGCCTGGGAGAATATTTCATTTCTGTATTAGTTTAACACTAGCAGAGCCACCATTAGTGGCCATTGCGGTGATACTCAAAGAGTCAACTGTAGCAAAAAATGTACTTATGTTTAATTGAAATGCTGTATCAAGTGTAGATGATTTATAAAGAACTTCTATAATGAAAGAATACAAATTAAGTGCCTTATTAAGCCTTCCTCACTCCATATAGTTATCACAGGGGGCAGACATGTTGGTTAGAATCGTTACTCCATATAGTTCTCTCAGGGGGCAGACATGTTGGTTAGAATCTTTACTCCATATCGTTCTCTCAGGGGGCAGACATGTTGTTTAGAATCTTTACTCCATATAGTTCTCTCAGGGGGCAGACATGTTGGTTAGAATCTTTACTCCATATCTTTCTCTCAGGGGGCAGACATGTTGGTTAGAATCTTTACTTCATATAGTTCTCTCAGGGGGCAGACATGTTGGTTAGAATCTTTACTCCATATAGTTCTCTCAGGGGGCAGACATGTTGGTTAGAATCGTTACTCCATATAGTTCTCTCAGGGGGCAGACATGTTGGTTACAATCTTTACTCCATATCATTCTCTCAGGGGGCAGACATGTTGGTTAGAATCTTTACTCCATATAGTTCTCTCAGGGGGCAGACATGTTGGTTAGAATCTTTACTCCATATAGTTCTCTCAGGGGGCAGACATGTTGGTTAGAATCTTTACTCCATATAGTTCTCTCAGGGGGCAGACACGTTGTTTAGACCTTGGGTCAGATCTTCACTCATCTTGCTTCAGATGAACAAAGATCTGACCCATCTGACCAAAGATTAAGGCTTAAAAAAACCTCAATCACGAGTTGAAACGTTGCCTGTTTTTGTTTTAATACAACTCCCTTGAAGGTGTGCTGTCTCCTGCATCTTTATTTACTCGCCCATCAGTCACATTTGTATTGGAGTTCACCACGCTTTGGAATCGTCTACGTCCTTGACTATACTTCAGGGCTCAATCTTGGTGTAAAGTTGGCTAAGTTGAAAGACTGCCTATGGTGTTTTGTGATCTTCAGGCATTGGCACGGACGTGGACAAGATAATTAGGAAAGAAATACACGAAGAACACCGGTTTGACATCAACACTTTATTATACACAGAATAATTTAAAGTTTTGTTACACATCTACATCACTGCCCAATAAGCTTACAATCTGATGTGTCAGGTCTGAAACTACAGGAAGAATGGGACTTCACAAGGGAGCCGACACTGGAATTTCAGCCATGTTTCCTCCTCCATGATCCACCCGTACAGCACAAGCACACAGTATCGCACATTTGGGGCTGAGAAGGCGGAACAAAATGTAACTGGTCAATGTGACCAGCAGCTAAAATCCAAGTAAAACAGGATGCACAGAAGGACCAACTCAGGAAAACAATGGCGTTAATTTGATATGAAGGCTTTTGGTCATAATGAAGGGGAACTGCACAGATTAAATTAAATCACTTTAACCCTAAATAATCATTTTTCATTTAGTCATGAGATACTTTTGCAAAATGATGTAATTTAGGCAGAGAACCTGGAGGGGGCGCTCCTCAAATGCATCTCTGTGTTTTGCAGTGAGTCAGCTCTATTTTTCACCTGCGTAGTTGCATATCTCATAATGAAAGAATGCGTCAGACGATATAAGGCCTAGCGGATAATGTAACCTAGCGATAAGTGATCGAACGGATTCCCCCCTTTATCGTCGGGAACACATTAAATGTCTGCGCTCTCCAGAAGCAAGCTCAATGGTGAACTTCTTATATAATAATCTAATAGGAACAATTGTAAACATATTGGTAGCTATTTAGTAAAAGTGAGGTGCTGATGAGAAAAACATGCCATCTCACCGACGACATGGCACTTGTTGGGTGATTTTGCTGATGCAGCCACAGAGGTAGCACGGATTCTCCCTTTGTTCCTGACTCCATCACCTAAACATTTTATTTACTGTGAATGTAAAGAAAAACATAACTGAAAATGATCTATACATTGTGTTAGCAAATCTGCAAGCAAATGGCTAAATAAGGAGAACAATGTGTTTTAAATGTGTCTGTGGAGTCTGCTGCTTATGACATCACCTGTGGCTTAATATGCAAATGAACTGCTTTCCAATAGCAAATGTGTAATTTGCATATCAGGACACAGGTGATGTCATAAGCAGGAGACTCCCACAGACACATTTAAAACACATTTTTCTCATAATTTAGGCATTTGCTGGCAATTCTGTTAACACAACGTATAGATCATTTTCAACCATTTTTAATCTCTTTTTTGCCATGTGAACAATGTTTAGGTGATACAGTCCCTTTAAGTTTTCACTTCCCTTGTCAATTGCCGCGTTCATGAATGAAGCCCTATGTATTGTACAAGGACAAACTTGCTGGGCCTCTCTTGACATAAGAGCTCAATTGGCCCCGTATGATACATCCAATAAAATTGTTTACAATTGTTCTGATCTGATTTACATATAAAATAAAATCCAAACATGGGTCACAGTGGTCTTTTAAAAGTGAGGCTTGGTCACCCCTTTAGCAGAGTTACACATCTAATATGACCATATACCAAAATACTAGGCTTTTTTAGGGTACCTGAATATATACATAAAGCTGGTTGAGCGTAACAATAAAATATTTTGGAACATTACTCATAAATAAAAAATATTTTAAAAACTATAAATAACAAATAAATTAAAAAAATGTAACAGTTCTCACACACAAATCCACTTCTGAAAAACTCATTCATTACAAGTGCTTGCCAACATCAGTGCGAGGACTCATTTATATATATATATACACACACACATTTCATTTTAGCTCACTATGCCACCTGACCAATTCTGGCCTCCGACAGAAACCGCATGCTCTAGTCTAGAATACTTTGTTTGGGGAACGGACATGGTGATTCCATTTTAAGAAAATACGTTAACAATATGAGCATTTTAGCATCCTTTAATTTCTCTAGTGTTAAAAGCATACTGTCTGTAACAATAAATGGTTTATGCTAAAGAAACATTGTTCATACTGTAAATAGAACATTACAAAAAAAAAATATATATATATATACATATGCTGTGCTTGCGGAATTGCAAACAAACCGTTGGATTTTGAGAGCAAAATTTACAGTCTCATGAACTAATGAACTACCAGGCGTGGATGCTCCATATGTGCTAGGTGTGACACCTAGCACGGAGCCGAACAGACAGCACACAAACCCCCGGAAATACAGAGACAGGCGGCAGCTACTAATTCGGCCACAGAGTCACTCACTCTGTTGTCAATTCGACCAGCATGAAAAGTGTACGAAAATTCGTATACTTTTAGTCATAGCTCCCAACATTACCCCCTGGCGAATCGGGACGCCAGAGGTGGAGTCTGGGGAGGGGAGTGTTGATGTGCAAGGCATTCTCCAGGGTTTGGGACACGGTAGAATGTGATAAGGATGGCGGAATTGCGCTCGCTGAGCTCTACATCTGTCCCAAAAAGCAGAAGAGAGGTAGAGCTTGGCGGGACAGACCTCCCAAATCGGGAGTGACTCTGATGCCGAATTCGCGGCCCTTCGGAGACATCTCATGTATTTTTGGGGGTTTGTGTGCTGTCTGTTCGCAGCACACAAACCCCCAGGAAATACACGAGATATATCCTGCGCCTGAGTGACAGGCGTGCTCTGGACGCCCCTGTGACTACACTCATTAGGAAAAAAAGTGATTTGCATATAAAGCTACATGGCGATGTCATAAAAGGAAGACATCCATAGTAAAAGGAATGTGTAGGTGATGGAATCCCTTTAAGCTGTTTTTTTTTTTTTAGTAATACTGGCTTCTATAGGTGCCTGGAATGTATATTCAGTCCTGACCAGATCTTTCTTTTCTAAAGATCTTCTTTGCTCAAAATACTTTATATATAAATTAGCTAGAGACATTATTCCGCTTTCAGGATCTGTGCATGGACGACACCTATATAGTCCAGAAATGTGATCTTGTTTGGAGTCAGCCCCCTCTGGTGGTGAAAAAAGACCACTACATGCCATAAAACAACACAGTAAACCAAGATAGCTAAGTAAAAAAACAAATAAAAATAGCAAGGGGTTTAAAATAGCCAGGCACTGTACAGATAATAAAAAATAAAAAAAATAGACAGCATGCATTGCATGTCTGCAGCTAAATGGACATCGTTAAAAACATTTTTTGCAATAAATGAGAAGGAAAAGAGAGTTAAATAAATTTACAGCGTCATTTTGTCTGCAATCACTTTTCTAATAATCTTTGTTTAGCCTCTTCCAGGCTGCAACTCCCTGTATTAAGGATTGCTGTGCCTGACAGTCCAAGCCATAGAAAAACCATGGAACTGTCTGTTCAATTCAAATATATATTATTATAGAAATCTTTAAAGGATAACTAAACTTTTTTTTAGCAGTAGCTTCCTTGAAGGAAGCAAGGGTTAAAAAACATGTCCTCCATCTCCTAAGTAAACCTGACGTGTCTCTTAAGAGATACATGCGGGTTTACTCTCTGCTGTGGCTCACAGCTGAGACACAGCAGATCCTGAGGCCAGCACAGCCAATCAGAGCACGGTCACGCCCCCAGCTAGTTTGATTGAGGTCTGCAGAGAGAGACCCTCGTTTTTGCATGGAAACAGCAATGGGAACCTAGTTAGGGCCAATCAAAATTGGGCTGCCTACTTCCCATGAAAGCATGGCAGATGCCGGTCAGAGGATAAACTGGCGTGTACCATCAAACGTAACTGCCAGTTTATACTCAGACTAGGGGCAACTTACTCTTCACTTATGCTTCTATATTAGAATCACAAGTGAAAGATCTTTAAGATCTATTTTTCAGTTAAGACTAGCATGTCGTAGCCTCCATAATGGTGAGGAAGTATCACAACCGGAAAAGGTTTGTGCGCACATAATAACAGCCATTTACTTATAAATGAATTAGTAAATCATATAGTCTACCTCTAGGCGCATGCATATAATCTTCAGTGTGGAAATTTGGGATAAATCCTTCTGTAGTAAAGATTTATATTATACTCTGCTTAGCGATAGCAGAGGACAGAAAAAAGGAAAATGCTAAGGATCAGAAAGGGGGGGGGGGGGGGGGTTCCTATGGCCTAAGGTCTTCATCACCAGCTGTGGCATCTAAATGTTACAATTTCCCCAATTACCTGTGCAATTTACTGCACCCTTTCTCCCGATTCCCATTTCCATAAACCATCTAAAATCTGCATTTTTAGATTCTCCAGATCAGAAATGAGAATTAATCAGTGAATCGTTTATTCCACGGATTTTTTCCCTTAGGGATACATTAAAAAATATACAGGATACGGGAGGGGGGGGCGGCGGGTGGGAAGGCAGAGATCTGTTGACATTTCTTTCAAGTGTAAGACATTTTTGCATACTTCTGTTCACATTAAAAGTTGGCTTCTGCTTTTCTTCTATAGAATAGATAAAAAAAAAAAAAATCCATTTAGCTATAGAAAAAGATCGGTCATTGCTTAAAAAATGTCATCTTTTGCGGCCTGTGGACAAAAAGCATCAAATGGGGGGGCAAAAAAAAATCGCGCAACCGTAAAATGTCAGGAGGAGTATAAAAAAAAGGGGCAACCACCGTGCGTAATGTATAACGGCGATTGCGCCTTTCTATAAATCCCCACACTTTTCAGAGTGGGAGAAGGATGTCCAATAAGTAAAATGGAGCAACCAGCGAAGGTGGCGCAGACTCCTGAAAATTTTTGGTAGTCTTATACAAAGGGGCATGAGTCAGTCGTTGTGTGTGCTCCGATTTTATACATGACTAATTTATATTAATGGTACACAAAACTGCCTTGCCAGCTATAAGCCCTGAACAATTCTAGTGCCAGGTTCTCTAAGTGGTGCAGTTACCATGGAGACCAATAGATTGTACCTGTTGGTTTCTCAACATTTTAGAATTTTGCCCCTGAACTGATTTGCGTACACCTCCCCCTCTGTGTGTATATTCCAGGAGCTGATTGTAGGTGGAATTGCATTATTACATGCATATCACGTTGGTTCTGATCTAGGCTTGATCGCAGTTAAGTCCCGTTTTATGCTGGATTTATGTAAGAAGCATAACTGTATTTCCGATTTGGTTGAGGAACGCGTTGGGGGAAGAGTTGTGGTTGGAAAGGCCCAACCTTTTCAATGTGGCTGTGAGGAATTGTGCAATGGAGAAGCTTTACTAATGTGCAGTGTGCAAACATGTGCCGATATAACGAAGGTTTCCAAAAGTGCCCGTGTGCATGGAAAAAATCAGTGTAAGATAAATCGATCTGCAGTGTGTGCTATCTTATATCATAAGAGGGAGTGAAAACATGTGTTATCTTTCTGTTTTTGTGCAATAGTCAGATTAGGAGTGAGGCTATGGAGATCTTAGTTATGAACGCAAGTAAAGATATACAGTGCCAGTCTTTTTGAAGAATGACATCATTTGTATACAGCAACTTCTTAAATGCAACATACTGATGAGCACGTGGTCCCTGCAATAGACAAGACTGGGAATCCTAACCAGTTGAAAATTCACAACCCAACTCTCGCTGAGAAGAGAATCCAGATAATGCCCAGATGCTGAGGGTCTAGAGTGAGCCTCTGCCTTCCTAGCCAGTCACATGGTTACAGTGAATAGGGTTAATACTTGCTTGGGTCCACCCCCAACTCTTCCCAGCAGACCAGAGCTGGCGGATGTGGGGTACATTTCCTGGCAGACATTGCCTCGTTCATTAGTGTACTGTTGGGTGCGTTAGCAGCCCCGCTGCCATGCTTCTCTTCTACGGAGATCCGCGTAGGAGGGCGCTGTAGAATGGACACTACCCCCCGAGGAGGACTCAAGGGTAATGCTCTCTAGGACAACATCCCATATGCAGTACAGCAAATGCCTGTGGAGACAGGAAACTAATGATTAGATACAAGGACCAAAGCGACCATGACGGAACTAAGAGGCCAAGTTAAATTCCATCAGCAATCTGACACTCTCAGCTGTACAATGTGGCCCAAAAGGGTTAGAATGGGAGGGGTTAGAAAATGTACCATTGCAACCGGCCGTACTATCATTTCATACTAAAGGGGTCATTTTCCATCTGTGGGTAGTGTCTGGTTATATTCCATATCAAATCTCAGTGCTGGCAATAGTGCCACGTTAGATAAAGGTGTGGCCCTTCTTCCACCAACGTACCTGTTAATTTGAGGATGTTGGAGGGATTCCAGCACGGACTGCCACACCTGCCGACATTTCTGCGCCCCTAGCATCTCCTGCACCAAATCTGTGGGCAGCGATAACAGAACTGATAAGGCCACAAAACCACGTGGGCCACAGTAACCAGAGAAGAACAGCAGCACTCACCTGGTAGGATTCCCATAAGGCTTTGCAACGCTTGCTCGCGGGCTGCGTCTTTTTGTTCCCGTGTCCTGATAGGCCGGGGATGTGTGCGAAGGGCCCCTCCGGGCCAAATGGCTTGTTGCAGCAGGCGAAGGTACAGGGCCCAACGCTGCATGCAGGTAAAGTTAGCAACCTGCACCTCCAACCACCTGCAAGGAAAGCGGCCAGTAACCACAAATCCCATCAACCTCTGCCAGGATTTCAATCTATAGTAGGGTTGTCTAGCCTCCAAGAAAGCAAGGGTTAAACAACGTTTAATATTCCTTCAATTAAGGACTCTGTTTTAGAAACACAGCACCACCTGTTGTCTACATAAGGTAACACAGGTTAACTCCTCTAATAGCAACAGCAGGCGCCTTAGAGAAAACACCCACAGCGCATGTTAAACTCCAGGGTGACCTCATCAGTCCTGCATGATTGGCATCCAGCAGTTAACAGTGACCTCTGCTGTTCAAAACGTAAACTGAACGGTGACATGTTAATTAAAATGAACTAGTCGCCAGAAAAAAAAAAAAAGTCATTAAAAAGATGCCTATGTAGTGCATCAATTTGTAAGCTTTTCTAGCCGCTTTCAAGATCATTGTCCTAGAAATTTAGCACATACATGACCTGTCCCTGGAGACCAGACAATACTACTCTCAGCATGCGCCTACATTCCTCTCTATTATTATACAGGTCTCAGCAGCTAAAATATCTCTAGCAAAAAGTGTCTGCCAGCAGGGAGGCTGCAATCTATCAGCACAAATACTACAAAGAACTTCTTTGCAAATTATAAAGGGACAACTGTCAGCAATAAATGTTATGGTCGAATTAAGTGAGGACATTTTAAGACGAAATTCCTTAAAGAAAGAATCCAGATAAAGTACTTTATTAAGCCTTCTTTGCTCTGTATAGCTCTATCAGGGAGGCTGACATCTTGAGTCAGATCTTCCTTCACCTGACCCAAGATTCTAATGACAATGTCAGCCCCCAGATAGACCTATACATGCACAAAAGGCTCAGTGAGCGGTGTCATTTTGCCATTAAAGCATTTCGATACTTTGCAATCTTTCTATTTTTTATGCCCACGGTTGTCTTTTAACACAAAACAAATCCAGCTTTCATACTCTTGTTCACTAGTGCGAAGCTGATGACAAATTTAAAGATCCGGTGTAACTGGTTAAGAATGATGGGAGTTGCGGTCGGATTGTCGGATTGCTAGTAATCGGAGGTTTGCTCACCTCTGTATGAGGCTCCCACAAAGTAAGCGTGTGACTTTCTGCATGTTGTCCGTGCACAGCCAGCTCCACTGCTCCCTCATAACCATCCATAGGACCTCCAGAGCCACAGATGAGAGTCCACTATTCAAGCCTGTCGCACACACACAGCATGGGGTGTCATTAAATGAGAATCAGTAGAACTGTGGAACTCTCAGCGAATGGCAGAAACCAGCAAGGAAAATGTCTTTATACATCTAACAGAAAAAAGGTACATTAATATTGTACCTAATATTTACATTTCAGTGCAATGATGTTTAAAATCCTGTTTGCCGATTGCCTGGCTTCTTAGCCAATCAGAACACAGATACTATTCAAATCTTGGTCAGTGACCAGAAATGCTAAGTGGAGGATAATGTAATGGCCACCCTCATATTAATAGAACGTGCGTAGTCCCTGCAACATTTAAACATATAAGAGACGTCTCATAACCCTTACTGTATCTAAAGGGACACAATTATATAAAGGATTAGAGATTGTTTAACCCATTATCTCCGTTTACCTGTTCTTAGAGGTAGCGTGGATGAAGCTTGACTCTCCGCAGGTATTTCGGGAATGGACCCTCTATTCTCGCAGGTTGAGAGGCTCTCTTTTAGCAGCAGGTCCTGTTTCTGTATGAAGGATTCCATTCCTCTCACTGGCAGGGTATCGGAGACCTGCAAGCAAGCATTGGGCGATCAATGAGACAGAAAGACAAGTAAAACACCCTGAATCAGCAGGGAAAAAAATTGGTAACTGGAGGAACGGCCTTAGCAGAGCCAAAACAGCACTGGTCCTTCTCGGATATTGAACTGTGCACAATTTGGAGGCACTATTCTGTGTTCCTTTTCTATGCTGGTTTTTCCCATAGTGGGCTAACAGTATAAGATTGTGTAGCATCCACATCCCAGTATCATTATTTCAGCCAGCACTAGTAGACCCTTGCTGTTAAATTGCACATTGATGGAGGCAATTACTATTATCTCACAGGACAAATGCCCTGAGCAGTCTTGAAATGGTTAACAAAGCTGAGCAAAACTGCCATGGGTATTGGTGCAGAAACAAGTTTCGAGGACAGTATGGCTAACTGTGCTATTGGTCCTAGGGCCAGGCCTGGGTGCACTGCACCTACTGCATCACCTAATGTTCTCAGGTATACTGAAATCACTATCCAGCCTAGTAAAGCTGCGCATGTTACTTCCAGCTGTCATTAGGGGTTTTTCGCAGCCCTATCTAAGTGTCCACTCACCATACTGCTCTCTCGCACAGAGTACACAACCCGCCCTTGTGTGTCGGCCGAACTCAAAACCGGAGCAATTTTACTGGAAGGAAATCGTAGACGTGATCTGGGAAAGAGAGAGAGCACGTGGGATCAGTTTGATCCTAACAGATCACACAGGCTGAAGACAGAGCTGTGTAACGCCACGGCTTAGTCTGTTACTAGCTTTACTACCCGGTTTTGCCCAGGATTTAGATTCTTGTATATACACATTTCATATAGTACCTGGCCTTATCCTATCCCATGCATGCTTAAACTCCTTCACTGTTTCAGCGTCTACCACTTCCGCTGGAAGGCTATTCCATGCATCCACTACCTTCTCAGAAAAGCACCGTATTTCCTAAGACAAACCCTCAAACTTTGGATATTAATTTAAGAAAAAAGAAAAAGCCTAAATATAAGACTAAGTCTTTTGGAATTGCTATCACTCACCCAGTGTCATCATTTGATTAATAAACGCATGAATATGTATCAAGCAAGCGGTGTGCTAATTTCATCATTTTGGATAACAAACCTAAATATAAGACTATCCTATAGGAAAAAAGGTTTTACTAGTAAATATTAGTTCACATTTAAACAGTTTTTTTTTCATATTTAATAAACATTACGATTGAAAAATGCATTTCCTGTTTTTATTTCCTATTATTTGCCAATGCATCCTCAAGATTTGCCAATGCACCTCCCAGGTGTGCCAAGGCACCTTGGTTTCAAGTGAGGGCAACTAGAGGATGTCTGTGCTTGGTGCGCACAGAGATCTTCCAATGATTCCCGACATTTCCGCCAGGACTTCTGGGATGGAATGCCGGGTGGTCACATGACCCTGGCGATCCATCATTGAAGCCCTGGAGGAAGTATTGGGCAGCATCGGAGAATGTCTGTGACTAGTGTACAGACATCCACATCTCTCTGGCTGTCTGCGAGGAACATCCGGGTTCCCTGCAGCCCTGCTGAGGACCTGGATCTTAGTCTTATAATCAGACCTCTAGTTTGAAGTGTGAGTATATGACTAGCTCGAATATAAGATGAGGGGATTATAGCAGAGCATTATATTCGAGTATAATTCTGATAATACTTTTAAATTGTTTCTCTTTGTCTGTGCTGCCGTCCACTTTAATGTGTTCTAATTATAAATAATCCTCCAGGACATGAAGCGTGTTGAGTAAGCCTCACACAATGCAATGCTATAGACAAAGTCTTGTTTTGGGGGGGCTGCCATAATGACCCTCCTGCATCATATATATATTAACTCCGCAGATCTCAAGGACTCACTTGGAGGGCTTCTTGTTGTCATTCTGAGATTTTCCGTCCACTTCATTCTCACTCAGTTCATCGGTGGGACTCTGCGGTTCGGAGCGGGGGAACGCCGTCTTCAAAGTGTCTACGATGGCGTTCACCACGATCTGAGTTACAGGGAGAAGGAATAGTGGGGAAGAGGAGGGATCTGGTAAGTGCCAGGTGCCTGGGATTTATAGCGAAAAGACTAATCTTAAACCAGGAAAGGTACATTGGGTCATTCTCTTTATATCAGGTCTGTCCGGCAGACATTACTACCAGTATTACGTAGTTCCATGGAACTGACTTTATCTACCAAAGATGGAGGGTTGACTTGACGACCTCAGGAAGCGAACCTGCAATGCTAAGATTCTACAGCAGATGATCAGTCCACTGAGCATTCTCAGCAGTAATCAGATCAAAAACAATCCCAATACCTTAATTTGTATATAACAGGGCTCGACAAATGCCATGGCGACCAGGAAATAAGACTTGGCGCCCCTCATCGCTGGGAGCACAGCAACATCACCAGGAAAAGTCTGTCTGTATGTACGTGGCTGTCTGGGTCTGTACGTACGTGGCTGTCTGGGTCTGTACGTACGTGGCTGTCTCGGTCTGTACGTACGTGGCTGTCTGGGTCTGTACGTACGTGGCTGTCTGGGTCTGTACGTACGTGGCTGTCTGGGTCTGTACGTACGTGGCTGTCTGGGTCTGTACGTACGTGGCTGTCTGGGTCTGTACGTACGTGGCTGTCTGGGTCTGTACGTACGTGGCTGTCTGGGTCTGTACGTACGTGGCTGTCTGGGTCTGTACGTACGTGGCTGTCTGGGTCTGTACGTACGTGGCTGTCTGGGTCTGTACGTACGTGGCTGTCTGGGTCTGTACGTACGTGGCTGTCTGGGTCTGTACGTACGTGACTGTCTCGGTCTGTACCCTAATCCATAGGGTACACTGAAGTAAGAACAATGAGTATAATACAATAACACATACAGAAGACAATGCTTTGCACTTCACCTCCAGTGTAACCGCTCAGAAAACAAATACACAAACCACAAGACTGATCAAGGAGAAGAATTTCTCTAGCGCTCCATAACAACACACAAATATTACTCGAGTTTGTAATAATAAAGTTCAATCAGATTTAGCAGAGTTCTATCTATCGCGATCTCTACAATACGAAGGTCAGACGAGAAACATGGATAAAAGGAAAGACATAAAGAGCGTACTCTGAAATGTGCTACAATATATTTCTTTTATTTCATAGCTTAGTCACGGTGAAGATTAGATTTGATCCGGAGATGCCACGATTACAGTTATCTGATGGATTGAGTCCATTTCTCCTGAGCAGCTCTTTGTGTCTACCAAACCCTTTTGTAGATTTTTACCTTCTCCAGTATGAAAATCGTATTATTGCTGAGCTGTAGGGCAGGAGGATCCCCTACGCAGGGGAGAAACAGCTGGGAATGGATTTGATATCCCTATATAGCATCCTGCAGGGATTATTCAGCACGCTTTTTTTTTTTTTTTGGTGGTATTCTTTGAACAGTGCGTCTGGAGGATGGTGCTTCCCCCCCCAACTACCAGGGGATGTTACAATTACTCAATTTAATTATAATCATTGTATCTACCTTGGAAATGATGAAGGGCTGAGTAAAAACCCTGCCAGGAATTGAACCTGCAGCCCTAAGAATTGAACAGTTTCTACAGAGGGTGCATTAGCTCACTGAGCAATAACCAGTAACCCTCAGTTAAACTGGTGTGTACTTAAAGTTTAGGTTTTAAATAATATTGGCAATATGTGTTTGGATTATGAGTCTCTGCAGTACACATTATCTCACTGCTCAGCCATGGCATGTAGTATTCCGGGGTACAAAGAAAACAGCATGGAAAAGAGATGTTGAGGCATTGAGTGGGCTAAGCATACGGCTTTGCATAGTACCACTGTCATTCTTTTTATGGTCCCTTTAAAAGCCAATGAGAGAAAAAGAAGTGAATGGAGTAAATGTGACCATCTACCATAGCCTTGTGCCTATCCCACGCATGCTTAAACTCCTTCACTGTATTACCCTCTACCACTTCTACTGGAAGACTATTTCATACATCCACTACCCTCTCAGTAAAGTAATACTTTCATTAGTCCCTGGCCTTATCTTATATCTAGGATAGCCTTATACCTATCCCATGCATGCTTAAACTCCTTCACTGTATTAACCTCTACCAGTTCTACTGGAAGGCTATTCCATGCATCCACTACCCTCTCAGTAAAGTAATACTTTCATTAGTCCCTGGCCTTATCTTATATCTAGCATAGCCTTATACCTATCCCACGCATGCTTAAACTCCTTCACTGTATTAACCTCTACCACCTCTGCTGGAAGACTATTCCATACATCCACTACCCTCTCGGTAACGTAATACTTTCATTAGTCCCTGGCCTTATCTTATATCTAGGATTGCCTTATACCTATCCCATGCATGCTTAAACTCCTTCACTGTATTAACCTCTACCACCTCTGCTGGAAGACTATTCCATACATCCACTACCCTCTCGGTAATGTAAGACTTTCATTAGTCCCTGGCCTTATCTTATATCTAGGATAGCCTTATACCTATCCCATGCATGCTTAAACTCCTTCACTGTATTAACCTCTACCACCTCTACTGGAAGACTATTCCATGCATACACTACCCTCTCAGTAAAGTAATACTTTCATTAGTCCCTGGCCTTATCTTATATCTAGGATAGCCTTATACCTATCCCACGCATGCTTAAACTCCTTCACTGTATTAACCTCTACCACCTCTGCTGGAAGACTATTCCATACATCCACTACCCTCTCAGTAAGTAATACTTTCATTAGTCCCTGGCCTTATCTTATATCTAGGATAGCCTTATACCTATCCCATGCATGCTTAAACTCCTTCACTGTATTAAACTCTACCACTTCTGCTGGAAGGCTACTCCAACTAAGAGAGAGAAAAGGAACTATAAACAGCATCTTTCTCTCAGACTAATAACAGTCTGCATCCAAATAATACCCCCAGTCAGCTATTGCTTTATCTGCCATATTGTCTTCTATTCTATAAATAACCAACAAGAGTCTGAGTAATAAATGGCGAATTGGAGGGAATGGAGAATGGCATTTAAAATGTAAGGCCAAAGTAGCCGAGTCGGAATGATTTTTCCATTCAGCTCACTAGGTATGCATATTGCACCATGTGAAAATCAATGTGTACAGCGAGGTCCCGCTGCTCCCTCACTGCTCCCAAAGTGAAACACAATGTCAGACATAGAAACACACATATGTGTTGGGCCAAACTGATACTTCTCTAGTAATGTGAGTAATAAGCTGAATTACCAGCTCTCTAACATGTTGATGTATGTTCCCATTTAAAGGTTTCAGAGCATTTTGTGAGTGTCTGTGTCTGTATATAAGTGAGTGTCTGTGAGTGTGTATATAAGTGAGTGTCTATGAGTGTGGGTCTGTGAGTGTGTATATAAGTGAGTGTCTGTATATAAGTGAGTGTCTGTGAGTGTGTATATAAGTGAGTGTCTATGAGTGTGTATATAAGTGAGTGTCTATGAGTGTGTGTCTGTGAGTGTGTATATAAGTGAGTGTCTGTGAGTGTGTATATAAGTGAGTGTCTGTGAGTGTGTATATAAGTGAGTGTCTGTGAGTGTGTATATAAGTGAGTGTCTGTGAGTGTGTATATAAGTGAGTGTCTGTGAGTGTGTATATAAGTGAGTGTCTGTAATGGTGTGTGTCTGTGAGTGTGTATATAAGTGAGTGTCTGTAATGGTGTGTGTCTGTGAGTGTGTATATAAGTGAGTGTCTGTGAGTGTGTATATAAGTGAGTGTCTGTGAGTGTGTATATAAGTGAGTGTCTGTAATGGTGTGTGTCTGTGAGTGTGTATATAAGTGAGTGTCTGTAATGGTGTGTGTCTGTGAGTGTGTATATAAGTGAGTGTCTGTAATGGTGTGTGTCTGTGAGTGTGTATATAAGTGAGTGTCTGTGAGTGTGTATATAAGTGAGTGTCTGTGAGTGTGTATATAAGTGAGTGTCTGTAATGGTGTGTGTCTGTGAGTGTGTATATAAGTGAGTGTCTGTAATGGTGTGTGTCTGTGAGTGTGTATATAAGTGAGTGTCTGTAATGGTGTGTGTCTGTGAGTGTGTATATAAGTGAGTGTCTGTGAGTGTGTATATAAGTGAGTGTCTGTGAGTGTGTATATAAGTGAGTGTCTGTGAGTGTGTATATAAGTGAGTGTCTGTGAGTGTGTATATAAGTGAGTGTCTGTGAGTGTGTATATAAGTGAGTGTCTGTGAGTGTGTATATAAGTGAGTGTCTGTGAGTGTGTATATAAGTGAGTGTCTGTGAGTGTGTATATAAGTGAGTGTCTGTGAGTGTGTGTGTATATAAGTGAGTGTCTGTGAGTGTGTGTGTATATAAGTGAGTGTCTGTGAGTGTGTGTGTATATAAGTGAGTGTCTGTGAGTGTGTGTGTGTATATAAGTAAGTGTCTGTGAGTGTGTGTGTATATGAATGTGCACGTCTGTGAATGACTGCGCGTCTCTGAGTGACTGCGCGTCTCTGAGTGACTGCGCGTCTCTGAGTGACTGCGCGTCTCTGAGTGACTGCGCGTCTCTGAGTGACTGCGCGTCTCTGAGTGACTGCGCGTCTCTGAGTGACTGCGCGTCTCTGAATGACTGCGCGTCTCTGAGTGACTGCGCGTCTGTGCGTGACTGCGCGTCTGTGCGTGACTGTAATTAACACATGCTCACACTAATACTCTTATAACAATCACTAAAACTCCCATAACACTCACTAATACACACTCACATACAGTGGTATAACTCCCGGGGTGGATGTATAGCATGTGGTGGTCACTTGCCTGACAAGGAGAGTAGGGGGGCCCTGTGGAAACTTTTGCACTGGGGTCCAGTGTTTTCTACTTGCTAGACCCTGTGCTGCTGAATCCAAGGAATACGTCAATGTGCAATGGGGGGGGGATTTATAATACTGAATTCTAAGCATCAGCAAAATTTTGCTGGAACTCACTGGAGTTAAAGGTGGCATGCAGCTCTGGTGATCATTTCAGGTCAACAGGTCCTTACGTTAATAAACCACAAATTGTGGCGCTCCTTCAGCAAAGAGAGTGATAATGGCCTGCTTTCTTATAGGTAGTGACTTGACGTGTGCTATAATGGCCTTGTACTGAGGGATTCTGGGTATTAGCCTCTCTTTATATACATACACTGCATAATGTTCTCAGCTAGGGATTGTGGGAAATACTTGCAATAAAACAAAAATGGGATTGAAGGCAAAATATATCATGGATGCAGGAGAAGGCTGGCAATTTTGGGCCCCGGGGAGAAGGGCAAAAACTATTTAGTGGCCCATTTTGTTATCAGAGACAGACACAGATAAGCTACAGAAATTGATAGACAGATACAGAGAAAGACAGACATGACATATAAGGTACAGATATTTATAGACAGATTTAGAGACAGACAGGATAGATAAGGTACAGAGATTGGTAGGCAGACAATGAGATAGACAGGACAGATAAGGTCTAGAGATTGATAGACAGACACAGAGAAAGACAGAGACAGTACAGATATGGTACAGAGATTGGTAGACAGAGAGAGAGATAGACTGATAGACAGGACAGATAGATAAGATACAGAGATTGGTAGACAGACACAGAGATAGACAGAGACAGTACAGATATGGTACAGAGATTGGTAGACAGAGAGAGAGATAGACTGATAGACAGGACAGATAGATAAGGTACAGAGATTGGTAGACAGACACAGAGATAGACAGACAGACAGGACAGGTAAGGTACAGAGATTAGTAGACAGACAAATGGACAGCCAGACACATGGACAGATATACAGACAGATAAGGTACAGAGATTGATAGACAGATATACAGACAGATAAGGCACAGAGATTGATAGACAGATATACTGACAGATAAGGTACAGAGACTGATAGACAGATATACTGACAGATAAGGTACAGAGATTGATAGACAGATATACTGACAGATAAGGTACAGAGATTGATAGACAGATATACAGACAGATAAGGCACAGAGATTGATAGACACACATAGACAGACAGGACAAATAAGGTACAGAGATTGACAGAGACATAACAATTGGGCCTGGAGTCCAACTGCGGCCCTCCAGCTGTTTCTGTACACTACCATAATTCCCTGCCGTTGTAGAAAGTAGGTGGAGATATTGGGGGTCTGTAGTCCTGCATTTTCTGGAGGGGCAGCCCCAGCAAACTGATACCCCCCCCCCCCCCCCCCCCTTGCCAGCCCACCCCTGGCTCTCAGGGAAGGTGTAGGAGGGAAGAGGGCATTTAATAATATAGCAAAAAGCGTGACACTTCTCTATCAATAGCTACAGTGGGAGCTAAGTAAAGACAAAAACGATATATTCATCTAGTGTTATAATCACCTTGAGATCGTCTGTGTGCTGCTGGTTAAAACAGATCCATTAATTGACTGGATTCAGAGTGTTTCAGGGATTGGCTATGTACTAAACACACCTTATCTATTCTGGAGACCAGGAAAGACTTCTTAACGAAAGCAATCCGCGCATCGGTGTTCAGAGCCAAGAACTCCTGCACCTCCTCGCTGCCGGCGACCTCGGGGAGTGCGCAGAGCTGCTATAAACACAACACACGCGGCATTAAATGTACAGCGATGGTTTAAAAAACAAACAAACAAAAAAAACCACTTAAAGCGTCAGGAATCCTTTAAAAGAAAAAAACATGTCAGTAAATATTTAGAAAATGCTAAAATCTAAAAAAATCTGGACGCAGATGTAACCGTTATTGTCTTAATAACATTTAAACACCATTAATATGGAAAAGCAATCTTATTTGATGAATTTTCTGATAATTCCCCTGTAAATGCTTCTCATGGCAGGTGCCAACGTATAGAAACGCACAGGACAGACAGGTTTTGATCAACCTGTATTTACATAATGTGTTTTACTTCTCACCCTTAGGAAAGACTCCAGCAGGCTCTTTCGCGCTTCGACCTTATCACTATCCATGTTTCCAAACGGCAAATCCGGAAGGAACTTTTTCGGACCTTTAATGTCTGAAATATAAAAAATGAATCCATTGGTCTGATTACACTTGTAATTTCTATACGGCCATCGATATCAGCCATGGGACAGGGCCATCGATATCAGCCATGGGACAGGGCCATCGATATCAGCCATGGGACAGGGCCATCGCTATCAGCCACGGGACCGGGCCATCACTATCAGCCACGGGACCGGGGCATCGATATCAGCCACGGGACACGGGCATCGATATCAGCCACGGGACAGGGGCATCGATATCAGCCACGCGACAGGGCCATCGATATCAGCCACGGGACAGGGCCATTGATATAAGCCAAAGGACCGGGCCATCGCTATCAGCCATGGGACAGGGCCATCGCTATCAGCCATGGGACAGGGCCATCGCTATCAGCCATGGGACAGGGCCATCGATATCAGCCATGGGACAGGGCCATCGATATCAGCCACGGGACAGGGCCATCGCTATCAGCCACGGGACCGGGCCATCGCTATCAGCCACGGGACAGGGACATCGATATCAGCCACGGGACAGGGGCATCGATATCAGCCGCGCGACAGGGCCATCGATATCAGCCACGGGACAGGGCCATCGATATCAGCCACGGGACAGGGCCATCGATATCAGCCACGGGACAGGGCCATCGATATCAGCCACGGGACAGGGCCATCGATATCAGCCACGGGACAGGGCCATCGATATCAGCCACGGGACAGGGCCATCGATATCAGCCACGGGACAGGGCCATCGATATCAGCCACGGGACAGGGCCATCGATATCAGCCACGGGACAGGGCCATCGATATCAGCCACGGGACAGGGCCATCGATATCAGCCACGGGACAGGGCCATCGATATCAGTCACGGGACAGGGCCATCGATATCAGCCACGGGACAGGGCCATCGATATCAGCCACGGGACAGGGCCATCGATATCAGCCACGGGACAGGGCCATCGATATCAGCCACCAGACAGGGCCATTGATATCAGCCATGGGACAGGGCCATCGATATCAGCCATGGGACAGGGCCATTGACATCACCTACGGGCCAGGGCCATCGATATCAGCCATGGGCCAGGGCCATCAATATCAGCCATGGAACAGAGCTCGCAATCAGCGATTAGTCATTCTGAATCTGGGTGTTCCGCTTCTCTATAATCGCTACTGACGTAAGAGCATAATTAAATTTGCTTTGGAGGGAACCTTCCATGTTCTGTAAATCCGTACAGTTTTTTGGAAAACACAAACATAAACCACAGCTGACAGTTGGGGAGATTTGAGTTTTGTTCTCTGGAGACCTGATAATGTGCTGGGAGTCCAGTACTGAGAAAAGAACCCATCCCCGCAGGATTAAGAGATGGGAACGACAGCATCTGCTAACTGCAAGGGGGTGAAAAAAGCATCTAGTGGATCCCAAATGTTCATTTAGAGAGGGCCAGATGACTTGTGGTATATCAACTGCAGGGGATACACAGTGCCCTCTCTATTATCTCAATTTAAACACAGCAGTGAGCATGGCAGCACATTATCACTGGACGGATTTGTATATGAATCGGTCACATACTCCTATCAGACAGACTATAGATGTCCCACAATCAATCTTATTTTCTAAAAGTCGGGTTTTGATTCATGCAGATGCCTGCATACAGCCTGGCATTTCTAATAAACATAGTACAAAACCCCAGGGTTTTCCCTAATGCATGGCATGACAAACCCTAGGTGCCAGGATATCAGACCTGGCGCCCTGGTATCATGAGCCTCGCTTTGTGTGTGTATCTGACTGTATGTCTGTGTGACTGTATGACTGTATGTGTGACTGACTGAATGTCTGTGTGACTGTATGACTGTATGTGTGACTGACTGAATGTCTGTGTGACTGTATGTCTGTGTGTGTGACTGCATGTTTGTGTCTGCGTGACTGTATGTCTGCGTGTCACTGTATGTCTCTGTGGGTGTCTGCGTGTCACTGTATGTCTCTGTGGGTGTCTGCGTGTCACTGTATGTCTCTGTGGGTGTCTGCGTGTCACTGTATGTCTCTGTGGGTGTCTGCGTGTCACTGTATGTCTCTGTGGGTGTCTGCGTGTCACTGTATGTCTCTGTGGGTGTCTGCGTGTCACTGTATGTCTCTGTGGGTGTCTGCGTGTCACTGTATGTCTCTGTGGGTGTCTGCGTGTGACTGTATGTCTCTGTGGGTGTCTGCGTGTGACTGTATGTCTCTGTGGGTGTCTGCGTGTGACTGTATGTCTCTGTGGGTGTCTGCGTGTGACTGTATGTCTCTGTGGGTGTGACTGTATGTCTCTGTGGGTGTGACTGTATGTCTCTGTGGGTGTGACTGTATGTCTCTGTGGGTGTGACTGTATGTCTCTGTGGGTGTGACTGTATGTCTCTGTGGGTGTGACTGTATGTCTCTGTGGGTGTGACTGTATGTCTCTGTGGGTGTGACTGTATGTCTCTGTGGGTGTGACTGTATGTCTCTGTGGGTGTCTGCGTGTGACTGTATGTCTCTGTGGGTGTCTGCGTGTGACTGTATGTCTCTGTGGGTGTCTGCGTGTGACTGTATGTCTCTGCGTGTGACTGTATGTCTCTGCGTGTGACTGTATGTCTCTGCGTGTGACTGTATGTCTCTGCGTGTGACTGCACATGTGTCTGGCACATGCTGACAGTGTTAACTAAGGTCCCCTGTACTGATCCCATGGGTTTCTCTCTGAACCAGTCGACAGTCACCGACCAGATCAGTCTGCTTGATTTCTAGTGAACCACGGCAGCTGATGGTCAGAGGACAAGCTGGCAAATACCATTAAAAGTATCTGCCAGTTTATCCTCATACTAGGGGTGCTCAATGTTTAATTTGTGATTCTACTTTAGAAGAAAAAGTAAAAATAAAAATAATGTTGCTTTAAGCAAGTTCCAAACAGGACTTCCTTCTACACCAGTGAGAACATTAGCATCCCAGACATTCAAAGGGTTAGACTGTAAGTTCTTGAGAAAGGGTGATACACCCCCCAACTCCTCCCAGTCAATCTTACGCTTCACAAACTTGCGCAGATCGGCTCTTTCTTCCAGGCGCGTCTGCAGATTCAGGAATTCCCGATACCGCCGGTTCACTGTATGATACGCCATGGGCTGCAGACTTCCCAGAGACTGGCTATCCAGAGCTGTGTCATACTGCAAAAGACAATATTTAAGGCACACGTAAGCTATAGAACCTTGAGCATATAATTTCCAGGTACAGACCACCCCATCACCATTGCCCCCCATCTAGATTTATTCTTCCAAATTATCCCTGGTACACAAAACAAATTCAAGAGCAAAAACGGATATACAATTTAAGTAATGTGGAATATGTGTACGCCCCGCACACAGCCGAAGCACTGTCTTAAGTCATTAACTCACAATACAAGGTTTGTTGAAGAAATGTTTTTATGTCTTATAAATGGAAGATTACACACTCTAATCCAAAGCACAGTTAATATTCACTTAGACTCCGTATCCCCATCAGTGACACTTCGCTTTTGTTTCAAATGTAGACTTTGTTTAAATTTTAATTAAATGCCTGGCTGGCTCTGTATTGTTCCCTTTGATGGTTTGATACCCCGTGGGTTCCTGCACAGCCCATTCCTAGTGCCAGCGCTATTATTGGGGTCTTTGAAGTTGGTCTGTATGACATTTTCTTGATTAACTTTACATATTTAAATTACAGAAGCCTCATTTGTATAGATCGGCTTAAATTAATAACAGTATTTCTTTCCCTGGGTGGGATATCCTATTAATATCTTTATGCTGGTTGGACGTGCTGTGCTTAAAGATGCATATACCCGGGGATTGCACTCCACGTGTTCTTTTATTACGCATTTGTAAATGGTTAAAGAGGGACCAGCGATATCTGTGCGCACAGACATTCAGAGTTAGGCAATCTTTGTCTCGCCGGCAGTCTCCATTGACTTGGATCTTTGTTGACTTGGCACAAAACGTACAGATAAGGGAGGGAAATAAGGGACCCTAAGTGGGGCCTGTTATAGGCACAGCATGTGATGAATGTCTAACATGTGCACAGTGTATCTTTAAAAAGGGTCCTTGAGGTTGATAAAGGATGAACTATGCGGAATGGACCACAGAATAGGCAAAGTCAGGCCAACACTGAGCTGCCTTTCTAAGATCTGCACAGGAGATTGCTTACCGCTCTGCATCCTCCGACTTCACAAGCTCACTCATGAAGCCCGTTAGACAGAAGAGGGAAGCCAAGTATCCACTCGTTTGGTTAGCGAACACATCCGGGAGCTCCGAATATTTTCAATATGGCAGCAGGTTCTAGCACGGAATCTAGTACTGCCCATTGAGTTAGACTGGCTAGTTAGCCTAGAGCCGTGGCTCTTCCCCTTCCTATGTTCTAGGCCAGGGGTAGGCAAAATGCAGCTCTCCAGCTGTTCCAAGACTACATCTCCAATAATGCTCTTTCAGCTAAGAGGCTGGCGGACGAGTATGGGAGATGTAGTCTTGGAACAGCTGGAGAGCCGCACTTTGCCTACCCCTGGCCTAGAACATAGGAAGGGGAAGAGCCACGGCTCTCTGCCATTTTTCTCAGACACACCATATCCCTGCCATGAACGAGCAATGAATAAACAAACAAATGACAGGCTTAACTGATCCTTTACGTGAAAGGTGTTCTTACCTTGACAGTATACAGTGTGTATGGGTGGGATCCTGTACCGCTGTGCTCCCGGGCTGTAATGGTTCCTGTGATGCGGAGGTTTTGGATTAGTACTGGCCCGTCAGGGCTACTAAGGGGTACAAAGCTGAATGGA
The DNA here is from genome assembly GCA_036172795.1 of Pelodytes ibericus. Classification (NCBI taxonomy): domain Eukaryota; kingdom Metazoa; phylum Chordata; class Amphibia; order Anura; family Pelodytidae; genus Pelodytes; species Pelodytes ibericus. The sequence continues at coordinate 11,680,688 of CM069866.1, read as the reverse complement.
TGCAGAGGTGCTGTTGGTGAAGAGGTAATTAAGGAGGGGGCATCTATTGGGCTCAGCCCGTCCTTGTTGTTTGATGCGGTTGTACTAAAGTCTGGTGGGAGTCCTGTGGATTCCAGGAGAATCTCAGGGTGGCTGACGCTTCCACCAGAAAGTAGCAAACACCCCTCTGCTGGTATGCCTCCACTCTCCTCATGATGAGGTACTAAGGGACTCTCAGCTGGGGTCAGTGAGTCCGTGCAACAGTCAGAAAGAAGGTCATCAGAGGAGTTCATCAAGGGAGGGTCCAATTCCCGTCCCAAATCAGAAAGAGGAGACTCAAGCTCAGGCTCATCACACAGGAAGAAAGGGCTGGATGGATTTGGGGGCTGCAGGTAGTGTGCAGAAAATACATCCAACTTGCTCTTGCACACCACCAATTCCTCAATACCATCCAAGGTGTCTCTCGATGCCCCCTCACTTTCCTGGTCCATATCTATACTGTCTATAATGTCGTAACTGGAGATATTATATGGCAATGGTGAGGGCAAGACTTGCTGCGGAGAAACTTCCTGATTAATCCCCAGATGAAGGGAATTAGGAACCGCCAATGGAACGGGAGTCTCGCTTTTCTCTACATCCACCTTCAGGGGAGCCTTGGAGAAAATGTTGGTCAACACCATGTTGATCCAGTCTGGTTCCGACATCCTTCCCGCGAGCGGCAGCACAACATTACAAGAAATGAGCTCCACCACCAAGTGTTTCCCAGTGCGGCTCTCCAACTGTGGACTTGGGACGAGGTCCCTAAGTAAGAGTTCCACCATCTCTCTAGCATGGTTCACCTCTTCTCCAGAGCTGGACACAGCACGGTGAGCAGGACTAAGTTCCTGGTAGGCATCCCATAATCTCGATTCCCTCTCTGCTGGATCTTCGATTCCTTCAACCCGTGCTTTGGCCCACTTGTAACACTGCAGATGGCAACCTCCAAGTATAAGCAACTTTCGAGTCAATTCTTCACGGTCTGTGCCAGCCATCCTTTTCTTAAGCTCCATGGACAGACCCCACATCACTGTCCTAACTGCTTCCTCAAAGGCGGTTTCGTGGCTTAGTTTCCGATACCAAGATGAAACAAAGTCTTGGATGATTTTCTGTATGGTCAATCCAATCTCTTTATCCAGTTGGTCCTCAGCATCTGGTGACTGGTTGCTTCTCTCTAAGGTAATAAACCGTTCAAGATGTATTGGAGTGGAACTACCAAGAATAAGCTGTGGTCCGAGCCAGGCTCCCACTGCAGCCATTACTGCGGAGAAAAGGAGAAGAAGCCACACATTGACTAGAAGGTGGACTAGTACTAGCCAAGCAAGGAGAACTCCGGTGATGAGAAGCTTCCATCTCCTGTTTGGATCTTTTGGGTATAACCCCTCAACTTTAACATTTTCCATGTTACGACCTAGCTGGGAAAAGGAACACAACATGAAAAACGTCTATATCTAAATGACAAGCAAGCTAGGTATATTGAACATAATTAAAAACAGTCTAATTGATAACTTACACCTGATCCTGACAAAGAGCATGACCATCCACAAACAGGAGACAAACGTAAGCCCATTTTTCTCCTAGGTCATGCATTTGCTTGCAACTTTGCTAACACAATTGGGTCTAGTCACTAAAATATTGGGAGGTCGACTTTTATTTTGAGACCAAGTCAAATTTGGAGAAAAAAAAAAAAGGTTTGCATCTTCCCCATTGAAAGTAATGGGAGGTGAAATGATCAAAGCTATTTTTGACACTAAGTCAAATTCGGCACCTGAGTTTGACTTAGTCTCAAAAATAGCTTCAATCTTTTGGCCTCTCATTACATTCAATGGGGAAGATTCAAACCTGGGTTTTTTATTTGGTGCTGAATTTGACTTAGTCTCAAAATGAGTCTACATGCAAAGTCAAAATTTGGTTAATAGACCCAAATGTTTATTAGTTATCCTGTCACATCCGTTACCAGCCTGTCAGGGGCAGTCACATCCTTCCCCAGCCTGTCAGGGGCAGTCACATCCTTCCCCAGCCTGTCAGGGGCTGTCACATCCTTCCCCAGCCTGTCAGGGGCTGTCACATCCTTCCCCAGCCTGTCAGGGGCTGTCACATCCTTCCCCAGCCTGTCAGGGGCAGTCACATCCTTCCCCAGCCTGTCAGGGGCAGTCACATCCTTCCCCAGCCTGTCAGGGGCAGTCACATCCTTCCCCAGCCTGTAAGTGGCACTCCTTACCAATGTTGGTAGCCTCTAGAAATGCCACATCACTTCCAGTATTTACATATGTCTTTTTGTGATGCCAGTTGTTCCTTGGATGTCACTTTTTTTTTTTTTACACTTTGTGTATGGCTGAACACTCTGGCTGTCACAGGATCTGATGCTCTTCTCTGGCTGTCGCAGGATCTAGTGCACTCTCTGGCTATCACAGGATCTGATGCACTCTCTGGCTGTCACAAGATCTGATGCACTCTCTGGCTGTCACAAGATCTGATGCACTCTCTGGCTGTCACAGGATCTGGTGCACTCTCTGGCTGTCACAGGATCTGATTAACATTCTGACTGTCACAGGATCTGATGCACTCTCTGGCTGTCACAGGATCTGGTGCACTCTCTGGCTGTCACAGGATCTGGTGCACTCTCTGGCTGTCACAGGATCTGGTGCACTCTCTGGCTGTCACAGGATCTGGTGCACTCTCTGGCTGTCACAGGATCTGATGCACTCTCTGGCTGTCACAGGCTCCGCTGCACTCTCTGGCTGTCACAGGATCCGATGCACTCTCTGGCTGTCACAGGATCTGGTGCACTCTCTGGCTGTCACAGGCTCTGATGCACTCTGACTGTCACAGGCTCTGATGCACTCTGACTGTCACAGGCTCTGATGCACTCTCTGGCTGTCACAGGATCTGGTGCACTCTCTGGCTGTCACAGGATCTGATGCACTCTCTGGCTGTCACAGGATCTGATGCACTCTCTGGCTGTCACAGGATCTGATGCACTCTCTGGCTGTCACAGGATCTGATGCACTCTCTGGCTGTCACAGGATCTGATGCACTCTCTGGCTGTCACAGGATCTGATGCACTCTCTGGCTGTCACAGGATCTGATGCACTCTCTGGCTGTCACAAGATCTGATGCACTCTCTGGCTGTCACAGGATCTGGTGCACTCTCTGGCTGTCACAGGATCTGATTAACATTCTGACTGTCACAGGATCTGATGCACTCTCTGGCTGTCACAGGATCTGGTGCACTCTCTGGCTGTCACAGGATCTGGTGCACTCTCTGGCTGTCACAGGATCTGGTGCACTCTCTGGCTGTCACAGGATCTGGTGCACTCTCTGGCTGTCACAGGATCTGGTGCACTCTCTGGCTGTCACAGGATCTGGTGCACTCTCTGGCTGTCACAGGATCTGGTGCACTCTCTGGCTGTCACAGGATCTGGTGCACTCTCTGGCTGTCACAGGATCTGGTGCACTCTCTGGCTGTCACAGGATCTGGTGCACTCTCTGGATGTCACAGGATCTGATGCACTCTCTGGCTGTCACAGGATCTGATGCACTCTCTGGCTGTCACAGGATCTGATGCACTCTCTGGCTGTCACAGGATCTGATGCACTCTCTGGCTGTCACAGGATCTGGTGCACTCTCTGGCTGTCACAGGATCTGGTGCACTCTCTGGCTGTCACAGGATCTGATGCACTCTCTGGCTGTCACAGGATCTGATGCACTCTCTGGCTGTCACAGGATCTGATGCACTCTCTGGCTGTCACAGGATCTGGTGCACTCTCTGGCTGTCACAGGATCTGATGCACTCTCTGGCTGTCACAGGATCTGATGCACTCTCTGGCTGTCACAGGATCTGGTGCACTCTCTGGCTGTCACAGGATCTGGTGCACTCTCTGGCTGTCACAGGATCTGGTGCACTCTCTGGCTGTCACAGGATCTGATGCACTCTCTGGCTGTCACAGGCTCCGCTGCACTCTCTGGCTGTCACAGGCTCCGCTGCACTCTCTGGCTGTCACAGGATCCGATGCACTCTCTGGCTGTCACAGGATCTGGTGCACTCTCTGGCTGTCACAGGATCTGGTGCACTCTCTGGCTGTCACAGGATCTGGTGCACTCTCTGGCTGTCACAGGATCTGATGCACTCTCTGGCTGTCACAGGATCTGATGCACTCTCTGGCTGTCACAGGATCTGGTGCACTCTCTGGCTGTCACAGGATCTGGTGCACTCTCTGGCTGTCACAGGATCTGATGCACTCTCTGGCTGTCACAGGATCTGATGCACTCTCTGGCTGTCACAGGATCTGGTGCACTCTCTGGCTGCCAGTAATCCTGTGGGTGTGCGTGTGTCACAGATTCAATATAAACAGATAATCGCCTTACAGATTGAGCGATGAGCGCGGTGCATGTTGGGAAACAGCCTGGATCTGCATCTGCTTCCTGACTCCCAGCTGAGCATCATTGGAGAGAAGCCATGTACACCATGCACACTGCCACCTGCTGGTCGGAGGCCATATACCTTATGCATAAACGTTACTGAGACACTGGAGAATTCTTCTGGGGAAATCATGTTGTACAAGAGAAGCAGTAACCATGGAAACCATTGGAATGTTCATGTATTTAGAACTTTGCCCCACAGTTTCTCATTATACATATAGTATTATATATTATACAGTATTGGATCCATGCATGAACATGCAATGCACAATATTATATTCCTGCTGTGTGTATCCCCAATATATTACTAGTATCTTAACCAAGGGTCATTTTTACTCAGTCCTGTATAGCAGTGGTTCCCACACCAGTTCTCATGCCCCCTTCTTTCTCTCCCCTCAACAGTTCAGTATAATAATATATAATTCATGCCATGGTGTTGGTACATTAGGACTGGTTTGGTAACCACTGGTTTATATTAAAAAAAAAAAAAAAAAATCCATTAAGTAAAATGTTCAACACCTTCCTGCTGTTAATCATAACATTGCACTGTCATACCCCCTAGCTCTTGCCCCTTGCAATTTGGGAGACCAGGGGGCGGAGCTTGGGAGGATGAGCGTGCATGCATGGTAAGGCGCTGTCACTCCAACTCACGAGAATAATGCTAAGCAGTCTCTGGTGTACTAGACACTGGTAAATTCAATTGTTACTGTCTGATTGCAGTCCTGCCAAGCTCATCCTCTATCCCAAAAAGCGAGACAAAGGTAGAGCTCAGCAGGATTGCTTCCTAAAATCGAGACCGTTGGGAGGCATTCAATATGCTTCTCATTCTACAGTGATCATAATTATGCCTTCCATATCCTGCTTTTGAGTGGGACAATCCTGATCTGGAGGCTGTGGGATTTGGGACTGCAGGCCCAATATCACGGGGGACAAGGGGGGAACACACGTGAGGGGGCTGCCTCTGTCCCCTGTGTGTGACTTCCACTTACTAGCGTAGCATGTCACTGATAGAAGTTTTACCAATTGCTTGCTACGCTAGTAAGTGAGAATAATAAGTAAGAGGCTTATACCTGTCACTGCAGTTGATCTGGAGGGGGCGTGAGGTGGTGTGCGTCCCTCGCGCAGGCGCACTTCTGCCAAAGTTACGGCTGATTGACAGCTGTAATTGGTGCGCATACGCTGTGGTGCGCAATGAGTGAATTCCACTGCGCTTGTGCAGTAAAATTTGCTCCAATTTTTGTCAGAACACTGGAGGGAAAGAGTTGGGAGGTATGCATTATAATAAGTCAGTTGCCAAAGCAAAGCTAAAAATGACTGCACATTGTACGCAATAATGTTGACTAACGCAACTTGTTTTTTTCTGCTTTGCCCTGCTCATGTCTGCTTTCAGTTCTGCTTCTGCTCTAGTATAGTTTATATCTATCCTGTGGCCCTGCACTCTGTATTCAGTTTATTCTGTTTCTGATGTGTTTGTGTTCATTCTGCTATGCTTGGTTTATCTCTGTCCCAGCCTGTAGCATCATGTTATTCTGTCACAGTTTTCTTCCATGCCTGCTCTGGATGTCTGCAGGGTATCTTCAATTCAAGCCTTGGTTATACTCAATACAGCAGCTGCTACCACAGAGCCCTGGAAGGTGGCCGCACCAATCTGGGGCGTCAAGCTTCTGGGGTAGTACAGTTACCTTGCATCATATCCTGCACCATAACTCCTGAACTCAGGCGCTCACGGTCCCATACCACCTGGGTCTAGTTCGTGACGTCCTGCAACTCCTAATTATGTATTTTAACGTCTCTAAATGTCCCCTGTTACGTAAGAGAAAATTACATTCAAGAACTTCTGTCTCTTTAATGTGTTCATTAACAAAGTAACCTCCACTCTTTATTAGTCATTTTGCCTCCCCATTCTCAGAATGTTTCTATACGTAGCCTGAAGAATACACTTATCACAGGTAATAGAGTCAAGGCTTATGTTAGAAGAAATTTCACAGAATTAGTTCACAAAATGAATTGTGTTTGCTTTTAATGGGATTTATTCATTTAATACATTACTGAGTCCTCTCCTCTGCTATGGATTCCTAGTACATTAACAGTATAATGCATGGGCCGCCCGGCGTTGTATGGACAATTTCATTAAAATGCGTTATAACAATACTCCATTCTTCCACAAAATCTTTCTCATTATATGAACGCCAAGCTCAGTAAACCGGGTAATCCTGATTGCCGTTTTTAGCAGACTTCATCTCTATAGAGCTTCTCTTTTTTATTTTTTTTTTTTTGTAGCCTATTTCACTTTGCAATCCTATCATCATGATTGTTAATAATTTTATTCAGAAATCTCCAGCATTTCCTGCTCAGTTGTACTGTTATCAAGTAATAAGCGCAGCTTATGTCACACAATTACAAACCTGGATGGATAATGGATTTTAAGCCGCCTATATGTAGGCAACGCTTATATCTGGTGATATTTATTAACCATTTTAGCTACAGAGAAGCTCTAAAGCCCCACTCCAAGCAAAAACAATCATCTTATTGGTTGTACCAGGGATGAATGGTGATGCCCATTGCACATGTGCAGGATGTTAGTGACGTCAATGGAAAAAAAAACCCTAAAAGGCAGTAAGGACTGTAACATAAAGCCCCACTCCAAGCAAAAACAATCATCTTATTGGTTATACCAGGGATGAATGGTGATGCCCACTGCACATGTGCAGGATGTTAGTGACGCCAATGGAAAAACAAGGAGAAAAGCCCTAAAAGGCAGTAAGGACTATGACATGAAGACCCACTCTAAGCAAAACATTTTTTTTTGACTGCTTTATTGTTTGTACCAGGGATGAATTGTGATGCCCAATGCACATGTGCAGTATGTTAGTGACATCGGCGGTACAAAAAAAAAGGGGGAAAAGTGACTAGCTTCTGAATGATCCAGTTTTTGCAAACCCTTACAAGTTTCTAGTTCTACCCTCCCCTACTGTTTACATAAGATGCATTTTTTGTAACAATAAATTACATTTTCTGTTTATCTTTCATCGGTATATACTAGATCTGATTCTCATCATTTGGTAAAATCTACGATTTATTTTCAACTGTAGAGAGAGACCATCGACCAATTTGTATCAATTTTTTTTTTTTTTTTAAATCCTCCTTATCTCTTTTTTTGGTAAATAGTTTTCCAGCCAACTACTTATTCCCCCAGGAGACTGTAGGACAAGTAAAGGAGATTCATTGTAACTGCTTCTCAGGTCTCTTGTGTCCATGCAAGCTCCGGATCGGTCCCTGCTCCGTGACTGGTTAAAGGTCATGGGTGTTCAAAGTTTTTGAATCTAGACGGAGAACTGTGCCGTAGTCAATCAACTGCCTTATACACGTTTCAAGATTCTGCTGGGAAAATAGGTCGGAGTTTCTTAAACTATATTAGATTTAATGATCCTTCACTTTTTCTTCCACTTTTCTACACGTCAGATATTCGGATCTAGAAAGACACGTTTTGCTCGTTTGAGGACAGAGACGGAGAGCAGCTTCACTATAACAGTGGAAAAAAATATTTCTCCATATTAAATTAGATTCTGACCCTGTCACCCTTCTTTCTACTTACTGTCAGGGCAGGATACGGAATTGTCATATTGAAAACTATTTCTGTCGAAAGAGCAAGGTTTTTTTGTGTTGGGGATTTTTGGCAAGATCATTTCACTGGTATTAGGGGATGGTAGCAATACTCAATAACACGTCTGAGTCTATCACAGTCAGAGTTTGTGAGTAGCAGAGTTTTTCTTTCTCACCTTGTATTTTTTTTTTATTTTTTTGTACGAATCCCTTTTATTGGACATGACAAGCTAGTCGAAACAATTTAATTGGGAAGCTGTTGTTTGTCCTTCTTCTCCTGCAGCAAATTAACTTTTTTTTTATTTTTTGCTTGTTTTTTTTATTTTTTTTCAGCTGCTATTTCTAATGCAGCCACTTGCTTACCATGCCTTTTATACTGTTAACCATCTACTGCTCTAGTTTATTCTCTCTTTTCAGCCAATTAACTCTTCCCCCCCACTCTCTTCAAATGCCTTTTTTAGTTATTTGTATTTCCAGTGATCTTTTCTGTCTGCACTGTGTGTCGCCCAAGATTTTTTATTGAGATATTTTTTCCCCCCTGTAAGTCAAATGGTCTTCCTCACTTTAAAGAGTCTACTCAGGTAGTTCCGATTATCGGAGCCAGAACTGGGCACCGAAAGTACAGACGTATTCGGTGGCAAGAGATCACCCACATGGATGTAGAACTCAAGGACACAGCAGGACATCCTTCCAAAATCAGGAGTTGGGAGCCATGTATAGACCACCTCCCCAGCATCATATCTTCCTCCAGTTCCCCAAATTACACAACATCTATCCCTCCTGCATTTGAGAACACCTCTAATTTACAGGACACCTCTCCTATCCTGCATCACATGAAAAATAGTGGCTGACACGTCTATTTTAAAGATACCCTGTCACCTAAATATTAGTTTGTTTAGTAGGTCATTCGCATATGATGCCCAAGGTGATGTCATAAGCAGGCGACATACTATGAATTGGCTTTCAGTTCTGCTGATACAATGTATAGGTGATTTTTTTTTGTTTGTTGCTCTGTACAAATATTTAAGGGACAGAGTGTCTTAAATAACACACCCATATACCTCTCCACCCTGCACAAAAATGTATCTACAGCAAAGGATATTATTTAAAAAAAAAAAAAACAGATCAGAAATCTTTGAAGCCTCTATTTTTACAAGAAGATCAGAAAAATATTTCTAATACAAAAAAAAATCTCTTAAAGTCACCCCCCTTTTACTTCTCCCTTTTTTTTTGTAAACGGGATCAATCACTTAGATTTGGTTTGACTATGCGATTTCAACCTCTTAGTATTACCAAGCTGAAATGTATCAAGTACACAGCTCTACCCCAAGGAATAATAATCTGTGATGTGCTAAATAATAATATAACAAGCCCAGCTCTCCAGGTTTTGAGCAAGTGTCAGTGTTTCGGAGCTTGCATATAAATGAGTATTTTCTCTTGTACGGCCATGTAGATGAAGGTGCCTTTGAGAAAGGAATATTGATAATGTAATATTTTTCAGAAGAATGCACACAAAAAAAAAAAAAAAAAAACCTGTAGTTTTGCTTTGCGGCCCTTTACAAATTGCAGGATTTTCTTCTTTTAAAGTTTCGGAAATGGATGTGTGTATGTGTTAAGTGAGCCACCAGGGATGCTCTTAAACCATCCAGAATGAGGGGCTGCTTTATCATATGTAAATTCATCAGACAGGAGAATAAAAATGGGAAATATTTCATTTATCTAGCAAACCAAGTCTGTGAGCACACAAAAAAAATTGGGATTTTTTTTGGTTTTGTTTTGTTGCCAGGACCAGATTAAAGTAAAAATCGAAAAACATTTAATACAGAAGTGAATGGAAAATTTGATTCCTGTCTTCTACCCATTTAGTTCTTTTTTCAATACCTTAGCTTGTCTTAGAGGATTCTCGGGTTGGAGTTACATCATAGGGACCAGTAGACAAACAAGAGATGCTTGTTTAAAAAAAATTATACTCGCTAGGTGTTTCTTTTTTATTTTTTTGGAGATGATGTTGTGTGAACAAGAGCAGCCAAGGTTTGCGCAAATGTGGGTGTGGTTTATCTAAAGTGGGCGGGGATGCTTCAGCCTCTCCTCTACTGCTTTCAATGCCTCTTTTAACACTTGGCGCACTGCTCCCCCTCTGCTTCCTGGGCCTCCGTAAACAGGAATATGTAGTAACGTGTCTAGTCTTCATTTTGGGGAATTCAGCCCCGTCCATGCCATTGAATGAAGCAGGGGAATATATTGGCAGTGGGTGCTTTCACGCTTCCCCCTACTTATTCCTAAAAAGAAATCGTTAGTGAGTCAGGGTTTTCCGATCCCTTGAAAACCCAAGTAAGGTGCACTGCCACTTTAAAGGTCTGTCGGGATTAAAAAAAAAGGCTGATAGGCCTTAAAATGCAATTTCTGTCCCGTTGAGGCCTTGAAATGCACCCAGGGGCGCGGCACATACAGTTTAGGACAGCAACACCCGCCATCAGCTCCTTTACTCCAACCGTGTCAAGTGTAAAGTCTGTAGATATCTGGGAACAAAACTGACAGCTGTGCAGACCTCAAATTATATCAAGAACCGACACCGCAGAAACCGGGGCCGCTTTATTGCCACAGATTTGTCTCTCGTTACACTGTGACAGCGCAAATCTGCAACTTGTTATGAAAGCCGACAGGTCATGAACAACAAGGGGATCAAGTAATACAAGGCCATGGAGCTAACACTTGAGATGCTGGAAGCAGTGATAAGAGCCTTGTAACATTGCACACCCCTCTGGCATATATAGGGTTAATGTATTAATGGCTGCCTGTAAGGAAGCAGCAGAGATATTGAGCCCACCGTATGGAAATCGTCTGCTAAGAAGGCGCCGAGCAGAGGCAGGTTAGCGGTGCTGGCTTTTATGGAAGAATAACAAATAATATAGTCGGAGGTGCGTGGTGTGATGAGAGAGTCGACAAATGCTTTCTGTTAGAATCACAGGTGAAATCAATCCCAATCCTGTTCTTCTTTTCTTTAGTAATTGGCTGCTACCAGGTAATCGATAATATCAAAGCTACCTGAAGAGTCCTGTCAGTGCCAGAGAGATGGAAAGAGTCTGCAGAGACTGGACATGGAAAGCTGTATTTAAAAAAAATTCTGTCTGCTTCCCAACGACTTCGCAGTGTGCTGGTGAGGCATTCCGAAAACTTGGCCAACTAGTCCCGTTGGCATGTCCAATTTTCTTGACCCCCCCCCCCTCCCCGAAAAAATATTATGCAATATTTGCCTCCTAACCTTACCTTTGTGGAGTCAAGAAGGACTGTCCCTGGTGGTCTGGTGCGGGACTCTTCCTGCTCTGTCCTGGTATCCTGCACACCTTTTTTAATCATGTGACAGACGGTGCTCTGCCAGGATCTCAGGTTCCCTCACCCACAGCCCAGGGGGGGGCATTTACCATCTCCAGGGTCTTCCCGTTAGTCCTGCGTTCTGCTGTGTGGTTTTGTCGACGCATGGTAGACTCATCCCTGGGGTCGAGTTACATGCAAGCCGCCGGTAAAGCATGCTACTGAGATACCCTTGGCGGGGGGGGGGGGGGGGCGTATTGCCGCCAATGATGTCATAAACACGAGGTTGAGGTTTTATTTATTCACGGTTTTTTTTTTTTTCCCTTTCGCTTCTTCAGGTTGTAAACTTGCTAGCTTTCATGGAATAAAATAAACCTGTAGGCAGAAAGATCAATGATGTAAAAAAAAAGGCAATAAATTGCTGTGATTCCATGGGTTTTTGCTTTAAATTGTTTTCGCAGGGTTCACGGTTGATAGGTTGGCGCTGGGAACGCTTCGCTACGCCGTGGGGCTTATTTAAGCTTCTGGATTTAGCAGTTTGTCCCACCTGACCTGCTCCTGACACCCTGAGAACAGCTTTTCTCTACTTGTAATGTGTTTCTTATCTTACTCCACTGGGTTTATATTACTCTGGGCACTTAACGTGTTCTTGGAAAAAACTTAAACCGCTAGGATTGGATGGAGGGGGGGGGGGGGGGGGAATGTCGCTAGGTAGACAAATGAAGTGAATGTTGTAGCAATACACAATGAACCAATTTCTAATTCAGAATATTTAAAGGGACTGTATCACTTAAACATTGCTTGCAGTGTGGAGGAAAGCATAAAGACCAATAGATATATTAAAAGAACAATGGAATTGATGTATAAACCTTGGTGCAGTCTCTGTTTACCCCCCATCTGTCCCACGTTGCGCAGGACCGTCCCACTTTTTGGGATGCATTAGGGGGCAGAGCTCTGCGGGATACTTCTTACGCGCAGGTCCTTTTCCCATGCACAGTATCATGGAGACCTGCTGATCCCAAGTTTACGCAATTTTGTGATGCTTCAGAGTACGGACAGGACCCGGCGCAATACACATAGTTACATTTATAGTGCTGGGTAAGCAATCTAAAATCCCACTGTCTGTACCTCTTTACACTGCACTAATAATGTACGTTTGGATATTCCTTTAGGAAAAAAACTAAAAGCCTGAATATAAGACTACCCTCAGCTTGTTTCTTTTCCTGGTGGCTAGTGGGGGCAGCCGGGGGATGTCTGCACGATACGTGCAGACATCCTCCGTGCTGGCTGACACTTCCATCCATTATGACGGACAGCCGGTCCATCATGTTAGATGGAAGTGTCGGGCAGCATGGAAGATGTCTGCACAATACGAGCAGACATCCTCCGCTGCTGCCCGACACTTCCGCCGGGACTTTTCTGACGAAGCCGGAAGGACCCGGCTTCATCATAGAAGTCCCGGCGGTCGTGCCGGGTGGCAGGGGAGGATGTCTGCGCGCATCGCCTGGCTGCTTTATTTATTTATTTATTTATAAAGTGTTTTACCAGGAAGAATACATTAAGATTTCTCTCGTTTTCAAGTATGTCCTGGGAACCCAGTCCAGTTTTAAGGATTTTTTTTTACAGGACTGGGACATGTATCCCAGTCTTATAGTCTGACCTCGATTTGAGGTCAGATTATAAGACCCCCTCGAATATAAGACGAGGGGTCTTTTTCAGAGCATTTGCTCTGAAAAAATCCTCGTCTTATATTCGAGCAAATACGGTAATTGCACCTTTTTTTTGCATGTGAAACTGCACACTAATAAGCCAGGTTTAAAGTATGCAACTCGGTTTTATATTCACCAGAATTCACTGTTGATTGAATAAAACCCTGAGTGTTTCTGCAGGTATCTCTTCTACAAGAGGAGCACATGAGATTTGTAAAGTTTAGGGTCACGTTAAAAAGGCCAACTGTCGGCAAATAAGGAGTACTGTCTAATTAAAAGATTGCATCAGGAGTATATATTTTAAAAATAAATACTTTAATGAAAGAATCTAAATACACTATACATTACAGTAATTACAAGGCTCTATAGGGGGGCGGACATTTTGTTTTGAATCTTGGCTGAAATGAGTAAAATGAAGGAAAATCTGACCCAAGATGTCCACCCTCTGATAGTGCTATACAAACTGAGAGGGCTCAATACGGTGCTTTATTTGTATTTTATCATTAAAGCTTTCTATTTTAAATGCTGACATTTGATGTCATCTTTCAGTTACACATGACTTCATTTATTTCCGACCTTGCAAGCATCACTACTTGTGAACCAGAATGCTTTGCACCCTGCCGCGTTCTCTTTCAACCTAAATGGAGAGAATAAAAAGTGATGGCTGATGATCTATTGCTTTAGTACATTTCGCAAGCAAAGTTATAAAATAAGAGAGAACATATATTTTAAATACGTCTCCTGATTATGACATCACCTTATTTCCCTTTGGAAATAAGTTGTTTTACAAATCAAGTCACTTATGATGTCATAGCCAGGAGACTCTACAGACATTATGTAGGTTCATTCTCATCCCTGTGCCTCAGAGCTCTATAAATACTTTGAAACAGCCACATCTGAGATGACTGACAAAGCGATTACAAATCTGACGATGTATTCACTCAGTAAAATGCGTTAACTGGTTCACAAACCAGACTGGCGCTTGATAAATAACTATTATTCTAGTCTGCCAACTGAATGTAATCAGAAATGGCTAAAACACTTTTTATAGGACACGGGATGTGTTTGTAAGAATGCTTTGGATAACTAGGGGTGTCACTTTAATTCCCCGAAGTATCTGTCGTCTGACAGACTGTTTTAACGGACTTTCAAATGCCCGCGGTACTTCAGCTATTCCAGCAAACGCCTGAAACACAGAGTGTGACAGGCTGCTAAACTCCTTGTCGCCAAAAATACATACCAAGCTGTTCAAAGCGTGGGCCACAATCTCTGTAAAACCCTGCAGTGTTTTCCCATCTTCCCCAAAGCCCAAATATATATATATTCAAACAGACGTGCAGGGTTTGTTCTTGGAATAAGGTGAAACTAAGTTTCTTTTAGCAAAAGACTTCAAATTACGCAGCTTGAAAACGTAGTACGCTAATATGATTCGATTTCACAATATCCAACCAAATCTTATTTACCTCGGAGAGGAAGTGAAAAAGTGTCACTATATACCTTTTGTACTTTAGCTTCTGTAATGTAGCAATTTATGCCACTAGAACACCTATTAAGTAACCTTTCACCGGATTCCAATACACTATTTGGCTCATGTATATAAACTCTCGCACTGTAAAGTGTCGGGAGAGGTAGGAAAGAAAAGGCACAGTTTTATTTTGTCACGGATAACGACGATAGCGCTTTTTTATAAATCACAACGTTTTTCAGTGTGGGAGTAGGACCTCCCGCCAAACAGTGTTAGGTTTAATCAGAGCCGGATTTTTTATCTACATTGGCTGGGCTGGTGCAACGAGTGCCTTGCGCAATCTGCGGAAGCATCACAGACTCGGAAATCTGCTTTATCCGTAGGTGCACACACTGATAGCGCCAATTCCAGTCTTGGCCCTAACTATTTTCTTGTAACCCACCATAGCATATAATAATCACTTTTTAAGCATTCCCCAAACACAATATACTTTGTTTGATATATATATATATATATATTTTTTAGAATTATTCTGTAATTTGTTGTTTTAGTCTTTACTATTAGACACAGGATTGATACTTGGCCCTAAGGGGAGGTGAGATAGTCCGGCATCACAGAATAAGCATACTATTGTGTACTTAGCACTATGGGACTGCTAAGAATAAATCTTATAATTATCCCATTACTACCCCTTTAATGAGCAATCATTAACACACAATAGGTATAAGGAAAGAAGACATTAGGTAGAGACGGTAATTATAGGTTAATCTTGTACTTCTGTGTTTAATGTGTTCATACAGTGTGAAAGTGTTACGTTGTTGTGGATTCTCATTTCATTAATACCCACCAGGCAGCTTTTGGATATAGCCAAGGAGGTCAGTACAGGCAACAGGCTCCCTGTGCCAAGATCTTTATATCTGCCTTTCCCGGGTGGTACCAGACTGTGGGGACATATGGAGACTGGAAACAGCTGTAATGTAGCCAAGGGGCCTAAGAGGAAAGATAGCAGGAGCTGCAGTGATTCATTGCTTAGAACACATATTGAGGATCCTCAGGGCCAAACGATCCAATCTTGCATCAGGACAACAGTTGGCACCGTCTGCACCCAGGGTAAATCAGATTACTGTTGGTTTAACAGGCACAAACATGATTTTACCAGATGTTAGAGTGTGAGTGAGTTGCGATTAGCATATTTTATATGTGTGAATATTTTCTTGCTGCCACTTCATGGAAATTCTATATATCGAAATGACATCTTCTACAAAACATTGATTTAATTTACCATGGATAGGAGCCAAGACTAGGCCGCATAGACAAGTTATCTTTTGGATTCTTTAAATGTTAGTGGCAGGGGGTAGACGTCCGTTAGGGGGATACTAGTTATCCTACTTAAACAAAATAGATTTGCTTTTACCAGTTTCATCTCGGTGTATTTAGGAAATCTACATAAGCAAATAAGGAAACATCCAACTGTGTCCATGAGTTACTGTGTACTCAGCACTGGATGCCTGTCCACAAACCCCTGCACCCCTAAAAGCTAACATAATATCTTGATATACCGATCGGTTGGTCAATGTAAAACATAATTTAGTATGGCATTATCACCAAGCAGCACAGAGCAGGCAGAGTAGTAGAGATTATTTATTTCATTGTCCGGCCAAGTGCTGGTGAATACTGTTTATGACATCATCAGTGGCTTGCTTTGAACACTCATCAATGGGAAATGCGCAGTTTGCATATCTGGCTACAGTCTGATGTCATAAGCAGGATGCACCACACTGCAGTGACTGAAAAGCAGTAGAAAAAAAAAAGGAATACATTGTAGTATTTCATTGCCATAGCCGAACGGCAAAGTCAACTGCAATCATACGCCCTGTGGTCTGTGATTTGCTGTGAATAAAATTGTAAAGAATCCCCTACAGTGTAATATTAATACTGGAGAGGTGTAAAAAACGACTGTGAAAAAACTAGTAATACAATTCCCACCAGCATGCCACTGTGGTGGGGTAAGAACGTACTGGTGGGTTGAAAATCAGGCGCAAACCTAGCAGAGAGAGACCCTTGTTTTTGCATGGGAAAAAAAAAGGGGCGAGCTTAACTAGGTTTCCCTTGCTGATTCCATGCAAACATGAGGGTCTCTCATTTAATGTTCCTTTAAATCCAAAGTAGCTGATTTGGGAATATGCTCCCATTGACCTAATGTTTGAAATTTCCACCTTAATACTCCAATACACAATGGATTATTTTTCATACCGTATTTTCCGGTGTATAAGACCACTGGGCGTATAAGACGACCCCCCCAACTTTTGAGAAAATTTTCCTGGGTTAAAGTCGTCTTATACACCAGAAAATAGTATCTATATTTTAACTTTTGAGGGTAAAATATAGAGTTTAAGACCCTCCTCCACCTTCCCCAATCCCCAGTACTTATACCTACTCCCGCTACTTAGCTGTCTCCCGCTGTTAAGCCCGTCCGGGACTGTGAGGGAAGCGTTGTTAAACAAACTTTATTGACCGCGCGGCTGGAGAGGAGACAGAGCAGAAAGTAGGTAAGTTAACACTTAGCACCCGGCGTATAAGACGACCCCCCAACTTTTGGGAAGATTTTCCTGGGTTAAAAAGTCGTCTTATACGCCGGAAAATACGGTAATTTGTAATGCTCTATACTCACAATATAAGCAATGTTTAGGCTGAGTCCCTTTTATATCCCTTCTTAGAATGCAAAATTCAGAATATTCTCCTTTAAATGTATGAAAAAAAAGACTTTAAAACTCTATATTTAGAGTCTATAGGATATAAATTATTTTTATTGCCTTTTAATGGCCCAACGCTGTTTACAAACTGCTAATTTAACCTCATATTAATTTCTATACAGTCCTGTTAATGTCGTCTGTTTGCTTCTTGCCCTTATACAAGTTTAGGTTTTAAAAAAGGAGATTTTGAGTAAATGAGAAGTAATTGCTCAGTTATAGGGATTAGACGTACTTTCAGCGAAGCTTATCCCCCCTAAAAGCTTGTACGTAGCTTGGATATATTGAAATATTGGTTACAAATGCAAATTATGTATTTAACGTTTACTTTTTCTTTTAAGCAGAGTGAGTATCTTTTAGGTGTTCTTTCATGTATTTTCTTTTTATGTATTTTTCTTCTATTACACTTTATTAATGCATTTTGCTCTGTAATCTTGAGGATTTATCTTTAAAATGTTGGCAGTGATTTTATTCATTTATTTGTGTCGGGTTATTTAAAAGATCATTCTTAGGTAGATAAAGTGAAAATAAATCAAGAAGATGCTTTACCTTATAATGAATGTGTTACACTGGACCCCTAACTCCCTTTATCCAGTCAACCCTATCATATCATCATCATATTATTATTATTATCACTGTTGCTATCTTGTGTCTCATTTTTCTTGTCTGTAAAACCTGTTTTTTCCCCCCATTTTACTCTCACCAGGATGTGAAAAACACATTCAATGTTCCACCTGTAAATTGAGAATTCCAAATCTCTACTGCTCTCACTGCTAGATAGCATTTCTCTGATGCTATGCTTACCTTATTTAAAGGGCTACTAAACTTGAGTTGCCCATAGCCTGAGGGTAAACTGGCTTATACTTTTGTCAGTAGATGCCAGTTCATCCCCTGACCCGCAATTGCCATGCCTATATGGGAAGCAGGTAACCCGGTCTGGTTGGTGACTGGCTCTCTCTCACTCCTAGTGCAGAGAGAACCTTGTTTTTGCATGGATGCAAGGGTTAAAAAAAAGTTTAATTGTTCTTTAAGCTAAAACATGAAGGGTGTTTTCAAAAGTTCTAAAAGAATAATCTTTAATGCATCATGCATCCAAAAAAACAAAGGCAGAAGAGGAGGAGCAGAGGTAACTAGAGAGCTCTAGAGAACAATTTCTGCAAATATAAATCTGCTCCTCCTATCCCACCGTTTTTTCGATAAAAGATGCAGTCAAGGTTATCCTTTTATAACTTTTCAAACATGGATCCTTTTTGAACAACCCGCTTTGTCAGGCTGGTACATCATCCGATTGGGAAAATTATGGTAAATCCTGAGCGCTTATCAGCGGCGCTAGTACCACATTGGCCAATGCATAACACAAATTCGAAACCGATGCTCGGACTTTCCAATATATGTGTTCGTCCCACACTTGTAGGCGGCTTCAATTCCCCAATTCTACAGTGGCGCAAATAAAATACAGATAAAAAAAAAAGAGTGGTGAACAACCTCTGTCAAACTCTGTCTGATGGAGACACTAGTCTGCAACTGGTTTTATCCATAAGATGCAGCATTTGCTGCACTTTTTTAAAACACTTTAATGTACAGATCTTTACATTTATATAAATAGCACTCTACATGTTTTAGCTTAAATAGGTTAACCATATCTCTGCTCTCAAGCTACTTTTGCTCCTCTTGCAATAAACCTTTATAACTCTTCAAACACATATACGGGCATAAAGGGTGTTTATCATGGGTGTTCCCTGTTAATGAGTGACAGGTGTGCTCCAAACAGACAGCACACAAACCCTGAAGAAGTACGAAATATAACCGAGAGGCCTATGGCAGCATTCAACATCAGAATCAATCAATTTGACCAAGAAATAACTTTTTCGTGCCAGCCAAATCGCCAACAGATGTGGCTGTGTGCCTCTCGGATATATTTGGGATATTTGGGGGATTTGTGTGCTGACTGTTTGGAGCACACATGTTTGTGTATTGAGCACACCGGCACACAAACCCTGAAAATACTGTGCAGGGCTGTGCACAGTTGTGTGGCGCACACCGAGCACACACTGAGTATACGCCACTGGTGCTTATTTCAATGTCCAACAGACACAGAGGTTATGTCTTAGAAAAGAAGTAACAGGACTGCTGTGTGAGAAAACCAGAAATGTATTTGTATTATTAGTATTATTATTTTGAAATCTAAAGCTCCACAATGCATAAAACTAGCTCCCCCACTGCACAATGGATATTTCACTTCTCTACAAACACAGAACAACCTTACAGGGGGAAATAAATGTCTTCTGCCACTGTAAAAATCCATTAAAACATCTTGCTCATTGTACTTCCAATCAAAACATATCAATGGTAAATGTTAGTGTTCCATTTGTACTTCATTTTGTTTGTGTAGATTTATACTTATCTTCAAATTTCGAACTTTTGTATTGCGAACGCAGAGGAAGAGTTTGGGTCAAACGCCTGCTTGGATATCCTTTACTCCTTTTTCTCTGTCGCAATCACATACTAATAGAACAGCAATTTTATATCAATTTTTATCACAATTTAAATATATAATTTTATCACAATGTAATTTATTGTGATAACATTATATAAAGTTCCTGTTCTAATAATATGTGGTTGCGACAGACAAAAGTGAGTATACGAAAATAACTTTTTCATATATTCACAATGTTATAATTCAGATAAAAAAATTAGCATACGCAAAATTAGAAATTCGTTTTTCAGGTATAAATTGTAGGCAACAAAAATAACATGTGTAGATTTTTTAAATTGAAATATTTTAATGAAAGACTACAAATAAAGTGCCTTATCGAGTGCTCCATGCGCCATAGAACTCTGTCAGGAGGCAGACATATTGTTTGGAATCTTGTGTAACATTTTCCTTCCTCTGATCCAAATGAAGGAAGATCTGACTCAACATTCCAAAACAACATGTCTGCCCCTTATATATACGTCATTTGTATTTGTTCAGTTCCTATAATATTTCAATTAAACATAAATTATTTTTTTCTTGCAGCTGTCCTTTGAAGAAGAAAGGCCAAGTAAGGCCATGGGTATGGTCTTTTGATTTATTTGCCAATCTGTGACCAGGGAAAAAGCGTCCTATTTCCCCCCCCCTGGACATTACAGATTTTTAATGGAAAAATGATTAACAAACTAGAATGGCAAGTTGACATGTTATAATATAAGCTTTCATGCAAGGGCTTGAAAAATATATCACTGCTGAGGAATGCGTGCAATGTTGGTTTGGCATTATATTAAATAAAACAAGTTCTCCGCATAGCACAGTACGCAGTTACCACACAGTACTTCAAACTCCCAGACGCCTCAGCTATTTCATTCTTTACTGAGTGGCCTTTGTCAGTCCAAAAAAACCCACAGTACTATTGACAAAAGGCTTCAACTTGGTGAAAAAAAGAATCTAATTATGATTTGAAAATGTTTGTGTCATTGTCTGGCATTCACCCAGATTGCACTACGAGCTCCTTCTGTGCTTCAATTATTTCTTATTATTGTCCTTTAACAAGCATATTTTTAAACAGTTTTATTTTTCTCAGGTTTGAGTACATTTTTCTAAAATAAAGATAACTCCATGTTTATTTCTAGCTATGTAAACCCACCTTTTGAAATACATACCTGCATAACCGAGTGCCCCATCTTAGGCAAATTGGATGTGTATCTACTGTAGCATTGTAAATTGATGCCCAGCTTTTGGCTGGACAATGGTCAAAGCAGACCCACTATTTGAATAATTCCTTACAAAAACTGGTATAACACAAGATTGCCAGCTGGTAGTGGTAACAACAGTATTTGGGGACAATGTGAGCTAGGTGGTTTTGCCCAGATGTTAATTAATGGGTTTTCTAGAGGGATACATAGTAAGCTTCCTTGTTCCTATTTGGGGATAGTGAGAGCTAGATGTGTTTGGCCAGAGGTTAATAATGGGTGTCCTAGTGGGATAAATAGTAAGCTTCCTTATTCCTAATAGTATTTGGGGACAATGTGAGCTAGGATGGGTTTGGCCAGGGGTTAATTAATGGGTTTTCTAGAGGGATACATAGTAAGCTTCCTTATTCCTAACAGTATTTGGGAACAATGTGAGCTAGGATGGGTTTGGCCAGAGGTTTATTAATGGGTGTCCTAGTGGGATAAATAGTAAGCTTCCTTATTCCTAACAGTATTTGGGTACAATGTGAGCTAGGATGGGTTTGGCCAGAGGTTAATTAATGGGTTTCCTAGAGGGATATATAGTAAGCTTCCTTATTCCTAACAGTATTTGGGAACAATGTAAGCTAGGAAGGGTTTGGCCAGAGGTTTATGAATGGGTAGCCTAGAGGGATAAATAGTAAGCTTCCTTATTCCTAACAGTATTTGGGGACAATGTGAGCTAGGATGGGTTTGGCCAGAGGTTAATTAATGGGTTTCCTAGAGGGATATATAGTAAGCTTCCTTTTTCCTAACAGTATTTGGGGACAATGTGAGCTAGGATGGGTTTGGCCAGAGGTTAATTAATGGGTGTCCTAGAGGGATATATAGTAAGTTTCCTTATTCCTAACAGTATTTGGGGACAATGTGAGCTAGGATGGGTTTGGCCAGAGGTTAATTAATGGGTGTCCTAGAGGGATATATAGTAAGCTTCCTTTTTCCTAACAGTATTTGGGGACAATGTGAGCTAGGATGGGTTTGGCCAGAGGTTAATTAATGGGTGTCCTAGAGGGATATATAGTAAGTTTCCTTATTCCTAACAGTATTTGGGGACAATGTGAGCTAGGATGGGTTTGGCCAGACGTTTATTAATGGGTCTTATTCCTATTTGGGGACAGTGAGAGCTAGATGGGTTTGTCTTTTTTAAATGGCACATTACTGAAGTGAAATTCAAAGCAATATAAAACATTTCAAATGTAAAACATATATTTTGTTGGTTTAGTTCCTACTTCCCCAGTATAAATGTAAATCTGACTTTCCTGGCTAGAAAGTATTTAGTGCTGCGTTAACTCACGTGCTTCAACCTTGGATTAATACTTAATAAAGTGTTATTTTTATGAGACAAATATCTGATGTTGTCATACATATTTATTTTCCATCTTATGTCTTTCTTTATAAATTGTAAAGGCAGCCAGTAGAAACCATTATGCGAACTCAAACCAGCCAGCGGGTCTCGGAAAGCGTATCTTGTACGGTATTCTCACACCTCAAGGTTACATTTTACGCTGCTTCTAAATGTCAGGACGTTTTATTATCTGTTATGTTTTCTCCATCATGCTAATCTTTTTTTTACAACTAATTTACTGGTAGTGCTTTATCAACTAATAATAAATAGAGATTTAATGCATTTCATGGGAAAGATTGAAAGTAATATAATATAATATTGCTAATTTTGCTTATTTTTCTTACTTTGCTGTAGTTTCATTTAATTAAATATTGTGTCCTGTATATTTTTCTCAGGGAAGGGCTGGTAATGTAGTGGCCAACCTGATGACAAGCACATGTAGACAGGCAAGACAAATAAGCCATAGATACAAAGACAGACAAGACAGAGCAGTAGTCAGACCTGAATTTTTCTTTGGGGGGGGGGGGGGGGCAGGTCAGTGGGGGTTAACTAAAGAGACAGCAATCGATTGTTGTCAAAAGCAATGTAATCCCCCAAATTTTAGTGCAATCCAAAATAATATACCAATCTCTATATGGCTTATACTATTGTCACAATCTGATCCTTAAACCATCTTTACCATATTCAGCTCTGTAAAATCCTGGCTAAGGTGAAACAAGCCGGACATTCTGTAGGAATTGGATTCGGTTGTGACTGTTCTTTAATTATGCTTTCCTTGTTGATTAGCTATTATTGATTTGTACATGAAAATACAACAGTAAAAAAAATAATAATATAGGTAAGGTATAAGGAGATTTAAGAGATTAATTGTAGTAATATAAAAAGCAAATGTAGTGTGAAATGAAGTCTTAATATGGCAGATCATACTTCGTTCATTCTGAGGCATAAACCAGATGTATCACCTGAAAAGAAAACTGAGATTGAACGAGGCATTAAAAAACAATCCATGAAGTCCAACGACGCTAGTAAAAAGGAATCCTCTATTGGGGCTATATATTCAATAAAAGGTGAGTTGAGGTGAACTCATCTTGTTTGTACCTGCGCAATGTATAGCTGAATTGGTGAGATGAAAGGTTCCTCTCACCACAATTCACCTGCTATTCACCTCAACTCACCTGCTATTCACCTCTATTCACCTTTTAGTAAATAGCCCCACAGTCTTGGCATCTGCTGATTTTCTATTGGATGGTTGTAGTGTCCAGCCAATCAAAGTGTTTCTTTGAGTCCCCTTTGACTTCAGTGCATTAAAGTCAACCGTGACTCACCTCCCCCAAATCTGTTGCTCTCCGCATTGTCATTGCCAGCCAAATCATAAATAACCCATTGCAAGGTTTGGGTGATAACTGTTTTCTTATTTGAGTCGTGCTTTATGTTTGAAGCCGTGGCATCGTATGGCATGGCAATACTTTTCTTTGCTGGAAAAAATGAAATGTTTTATGGAAACAGCACAGCTTTGGGCCCTGGAGAGTTGTTTACAGCATCCAGAGGACTTGACGGGTCAAAATACTGCAGTGTAAATCACCCGACAAACTGTTCTGATGTGTGATATTCATGGCGATTGTATAATTTGCTGAAAGCCTCAAAAAAAAAGTATTTCCCAGGGATTTGATATTTCTCCATTTGCAGTCCACATTATGTTTAACAAGCTTGCAGCATTATAGTAAACTGTTGTTTTCATTGTCAGTGTATCAACCTTGTGATACTTTGTACAAAATTCTTATTATGATGCACTCTTTTAATCATATCTCCTGCCTGTGTCTAGATTACCGTCAATGCTGTCTTTATTCTGGTAACTGAACTCCATGTTTTCAATGATTTTGTGACCCCCTCCCCCTCCGACACTGATTTCCTTTGGCTATACCGCCTGAATTATTACCATGGAGCTTTGGTCAGGAAATATCAGTGGTAAAAAGCCTTTATGGCCTTAAAGGGGCTGTCTAGTGCCCAGAATGCATCTTCCAAATATGAATGCGCTTTCAAAGTACTTTAAAATGCATGTCTTACATTTTGCATTTCTTAAAATATAAAATACTTACAGGAAGAAGAAATTGTGAAATTATAGCAGTTTGCAAGAAATAAGGACTGCCCACACTAGATGAGTAAAAGTAATTTCCTTTTTTTATTTTTTTTGCTGCAGAAACCAATGAGAATAATGCCATTCAAATGAATGTAATATCCTGTCTCTCTAGTGATGTTATAAGACAACGTGTTGCACTGTTAAGAGATCCTACTTTGTACAAGAGCAAGTTCACTCATAGGCCACTCAATAGACTCAATTTGAGGAGGACAGGAAGTGACTATATGAAACAAAACTTTATATGCTCAGTGTCCATATAATCAGTGCTGCCGCACCTGCAGTAAACATGCAGAATAATCACTGGGTGAGGGCTTGAGTCAAATATTAAAATGTGATTTATACAGAATGCCTGCATCAAATCACACAGGGGTAAAAGCCTGTGCACTATACAAGCAGTAACGTTCATCTTGCACCAAAGTGAGCTTGGGGACTAGACTGTCCTTTTAACCATAACATTCAGAAGGGTGCCTTCTTGTATTAATTAACACATTGCCCATCTATTTGCCCTGTATAGACATCCTTTTGGGATGCATCAATTTCAAACAATATGCTGTTTTGTATATGAGAAACGTTGGCTGCTTAGTTTTTAATAATGATCCAGTAACGTGTACGGTGAACTGCAAGTGAAACATGTCTCTTTAGCCAGTAGACAGACCAGACTGTAAAAAAAAAAAAACTTGATGTGAGAGGTTTTTAGCATTAGATTTTGCTTTTTCTTTGACAGGCCATTAAACATGTCTTCAGTCCTCTGCCAGGTTGCACGCAGGACAGGGGTACGGCGACTATATGAACGACTCTGTCTTATTCCTCTCTGTTGCGGAAATTCTATCAAGTACTTCAGTGGTTTGAGAAATATGCTCTTTAATCGGTTTGTTTCCTTCTATCAAGGGCCTTGTGATGTGTTTCTTGTCATCTCTTTACACTGCCTTGAAAAAAAAAATATATATATGGATGTCAGGAAACCATTATCTCCCTATCAATCTCACCTGAATTATAACTTGCAGCGAGTCTGTGACATCTACTTTTGGAGTTTGGCATTTTAGAAAGTTTTCTCCTCAAAATAAAGAAAGGAACCACCGTACCCTTAATATCAAGTGATGGAATTTAGGTGTACACGCTACACTCCGGCTATAAAAGCAGACGCAATATATAGGTGCCAATCATTTAGGATACGGCTGTTTCACATGGACATGCAAGTTTATTTGTGAAATGGTGACAGCTGCCTCATTTACATAGGTTGTGGTGAGCGGAAAAAAGTAATTTGCAGCAAAATACTCCATACTCTGCGTCACTTTCAGAGAAATATAGTTGTTATTAAAAATATATCATTAGAAATTGCTGACACCAACATGTCTGTTTTGACGGAGGGTGGAGGTGCAACTTGCATGAAACTTCCACTTTCTGTTTTGTTTGGTTGTCTATTGGTTTTAAACTCACAAACAATTTGGCTGGCTTGAGTCTCTGGCTCTGTTGTTCCAGTAAAAGTTCTCCAACAAAACATGGACTCCTTCAGTCCTGGGCTGAATTCACAATCCCGACACACAAAATACTGGCCATCCACAATGGTAAAAATAATAACCTTTCATTTAATGTAAAAATCCACAAAAACATCCGGCCAAAAATTGCAAAAATAGGAGACACATGGGTGGTAACAGAAAAAACATTGCGAGCGCACGGACGCGTTTCACAGCACGTACTTTATCAAAGCTGCACCTAGAGTCAACAGGGTAGTTAAATACAAAGACACACCCGCCAATTCACTGAAAATTTTGTTCCGCTTGTGGGATCCCAGAAATCCTCAGACATCCCCGCAGCCACTCGGACGTGGGCACTCGTTTAGGATAAGAATATGGTTTTAAAAAAATCCCAAAAGCATTCCCCTCAACTGTTATGCTTTATGTAGGCCAGCCCCTACTCAGGACTACTACCTATGGTCCTGACTTCCTCCTCTGGTTTTCTGGACAGGGATTTGCCTATGATGACCCAGCATCCCTTGCAGTGGATGCATGGCTGGTGCAAAATGTTTGCCGCCCTAGGAGAACATGTATTTTGCCCCCCTTGCTGATCCTTCCCTCAGGCATTTACACACACATGCAATGTCAGATTCAATTACATGTACACACACGGTAACACATGCACTCTCCATGCCACCCCTGTCTGTCTCATCTCCCCCATGCATCCTCCATTCTCTTGCCTTTCTCCCCATGCCTGTCTTTTCCTCAACCCCATGTCAGTCTGTCTCTCTAGTTTCCCCTCCCATGTATGTCAATCTTCCTTCCCATGCATGTCAATCTCCCTTCCCATGTATGTCTCTCTCATCTCTCTTCCCATGTTTGTCTCTCTCCCATGCATATCTCTCTCCTCTCCCCATGTATGTCTCTCTCATCTCCCCCCATGTCTACTGTCTCTCACTGACTGAGCTCAGAGTATGTATAACACACAGAGCTGATGCTGCCTGTTTCCCGGTATTGTGGGAGGACTGGCACCCCTACTCAATTCAGCCCCCCGTGCAGTCCACTCCCCCCTAGATCCGCATGCACTATTATTAATTAAAAAAAACTCATGTAGCTCCCTGCAGCCTCGATACATATATCCAGGCATCCGGTAGCAGCTGCCCCCAGACAAAGCCGGCATCCTAGGTCCTGACTGGTGGTAGCACTGCGAATGTGTGATTTCTGTGGGGAAAAGCTTGCCTTCTGGCTTGTGTGGTGTGTGTGTAGATTTGTGATTGTTAATGCCTCTGCTACCCACTGAATTTCAGACGGAGGGTTATTTCCATCACCTTTAGAAGAAGAAGAATGAGTTGTGTGCATGCCACGCCCACCAAGGTCCCACATCGTTGGGGACGGAGGGACGTGCCAAAAGTGGACCGAGCACCTCAGAATACAGGAATCTCCTAACAATGAACACTGGTGTCTATGTTTTCTAAAACTCTGTGCTTTCTGAAAATAATATTGCCCATACTTTCCCTACCTGTAGGTGCAGGCACATCCTTCTCCACACCATACGTACTTACACACCACAGGGCACAAGTATTTAAATCATACGCTACTTCTCCCACATTAGCACTTTCTATAATTTCCGATTTGATATAATAAAGAAAACACCTCCACCTGCGAACACTTCACTACGTGAACAAGAAAGCAGCCCAGTACTTGACTACTGGAAAGAAATACAATGCACTCAATATATATCTAAACACACTTGAATATTACATGTAATCGAGTGTTCCTAGCCATGTCAGAGAGCCAAATAATGACTATTTAAAAAAAAATTCTAATAATTATGTTTGCTGTAAAAAAACCAACTTTTTATGTTCTTAAATCATATCCAATAATGCATTTAAATAAATAGAAGACGATACATGTGATCAGAATGTATAGTCACGAGCCGGTAATGATTCATCTCTTAGGAGCCCATGAGTTCAATTCTAGGCTGTGATTCTAGAAGTGGCACAATCAGCAGGAGCATTAAATCGGTTTCCATGGTGATTATTCCACTTGTCAAAGTGTTACTCTTTATGCACATGCCCTATTAAGTTCCCACTACTACTTTTCAGATTGCAAATGCCAGCTCCGCATATGCTTTGCAGTTACTTGCGGATATTAATGAATCTGCAACAGTTGGGGCCGTATACAATCTACTACAGTGTTGGGTAATTGTGTCCAAAGTATCTGAGAACATATTTAAAATGCCTATTGTCCGGAGTAAAAAAAAAAACCTAGTCCAATAATGGTTCTAAATAAAAAAAAAAATCAAATTAACAAGTGATAAGGATTTATTGAATAATTTGTCAATAAACAATGTGTAAAAAAATGAAATTTTGTGACTTTTTGTAGATTACTTTATAGCGTTTTAATAATTTTTTCTTATCACCAGTACTACAAAATTTACAATTTGATATTAAAATGTGCACGCTGAGAATAAAAAAACTGCCACTGTGACAAGATTGAAGTTCACCTGTGGCCTCTAGATTGTTCTTGATTAGTGTTGAGAGAACCCGAACCGAACGTTACGATTTCTGGACCCCGGACCCGAACACGGACATTCCACTGTATGCCCGGGTTGGAGTTTGGGGTTCGACGATTTAATGGCGCGTTTTGAAAGGCTGCAGGGCAGCCAATCAGAAAGCCCATAGCATTACATACATATACATTGTATGTAATGCTATGGGCTTTCTATAAACCGAAATAGAGTCCCCATTCATACGAATAGGTCAATTGACCTATTCGTATGAATGGGGACTCTATTTCGGTTTATAGAATAGCAATAGCATTACATGTATTACATATACCGAAAGTCTATAAACCGAATGAGATTCGGTTTATAGAAAGCCAATAGCATAACATTTGTTCCATAAACCGAAAGTCTATAAACCGAATGTCTTGACCTTGATCAATAAAGAGCAAAATTGGCTCACTGGTTAATGGTCATTTTGAAAATCAAAATGATCAAATTGTGTTTACAAAATAGTATAACCTTTGGCGCACCAAATGAGTGTTCACTTTCCTATGAAATGCCAAATGGCTGTCTGAGTGTCATGGGAATCATGGTTTAATTAAACCAGCTTTTGACTGCTGCATGAAAGCTGTTACTCTGCCCATGCAGGGACTCTGTGCCTGTGAAGTAGCAGCTGCCAGAGTGTAGGAGAGGAGACCAGCTAGCAGTAGAGGAAGAGAGCAGACCAAACCATTCTGACAGCATGGGGGTGTTCAGAATTATATTAAATTATTTTTGCTGCACTCCCCTGCCTGTCAGTTGTTTACCCTACTTTCTATATGTGGTCTACCTACCGTAACAAGCCTACTGCTTCTCTCTCCCTTGCTGCTACTTCTATGGGACTTTTGGAATTTCCAGTAGGGGTTCGGTGGTATATCCTCTTGCCTCAGCTCCCAGATGCCAAGAATAGCAGTATGCATTATTTAGGATGGGCATCATAATATACAGCTGTATTATTTAGTGTAACATCAATGTGTGAAGGACAGTTATGGAATGCGTCCGGTTCATGAAGGGCATTATTTGGTGTAATTAATTAGTGTAAAGCAATGTGTGCCAGGCAGTTACTGTGTTGGGGGGGATGGGGTGGCAGGATAATTAGGGGCAGTAGTTTCCATGCACAGTGTTTAGCAGGGGCAGCATGATACATAGCTGTATTAATTAATACTGTAACACTGTGTGCCAGGCAGTTACTGTGTTGGGGGGGATGGGGTGGCAGGATAATTAGGGGCAGTAGTTTCCATGCACAGTGTTTAGCAGGGGCAGCATGATACATAGCTGTATTATTTAATACTGTAGCAATGTGTGCCAGGCAGTTACTGTGTTGGGGGGGTGGGTGGGCGGATAATTAGGGGCAGTAGGTTCCATACACGGTGTTTAGCAGGGGCAGCATGATACATAGCTGTATTAATTAATACTGTAGCACTGTGTGCCAGGCAGTCAATGTGCCACGTCATGGCAGCGGGATGCAGAGCATGGTGGGTTATGTTGGCAGAGATATCTCCGCACTGTGCTCCATTGGCAGAGCTTTGTATTGACTCAGTCACTGGTTGCTATTGAGCCCGGATGGGATTTGACAGCTCACAGCCTGTCAGAGTCTGACACATTTCATTACCGAGTCGGCCATCACCCACACAACACTAAAAAATGGGATTTTATCCGCACTGATTTTGCATAATTGACCATGAAAAGCGTAAGTGTTATTTAAAACCGATCATTCACTCGCAGAATGGGCCTAGACTTCTCCGCTCTGCCCCATTTAGCAACGTGATGCTGACATCCTTCCTTTGCTCTGTCACGGTTGCTAAAGCTGCAAGCACACAGCAAATAGAGCATAGCACGGCACTGGGGCAGTCTGCAACAAAAACAGCGCTCTGCGTGCATGCAAGGGGCATACAACATGCACACGGAACATACAGGGCTTCTCCTACCAGGCAGATCTAATGTGCGGAATCTAACAAGAACTGGTCAGTCTTTTGCAATCTCTCAAAACACCTTTTGTAAATATGAATTTCTTAACCCTTTAAAGACCCATTGCTGGCCATAGCTCTCTGGTCCTGAAAGGGACTCTATCGCCTAGACTTTATTTTCACCGTGAATGTAAAGAAAAAAAAAAATTGAAAATGAGCTATACTAAAGGGTAAAGCCACTCTATATGGGCCGCTAATCGGATCTGAAATGGTGCCTTTCGAATTGGGATTCGTAGTCGGATCACATTGATGGCATGAAAAAAACCCGAATTTCAAGCTACTCCCGTAGCTCCCAAAATACCTCCAAATACATCGACAAGTCGGAAATTATAGCCGATCCCACACCGAATTCAGACAAAATGCACCGAAATGAAGTGGTAGGCTCGGCGACCTTTATGGGGAGGTCTTTGGCTAATTTTGGGGGCTATTTCAGGAAGAACTCGACTATGAAAACAATGGTAGGGTTTGGGCTAAAGTCGAAGTAGCCAAATTCTTCCTGAAATGGGCTGATGTGTAATAAAATAAAAATCATTAAAAATGTAAAAAATAAAATAAAAAAAACATGATACATTAATTAAATTTATAACAATAATGTAAATGAACATAAAATATTATAAAATACATTTTCATTAACATTTTAAAATGCTTATATGGCTGTAAATATACTATTAGGTTACATTAATCTATTATAATTGTATCTGAATATCTTTGTGTTTATAATATGTTCAGTCTAATTTTTATACACTTTTCTATTCAATTCTTCAGCCTGAACCTGGAGAATTGATATATGTGAATTTCGTATATGTTTCCCAAATTTGCAGCGTGCTTGGGGGGTGATTGGCCCAAATTGGATTTGCAGAAAATCTTTGTTTTTTTGTAGTGAAATTGTCCTATTACAAAAGTTTCCAAAGCTTTGGTCTATGAATTGCCCAAAAAATTGCCAATTCAGACCCGAATTCAAGGATATTGAGTAGCGAGATTTCGGAGATTTCTGAAATTTTACAAATTGTGTAATTTGAATATCACATGTGATGCCACAGACACATTTAAAACACATTTACTTGCAATTCTGCTAACACAATGTATAGATCATTTTCAATAATGGTTTATTCTCTACATTCACAGAAACAAAATGTTTAGGTGATACAGTCCCTTTAAAGAACAATTATACGCAAAAAAATGACTTATGTTAATTAAAAGATTGCATCAGGTCTAACTATTTTAAATAGAAATACGTTGCCCATTTGGCTCTATCTATTCCACAAAGTATAGATCATTTTTGACCATTTTGTTTCCCCATTACATTTATAGTCAGAACAATGTTTAGGGGACAATGATCTTTTAAAAATGAAATCTTCTATAAGATCTATAACTGAAGACAAAAGAGTTGTAAAATGTATTCAATGCAACTGAATGGGAGAATTTTATATTATATATTATACATTTAAATTTATATATTTGACTTAAGCCCTACACCAGTGATTACTCTGCATGTTTACTGCAGGTGTGGCAGTTCTGATTATATAGACACGTCAAATAAAAAGTTTTGTTTCATTTAGTCACTTCCTATGCGCTTGAAATAGAATACATTGTGTGGACTGTAAAAGACTTGCTCGTGCACACAGTAGGATTTCTTAACAGTGCAACACATTGTCTGATGACACCACTAGAGAGACAGGAAATTCCATTCATTTGAATTAAATTATTCTCATTAATTCCTGCAGCAAAAAAAAAAAAAAAAGGAAATTGACTTTTGACTCAGCTAGTGTGGGCAGTCCTGGTTTCTTGCAAACTGCTGTCATTTCACAATTTTATCTAGCTGTACGTTTTGCAATGCAAAATGTAAAACATGCATTTTAAAGTACTTTGGAAGCACATTAATATGCATTAATATTTGGAAGTTTCATTTTGGGCCCCAGACAGTCCCTTTAAGTTTGAAATTCCCATCTCAGTTCCTTGCAATTCTCTTTATATTGAGTAGACCCTACAGTCTCTGCAAGATGCCTTGCTTTATTATTTCAGTCATTATGCCAAGTGTGCCTAGTGGTGAACGTGCAGACGCAGTAACTACTGCAGCTCTAATAAATGTGTTTATTATCACAATGAAGCGAGTGAAGATTCCGCAGCAGGACATATAGATATATACAGAGCAATTACTGGTGCACAGTCAGAGAATACTAATAATAGCCTGAGGCATACAAATAACTTCCGAATAAACATAACTGAGGGTCTCATACTCCATTCATGATGGGCCCTGGCTGAGAATGGTAAGAACCGTCGTGCTGCAAGATGTGGAGGTCAAAAGGATGTAAAATCAATGGTCTTCATGTTTCCCATGTATATTGGGATGAGATATTCTGCTTCAGTGCAGCAGGTTATGGGTTAATACTATCCTTTCGACCCGCTCCGAATTACACCGTGACTCTGCAGCTGCCTTAGCCCCCAATTTCATGGGGCTGCAAGGGTTTGATTAGGGTTAGAACAAACACTCCAGGAGATCGGCTCTTAACAGACATTTTTGACTCTAATAATGCTGGTTCCATCTCATTAAGAGATCATCTCATTAAGGGAACGGGAACTCGGAGCGGGCAGATTCTGCATGCACTGAATTAGCACGTGGCATATGCAGTGTCTCATTCCCATTAAACCCTGTTCATAAGCAATGTCATTATCTGAGCGCTACTCTCCTACAGCGGCCATTGACACTACCAATAACTGTGCCATTTTTTCGGCTCCTGCATCATGCGCTGCTCCCATCGAGTAAAAATTGGTTTGTAAAGATGGCTGGATAAGGATGGAGCCTGATGAGTCAGGGAGTACAAGTTTGGATTAAGGATTGACTTGGCAACTAAGGATAGGGAAAGTACACCAGTGCCAATGGCAAGGTCTGTGAAGGTCAACAGAACATCAATAACTTGCCCATCACCAAATCCAGCCAATGTGCACCATGGACAATGTTAGGCTCTAACTCTGCTGGCAAGAGAAGTTAGTTTTACAGGTTGCTAAAAAAAAAGTACCTGTGTACCAGCCACTATCACATGCAAGAAGTAACATAAATCTCACTGGAGATTACTGCAAAGGCTAACATTGTGACATAGTGGCAGTGGTGTATCTTCCACAAGGCAAACAAGGCAATCGCATAGGGTGGCACTTTGTCAGCACACTTCTGGTGTTTCGAACATTTTCGCTCCCTCCCCCACTGTTCAGCAAGCTTTAGCTCCTTCCAATGCAATGTGGGTGATGGGGGCATGTAATGGGGTGATTGGGCATTTAATGTGTGTGCAATGTGGGTGATGGGGCATGTCTTGGGTGTGCAACGTGGGTGATGGAGCATGTCGAAGGTGTGCAATGTTAGTGGGGGGGTGCCTGAAATTTGTCTGCCTAGGGCAGCACAAAACCAAGATACACCACTGCATAGTGCTATGGACATAGTATCACCATCCGACTGTGCTTGTATGGGTGGGGGAAACATAGCAAGCTATCTTCTCATGGGCGGAATCTATTATCTGCGGTGTCCCAGAAAACTGGGATACTGAAGGCAAAAATTGGCACTGTGGTCCCAAATCGCGACTATCCAACTGGGGAGTTACAAGGTATGAGTTGTGAGTTTATCGCCTTTCTATGACATCGGCACCCTCATTTGCTAAGGCATTTCTATGGTATCAGCATGGGCAGTGACCCACAAGGTGCTCAGTGCTGAATATGGAATATAGAAATGTCATCTATTCATTCACTGAGCCCATGACAAACGAGGAAGCACCCAGATAAGCAATTTGTCTGAAAAGTGTCGCAGATCTCTTCAAGACTTAGCAGTGACAGCAGACTGTAATGAACTTCACGGGTCCCAGCAAAAACAATACAAATGTATGATTTTTATACTCTAGAACTGTTGCTCTGAAGAAACATTTAAAGGTCTCCTTAATAAAAAGTGAATTGCAGGGAATTGAGATGAGAATTTTAAACTTAGGGACAACATAGCTGAGTTGGATAAATTCTGCCTTTCATCTACATTGGAAACATTTTTCATTTTCCAACTACTTTGGTCCAAAGTTTGAAATTCTCATCTCCGTTCCCAGAAGTCCTTCTTTATCGAGTACACCCTTTAATATTAAAACAAAAAAAAAACCTTTCTCAAGGTGACCAGTGAAATAAGAAGCATGATTATATCAGTGAATTATTATGATTAACAAACATAATTAACCGGAGACCATGTATTGCCCAGAGAAACGGATTAATGGAATAGTCTTTACACTTTAATATATTGTAGAACAAACACAGGGAAATCGATACATTCCAGACGTTGTAAGCATTTTTTTTTAACACATCATTATTTTAAGCACAACCATAAAATCCTTGTATTTAAAATTATTAAACACATCAGTCCACTGTTCCTATTGGATTCCAAAAGAGGTCACTTCTCTAAAAGAGAAACTGGTGTGAACTGTCAAGTGAACGTCAAAATCAGGCATTAGTGGTTGAGTTGGAAAAATTCTACAACTTGCCCTCTTTTAAATTTATTTTTAATTTTTATTACAGCGTTTCTTTAAATTGTTGTTCAATTAAATCTTTTAATCAATGTTCTGCCTATAATTGTCCTTTCAAAGAATTGTATTGGTTGCCTAACATTTTCTTATCTACCCTTGGGAAGTATTTTTATACAAATATTCATATTAAAGTGCAACTATTGGAATTATTTTTAGTGTTCAATCACGTGTCTGAGTTTAATCCATGCCATGTAATGATGTTAACAAGGACTATGTTCCATTTTCAGTATTTGAGTTCGATCTTTGGAGCATGCTGCTCAAGCCAAGGAAAAGTCTAGAGGCTGTCTGAGAGAAAGCATCTAACAAAGCTTCCAAACAACTCTAATTATACCATATTTATAAAAAAAATAAAATAAAAAAAAATTCAAGTGATTGAAGCTGAATAGTTCCTTTTACTATATCCAAACTGTAAGCTTTTTGTCCAAGATGTTTACAATATATATCTTGAGCACATTCTGAACATACATGAAAACTATGCCTCCCCCCATAGTAAAGACAGAACAATAAATGTCTTTATGACACAAAGGGATTGTGAATGGTTAGGTCTAGCTAAACTCTTGGCTGTCAGCATGACATAAATGCACAATGCTTTTAGAGCACAGCCAATATATTTCATGGGAAACATGCATAAAAGAATGCTATAATCCTTTACATTTACCATCATGAACAAATCTGTACGTAAATTAAAAATGTGGACAGTGAAACGCGTGGGTCGTGGGTTCAAAAAAGTTTAACGTCAGTTTTTTAAATACAATATTACCTTAATTCCGCATGGAACCATAAGTCCATTTATACATGCAAATGTAAACTGAATATTAATTGAAGTCACTTATTGTTATTTTCTAAGTTGTATGATTTGTATCAATAAAGATATATCCTACAGTCTCTGGGAACAAACCTGATCATGTAGAAAAAAAAAATGCTTTTATAGGCGTCGCCCGACAGAGTGCTCCCTCTGCATTTCGCAAGATGATGGATTCATTGCATGATATATTGTAGGCACAGTTAAGAAACTTGGGAATTAACCATTTCTTGGAAATTTACACAAATTTTTTAAATTGAACAGGAAACATATTTGTTTGTTTTATATTTTTATGATTAAAAAAATGTGACTTTCTACACCCCTTCAAGGAGTGTGTTAGGGGCTCCGGGACCAAACAGTTAGGTGGAGAATGGGTTAGCTACAGAACCATAGAGCCTGTTTGATAGAAAGAGTCAGAGTTTTGATTCCTGGCAGGGTCCGTTCAGCCTTTCATCCCTCTGAGATTTATAAATTGAGTGCCATTAAGCTGGGTAACAACAACAGTACTTATCTATCAATTATCTGTCTAAGGACAGGTGTTGAGTGCCTCTGGGGTGAAACTTTCTACATGAAAATCCCCCTTTCTGATTATGATTATGAAAAATGTATCTTGATCTAGGCTATATCTAGGCAGACACCACGGGTCCTGTGGATGGTATGGGCAGGTGCTCACTCTACTGACACTTCTTGCTGAAACAGTTGCACTTAGAATGAAGAGGATTAGGAATTAATTTTCTGGTATTTCAAAAGCAATTTGTGGCTTTTAGAAGAATTTTATCAGCTCAATAACACACTTTCTGGATGTTCAAAGGATTTGAATGCACTTACTGGGTTATATATAAACAAATCCCTTAATTTAAACCCCCGCTGTGCTTAAGTTTACTAAACTGTTTTGTTCCTAAGAAGTACATAAAAGTTGCACAAAGACACACAAATTATATAGAATGATAAAGAAAAATAAAATTTCTAATGACATGGCTGATATACCACAATAACTTATTTAGATCTGGTTCATTCAGATGAATCTTTTGTTTAATTATCCACTGGGGTAATATTCTATTGCAAACTAGTAAATATACTTAAAAACAAGTTCTGAGATTCCTCACACTTATATATGCTCACACTAATACACAAAAACACACTCACTAAAACACGCTCACACTAATACACAAGAATACACATACTCTTACATAAACACACACTAATACACTATAACACACTCACTAATACATACACACATGCTCTCTCTCTCACAAACACACACTTTCACACAAACACTCATTAATACATGCTCACACTAATACACACAAACACACGATCAGACATAACAATTCAGTAATACACACAAACACACTCACTAATATACGCTCACACTCATGCACACAAACACACTCACACATAACACACACTAATACACACAAACACACTCACACATAACAGTTGATAATTCACACAAAATCACACACACACACTCACTAATCGACATAAACACCAATTCACACAGACACACTCACACACACATAAAACACGATAGTCCACACAAACACACTCTCACACATGAACTCATTAATACATACTCACAATAATACACACTCACACTAATACACACAATCACACTCTCACACAGAACACTAATACTCCTAACCCCGAAATAGAATTGAGCATTAGTTTTCGAACTTTTGTCCAAATTCCAAAACCCTAACCTAATCTTGTGTGGCTTATTCTGAAATGAACTTCAGTGCAGTTACATGAGTCAGAAGGGGATTTCTGAAATGAAAATAATGTCAGAATTTCATCCGAAAACAAATGTGTCAACAGAGAAACCAAAATTTGTTTTTCAACCGAATGCATTTCGGACAAATCAAACATTTTGGTGGCCAGCTGTGCAATTCCTCTTTTAAGCTCTAGATTTTAGTGTCACTGTATTCTACTTTATGAAGAGCTTTAATTAGTGAAGATTGTATCCTGGTGACTTTTAATTAATTAAATAGTATCTTTTCTTTGGTATTTTAGCATCTCCTATAGGCAGTAAATGTCACTGTTTATTTGAGGGACATTATCCAGTTATTTGGGTTTCTAATATGCCCCCCCATCCTTCATTAAACTAGGAGGGCTATGCACTAACAGTGAACTGTTAAATCAACTGCAATAAAACAGATTAAAGTTCAATGGAAAAGATTTGAAGATTTTTTCCAGCTCGGCTATCAATGTCTGAATGTATTATTTTATTCACTATGCTTCTGTATAGCATCATTAATTTAATATTAAAGGGCATACACAAGCTTCTTAATTTTATATGCCCCTCCGCATTACATGCTGATCAACCTCAGTATATACTATAAAACAAAGTAGTATTTGTAGCGTGGGTAGTCATTATAATTTGAGCCCATTCATACAAGAGACAGGAATATCATACAAGAGACAGGAATATCATACAAGAGACAGGAATATCATACAAGAGACAGGAATATCATACAAGAGACAGGAATATCGTACTGGAGACATGAATATCATACAAGAGACAGGAATATCGTACAAGAGACAGGTATATGATACAAGAGACAGGAATATTGTACAAGAGACAGGTATATAATAGGAGAGACAGGAATATTGTACAAGAGACAGGTATATAATACGAGAGACAGGAATATTGTACAAGGGACAAGAGAAAGCCATTTCATACAAGAGAAGGATCAAGGCCAACCCACCAAACAAGTATGGTACTGGAGCACATGGTCAGAGAAGGGTCAAAGCCAACCCACCAAACAAGTATGGTACTGGAGCACATGGTCAGAGAAGGGTCAAGGCCAACCCACCAAACAAGTATGGTACTGGAGCACATGGTCAGAGAAGTGTCAAGGAGAGCTCACCAACCAAGTATGATACTGGAGCACATGTTGAGAGAAGGGTCAAGGCCAGCTCACCAACCAAGTATGATACTGGAGCACATGTTGAGAGAAGGGTCAAGGCCAGCTCACCAAACAAGTATAGAACTGGAGCACATGTTGAGAGAAGGGTCAAGGAGAGCTCACCAATTAAGTATGGTACTGGTGCACATGGTCACAGAAGGGTCAAGGCCAACCCACCAAACAAGTATGGTACTGGAGCACATGGTCAGAGAAGTGTCAAGGAGAGCTCACCAACCAAGTATGATACTGGAGCACATGTTGAGAGAAGGGTCAAGGCCAGCTCACCAACCAAGTATGATACTGGAGCACATGTTGAGAGAAGGGTCAAGGCCAGCTCACCAAACAAGTATGGAACTGGAGCACATGTTGAGAGAAGGGTCAAGGAGAGCTCACCAATTAAGTATGGTACTGGTGCACATGGTCACAGAAGGGTCAAGGCCAACCCACCAAACAAGTTTGGCCCTTCTTGACCAATTTTATCCCCGAGATTTATTTGGATACACCTTTAATATTTCTTTATTTCCCTGCATTCTGTCTGAGACCGTTTGCCGTCTTCCTCTCCTGAGAACATTATATATGGATGTCTCATTTCTCCAATGCATATTTTGGTCGTATTGCCTTGTAATTCTCTTTGATGCCTGCCCTCCCTGATTCCTCTGCTCGACAGACGTATCCTCATTGTCTCATTGTCCTGCTGCCTCCTTAGTTCTTAAAAGCCGAACATATCACAATAGCCAGAGCGAAACTTTCATGTCTTCAGTGGAAACAGCTCTTGAGCTGGTAAATAGCTCTGCGAACCCTTTCCAAGGCCAGAACAATGGAGGGAAATCATATTCTACTAAAAACCTGCACCTGAAGTCAGGAAAATGTCCCCTCAACAATAATTTATACAATATACAAAGTCATTTAGTTCTACATTTCTGATTATTATTATAATTTTTTTTTTTTTTTAGTATTTTTCTTCCTTTTCTTTTTATAAAAAACAACAAGGTGAATGGATTGCATTTCCAGGGGCAGAGCAGTGCATCTTGGCACTGAAAGGGTTAAATCTACCACTGGGTTATCAGACAGCCCCCCCCCCCCTTTTTTTTTTTTCTTGTTACTGCCACTTGGAATTTATAGCTTACAGCATAATCTCTTGATACATACTAAGAGCCAGAGGAGTAGCTCAGTGTGAGCTAATGCACACTCTGTAGTCATTCCTAAAAGATGCAGGTTTAATTCCTGGCAGGGTTCTCTCAGTCCTTCATCCTCCTGAGGAAACAAAAAAAAAGGAATACAGTTAAAATGTCATACTTGGAAACCAGAGGATATCTGAACATACTGTATACCCTTCCTAGTTAAACACAGTGTGGGTGATGTGAAAAGATTTACAAGCTCAAGTATTGGAAAGTTGTACATGCTGACACCTTGGGGTGTGGGATCCAAACCTCTGGCAAACACGGAAATGTTCCTTGGGTTCTACGTACATCCTGGGGGTGTTATGTTTGGCAGAGGTGCCATATCTGCACCAACAAAGTGTCAAGATTTCTAAGTTTCTTTCTAAGTATTCAACACTTATCAGACACTGCCACCTTTTCTTCCCCAAAAATTATGACCAAACTACTGCTTCCATAGACTTAAAGGCCCACTCCAAGCAAAATATTGTCCTTCACTGTTTTTTTACTTGTACCATTAGCTCCCTCATTTAATCCCAAATGCTACAGTCTAATTACTATTAAATCAACTAGAGCCTACATTTAGTCCTCCGACCTTTCGTTCCATGCGTTGAGGGATGCATGTAACATAGTTACATAGTGTTTCCAGGGACACGTATTTGTTCCACATGCTGCAGAAAGAGCATGCAAAGTGCCTGACAAGACTTACTGTACACCAGAAGGGAAAAACTAACCTGCCGATGTGTGTTTTGTAAGACTCCTGTGCATTATATGTGTGCACACATTGCAAGTAAAGTATCCCAAATGATAACTATGCTGATATCATATTTGAGACATTTTGCTTTTTTTTCTATCTCCCAGACTACATCCAAATGCTGAGAGCTGACTGAGAGGATCAACAGAAGCTGCAAACCTGATACATATCAGTCCATTAAACATTAGAATATAGATATTGCAATGTTAATAAATGGATATATATTTTTGTAGTTATTTAACTTTAATTTCATGAAAAAAATGTAGGTCATTTTCAAGTCAGAATGTTACTTTAAAATTACCCTGCAGGTAATTTTTTATTATTATTATTATTATTACAAATCCTAATTGTCGCTCATTTGCCAAGTTTTCAGAACCTGTTTGTTTATAGATAGGTTGAACTGGCATTTGTCGTCTGAATCCATGTTGTATGCAGGCTAATTATAGGCACTATTTTATTATTATAACGCTGTTTTAACATTACAACACAATTTTACATACAAAATAATTATATATTTTTTTTTTTTCTTAAAGAGAGCGTTAAGTAACATAATCCAGGTAGATCTCTTGGAATAAAATCTATACGTTTGAGAGAGGCGTAATAACATGTAGAGCGTTCAATCAAACCCCTCAGGCAACAGAATATGATTTCGTTGGGAGAAACAGTCTATCATTCTTACTTCAAAGGCAGTAATTATGCAGCCCCCTGGTGTCAACACACATCAATATTGCTTGAGCCCACTGAGAGACATATCATGTGTAATAAGATAATTGCAGAGTCAGGAGTGGTGCCTGAAAACACTGATTTGTATAAATGAGACCCCATTAATATTACCAGAGTATTACAAAGTATAATGACAAAAGCAAACAAAAAATGGCAGCCTGGTAATGTTCACCCTTAGGGGGAACCGAGATAGCGCAAAATGACACTGACAATATCAATATGTTATTCTAGGAGGTGTATAACATATGCATACTTCAGGGCAGAATTGTGTACAAAGAAGACAGGAAACCAGTTTATTGTATAATTCTACAATTGCAAAAGGCATTTGTTTAGATTTGGAACACTGACATGATCTTACACATTAGTCTGTCTTCTTGCCCCGGCATGATTACTTTTGTTTATTGTTTATCTTATGTGTTTTTTTTTAGACTTATAATGAATTTTTGTTGTTATTTTTGTTTTGGGGGGCTGGGTGAAGCCATTATTTTTCAATAATACAAAATATATAAGCAGAAGAGATACTGTGTGATACTATCTTGTTTACCAACACATCCAGAGGAATATAGTAATTGTTACCCACTTGAACACTACTTATATTCCTGGAAGGGTGGAATCAGCCTCATCAGGAATTGAACCTGCTACATTGTTGTTTGAACAGATTAGTTCAATGAGTCATTCACTGGCTCTATTGCTATTAATGAAATGAGGAAGAAGGACTGGAATGGCCTGGACAGAGGTATTAGTATTCAGTGTTCAATGCAGGGTTAATTGAGCCCTTTGTGTTGCCTACTGAGAATGGTGAGACACTTGGGCTGGTGATGAACATCAACTGTGCTTTGAACATGTTGCATTTGAAGGGTCAAATCTGTTTTTCTTACAGGAGCAATATATATTAGGCTTTTCACTGTACAATTTATAGTTATGTCTGTGAGATGAATTCTCACCTCAGCTAACCTCATCTCACGTCAAGTCACCTCCACCTCACTTTTTGTGAAGAGCTTTCAGACAGAGAGAGAGAGTGGGGAAAACAATGCTGCCCTGAGAATAACAACCGGCACTGAAAACAATTGTATACTGCCTCATGGTGTTTTATAATTATAACAGCCCCATAGCAAAACACCATTATACCATCCCCATAGCATTGCACTATTATACCATCCCCATAGCATTGCACTATTATACCAGCCCCATAGCATTTCACCTTTATACCAGCCCTATAGTACTGCACTATTATACCATCCCCATAGCATTTCACCAATATACCATCCCCATAGCATTGCACCATTATACCATCCCCATAGCATTGCACTATTATACCAGCCCCATAGCATTTCACCTTTATACCAGCCCTATAGTACTGCACTATAATACCATCCCCATAGCATTTCACCATTATACCATCCCCATAGCATTGCACCATTATACCATCCCCATAGCATTGCACTATTATACCATCCCCATAGCATTGCACCATTATACCAGCCCCATAGCATTGCACCATTATACCAGCCCTATAGCACTGCACTATTATACCAGCCCCATAGCATTTCACCATTATACCATCCCCATAGCATTGCACTATTATACCAGCCCCATAGCAT
This sequence comes from Pelodytes ibericus, assembly GCA_036172795.1. Classification (NCBI taxonomy): domain Eukaryota; kingdom Metazoa; phylum Chordata; class Amphibia; order Anura; family Pelodytidae; genus Pelodytes; species Pelodytes ibericus. The sequence goes on along the minus strand of CM069866.1, from coordinate 11,637,766 downwards.
TTCACCATCATACCAGCCCCATAGCATTGCACTATTATACCAGTCCTATAGCATTGCACTATTATACCAGCCCCATAGCATTGCACTATTATACCAGTCCTATAGCATTGCACTATTATACCAGTCCCATAGCATTGCACCATTATACCATCTCCATAGCATAACACCATTATACCAATCCTATATCACTGCACTATTATACCAGCCCCATAGCATAACACCATTATACCATCCCCATAGCAATGCACTATTATACCAGCCTTATAGCATTTCACCATTATACCATCTCCATAGCATTGCACCATTATACCAACCATATAGAACTGCACTATTATACCAGCCCGATAGCATTGCACCATTATACCAACCCCATAGCAATGTATTATTATACCAGCCCCATAGCATAACACCATTATACCAGCCCCATAGCATGGCACTATCATACCAGCCCCATGGTGTTTCATAATTATACCAGCCCCATAGCATAGCACCATTATACCAGCCCCAGAGCATTGCACTATTATACCAGCCCCATAGCATTGCACTATTATACCAGCCCCATAACATAGCACCATTCTTCCTTCCTCATAACATAGCACCATTATACCATCCTCATAGCATTGCACCATTATACCAGCGCCATAACATCAGAAACATTATACCAGCTCCATAGCATTGCACCATTATACCAGCCTTATAGCACTGCACCATTATACCAGCCTTATAGCACTGCACCATTATACCAGCCTTATAGCATAGCACCATTATACCATCCTCGTAGCATTGCACCATTATACCAGCCCCATAACATCAGAAACATTATACCAACCCCATAGTACTTCACTATTATACCAGCCCCATAGCATTGCACTATTATACCAGCCTTATAGCACTGCACCATTATACCAGCCTTATAGCACTGCACCATTATACCAGCCCCATAGCATTGCACCATTATACCAGACTTATAGCATTGCACCATTATACCAGCCTTATAACATTGCACCATTATACCAGCCTCATAACATTGCACCGTTATACCAGCCCCATAGCATTGCACCATTATACCAGCCTTATAGCATTGCACCATTATACCAGTCCCATAGCATTGCACCATTATACCAGCCCCATAGCACTGCGCCATTATACCAGCCCCATAGCATTGTGTCATTATTCCAGGCCCATAGCATTGCACCATTATACCAGCCTTATAGCATTGCACAATTATACCAGTCCCATAGCATTGCACCATTATACCAGCCTTATAGCATTGCACCATTATACCAGTCCCATAGCATTGCACCATTATACCAGCCCCATAGAATTGCACCATTATTTTATTGTACAGAATGCTGAAAACCATACATTTTCCCCATCATGGCTGAGGCTGTTCGCGACCGTCTCTCACTGTCAGTTTCGCGTTATCCATATCGTGGATGCAGCAGGAAAAAAGTTGCTTCAAGGCACTGTCAAATTTATCGAGGTCCCCTCTGATGGTAACACGTGAATACTAAGGTCTCATTCTGAATTACCAGAGAGAAATGACCAGATCCGACAGACCCCTATCAGAATGCACAAGTGACGAGTGCTGCCTCAGCTGAGAGGCAGCGTAAGCCCACATGTATCTGTGAAGATACTCTAGGCAAATGATTTATTTGTCTGGCAGAAGAGCCTAATACCTCTCGCAACCCTAAATTATTTAGAAAATGTAGCGGTACTTATTAGTGCAGAGATGGTACAATATTTTAAGTGGTTTTATCTTCAATAGACCTTTCCTGTTACTATGCATTTACAGCTTTCTTCCCTCAAAAAAAATCTAATGATTACATAAAGAAGACATTAAAAACCAACTTTGTTGTTTGAGTGCTTTAGTTAAATTTAGATCCAGTCTAATCTTTCCCTTTTTTTTTTTTTTTTTTTTAAAGCGTCTTCCTACTGAACACATCCTTTTCTCATTCTGCCAGCTTATTAACTGGGAAGAAAATAATGTGCTGTCAGAAAGATTTCCTAGTCTCAAGATAAATATATAGTAGTAAAGTTTTACCAGAGTTTGTAAAAACTATTGAAAATGTTCTTAAACACTGGAGAACAATAGAACAGTGGAACCTCTTGCCGGTTCTGTAAACGCAACTTGTATATATTGGGTTTGTTATATGAGGATATCAATATCAATCAAATGATTTCTGCTGTGGTGTCAGCTGTCACACTGATCAATCCGAGCAGGGTGGTATCTAATGGTATAAATGTACTTGTTAATTTTATAGGGCAACTGTAGGTAGAAAGGGAACTTGCCGTTCTGATGCATAACCCTAATGTCTCTTGGTTCCGTATAGCTCTATGTTCTAGATTGCTCTGTTGGGGGGACTGGAACAGTTGTTCTTGGCCTCTTCATAGCGACCTCTTCATCGTGGAAGTTTGAGCGCCTGACGGTGCTCTGCTGGTGCAGGTTAGTTTTAAGGGGCGCAGGTTAGTTGTAGGGCTCGTTTAGGGTTAATATTAGGGCTTTATAGTTAGTATTAGGGTGTTGGGTTTAGGGGTTCATTTCTGAGTTAGTATTAGGGTTATTATTAAGGATCAGGTTTCGGGGTTAGTATTCGGGTTTATTTCAGAGTTAGGGTTTGGTGTTAGGAGGGTACTTTTACAGTAAGATGGGATTACTTTATTGGGGGTTAAGTATTTGGCACTGACAATTCAGCCTGAACTATCCTAGACCCCACTGGAGGCTGACATATTGTTTAGAATCTTGGGTTTTCATTAGAGTTGAGCGTACACCGGGATGTTCGGGTTCGAGAGGTTCGACCGAACTTCGGAAAAAAGTCCGGGTTCGGGGTTGAACTTGACCCCGAACTTGACCCCGAACGTCGGGTCAATGGGGACCCGACGTTCGGCTTATGGAATACATGTAATTCTATTGGCTTTCTATAAACCGTAATAGAGTCCCCATTCATTATGAATGGGGACTCTATTTCGGTTTATAGAAAGCCAATAGAATTACATGTATTTCATAAGCCAAAAGTCTATAAACCGAATGTCTTTCGGTTTATAGACTTTCGTCTTATAGAATACATGTAATGCTATTGGCTATTCTGTAAACCGAAAGTCTTTAAACCGAATGACTTTTGGTTTAAAGACTTTCGGTTTATAGACGAACCTCGAACTCCATCAAGGACATACAGTGAAATGTCCAGGTTCGTGTTCGTGGCACGGACACCCTAATATCCGGTACAAACCCGAGTGGTGCGGTCCGGGTTCGCTCAACACTAGTCTTTATTTGTCCAGAGATGGAAACATCAGTCTGTGCCGCTATATATATCTGTCACCCTAGAGCCTGGCATCTCTCCTCTCCAGACACACTCCCGGATTTTTATGTTCCCCCTTTCCTGTTGTGTATTTTTGTCTTGGTGTTGGAGCAATGCTTGTGCTCTGCCCCATATTACACCAATCGCACATTTTATTTTTCATTTTTCTTCTTTCTTTTCTTGTATATAGCATGCCTTTGTTGCTTTCTTGTTGTCCAGCTACAGTTTTGAGCCTTGTCTCCTAACTTTCTACTGCACCTCTGTTTTGGCTTGCTTCCTTGTTTCTGACTACACAAATCCCTTTTGACCTTGTCCATGTGCTGCCTGCCTCGACCATTGCCCTGCATATCATCCAAGCAAAATAAAGAGCATATTTTCCATAAAACACAAAGACATTATGATAAAGATTCATCTGATGTGATCAGTAATAACTATTAGTCTCTAAACATATGATCTCCGGACTGCCTTGGTTTGACTGCTTGGGAAATCCTTCCAAGTCTAAACTCGCAGACTTAATAAAATGGCATATATTTATTTGAAAACATGCAATTAAAACAATTATTTGGAGTTACTGGCGCTTAAACCCTTTGTACGAAGGTTTAGGCAGATCTTTCAGGGAAGCCATGGTTGTCGAGTGTTTTGAAAATGAGCATCAAATGAAACTCTTTAATTTCTTATGTAATTTCTTATGTATGGCAGAATGTCTGCTGGCTCTGTAAAGAGCTCATTATTATAGTTTAATTCCATTTGACCTGGCAGAATGTAGGGATTTTTATTTTGCAATTTCTATAAGTTTCATTAGATTTCCAATACGTCGTCCTTCGTTAATGTCATAGGTGCTGTCCAGTTGCTGTTGAATTGCAACTCCCATGAGTCTCATCTAGCATTTTCTCAACACAATGCTGATTCAATACCCTTGGACATATAGCGTCTTCTAGCTAGCTCTTTTTGCACCACTGAGACAAATCTCCCATCAGTATATAGTTAGTCAGATCTTGACAGTAGTGCAATGTAGCTGCTCCCTTGAGTATATAGTTAGCCATATTTTTATGGTGGTGCCATGGAGCTCCCATCAGTAAATAGTTAGCCAGATTTTAATGGTGGTGCCATGGAGCTCCCATCACTATATAGTTAACCAGATTTTGATGGTGGTGCCATGGAGCTCCCATCTGCATCTAGTTAGCAAGATATTGACGGTGGTACCATGCAGCTCACATCACTATATAGCTAGACAGATTTTGATGGTGGTGCCATGGAGCTCCCATCAGCATCTAGTTAGCCTGATATTGACGGTACTACCATGCAGCTCACACCATTATATAGTTAGCACGAAGGTGATAGTTTTACTGTGTAGCTCTTAATATGTACTGGTACTATGAACTACCTAACAGTAGCTATGATGCTCAGCCAGCTAATTGAACTTGATCTGTAGTCTGTATTAAACATTATAGACCACTGGATAGTGGTAAGCAAAGTCAATTTTCCAGCGATTGAATTATACAGAACTTAGCTTCATTTTTGTGTGTCATCTTTCATTCCATTTTTTCTTACAGTCAAACGTTTGACTTTATAATTAATAATGTTTTACATCATATTATTTTTATGAAATACATGAAACAATGGACAAAGGATGTTATAAGGAGCTTCAAAGCAATGCTTAGGACCATTCGCCATTGCCTCTGCTCCTTGGATGCCTCACAGTATCTTCAAAAAAGCCTCACACACAAAAGCATTTTGCTTAAAAGTTTCAGCAGGAAATTATCCAGCACGTCTTCACGTACTCATTTCAGACTTTTAACCAACGCGGGCTTCAGATTTAAATCTACTTGCCTTGGGTGAGCATTTAATTTACTATGAGTGCATGTATCATATAATGAATGATGGTGCATTTATGGATACGTGTGTGCTGTTAAAAGTCTAGTGATTATGAATTCAAACTAAAACACTTTGACTAGTGTTGTATATTGTTAACAATGGAGTATTGGGAAATCTTTCTGTCTGTGTGGTGGGTTTATTTATTTTCGGGAGGGTGATTTGCTACTTGGTCTTTCCCAGCAGTGGAGCTAGTGATTCATCATGCCTGGTGCTCTCTCTAATACAATCAGCCACTTTATAATGACAAACGATAATATGCCTTTTCGTACAGACGTTCTAAGATGTTTCACGGCATTAGGACAATACATACACTGAACAAAATTATAAACGCAACACTTTTGTTTTTGCCCCCATTTTTCATGAGCTGAACTCAAAGATCTAAGACTTTTTCTATGTACACAAAAGGCCTATTTCTCTCAAATATTGTTCACAAATGGGTGTAAATCTGTGCTAATGAGCACTTCTCCTTTGCCGAGATAATCCATCCACCTTACCGGTGGGGCATATCAAGATGCTGATTAGACAGCATGATTATTGCAAAGGTGTGCCTTAGGCTGGCCACAATAAAAGGCCACTTGAAAACATGCAGTTTTATCACACAGCACAATGCCACAGATGTGGCACGTTTTGAGGGAGCGTGCAATTGGCATGCTGATTGCAGGAATGTCCACCAGAGCTGTTGCCTGGGAATTGAATGTTCATTTTTCTACCATAAGCCGTTGTTTTATCAAGATAACAGGTTGTTTTATAGAGATAACAAGCTGATCTCTTGAGATAATACGCTGTTTTCTCAGGATAACAAGCTGTTTTCTCAGGATAACAAGTTGTTTTATCAAGATAACAAGTTGTTTTCTCAGGATAACAAGTTGCTTTCTTGAGATAACAAGCTTTTTCTCAGGATGTTCTCTCAAGATAACAACTTTATATCTCAGAAAACAATTGTTTATCTTCAGAAAACAAGTTAGAAAAATATTTAAAAAATGCCTCTCTTAGCTTCCGTACATCCCTGTTTGATACCACATACTTTCAGATTGATGCCCCCACTTCATATGTAGATCTGCCCACTTTTTCAGCCTGAGTGAATGATTTTGAATGTAAGTTTTTGGTAGCCAGCCAAAGCTATCAATTTGACCCAGCGAGAGGCCCTCTCTCCCACTGTAAATGGAGTGTTTTGTGTCTTAAAGAGATAGTAATTGGTCAAAAAAACCTTAACTTTTACTGATCATCACTTTTTAAAATATTGAAAATGGCGCATGCAGCATTTTAAAGGTCCTGGTCAGCAAAAGGGAAGGAGCTTGGATATGTTTTTATACTTTTTAACAGATATGTTTTCATACATTTTAACGGTGCGTTCGATACATGTGGACCCATTTAGTAACCCTTCGCAATATCGCAGTAGCTCTTGGTGGGTTCAGTAGTTATATGGGATACTTGAGAGAGAAAAACAAGGTTTTTTTCCCAATTAGTAATTGAATGCTTTTTATGGCTGCTGTGCATCAATTGGCATGTGTATTTTATGGCCTACACTGATCTCGGAGCTTACATTTAATTAAAAGTATTGCTGGTTTAGGCAGATTCCTCGCCAAGATGCAGCCATTTTGTTCCGTGTAATATTGCCAAGGGTGGGCATATGCAATAAATAGCTGATTATGCGTGTTCTAAACGCTTCTAAATGTACTATAGGATCATTATGGAAAAATAAAATGCTCTGATAATTCAGGCAAAAATAGTAATTTTTAAGCCGGCACACTGGAGAACTGTGGTTTCACAGTGCGGAAACCAATTAGGGGTAAATCAATGCTTAATTTGAGGAAAGAGCCAGCCGAACTGCAATTCCTTTCTGTTAATGGCCTCATAATATATGAGCAATCTCAAACCTTTCTTTTATATTTGCAATATTTTTACTTACACATAGGAGATGTTTCCTGCACTTTTTTTTTCTTCTTCCAGAAATTAATCACTGCTGTATATTATACAAACAGAGACTGTTCCAAATGGCAGTGTTTAAGGAGCTTGATTTTAAAATAGTGTACAAATAATTACATCAAATAAAAATGATAAATAGTAGTGCTAAACTTTAAAACTACATAGTTCAGATGGGTAAAAACAAAGCATGAAATGCATGAATCTATTGCTACTACAGATTATGCAGTATTATATGGTTCATTATATAATGTTAATGTTTTAAAGTAACCCATCTGCTCAATTCTGATCTTGCATGTAATCTATCTGCACAATTCTGACCTTGCAGGTAATCTACCTGTGCACTTCTGAGCTTGCAAACAAGCTATCTGTGCAGTTCAGACCTGGCAGGTCCTTTGCCTGTGCAGTTCTTACCTTGCATATAATCTATCTGTGCAGTTTTTATCTTGCATGCAATCTATCTGTGCAGTTCTGACCTTGCATATAATCTATCTGTGCAGTTCTAACCTTGCAGGTAATCTACCTGTGCAGTTATGACCTTGCATGCAATCTATCTGTGCAGTTATCTATCTGTGCAGTTATGACCTTGCAGGTAATCTACCTCTGCAGTTATGACCTTGCATGCAATCTGTGCAGTTATCTATAGATAGATAGATAGATTATAGATATAAAGTTAGATAGATAGATTATAGATGGAGAGAGAATGTAGATAGAGGCAGATAGAAACAGAAAGAGCGAGAAACAGAGAGTAAGTTGTGTAGATATATAGATAGATATGTAAGTGATAGATAGATAGATAGATAGATAGATAGATAGATAGATAGATAGATAGATAGATATAAAGATAGATAGATAGATAGATAGATAGATAGATAGATAGATATAAAGATAGATAGATAGATAGATAGATATAAAGATAGATAGATAGATAGATAGATAGATAGATAGATAGATAGACAGATAGATAGATAGATATAAAGATAGATAGATAGATAGATAGATATAAAGATAGATAGATAGATAGATATAAAGATAGATAGATAGATAGACAGATAGATAGATAGATAGATAGATAGATAGATAGATATAAAGATAGATAGATAGATAGATAGATAGATAGATAGATAGATAGATAGATAGATAGATAGATAGATAGATAGATAGATATAAAGATAGATAGATAGATAGATAGATAGATAGATAGATAGATAGATAGATAGATAGATAGATAGATATAAAGATAGATAGATAGATAGATAGATAGATAGATAGATAGATAGATAGATAGATAGATAGATAGATAGATAGATAGATAGACAGATAGATATAAAGATAGATAGATAGATAGATAGATAGATAGATAGATAGATAGACAGACAGACAGATAGATAGATAGATAGATAGATAGATAGATAGATAGATAGACAGACAGACAGATAGATAGATAGATAGATAGATAGATAGATAGATAGACAGACAGATAGATAGATAGATATAAAGATAGATAGATAGATAGATAGATAGATAGATAGATTAGAGATGGAGAGAGAATGTAGATAGAAACAGAGAGAGAGACAGAATGTTAAGTTGGTATTTCTGTTTTCTGCCTCTGGTCTTCTCTGTTTCAGATGCTGTGCGGCACGGGATAGGAGTTTGGAACATACATTGTCACAGCTGACGGTAACTTGCTCCTTAGGGGGGGTTTATGGCTTGAAAATCTAGAGTCAGCCATAGTCGAACTGGATAACGAGAGAGGTTTGGAGCCAAGATGGGGGTTCTCAGCCTGATGGTGGGCTGGGCAGAAGGTGCTGCCTGGCAGTGGGTTTCGGTGTATGTTGGACCCCTGGGGAGCAAATTGGTTCAGGAAACGGTTCCTATGTTATCATGTTAACTATGTTAATAAAGTTATGGTTAATTATGTTAATTAGGTGATACGTGTCATTTATGAGAGAGAGAGAAAGAGGTTATTAGGATATAGATAGATAAATATATAGATAGATGACAGACAGACAGAGAGGAAGAGGTTATTAGGATATAGATAGATAAATATATAGATAGATGACAGACAGACAGAGAGGAAGAGGTTATTAGGATATAGATAGATAAATATATAGATAGATGACAGACAGACAGAGAGGAAGAGGTTATTAGGATATAGATAGATAAATATATAGATAGATGACAGACAGACAGAGAGGAAGAGGTTATTAGGATATAGATAGATAAATATATAGATAGATGACAGACAGACAGAGAGGAAGAGGTTATTAGGATATAGATAGATAAATATATAGATAGATGACAGACAGACAGAGAGGAAGAGGTTATTAGGATATAGATAGATAAATATATAGATAGATGACAGACAGACAGAGAGGAAGAGGTTATTAGGATATAGATAGTAGATAAATAGATTGTTAAATATATAGAGATATATGACAAACAGACAGAAAGAAAGAGGTTGTTAGGACAGATCGATAGATAGATAGAGTATAGCTAAATAGATAGGTAGATGATATATTGACAGAGAGGTAGATCGATAGATAGGAAAGAGAGATATAGGCAAACAGATAGGCTGGCAGACAGACGGAAGAGAGAGAGAGAGAGAGAGTGAGAGAGAGAGAGCGAGAGAGAGAGTGAGAGAGAGAGAGAGAGAGAGAAGGTAGCATAGATAGATAGGTAGATAATATATATACAGACAGGTAGATATAGGTAGGTAGATTGGTGTAGGTAGATAGATAGACTCACAGATATAAGTAGGAAGTCACTGTGACTAGAGATTAATGAGAACCTAGTTTCAAGCTATTTATTTTAATGTGATACTGTAGCACTGCTGTTGAAGGTTAAATCACTTTGAACGAGCATTATTATAACTCTGGGCTATTGCAGCCTACATCACTGATGTCTTTTATCATTAAATCCCCAAATGTGCTGGCCGGCTTATCAGATTGGCATTTGTAACCATCACATCAATGCATTCGCCTCTTTGGTATTGTAAATTAGTCCTTTGTGTGTTTTACTTTTAATTGGTTGGTACCAGGGCTCAGGCTTCTGTCTGACTGCATCCCACTGCACTGTGACCTTCTGCGAGATGGAATATGATGTATAGCCATACAAAGATTGTCAAGTGGAGCTTAGTAAGTCTCCAAAGTGGACTTTATCCCAAACCAGTTCATGTCTGATTTAGTTAATGGGAGCTGTGTATAACTGTATAGACGGGCTATCTGTACAAAATGTATAACATTGTTCCTACCAGGAAAAATACATTATTTGCCAGTTGTGCCAAAAATAGAAAAAAAAAAATATATATATATAGATATATTGTTTAGAATTGTTTTACCGGATGCTATGCATAAAATATATCTGTCCATTCTGGTGATATTTATTGTGCCAAAATGTTTCTCAAGATTATTCTACATAATGACATTTGTAACTCATCTTGTTTGACTGTTTTCATTTAATTAGTGACACCTGATATATTTCTATTTCTATTTACTGCCTATTATAATAGACCCAGGGTCTATGCACTTTATGTCTACAATAGCATCGTTTATGCCTGGTGATGTCATAAACAGTAGACACATTTTAAACACATTTTTCATCTTTTCTATAGAGTAGCATGGAAGCTTTCTATAGAGTATAAAGGCAGCATTCTATAGAGTAGGGGCGTCCAACGTGCGGCCCGCGGGCCAAATGCGGCCCGCCGGGCACCGAGGTGTGGCCCGCCTGAGCGCTGCTCCGGTAGCCGCACCTCCAACTGCTCGGAAAAACTGTGTTGGGGAACAAAGTTCCCTACACAGAGCGGTGCTGCTGTTGTGCACCGAACCCCTCCTCTACCCTGCGCGTGAGGTCATGCGCAAGGGTCAGAGGGAGGGAAGAAGCGCACCGGCAGCATTAAGATCACGGAGTAACAGCCGCGGGGATTAAGGAGCTCACAGCATCGTTTAAAACAAAAACACTGTTTGGTAAGTTTGTGTGTATAAATGTGCATGTGTGTGTGGGGGGGGGGGGAGGTTAAGTGTATGTATGGGTGTGTGTGTATAAATGTGTGTGTGGGGTAAGTGTATGCATGTGAGTGTATGTGCATAAATGTGTGTGGAAGGTAAGTATGTATCTGTGTGTGTGTGTATAAATGTGTATGTTTGTGGGGTAAATGTATGTATGTGAGTGTGTGTGTATATGTGTTTGTGTGTGTATATGTGTTAATGGTAAGTGTAGGTATGTGAATGTGTGTATAAATATGTATGTGTGTGTATTAATGTGAGTTGTGTGTATAAATGTGTGTGGTAAGTGTATGTATGTGAGTTGTGTGTGGGGGGTAAGTGTATGTATGTGAGTGTGTGTGTTGTGGGGTAAGTGTATGTATGTGAGTGTGTGTGTTGTGGGGTAAGTGTAAGAGTGGTGTGGTGTAAGTTTATATGTGGGGGCTAAGTATATGGGCTGGGAAAGTGTACGTGTGTGTATTAATGTGTATGTGTGTGTGTATGTGTGTGGTTTATAAATGTATATATGTGTATGTGGGTGTGTGGTAAGTGTGACTGTGTATGTGTGTGTGTAGTTAACCCCTTAGTGACATGACTTTTTTGGCTTGTCCGACGCTTGGTGACATGGGCTGTTTTAACATTTCTGAGCAGTTTGTGTTTTGCTGTAATTTATTTCTGTCTCATTTAGTGTACCCGCACAAACTATATATCGTTTTTATCGTCATAAGAAGGGCTTTCTTTTGATACCATTATTTTGATAATAGCATATAATTTGATGTAAAAAAAATAATAAAATATGGCAAAAAAAATGAAAAAATAATTTTTTTATGACTTTTATTTGAAAAATCGTATACTCATGTACAAGAGACAACAAAAAAACACTGCTAAAAAGTTTCTAATATATGTCCTGAGTTCAGAAATAGCCCATGTTTTTATGTTTTTGTGCTTTTTTATTCATGTTACAGGGCCAGAACTATAAGTGGTGCAAAGCTATTTTAAAATCCCTTCTTTCAAAATTAGCGATAGTGACATTGTAACACTGATTTCTGTACTAAATCCATGAATGACCCCCAACATGTACATATTTTTGAAAACTAGACAACTCAGGGCATTTAACTTGGGGTATTTTGACACATTTCATGTAGCCATTTTACCACCAATCTATGCCAAAGTTTGCAGCAAAAAATCTTTTTTTTTAATTTTTCACATATATTGCAATTTAGGTAAACATTACCTTAAAATGTGAAGGGGTATTTCCAAATAACACCTCAATATGTGTTCAGCAACATCTCCTGAGTACAGGGATACCACCCATGCATAGGTTTGTTGGTTTGTTTTGGGGCTAAAAGGCCACATTTAGGGGGTGCGCATTTTGGTTTTCCAACTTGGAATTCTGACATGCAGAAAACTTGTGCCCATGTCCCATTTGGGACATTTTTGAAGCCAGAAAGTGTATTCTACCCCACAAAACCATATATTTTTTTAAACTAGACACCCTAGGGTATTTCAAATGGTAGTATTTTAACACTTTCCATGCACTAATTATACTACCAGCCTATGTCAATGTTTTGGGTAGTAATTTTTTTTCACATACATTGAACTTTGGGCATGAATTCACAGATCCTGTTATATGTCAGTGCCAAACAACACCTCAATATGTGTTCAGCAACATCTCCTGAGTACAGGGATACCACCCATGTATAGGTTGGTTAGGTTATTTGGGGGTTAAAAGGCCACATTTGAGAGGTGCGCTTTTTGGTTTTCCAACTTGGAATTCTGACGTGCAGAAAACCTGCGCCCATGTCCCATTTGGGACATTTGTGAAGCCAAAAAGTGTATTCTATCCCACAAAACCATATATTTTTGAAAACTAGACACCCTAGGGTATTTCAAATGGTAGTATTTTAACACTTTCCATGCACTAATTATACTACCAGCCTATGTCAATGTTATGGATAGTAATTTTTTTTCACATACATAGTACTTTGGGCATGAATTCACAGATCCTGTTATATGTCAGTGCCAAACAACACCTCAATATGTGTTCAGCAACATCTCCTGAGTACAGGGATACCACACATGTATAGGTTGGTTAGGTTATTTGGGGGTTAAAAGGCCACATTTGAGAGGTGCGCTTTTTGGTTTTCCAACTTGGAATTCTGACGTGCAGAAAACCTGCGCCCATGTCCCATTTGGGACATTTTTGAAGCCAAAAAGTGTATTCTACCCCACAAAACCATATATTTTTGAAAACTAGACACCCTAGGGTATTTCAAATGGTAGTATTTTAACACTTTTCATGCACTAATTCTACCACCAGCCTATGTCAATGTTATGGATAGTAATTTGTTTTTCACATTCATTGTACATCGGGCATGAATTCACAGATCCTATTATGTGTCAGTGCCAAACAACACCTTAATATGTGTTTAGCAACATCTCCTGAGTACAGGGATACCACCCATGTGTAGGTTAGTTAGATTATTTGGGGGCTAAAAGGCCACGTTTAGGGGGGGGTGCATTTCCAACTTGGAATTTTGACATGTAGTCAGCCTGCGCCCATGTTCCATTTGGGACACTTTTGAAGCCTGTCAAAGTATTTTACCCCATAAAACCATATATTTTGGAAAACTAGACATCCTAGGGTATTTAAAATTGTGGTATTTTAACACTTTCCAAGTGCTAATTCTACCACCAACCTATGTCAAAGGGATGGGATGTCATTTTTTCCCCACACACATTGTAGTTCAGGCAGGAATTTTCAGATTCTGGTATTTGCCACTGCCAACCAACACCTCAATATGTGTTCAGCAACATCTCCTGAGTACAGGGATACCCCCCATGCATAGGTTTGTTGGTTTGTATTGGGTCTAAAATTCCACATTTAGGGGGTGCGCAATTCCAACCTGGAATTTTGACATGTAGTCAGCCTGCGCCCATGTTCCATTTGGAACATTTTTGAAGCCGTCCAATGAATTTTACCCCATCAAACCATATATTTTTGGAAAATAGACATCCTAAGGTATTTCAAATGGTGGTATTTTAATACTGTATAGGTACTAATTCTACCACCAGCCTTTGTAAAAGTTTGTGGTAGTACTTTTTTGGGAGTTTTTTTTCCCACATGCATTGTACTTCAGGCATGAATTCACAGATTCTGGTATTTGTCACTGCCAAACAACAACCCAATATGTGTTCAGCAACATCTCCCGAGTACAGGGATAGCACCCATGCATAGGTTTGTTGGTTTGTTTTTGGCTAGAAGGCAACATTTGTGAGATGCGCATCTCAAAATTCCAACTTGGAATTTTGACATGTAGTCAACCTGCGTCCGTGTCCTTTATGGGATATATCTTTGAAGCCAGCCAATGTAATTTACCCCCACCAAACCATATATTTTTTTATCGGTAGACCCCCATCACTACTTGTGGCAAGGGCTCAGCAGCCACCGATACATCGCTAGATGATGTATCAGAAAGCTGAATAGGGTCAAAATCGAACCCTGAGTCCGCGGCCTCAGAATCAGTGCGTAAGCAGTGATCTCGAGCAAAGAAGGGGTTAATAGCTCTTAGAAGAGCCTATCTAGTACTGTAATACATTACAGTACAAATAAATTAATCCATAAAACAGTGCAGACAGCAAAACATACTGTTGCTGTGCAGGATTACTGCTTACACAGTGATGAATGGCAGGGAAGGGGTTAATACACAGTGAAAGACTTTCATAAAACCTGCTAATTTTATAAAATGTTATTTTATATCACTAATACTGATCTGTCTCTTTCCGTCACAAAAATGTAAGTGAGGAGAGGGAGGCAGATCAATATTTGTGAATATTGATCCAATTAATTTTGATCTGACCAGGGCGAATGGTGAGCTTAATTGAGAAATCACCAAACCGCCTTTGCCACTAATTCGCTGTTACTGATTGCTATGCGCTCAGGCAGCTTAAAAAAAAAAAACTCAAATATTTTTACTTTACATGTAATCCCCTAGCGGGTATGTGTAAAAAAAAAAAAAAAAAAATATGCAGACAGATAAAAATTGCTTTGGCGTCAATATCATTGCGTAAGCAGTGATCGACGGCAAATAAGGGGTTAATAACTCTTAGAATAGCCTTTTTAGTACTGTAATAAATTACAGTACAAAAAAATTAACCCCTAAAAAATGCACAAACAGCAAAAATAAATGCGCTGATGTGCACGATCACTGCTTATGCAAGATCAGTGGCAGGGAAGGGGTTAAACGCAGGGAATTGCTTTAATAAATTTTTTTTTATTGTTTTATTATTTGTGTGTTGTGTATTTATTGTTTTTTTTTACTTTTACTTACTTTTAGAACTTTGATCTGTCTCTCTCCCTCACTAAAAAAAATGTGAGCAGAGGGAGACAGATCATAACTGGTCAGATCAATATAGAGTTAATATTGATCTGACCAGTCAGTGGGGATGTTCAGGAGAGCATCCCCACTGCCTGTCAGTGTGCCTGGCAGTCACTGATTGCCTCTGTGAAGAGGCAATCGTGTGACAGCCAGAGAGCACAGGAAGCAGGTACTTCCTGCCTCCTGTGCTCTTGCCCTTAGAAGGGCAGCGCCATCTTGGTCACTTAGTGACCAAGATCGTGCATTTTTTTTTTGTGTTTCTGATTGCCTCGACTTGCGAGGCAATCAGAAACACTTTCTGAGCATAGGAAGCGAAAATTTCGCTTCCTATGCTAGTTTTTTAAATGCCCGCGTTTTAAAGGCTCTGTGCCTTTAAAACCGGCATTTCGATCGCTCTCCGATCGCTCATTTTTTTTAGCATTGTACGATGCTTCCACACGGAAGCATCGTTACAATGCCCTTAGAGCACTGAAAGCGGAAAAACTCCGCTTTCAGTGCTCGTTTTGACACAGGACGGACTAGGTCCGTCCTGTGTCACTAACGCCACGGCACACAGGACGGACCTAGTCCGTCCTGTGTCGCCAAGGGTTTAATGTGACCGCTGCAAATTAGTGTGTATATACACGCACACATGCATATCATTATTTATTTATATATTTTTTTCTGAATTAATGAAAAATGAATGCGGCTCAAACACACATACATTTCTAGCAAAGTGGCCCTTTGCACAATAAACTTGGACACCCCTGCTATAGAGTATACAGGCGGTGTTCTATAGAGTAGCAAAGCAGAATTCTATAGAGGATAAAGGCAGCATTCTATAGAGTATACATGCAGCATTCTATAGAGTAGCAAGGAAGCGTTCTATCGAGTAGCAAGGCAACGTTCTATAGAGTATACAGACAGTGTTCTATAGAGTAGCAAGGAAGCGTTCTATAGAGTATACAGGCAGCGTTCTATAGAATAGCAATGCAGCGTTCTATAGAGTATAAAAGGCAGCGTTCTATAGAGTATACAGGCAGTGTTCTATAGAGTATAAAGGCAGTGTTCTATAGAGTAGCAAGGAAGCATTCTATAGAGTATGCCGGCAGTGTTCTATAGAGTAGACAGGCACTGTTCTATAGAGTATACAGGCACCGTTCTATAGAGTATAAAGGCAGCATTCTATAGAGTATACAGGCAGCGTTTTATAAAGTATACAGGCAGCGTTCTATAGAGTATACAGGCAGCGTTTTATAGAGTATACAGGCAGTGTTCTATAGCGTATACAGGCAGCGTTCTATAGCGTATACAGGCAGCATTCTATAGAGTAAACAGGCAGCGTTTTATAGAGTATACAGGCAGCATTCTATAGAGTATACAGGCAGCGTTTTATAGAGTATACAGGCAGCATTCTATAGAGTAAACAGGCAGCGTTCTATAGAGTATACAGGCAGCGTTTTATAGAGTATACAGGCAGCATTCTATAGAGTAAACAGGCAGCGTTTTATAGAGTATACAGGCAGTGTTCTATAGCGTATACAGGCAGCGTTTTATAGAGTATACAGGCAGCATTCTATAGAGTATACAGGCAGCGTATTATAAAGTATACAGGCAGCGTATTATAGAGTATACAGGCAGCGTATTATAGAGTATACAGGCAGCGTTTTATAGAGTATAAAGGCTCAAAAGCAAAAAGCCTGAAGCACAAAGGAGGTATAGCTAGCGTCAGGTAATATCAGTAGGTATGTTTTAGGTGCTATATAATGTACCATCCTGTATGACTATTCTTTCTATATTTGGCACCTGTTTATGACATCACCTTTTGGCTTGATTTGCAAATGAAGTACTTTCAATGGGAAATGTGTCATTTAAATACCAAGTCAGAAGGTGATGTCATTAAGAGGAGACAACAAAGGCACATTTAACACATTTTGGAGGTTTTTCTTTTAAAAACACCTGCACTGCAAATGTTTTATAACAAAAGGCGCAATCGGCATTTGGCATATCCAACGGCGACTGCGCTTCTTTATAACTCCAGACTCTTTCAGTGCGGGAAAGGGACCTCCACCCAAACAGCAATTGGCGGAGCTCCTCTGACACTAACCAGGCGCCAGATTTTTTATACATCGGCTGCACAACCTAACGCTACACATTCGGCGTAGATAGGGCTGACTCCCGAAATGTATCAGGAGTCTGCTTTGATATACTGGCGCACATGTCGATTGTGCCAGTATTTTCCGCCATGTCTATAAATGCCCCCATTGTTTTCTATTAATTTATGTATTCGCTTGTGGTTCTGCTAGTACAATGAATAGATCCTTGTTATATCATGTGCATGGATTGTATAATTTCCAGCTATGGCCTATATGATTATTACACTGAAAGCTGGTCTCACTTGCCACCCAAGCTCTCTTGATCAGCCGGGGCTCAGAAATCACAAATGCGTAGGTGTTAATGTATTTAAAGTGTGCTTGCATTGTCTATACATACAGCAATCATTTACAATGTATGTGTTCCTCCCACGTACCAACTGTTGTTCCCATGGCCTTTATAAGGATTTTGTGGAAAATGACTGAGCTGGACCTCTTAGTAAATGTCTACGGCCTGACTTCACTAGGGAGGGATGCAGAGCAAGAATAATTATACCCCTTTCTAAATTAAAGCTTTATTATCCTAAAAAAAAATATCCTATCATGTCACAGGCAGTGAGCGTACATGTTTGTGTACAACACATGCTCAGTCTATAGGATCCAGTCCATCTGCACTGTTTCTCTTGCAATATTTACACTTGTTTTGGTTTACAAAGGAGGGTTAGAGCAGGACACATTTAAATAATCGCCTGCATGCATCTGTGTGCAAAAAAACTAAAACAAATACGACATACAGTTTGAAAACTACCAGATGCATCACAGTTAATCTGATGCCTGGGAAAACAACTAGAGGTTTATTTTGTGAAATTCTGCAAGTGGAAAAAAACACATAGATTATGAGAAAAGGGCATTTTTAAATGCATTTAATCTGACTCCTTTTTACAGTATCATCCTGTGACATGACATACAAAGGATGTAGAAATTGAAGTTTATTTGCAGTTCTGTTAACACACTGGGGGTTATGTATAAAAACTCTCGCACTGCAGGGTATCGGGAGTTTTAATCTCTCTCTGTTGGGTATGTATAAAGGCACTTGCACCTTTTGTATAACTCCACCAAAGCTTTTAAGCACCTTCACAAGCCAAAGGTGGTACAGAACGCCAACATTTCTCAGGAGTCTGGTTTTTATATATAGGAGCACATGCCAATCCCGCCACTGTTTGCCGCTATCAGCATGTGCGCCGTGATTATACATAACCCCAATGTATAGATATTATTTGAAGCCTCCACATATTAACCAAAAAAACTAAACATGTGGACAAGAGTCTCTTTAAAAATGGTTCTGTGATATACCAGATAAATAAACTGAAAGTATGATCCAATCAAGACACAGACTATAAATCTCTTTCAAAAACTAGAAAGTAAAAGAGTTTATTCACAAGCACTCATTTTTCCAGGTGATTTTTGTCCCCTGCTTAGCTCCACCTATTGCGACATGACCCTACCCACTTTTTACAAGGCCCCGCCTATTTAAAGAGCCATAGCTTGAGATTCCTTCTCAAGAAAAAGATGGAGGTTCCCCAGGCAAATTGAATGGCAAGGACCCCAATAATGGGTTTCATATTTGACATGGGTCTCAGCCAGCAAGTTACTTCCTTTTTTTTTTTATTTAAATTTTTAGTGTGGGAAATATAGTGCACAGAACTGTGCAATTATCAAAACATATCATGCAGAATTGCACTGACTTTTCCAAGGCCACAAAAACTACGAACAAGGGGGTGATTTGTGAGAACTAGCATCATGTTTACGACAAACAATATTTTTTTGCCTGCTTTACATATTTTTTTTTTTTTATGTTCTACCGATGTAAGGACAAGCGTATTTTGGATTCTCTTTTTTTTTTTTTCCCCGAACTGATAAATATCTTGATAATGAGATTTTTTTTTTTTCATCTTAGACTGCATTGGCAATTTAAATCCATTATCTGCCGGAGAGTATACTTACACATCCAATCTCCACCAGCTTACAACGTACTGTGACATCTGCCAAGTTACCGCACTAATTAGACTTTAAAAAAACAAAACAAACAAACAAGATTTCATGACTCTAAAACTGCATTGGTAAAAGCTGCAAATATAAGGTTGCCACCTGGCTGGCAGGCCAGTATAAGCTGTCTGGAGGATACTCCAGGCCATAGAATGGCTGGTATTTCTTTTTAAGAAAAGGTGACAGCCCAATGCACAAATCAAATTAAATTAAACCAAATTTAAATTATATATTTCACTCCTAAATAAGGTGTCAGCTTTTTGCTGCAAAGTGCACAGCAGGGAAGAATCTAAGAGCAGATTTTTTTTTTTGCTGTTATCATTGATGCCTCTTCGAAGTCGTTGGTTGTCACCCCATTCCCCTAGCTCGTTTGTTTTTATGCTAATCACGGCAGGGATGAAAAACAACCCATGTGTCATGTTAACAATTTTTCAAACAGTCCAGCAGATTTTCAGATATTTTAGTTATATGTTTGCACTTAGAGTAACAAACTTAGTACACAATATTTCCCAGCATGGACCTGAGTTCCCTTTCCTGATGGGCTGTTTCTTTTGGAACTTGCACTCTCTACTGGTGCAGGACTCAGACTAAAGAGGAGGAAAGTAGATTGGAGCTCTAGATGCCTCTGTATAAACTGAATGCCAGGTTGAAATATATAAGTGAATTATCCTATATACAAATAAATTAAAGAGACCCCACCAAGGACAGATAGTAGCCCACCCGATTAGAGAGTAAAGCACTCAGTAAAATCTGCTGTGCCATGAAAAAAAAAAACCAGTCTACAGTATATCACACTGGTCAGACCAAGGCAGGGCGAGTTTTGTCTGTAAGAAATGCAAGTCTTGGCTTCTCGGAGGCCTCGTCGATGAACAAGTGGTTGCCATCTATAGAGGGATTTTGTGCTTTAGGTTTGCTGGGTTCCTCGTCTAGACAACATATACTTTTCTGGTATGCTTCTATGTTAGTGCCTGAACATGGCTATGGGTCTGATGTGCATTAAGAGAGGTTTCCTCTGTAACGTTTCATCTACTGGCTTGTGAGTGAGTCATAAACCAGTACGAAGGCAAATGAGTCGCTCCTGAATGGTTACCACCCATAGAGCATGCTATTTTGGCACTTCATGTCCTTGGCTGAGCTGGACTTACCTGCTTTATTTTTGCCACTACCCAAATATATGCACACTTTTCTATGCTATATATCTATATCTTACCTCCCAGATTTTGCGCTCAGCAAATGGGTATGGGGGGAGGGGTTGGGAGCTGGGGAGGATGAGTCTTAGCTCTACTGCGCATGCACGATAGATACTGTCACTCAAACTAGCAGCGCTACTGCGCATGCCAAATTACCAGTGCCCTAAACTCCAAATAATTACATTTATAGTGCAAGTTTGCGGTCCCAAGTCCCATGGTGCCACTGAGCTCTACATCTGTCCCAGCCTCTTATGGGTGGTGTGTTTCTTCCTCAACCTTGAGTGCTCTATCTTGACCCGACCCTTACTCACTCTTCCAAAGACCTGTCAATGTCTTGTGATAACTGCAACTGTCTTATGGACTAATATTAATCCATAGGACATTTGGATTTTTAAACCTAAAGAGCTGGAATAAAACATTAAACGTGCTACAAAGCCCAATTCTACCACATGAAAATAATACAACATGACTTGAAGAAAGGAGATTTAGCCTACTACAGTGGAAGGGATTTTTTTACAGTAAGGACAAAAAAAGGTATGGAATTCACTGCCTGAAGAGGTGGTGCTAGCAAATATATTAGATTCTTTTAACAGGGGTCTGGATACTTTATTAATGAAGTAGAACATAGAGAGCTCTTTATGTTAGTATAGGCATTCATATTTTTTACTGCTTGTTGAGAAATCTGATCCAAATTGCTGAAATAAGGGATTTTTTTTTTTTGGGCTTCTTTTTTTTGATCACCAGCGAAGAGGAAAAGGGTTGAACTTGATGGACGCAAGACTTTTTTCAACCTATACTACTATGTCACTATGTAACTATATAAGGTGAGTGACGGTAGGCTGGAAGTTTACTGGAGTCGAAATTCCTCTATTTTAGAAGCGGAATGGACGATGTCTCTACAGAGAAGGCAGGATACGATACATGTACCATAAGATTCCCAGTATGATCCGTTGCCTGTAAGAAGCATTACTGTCTGTCTAATTTTTTTAAATTTTTTTTTATATAATTTGTGCTTTGTGAGAACATTTACATTTTCCATGGGTCTGTCAACAAAAGACTGAATAATCAGCTTGGAAAAGTGATATGGAGCCTATTGAGCCAATTATATCAGGGTTACAATGGATAATGTGCAAACATTGTATTTGAACTGTGCTTAATCTGCGTACAGCAAATTAATATGAAACAGTACAGTTGGCACAGAAATTAGAACACACATTCAATGGAAAAGGATACAAAGGGCCTCGATCAAATGAGCAGAATGATATAACCAATTTCATATCTTATGAGTTCATAATCACTCCCTGTTGCCTTAAAGCTGGGAATGACCTCAATTACTCGTCCTTTCGTTATGTCACTTTGTATTTATTTCATCACTAGTTGAAAACCGGTTAATGTATTGACACTTTCTGTAGTTGGCTTCCGGGCAGCGAAGAGGCCTGGTCATGTGATGCCACATGACGTCACATGACGCCACATGACGTCACATGACGCCACATGACGTCACATGACGCCACATGACGCCACATGACGCCACAAGACGTCACATGACGCCACATGACGTCACATGACGCCACATGACGTCACATGATGTCACGCAATGTTCCGTGACCCCAGGGAGCTTCCCTGGTACCAGTATCAGGTGTCTAGAGCTCAGTTCTTCTTTTTAAGAGTGTTTATGTCTCTTAGACATTATCTCGGTCTCTGGTATAATAGTCACTTTACACATCTCCCATTGAAAAGTAGTTAATTTGCATATTAAGCCACAGATGATGTCATAGACATGCGATTCCCCTGACATTAATCTTAAAACATAAATATATTTTCTCATAATTTAGGCAATTCTGCCAACACAATGCATTTTTCATCATCTCTTATTCTGGAGGGTGACGATTCTCCTTTAAATTCAAAATGGCTTACATTTTGGTGATTCAAGACACTAACACTTAAAATGGAAGACTAGAGAGCTATGTAACCTAAGTATAAGTTAGGCTCCAGTGTTTTACTTGAGCTTAGGTGAGTTTTAGCAGGCTAGCTCTTAATGTTTCAACTTGAAATGCCACTTCTTATGATAAAGCTGGGAGCATTTGCTAGCTAAAAGTTTTTTTTTATTTTATTCTCATATAAAAATAAAACAAAAAATAAATAATAATTATGCCAAAAAATTATGCAGGAATTAAGCTAGAATTATTAGAAAATCGCTCATGCATATTTAAAAAGTCCTGTGGCTCTGCGGGAGAGTTATAAGATGGGTAAATAATTTGCAAATTCAAAGAACCAGATTTTATACAAAACGTTTAGGGCATTTTTTTTTAAATAAATGTTTTATGAATAATTCCCACCTCCTCCCTGCTCTCACAAAATGTTACGTAATACATAAAAAATAAACATCCGGAACTATTACAGTTTTGGAAGTTGGGGCATTGAGGAGCACATATGCCTTAATCCCTCAATATATTCAAACCATAATACATGCTTAAGTGAGAAACCTATTATGGCAGTGCTTTATAGTTTTGCTCTTGTCTAGCTGTCCGTTTTACTAATTAGAGCATTTAACATTCATGATGGAGTTAGATAAAGTTTAATAGATGCAGAGAAGAAATTCAATCTTTGCCAAATTAACTAAATTTAAGGAAGTTCAACTTATAAAAAAAATAATGTTTCACCCTAATTAATGATTTTACTCCTTTTTCGTTTTTTAAAGGACAATTGTCGGAAAAAAGAAACTTTAATGGAATGATCGCACCAAGTGTAGACATTTTAAATAGAAATATTTTACTGAAATAATGCAAGTGAAATAACTTTGCTTCACATAGCTCTATCAGGGGGTCGGAGATTTGAGGTCAGATCACGAGAGGGTTGGGAAGGATGACAATTTCCCCAGGGCTGCTCTCTAATCTGATGAAATAAGTTGGGACTGTGCCATTCTAAGCACCCCATTTTCTAGTTGAGGAGTTGTCTGGGATTGGTAGGTTATGATAGAAAGCAGGTATGTTCGTATTTTAGCCTTCCCTATGCACATGTGTAAGAGGAGGATACCTCGATGTCTCAACCTTTACAGTTTTCTTCTCGCCTACGCATTTCTGGATCTGCAGTAGAGTAGGGGCTAAAAACAGCCAGTGGAAACTGGTTAAAAATGCATATGGAGCCCAACCACTGCTCTATCTGTCTGTCTGTCTGTCTATCTATGTGTATTGTCTGTCTTTCAAGATAGACAAAACAGAGACCTTATCAGAGACCTTATCCGTCCTTAAATCTGTCTTGCCTGTCTATTTTGTTATATAAAGTTGCACCAAGGGCCACTACATTGTTTTTGTCCCCCTTGTCCAAAGGTTGTAAGACCCCCCTCTGGGATAGATGAAGCAACATCTGACCTACTGACCCAAGATTCTAAACAACATGTCCACCCTTTGATAGAGCTGTACAGCAAAGAGGAATAAGTAATGTACTTTTCGGGGTATTTTTTCATTAAAACATATTTTTTAAAAGGCTTTTACTTGATGCAACTATTCAATTAAACATATCTTAATTTCTTTGCTGACAATTGCCCTTTAAAATCATCTGTGGCATAATTAAGGGGAAACTTCCCAAAAAAAGAGTAAATTTGGCAGAGCCTGAATTCATACTCTGCATCTATTATACTTTATTTAACTACAGTATGACTGTTAAATACCCTAATTAACTAAACTAATAGCTAGACAAGATCAAATCTATAACACATTGCAGTTTAATTTACCTTTTGTAAAGGGTGTAATATATTTCTCATTTAAACATGTATTATGTTTTGGATATATTGATGGATTAGGATCTCTCTAGCTTGTGCCTAATATAAATGTCATTATTATGATAATTAATATGCTTCCCTAGTATTGATTATTTCAGGAATATCTCTGCTGCTGCTTTGGCTTATTTAGCCCTCTTTGCTCCATATAGCTCTCTCAGGGGGCGGACATGTTTAGACTCTTGGGTCAGGTCTTCACTCACCTTGGTTCAGAAAATCTGACACAAGATTCTAAACAAAATGTCTGCCTCCTGGCAGAGCTATATGGAGTAAAGATGGCTCAATAAGGTACTTTATTTGTATTCTTTCTATTAAAGCATTTCTATATAAAATGTCCTACCTTTCAAGCAATCTTTCAATTAAACACAACTTGTACAGTTGTCCTTTAACCCCCCCTCCCCCCTTATGCACTATACTAAGTGCCAGTAACCTGCTAACCCTAAATATTCTAACATCATTTTTTACAATGTGACCAGAATATGGGAAATATAATCCTGCAATATATTCTTATTAGCGACAGTATAAATAATCAACGTGTAAACGTAATAAAATCATTATAGGTCTGCTGGCACTAAACATGCCTTCTTTTAAATGCTTGATGCGTTTCAAACTATCTGCCAAATTATTAGAGCCGGCTCGCTCTGATGGATGATTTTGGCTGACATTCAGCAAATTTTTGGATGTACAGAACCCAATTTTCTCATCACGGATTATTTACATCTGTCCGAGCGCCTCCAATGAGGTTTTTTTTTTTCAAAGTAACAAGCAGTATCACATACTGCTCCGCAAAAGGGGGCACAGCTTTAGTAAAATACAATGGGGAATTATTAACCAAAAGAGTTGATTTTATTTGCGTTTTTATACATAAGCTGCGCCATCGCTAAATTGAATAATATTAACATTTTGAGAGTCAAGGAATAGCTCAGTGTGCCCATCCTGGATATATGCTTTATTGTCATTAGTATCTGTCTAGCAGAGAGCATGGGGAATCATGGAATTTGCAATTCAAACTTGGAATGGGACAAATGTCAACAGGACAATGGCATCCCTCCGACTTTCCTGCTTTGCTTGGAACAGTCCCGGTTTTGGGAGGCTCAAAAGTAGGTAGATTCAAATCCGCACAACCGATGATCCTGGTGCCCGAGGTACAGGGATTGTCACCCAAATCCTCAAACGTAATAAAGAAAATACACGACCCAGCGCTCAGTGTATAAAGTGGGAGTTTAATCCAAACGCAGGCGACGTTTCAACCGTTTCAAGTCAAGGCTTGAAGAAAACCCGTGAGGGTTGAAACGTCACCTGCGTTTGGATTAAACTCCCACTTTATACACTGAGTGCTGGGTCGTGTATTTTCTTTATTAAGTTTGGGGAGGCAGTCCATTCGAGCTGTAGATTTGACCTGCTTTTCGTTTGAGTGTCAGTGTGTCAGGCCAGGGCACAGGCATCTCGATCACTTACCCTCCAAATGGAGGCCCGGGGTCACTGGATTCTGGATTCTTGTTCCGTCCCAATTGCCCATCCTGACCGACGTCAAGCTGGGCAATTGGGACAGAGATCAAGAGATGTGTTCCCTTTTTCACTCCCTGGCCTCTCTATAGAGAGAGGTGTAAGATCTAGATGCTCCTCTTACATCCTCTATAAACACTCTCAGGAAGCTTCTGCCGGTGATCGGATATTGAATTTCACCTTTAATGAGTACCCAGTCTCCTAGTATTGTTTTATTGTCTCTATTTCTCCCCAGCTCCTAAGTAATCTGCAGTATCCCTGTCTCCTGGTTCCTGCTACTCACCCTCTCCAGGGCTCCCTAATTCCTGTTCCTTCACCTCATCTGCTCCCACTGCCCAGGCATCCTGTTACATTTCTCCTGGACCGCTTGGCCTGTGGGAGTCCTTACAAGGGTTTCTATTCGCATGCCAAGCGGTTCCAAACCAGAAGTGCTACATGCATGGTATTGCTGACAGTCAACCTCCCAAGCTCCTCCCCTGGCGTGCCAATTCTCCGGAGACAGAAGTTGGGAGATATGCAATGGACACGACCAGAACCTATTAAGATTACACTCAAATCACTATCTATGGGGGTGGAAAAAATCAGCAGGGATAGTCAGTGAAGTTTTTAAAAGGGGTGGTTTTATCAGTAAACCGGGTCAGGCAACCATAAAGAAAATGGGGTGTGGGTGGGGCTAAGTACATAGGACCAGGATTTACCACTGCAATTTCTGGAACCTCTGTTTATTTGCCAGTACTGCTCTTTGGGGGTCCTGACACATCAAATTTGGAACTGCCCATCTGCAGCACTGAGCCATTTAATGCCTGATTTTTGCCCTCCATATGTCCGTTCCATCCCACCCAAATGGTGAAAGAGGGACACTTTTGTTTTCAGGGGAGTGGTTGAAGGAGTGTGCGGGGAATTAAGGAACATGTTAAGGAACTTTGCAGGCAAATAACAGCTATATATGTCATTTGATGTCACTTACTATAAAAAAATGTTATATGTTATTTACAAAAACTTATATAAACTTATTAACTGCAGTCTAAATACGCTATATTATACACTCATACACACCATACAAATCTGAGCTATGAGAAAAGAGGGACATTAGGGGTGTAAAGAGGGACAGAAGAATTAGGGTCCAAAATAGAGAGTTTGCCTCCTAATTACTTAGAAAGTATTAAGCTCACCACATTTTCACTTTTTAGTAAATACACCCTAAATCAAGCTTCTCCTTTCAAAAAACAAGCATTGCTGGGACTAAATGGCTTTGAGGAGATGGGTATGGTAAATGTATATGACTTTTCCCTCTCATCAGAGGCGATTTCTATCTTTTTAATTTCCCAAATCCTTTCCAATATTTGATACCAAACTCAGCACAGCTCAGTCTCTGTATAAAAACCAGAAGTGGAATCCATAAATATTCTGATAATACATCGTCGGTGCTGGTGCCGAATCATTACATTTTCTCTCATTTGCTAAGTTCATAAAAGTTATAAGGCAGCAAAAGGACACTTAGGAAGCCATTGATTTTTTTTTTTACTTGATAAATTCATCACTCTGCATTTTATGACCACTTCACCTTGCACTTTATTATCTTATCATAATATGGACATATTGCATGCCACCAGCCACCAGCGATGGTTAAGACACGGTACTGATAACTAGATAAAGGTCGTCCGATTAGCCAAATCTGCCCCTGTCTTCTAAACCCCCAGTTTCAACGAAAACCATCATTTTTTCATATATCATACTCATACCCACAAAATACATAACTTTATATTGAACTTACAACATGTCCTTGTTCTTTATGGATCATCCAGTTTTATAATGATAACATATTACCCCAACTATCTGTGTCATAGAATTAGACAGCTTCAATCTAATATATATATATATATATATTTTTGCTTTTGGTAAAGCATGTTGTAAAGTATGCCCTTATTTCGGTATTATTAAACACAAATCTACAAACACTAGACAAGTCAAAAGACTTGCTTTTCCAACAGAAATTCTAAACTTGCAGCGTTACCACTGCTGCTAGGGATTCTGGGTAGGCATATGCAAATTAGGATAACTCGTTAGGGTAATGATCTCCTTTTTGCCTCTATATACGCTCTACCCTTGTAGAAAATGCACGCTGTACAAGAGTGACCGAAACTGACACACGGAACAATACACGATGGAGTCCCGTTATTATATTCACGATGGAGTCACGGGGATTATCTGTGGGCTTTAATTTTAAATTAAACATATTTATTTTTAACAGAGAGTGTGAGGGCGTTTTGGGCAGCGCTTTGCCCAGGGGTGATTAATTAAACATATTTTACCTTTAATAGGGTCAGGGGCTTTAGGGCATCACCCCAGACTAGGGACCCTTGGCCGCCCCCATTAATGCACAGGGGAGTGGGAATCATTTAGATGGCTGGCATCCCAATTAATAGTAGGGGGTCACTTGTCCTGGCCCTGATATAGGTATCATGGACCAGGAGTCTTTGTGCAGGTACTTTACCACATGATTATAGGGGTGGGGCCAGGTCCACTTTCCATAGCGCCTGGACCCTTTTTCATAGAATAAGGGGGCAATTTTTTTTTATTTATTTCTATGCTACTTGCCACCTCTAGAGGCAGCCGAATGCAATTTTTAGTGACTGCATTTTGTGGCTTGAAAGAGCATTTTTCCCCTTCTATAACATTTCCTGTGGACATCCATGGACATGTGCTGAGACTCAAAATGTGCACACACCACAAGACATACCAGAAGAAGAAGTGGCCCCCAGCTGAAACTCTGCAAAAGCTATATTTCAAAGGTTAGCGTTGCACAAATGAACAAACAACAAAATAATATGTTTTAGCCTTAATATGCATACATTACATCATTTATTTTTCAGACTGATAGCATATTTGAACAGACTGCATGTAACTAGACTGATACTAGATATGTTTTACAAGAATTAGATAAAGTTTAGGAGAATTAAAATTCAGAACCAGATGTTCTATACTCAAGGGTACCATATGTAAGGAGCACAGATCAGTAATAGACAGACAGCTATGTCTCATTTTAAAATTATTTTTTCCCTTAGATTGGAATATTTCCAAATATTATTCAAGGAGCAGATGTGCTAGCCCTATTTATATAAATGTGTCTCAGTCTATAAAGGATAGAGTTATAAGCAGCACATCTGAGTAAATTATTTGACAGTAGACTAATGGCTAATATTCAGGAATATCTACATTATCAGGATAGGTTTTATAAAGAACAGGTAATGTGAAAAAATATTTTTTTTGTCTTGAAAACATGGCCGCACTAAAGTAATTAAAGACTTTTTGTTTTTTGTTTCTATTATTAATCGTTCACGAGATATTAACGTTTTATTTCATAACTTAAAAACTTGTTTTCCCAAAAAAAATGATACTATGTTTAATGTAATTGGTTGAGATGCAAATGTACTTCCGGCATTGAAGTAGTATATATTGAAACATTGAAAAGTCACGTGTAGAGCAACATGGTCAATCCAACAAATCCAACAAATGATCTGTCCAATGGAACCCTCCAATTGATAGTAAACGAATCAATCATGTAATAAATCACAATGGTAAATTATAGAAAGAAAAAACAAACACACAATTTACCTAAACATAGCTTATCCGGTGAATGTAGAGAATAACACATGAGTGTCTAAATTAGGAGAAAAATGTGTTCTAAATGTGTCTGTGGAGTTTCCTGCTTATGACATCACCTGTGGCCTGGTATGCAAATTACACATTTCCCATTGAAAACCAGTCAATTTGCATATCAAGCCACTGCTGAGGTCATAAGCAGGAGAGTCCGCAGACACTTATTTATTCTGCTAATTTATGCACTTGCTTGCTGTTTTGCTAACACAATGTGTAAATAAATTTCAATATTTTTTTTCTCTACGATCACAGTAACAACAATCTTTAAGTGATACAGCCTTTTTAAAGTGAGCATTCATGTATTTTTATTCCCACTTAGAAACAATTGAGAGCTATGTAGCGCAGTCAGTTTGCTCTTCGTAATAAATAGATATTTAAACTGACACTTTTAAAATAAGTATGCATTTAATCAATTTAAAGTCATTTTTGAATGCTTACCATGCAGGCATTCTCCTGGGGGAATCGTGGAAGCTGCAGTCATCAACAACACAGTTAGTGGGCAGTGTAGGCCACTATAAACCCAATGAATAAGTGCAATTCCCGTTCAACTATCAATATGGCTGACTGAATATTATTGTAGGTGTTGGTGTTGGTATGGCAGACTTAGTGAAGCCCCGACAACCCTATTTAGATGTTGCTAATAATACACTAGCAAATTTGCTCTTTACTAGGTCAAAGCTTGCACTTTACTCTGTCAAAGCTTGCACTTTACTCAGTCAAAGCTTGCACTTTATTCAGTCAAAGTGTGCACTTTTTTGGGCAAAGCTTGCACTTTATTTAGTCAAAGCTTGCACTTTATTTAGTCAAAGCTTGCACTTTATTTGGTCAAAGCTTGCACTTTATTTGGTCAAAGCTTGCACTTTATTTGGTCAAAGCTTGCACTTTATTTGGGACAGCAATTACCAAGAATAGCAATTTCAACACATTCAAACAAGCACTTTTGTTATCAACCAGAGTAGTAGTATATTAAATAAAGGTGTTTGGTTGGTTAATAATCCAG
The DNA here is from genome assembly GCA_036172795.1 of Pelodytes ibericus. NCBI lineage: Eukaryota > Metazoa > Chordata > Amphibia > Anura > Pelodytidae > Pelodytes > Pelodytes ibericus. Next base: position 11,607,055 of record CM069866.1, on the reverse strand, counting down.
CCACAGAATGCATTCAGCCGGATATGAAACATACTGAGCTTATATAATGACCCAAAGAAAGGACCGATCAATTCTCATGTGTTTTTATAAACACAACTGGACTTATACAGTCACTTTAATTTACTACAACTCAATAATTCATCTACTGCGGGGAAAAAAAATGTATTCTGTTTCCCTCTACTCAGCTACACAACTGTCCAACCATTTCCCTGGGGTGCTCTGAAATACTGCAGCGAAAAAATAATTACTTAGGCATTGAGACGTGGGTTTTCCTAAGGCTGTTAACTTACCTGTTGAAGGAATGCTGCCAAACACAGGCATGCCTAGTGCAAAGCTGTTTGTCTGCCTAAGTATATATACATGCTGCACCATTACAGATGGACTGGGGTGTCCTAGTTAATGTTAGAGGGGGGAGGGAAGCTAGCAATTAAATTAAACCTAAATGACGAGTTCTGGTGGCAGAAAAATGCAGGGCCCCATAAAAACTCTGCTGGAAGAGCTCCCCGTGCTAATATATGCCTCCTGTACAATGCAGCATTGACAATGTCCTCTTCATCCCTAGTGATATGATGTAACTGGCAGGTATTTACCCATATTCTGTAGAGAATAAACAAAAAGAGCAACACATTCAGCCAATGACTGCTTTTGTAGCACTGGTTACCAATGGTAGCATTGTGAACAACTGCCTGGCACCCTAGGCATTCTGGGATAATATGCTATACATGATGGTAATGAGCATAAGCCGCCATAATACACAACCATACAGATAATGATAGCTCAGACTTTACACGATAAGAAAATTGAACCTTTACATGTGTTCTAGCACTCTGGCAACTCTTAGTATAGTCAATACATAGAGCTACAAATACTGTGCTGCCCATTCCTTTGTGTCTATACTCTTTGTAAATTGGCACCAAATTATTTTCAGACCCAAAGTGTGAGAAGCGTGGTTTTACTGGCTTCACGCACTCAAGCCCTTTAAATGACCTGGTCCATGCACAGAGGGGCCCCGCATGCTTAGAATATCTCAATTATAAAGTGTGGGTCAGAGAATCCCAAATCAGGCCTGTCCCTTCGTACCCAGGACAGCTGAGAGACATACATGTTTGCATGGAGTTGTACTTTAACTTTCCGTTAGGTATTCCACGGAATAAATTAAACAACCAAATCAACTTGAGAACAGAGTGAGTAGAGAGGTTTATAAATCACTCTCTGGAGGAGAGAGGATTATGTGGCTATGTTTACGTATACTTTATTTACTCTGTTCTTTCCTCTCAGTGGGATAAAGTAATTTACAGCAACAAACCCGAGCTCTATTTAGAGCGAGGACCTAAACAAAGGGGAAGAAAAAACATAGCATCTCGTGATTTACAGAGTAAATGTGCAGATACAGCTTGGATATTAACACATTCCAGACTGGTGGGCAGAACTGGCTAAGACATGGGGGGTAGAATTACCCCTCTTTATTCGATCTGTGATCTAGCATTATTTGTTTTCCCCCAGATACTGTGAAATGTAAGATTAATGGTAATATTAGCTGCTTGGTACTGAGATTCCCCTGTGTGCCCACTGCACAGCCCCCCGGTATGCACCAGCTAGAAACAGATGTATCCAGCATGCAAGCATATGCTGCACTTTAAGATTAATTAAAAAAAAGAGATAAAAAAAATTGAAAGGTGAATGCCTGATGCCATATTCTTCTTGGTTTTAGCTATTAAAGATTAATAGCAAAGTATTTAATCAGATAAGCACTTGCAGTGGAGGTGCTATTAAATAAGCAAATTAAGTGGCTGCTTGCAGAGGGAGCCCCCCCTCTACCCCACAGCAGTTATAAGGAGGGAGCGGATTTCTGAGATGGTGGTCCCCACCTGATTGCAGTCTTAGGGCCTTCAAAAACCTAGGAACACCCTTGCATGCTTGTCCAACATCCAGGGAATGGCACTCATTTTATCTATCTTCATCTAGGATGAACCCTGTCAGGAATTGAACATGCAACGTTAAAGGACAGATGTCGGGAAACAAGTTATGATTAATTGAAAGATTACAACAAATGTGGGCATCTTTCTTTTAACGAAAGAATATAAATAAAATATCTTATTGAGCCCTATCTGCTTATATATCACTATCATGGGGCGGACATCTAGGGTCAGACAGGTCAGATCTTCCTTCTTTGAACTAATCTGACTCAAGATTCTAAACAACATGTCTGCCCCCTGATAGAGCTGTACAAGTAAGTAGGATGCTTTATTTAGATTCTTTAATTAAAGCATTTCTATTTACAATGTCTACACTCAATGCAATCTTTCAATTAAACAGATCATATTTTTTTTCCTGACAGTAGTCCTTTAAGGACTGCACAGATTCATTTACAGATGGTGCATTAGCCCACCGAGAAATCAGACCAGAAGAGTCAATCTCAACAAATCTTTTATTTATTTGAAACTTTATGAAGTGTAATCCATTCTCTGTGTCACACCTTGCCCCGTGGCACACCGTGGTGGTTCATACATGAAAAAAGGGAATTTGAGTTATGGCTGAACAGAGGATTTTTTTTCAACTCCGCTACTTTGGCCTTACGTTTGCGATTCCCTCTTTAATGAATAAAGTGCACATATCTTATTTAAAGTGACTCTGAAATTAGATCATTCTGTCCCTTTGGTGTTCAGGAAGGGGAAGGGCTTTTTGGGATAAATGTGAAGATAATCTACAGCTGCCACAAAGTGCAGGAATATAAAGAGATCAAGCCTTGACGGTTATTATATCAATTTTCCTGAATGTATCACCTTCTCTTTATAGATTAAATAATATTTTAGTGAACAATAGAGAGTCAGAGATGAAGAGGTTTCGAACGTGTCACCTGTGTGACAACAAATATGTGAAATAGGGATTTAATGAAGTGCGCCAGAACAGGGGTGGGAAAAGCAAGCTTGAAAAAGATGAACAGCCATTTAAAATGTATTTTATGATGGCACCTGCACTATCCTGCATACCTGTACCTTACAGCACTAACCTGCACTGTCCTGCATACCTGCACCATACAGCACTAACCTGCACTATCCTACAAACCAGCACCATCTTGTATAACCTGCACTATTCTGCATTACTGCACCATACAGCACTAACCTGCACTAAACTGCATCCCAGCACCATCTTGTATAACAGCACTCACCTGCACTATCCTGCATACCTCCACCATCTTGTATAACAGCACTCACCTGCACTATCCTGCATACCTCCACCATATTATATAACAGCACTCACCTGCACTATCCTGCATACCAGCACCATCTTGTATAACAGCACCAACCCACACTCTCCTGCATACCTGCACCATACAGCACTAACCTGCACTATCCTGCATACCAACAGCATCTTTTTTCAGCATAGAAAAAAAATAGAAAACATTTCTTTGCTCACTCACCTCTTTCTGATAAACTCTTTTACAGCTTGTTTGTCCATTCAGTTTTTAGTGAATAGACCCCTGTGTGTAATCCCAGTGGAGACCACTCTTCCGAGAGCTCAGATCATGAAGCACTAAAAGAATGTGTATTGCCAGTTACATACAAAGTGCAGCACACACGGCTAATAAACAGTGGTTTAATGTGTGTTTTACAGCCTGTTTTATTATTTAGATATTTCAGCATTTGCAGAATACTAATAACAACATGAATTAGTCATTGACTGCTACTACTCATTTTCCCACAAACAAATAACATACAAAGGAAATGCCTTCCCACTGCAACAGGGACTGGCTTGAAATTATTTCTAATAAAATAACAATGACTGGCGCAGGGCAACCTCCGAGGAGACTTAGTAATTTGATAAAAAATTAACCGGGGATAGAAAATGTAACACACAGGTAAGCAGCAATATTGATTCTGAAGGTTTCTTTGATAAATAAGATTTAAAGGAATTTGCAGGAAACACCTGTAGTAATTGGAATCAGTCACAATGTCGGTTATGTATTAGGAAAAACAGGGCTAAAGTATTTCTAGCACTAGAATAATCAACAGGAACATTTGGTTGGTTTCCACAGTGATAGCACCATTAGAACCTTGTACTAGGATTGCTCGTTATGCATATCATCCAAGGTTTCTCCTGGAGAATAACCACAGCCGAGGTCCTCCTCGTACTATATGCATAACCAGCCTGACATACCTTTGACCTTGGAGTCTAAGTGTAGTTCCTCTGGGTCACTTGCTAGGTTCTCCTGGTCGGACAGCTCTGTGTGATTTATTTTCATGTCTTGCATTGATTTTATTGTGCTAACATGATCCGGTTGTCACTTTGTCTGCTGGTAAATCGTAGTTGAGCATCTTTCTGGCGTGTAATTCTGTTGAGGATAACTAGTTGTTAGCTAGTGTTTCCATTAGCTGATATCCACATAGTTTACACACCTGGGGGGTTTAGTGTGAGGAGAAATTGAGATGGAAGGTTCCAAAAAGTGGAACAATCTTCAAAGACATTCCACTGGTTTCCGGGGCTATTGCGACTCAGGTAGGGGCGACTGAGAACATCGGAGCTCTGGGTTTTAGACCCAATCGACTCACTACAGTGATCTAAGTAGCTCTCAAACTTGGGCTACTCAGAGACCACTGAAGTGACCTCGAATTGGCCTTGCAAATCCACCATGTGGTAGCCTCAGTTGTTCCTATAGAATTCTATAGTTAGGACTTTGGCTTATTTCAAGGCCATTCTGGGAGATCCTGGGCTATTACAGTAATAGCCAAAGTCCTCTCATAGAAGTCAATAGGAAGCCGACCTGTAATCTGCAGACATTGCCAATTTTGTGCCTAAATTGACCATATTTAGTAGCCAAACTGTGGATTTATCTGCAGTTCCTCTTTAAGACCCAAGTGCTTGCCAGATCCTACCGTGAACCCTTATAACATTCTTCCTTGGATAGCTCTTAACCCATGACCCCCATTGTCTACAGACATACATGTGTATGCTCTAGACCATCAATTGATGGAACTGGAAGGAAATGATACTCTTTAGACCACACTTTAGACCAAACTGGTTGACATAAAACACATTTGAAGCTCAACGCTGCCAGGTCTAGGTGAATCTACACACTATTTATGGGCACCTTTACCAAGCATGGTTTAGCATAGGGTAAACTAGGATCCCTATGGATAAGGATAACCTTGTCTGAACTGTAAAGAAACCAGAGGATAATTGCATATCCTTGAAAGTTTACTCAAAAGCTCTGAATATTTATTTCATTACCATTTCCTAAAACTTCTCAACAGCTATCACTTAGTTAGCCACCATCCTTATATCTATTAGTTACAAGGTCAACCAAGCCAAATCTTCTGAGGTTCTCAGTTGCTACTCCTGTCTTCCTCGGAGGAATACTTCCGTGTCAATAAGGCAAAGACTAAAACTCAGACTGTACAGATTGATGCTCTTAGAAGATATTGACAGAACAAAATACCCCAGAGGACATTCAGCTAATCGCTGGATCTCGTTTAATTAAGTGTCACTAATACTTTTCTCTTTATCAGTGTCACCAGGACTTAAAATTATGTAGTGCAGCAAAAACACTGAAGGGAGAGAGAAAAAAATAGACGACTGCAGTAAGTCTGACGTGGTTGTTGTGGGGGGGGGGGGGGGGGGAGGACAAAGTTAGTGCAGAGAAAGCAAATCCAGTTAGAGAGAAAGCAATTGGAAATTAACATCAGGTGTACACAGATAAAAGTATACCCTGTACAATCACATAAACGAGACATGACATTTGGGAAATAATGCACTGAAGGAATAATAGACATTTTTGGCTTTTCAAGTGGGTGACAGTTTCCTGCTTGGCCAGAGGCAGATTGTATCCAAAGGAAGATTGGGACATGTGTTGAAAACAGATGGTGTCATCACTTCCATCGTTGTGCGAGCGGAGGTGTGTGATTATAAATAAATCAAGCCACAGAATAATGCCGGTGAGGTCATTTTGTCATTTATTGCACACAATGGACGTTTTTTTTTATAATGTTTGCTACAATATGCCTCAACTTAAAGGACACCTGCCATGCCACAAGTGACTTTGTCTGAAATAAATAAATAAGCCCTGATACATAAGCTGTGCCATTTTTTACAAAAATAAAACCTACAGAATGTTTTCACTACTGCAAATGTCATGGCTGCCATCTTGCCTACTAGCTTGGGATGGACTATCTTGCCCACTAGCTTGGGATGGACTATCTTGCCCACTAGCTTGGGATGGACCATCTTGCCTACTAGCTTGGGATGGACTATCTTGCCCACTAGCTTGGGATGGACCATCTTGCCCACTAGCTTGGGATGGACCATCTTGCCCACTAGCTTGGGATGGACCATCTTGCCCACTAGCTTGGGATGGACCATCTTGCCCACTAGCTTGGGATGGACCATCTTGCCCACTAGCTTGGGATGGACCATCTTGCCCACTAGCTTGGGATGGACCATCTTGACTACTAGCTTGGGATGGATCACTGGCTTTCTGTCCAAAGACTTCCCCCCTGCAGTCAGCTCAGTGTATCGCCTCCTCCAAATTGAATGTGGACTACCTCCTCCCGTGTAGCTCACTCCTCGCGTGAGTTTTGATGTTCATACAAGACTACAGGAACCATGTGGTGGGCTACATGGGGGTGCATGGAAGGTGCATTGGGGCAGAGCTGAGAGGTGAGGGTGCTGGGGGCTTGGGTTGGAGAGCCAGAGATCTGACCCAAGCTAGGAGTCAAAAATGCTACAGCTTATGTACTAGGGCTTAATCATTTATTTCAGACAAGGTCACTTATGTCAGGACACCCGTCCTTTAGGATGTTATATAAGAACAACTCAAGAGTTTATGTAAACCAGGTGCTTACCCTGTATTAAACTGTTCTACCTGATCATTTAAAATGCATGCTTCTATCTATTTTTATGGATAATTTGTATTTTTTGTGGTATTTGTATTCTTAACTGTATTGTAGAACTGGGACGAATTTGACAAAGTAGGTGCATGTAGAGTTATAATGATTCAAGTCCTCCCAGTTTGGCAAGCTAAGTATTGTACACATGTCTGAAGCACTAGACTTAGGTGATCTCTATACTGTTTAAGGTTAGTTTGGGAAAAAAAAAACTATAGTGGACAAGGCTAGATATCACTGTATAACTTTATTTTGGCTTTGAAGGATTATGCCAAAAATTACCATGACATTTTATCACTGGTATTCTTTTGCTACACGGTATCTAATAACTATGACTATTAGGATCCACTAACTCAAAGGGTCTATAGTTTTGTTATTAAATTATGAATGATAAATGGGAATGACTTGCAATTGCATAGTGATTGCTATGTCAGGTACACATATTAGTAATATATAGCTATGTACAGGTCAGCTAGCTGTGGCACTCATAAATGTGATTAATTAATCCTCATGGGTCATAGAGAATGATCACTCGGTAGCAGTCTGATGTCAACCCATTGGATCATGGTGCTTCGAACTCAATGGGACCTGACCACATAAATCATGTAAGGTCTTGGATTTCAATGTATATTCAGCAGATTTATTGCTCCTCAATGCCATCATTTCCTGAATTCGTTTTTTGCAGAATGGATCCCTTTGAAACTGTGCCCTCAAGACATGGGTCGATGATGAAAGACTAACAAGAAAGTGGTAAGGTGCAGAGAAAGATACATAGGGGAAATATTATAAGAAAGAGATATCCTCCAATTTGTAGAATGCATGTTGGGAGAGGGATTTGCATGCTGGATCACTGAAAGGATTGGGAAATAAATGTCAGGGATAGGTTTATTACTTTATTTTAAACAAGAGGTGCACACAGTGAGGGGGCAGGGGATGTCAATTACGGGCTTGCAGTCCAAGAAAGGTTTTGTTGATGTATTGCATTTAAGTTTGAGGGATGATGATTATAAAGATCCTTCAAAAAATGTTTAATTACATTAGTGTGATCTATTATCAGATGAAGACAACATGTAGAGTGGTAATATGGGTTTAACCACAGTCTGCTAATTATTATGTGGTTCAGGTTGATGTGACATTGGTTTAGCACCAGAATAGTAGATGTGATACTGGATGTGCATTGAAATGAATCAGTACCATGGACAGAAACAGTTTAACAACAATGCACAGTACTTTACATGCCATTTTGTACTCTGACTGGCAGCTGCCATGTTTCCCTGGGAAACTGGCAGCATGGTCTGGTCAGTGGCCAGCTGCTGATCCCTTGAAAAAACAAGGGTTTCTCTCTGCACTAGCGGAGCGAGCACCTGACCTCTTTGGCTGCGCATGGGCCTCCAGACCTGCTGCGATTTTATTTTGGTGTTGGGAGCTTTCTATGTGGAATCTGCTATGATGTTCAATTTGTGGACGTATTTCAGAGAAGCTCGAAATTCAGTTTTTTTTTTTTTTTGTGCAACCAAAGTGGTCCGAACACGTCTGGACTTTCCAGGGCACCATTTAGGAGCAGAAAATTGTCACATATTGAATTACCCTTGAGACTTCCAAGGCTCCTTTCATAAAAGTTCAGCATGTGACAGAGAACCAAAGCCAAATGGATCAATTGCAAGTACATTGCGACACAATATAAACCTATATCTAGTAAATAGAATCGAGCTGTGGAATGTGACAAGGAATTTATCAGGTTTTGCAGGTTCTAGCTAAAACGGGTTAAGCAGGTGAGAAACTGAACACTAGGAGACTTCCTTAAAGCTATGCTAATGGTTGTGACTTGCAGACAACAGACATGTTCTTGATTTATCAGACTCACAGTCAGACACATCAATAGAGGGAGCACCTCTTCCACAGACCACACCCACAGACAGTGATTAGAAGAAATCTCCTAGTGCTGTGTCTGACCAAACCCCAGGATCAATTCAGCCCTTCATTCTTACAAGGTCATTACAATGAATACCCATAAGTTGGATTATACCAACACTGATTATCAGGGTTGAGCCCAAGTTAAATGCCCTTAATGTGCGTTATACAAAACATTTGCAATGAACAAAAATGAAGGCTTTAAAAGTTATATTCTCAAAAGGGATGGCATCCTCGTGCTCTAGAATGTTTTCAGCTATTACTGACCGAACCTTTATCCTTCAACTAATAGAGACGAGTCATTACCCCAATGTGACTTCCACGTTTTGAAGGTCATTTTCTTGGCTTTTAGGTATTTTGGAATGTTAGTGCTCTTAATGGGTTGTCTATAAGTTCATTGTTCTCACAATAAATAGTGTCTCTCTTTCTTTTCTTTTTGTTTCATTATAAAGGACATTGCATATGATGTTTATTTCCCAGGATAAAAAAATACTAGCTTGTCTACTATCACTTGATCATTTAATTCCTCTGCTCTTTTTTATTACTCTTAAGGGCTTTATATACTTCCCAATTCAGTAATGTCTTTCTCATTAACAAGGGCTCAAAAAATATATATATTTCACGTAGAAGTTGATGTTGAGTTAATGATTTATACAGTGTCAAAACAATTCATCATGCTTGAGTGAAAAGCACTTTTAAAACATAACAATAGTCAAGAGTACCAGTAATTTAAGAATTAGCATGCCTAATCTGACTTCTGAAATACACCTTCATTTTACGCTGTCAGACATTATTATTCTATGGTTTATGAGCATGATATTATTATTATTATTATTATTATATATCTATTAAGCAGGGAGTAATGGAGTAATGGTAAAATTGATGATAAAGTAGCCCTGATTTTTTAAATTAGCTTTGCAGAAACAGATGCCACTGGGGTCACTTCTTTCAGTCTCTGCTTGTGTCTGGGGAGATTTTCCATTGCTGAACGGTTAGTTTGACAAATGGAAGAATCAAAGAAAGGATCCAGCACTCGACAATCTTTAAGTGAAGACATTTATTCAAACACAGGCAACGTTTCAACCCTGGCGGATTTCTTCCGAGCTACTTTGGACCTAAGTTGGAAATCCTGTATCAATTCTGTTCAGTTTCCTGCATTTTTCTCTTTATTGACCCTTCAGTTGGCTCACTTCTTTGCCATAGTCCATAGCAATGGGCCGAGTATTGGTTTCCTTCTCTCATCCCTTCCAGAAGACTCTGGACACCCGCTATCAATGGGCACCTCTCACCTTTTATTATGGTGGACCCAGGACAAACACCCACTCACCTTCCCCACTGGTTAAGAAGGCCATGCATGGTAATATCCTTTTACCATACTCTTTTGCTTCTTAGCATCTAAAAATAATTCATACAACTTCAATAACATTAATTACATAGATACAGCGTAAAGTGCACTTTAGGATCTTCATTTGGATCCAATATTTTATATTTTCTCTTAATGCTCCATTTTCCTATAAGTAAAATTATTTAACACCTTGCATAACAATTTATAATTCACAACATTTATTCTTCTTCCTTAACTCCCCTTTGTCTAGTGTTGCTTTATATAGGTCGTGGGACCACTCTCTTACGGTGTTAACATATCTGTGCAACTATCTATACATATTTTAAGTTCTATATTACAAAGGGACGGAAACGAGAATATTCTCACGATCAGGTGCATTAGTTGATTAAGTGTTGAAGTTACCCATTCGTACTTCCATTCACACATTCTCACACCTATAGTCTTGTCGTTGATCAGGCCTCAGCGGTTGGATGCGCCCCTGTTACCATATTCATGGGTAGTGTTGAGCGAACCCGAACCGCACTGTTCGGGTTCGTACCGAACATTACGGTATTCGGACCCCAGACCCGAACACGGACATTCCACTGTATGTTCGTGTTGGAGTTCGGGGTTCGGCTATAAACCGGAAGTCTATAAACCGAAAGACATTCTGTTTATAGACTTTCTTTTTATAGAATAGCAATAGCATTACATGTATTCTATAGCGAAAGTCTATAAACCGAATGTCTTTCGGTTTATAGACTTTCGGGGACTCTATTTAGGTTTATAGAAAGCCAATAGCATTACATGGCTATTGGCTTTCTATAAACCGAAATAGAGTCCCCATTCATACGAATAGGTCAATTGACCTATTCGTATGAATGTGGACACTCACCCACATTTTACTTCATTTTGCAGCCCTCTAGCCCTTTCCAGGACTTTTTTAGAGGCATTTTAGTGGTCCCCATTGACTTCAACCCCGACCCCGAACCCGGACTTTTTTCCGAAGTTCGGCCGAACATCCAGGTGTCCGCTCAACTCTATTCATGGGATACCTGCAGAATGAATTGTATGACATTTTGGTGGAATCCTAAAAAAGAAACCATGCACTAGAAGGTGCGTCCAGTGGCGGATGCTCCATATGTGCTAGGTGTGCTCCGCATACCTAACACGGAGCAGCCGCACTGTGTATTTCTGGGGGTTTGTGTGCTCCGAGCAGAGAGCACACAAACCCTAGAAATACATCCGAAAGACGACGCTGCATTGAATTCGGCAACAGAGTCACCCACTGGTCACCCACAAGTTGACCAACAGCTAAAGTGAAACATTTCTACCATTCACTCCTTAATGTTGCTAATTTAACCAAAAGAGAATAAAATTACTTTTATATTCCCATAGATGTCTGGAGGATAAGTGCTTATTAAATTTGGCTATTTCAGATATTATCCCGTGACATTTCTACAAAAAAAAAATAATCTTACTTGCTCTAAATCTTGATCTTTCTCAAGCTGACTTCACCTGATTCATGTTGATGGAATGAATTCAACAGAGAAAACAAGAGCAGTAATATAGAAAGGGCTCAGGGGGGCAAGTAATCAAGTGCTCATCTTTTAAAACTAGTCCCTGAACGCTTGTCACTATAAGAATTAAAATGTTTATTTCCAAGGTGATTCTGGGAGAGACAATCTCATTCTCGGTTATCATTCTCGGTTTAGTTATTATATATTGGCATTTCCGCACTCCACTGAAGAGAGGTGCACTTGACACCTCCGCTGTTTATGACGTGGGCTGTAGACAATCATTTTTTTTTTTTTTTTTTATGAAATGAAGATATTGTTGACCAAATGGATGTGTTTTTTAGTAGTCAGATAAGCAGGAGATCCTGTTCTTCAGACCATGATACTTGTAGCTGATACCTACAGCTTTATTTGGGCTATCAAATGTTCCACGAGTCTCTTAGACTAGAGAATTAATGGTTCCGGGAACTCTTCAGTACTAGCGAATAGAAGTCCTCTCCTGTAGTAGGGAACCAATGTTCTCCTACACTCGTGAACTTAAAGATCTAATTCTCTCCTGCACTTGATGATAAAAGATTCTGGAAGTCTTGCATACTAATAGTTTCCTATGCTATGTATACTCCTATACTAGGGAATACAAGTTACAAAGAAACATGTGTTGGCAGATAAGAACCATTTGGTCCATCTAGTCTGCCATATTTTCTAAATACTTTGTAATCCACCATTCCCGATAGTCTTATGACCTATCCCACACATGCTTAAACTCCTTCACTGTGCTTACCTCTACCACTTCCGCTGGAAGGCTATTCCACACATCCACTACCATCTTTGTAAAGCAATAATTCCTGATATCAATTTTAAATCTTTGCCCCTCTACTCTCCAAAACTATGGAACGAAGAGGTACCAGTATTTGCCTGTGCTAAAGATTAGAAGGTTCAGTGTCAAAAGAAAAGGGAAGACAGCAGTGTACTGCTCCCAGGTAAGACTATACATCTCTTTCTATCAGTAATATGGGTAGTACATGATTGATTGCAATAGCAAAACGTATTTAATAAGGAGCGGATTAACTGACTGATGCCGGCAGAGCTACAAACCAGCTCGTCTTGAAAACATTCCTGGCTTTCCTCTCACAGCAAACTCTAAAAAAATGCTCCCCGAAGTAATTATCTCAATAGACCTGCCTGAGGGGGTGAGTTAATGGTCCTAGGGAAAAATTATTGTACGTTGTAAATGTATAGATAAAAACATCAGACAAATACATTATCCGGAGAGATGAACTAGCTAATATTGGAGCGTTATATTCATCTCATTAGTTTTATTCAAACACGTGTTATGTTGCATTTATTTTTAATATTTTTACAGGTTCATTTACAAATAGACAGCAGGTGCCGCAGTCTAGATGTGGATGCCGCTTCTTTTCAGAAAGTAATGTAATATCAACTGTTATTATCATTATTATTATTATCATCACTTATTCATGAATTCTAAGCACATTTTACAGTGCTGTACAATTCAAAGATAGGTATAAGAAAGATGGCTTTCTTCTACTTACAGTACACATTAGAATTATGGATATATAAATTAGAATATACTGAATGGGAAATTAAGAGGTTCATTGATATTATGAGCTTGCATCACAGACTAAAAGGTGCAGTTTTTGCTCAAACGGGTGCAGAGAACTTGAGAAATACTGCTCAGATGGGCTAGCAGTGGTGCAGGTGGCCCCACTTGTAAAGTGTAACCCTCAACAAATAAGATTGGCTGAGCATTCTTAGAAAATGTAATCCACGGTTCGTAATCCAGGAGTGGCTTGTCATAACTCTCTTGTGATGTGCATTACACTTCCCATGAGACTCAGCAATCCTGTGACCTGCTGGGCATCATGGGCTGTGTGCTCTATGCAGTTTGACTGCCTAGGCAAGTGATTGCTAGCTATGGCACTCCTGCTGTATTGACTACACTATCCATGATGCTCAGCCAGTTTGTGGTTGAGTTAGGCATACTGGGTGATGTAGGCCAGACACTTGAAATGCCAAAATATTGGATTATAGTAATGGACTCTGAAAATGTGTGCAATGGGGCACTCCACAGTCTTGTTTCAGCAATGCCACAATTAGTGTTGATAAGGTGTAGCGAATGTAACATGCTTATGATCTAACATAGGTGGAACAGTGGTTCAGATGCACTCCTCTTGGGAGTGGAAAGTGGGGTGTGTGGAAATACAGACTAAGGAATGTTCAAACAGAGAAGTGGTACCTTGCAGCTAGGATAAACAATAGAGCACAATACCTACTGCAAATATACACGGAAGCAGTAAACAACCCTGCACAGGGGATGCACAAAATAGCTCGCTGCACCTAGAGGGATACCAGCCGTACCACACTGGCGAGGCCAATGAAGGCTGAAACGTATGTCTGTGGTTGCTGTATTCTTTGTGCAGAGGAGACCTGCCAGGCTATTTGGATCTAGACTGCCCTTATGGGTGGGACCAGTCTGATATGGTAATGGAGAGGTTTCCTCTGTAATGGTGCACGTGAGCAAGAAACGGTGATTCCTCTCACAAGTAGGTTACATCCTATAGGGCTGGCTATTTCAGCTTTTGCACTTTCTCGCTGAGAGGGATCCCACATCTTCGTTTTTTGTTTGGATGCACAAAATACCATGACATCCAGCAGTCCTTGAATTAAAAAATGTGCACTTACAAATAATATATAAATTATAGTTCAATGGACACATGCCCCAATAAAATCACATAAAATAGTGTACCTTACCAGCAAACACAACAGATACAATATCTAAAAAAAAGGTGAATCACACAGTATAATCCTGTAAAGACTCCAATAACAATGTAATAAAGGCTTCAAAGGAAATGTGGAGCTACAGAAGCCATTAAGGGCATGTCTGACAAAAAAATGACCATTGGACGAGGTGGGGTCTGAATACCACCTCCACCACCCAGAGAAGAGAGTTCTGAGAGTTCTTCAGTCAATCACATTTTAGTGAATTTCATGAGAGATTGTACAGTGCCAAAGATTATGTTAGCGCCATGCAAATACATAAATATTTAATAACCGGAAGCCATACATTAAGGTTCCTTTTAATAATTCATTTTTTAATTAGTTTTTCTTATTTTGAAACTCTTCGTCTTTTCCAACCTCTTCTTGAAAATGACTGGTACTGATAATCTCAAGAAGTCATATGGAGTGAACACGCAGCATGGTTTGAAACCGTGTAAAATGTATATCAGTAAACGAATTATAGGAAACAATGGGTTCGTGTATGGGTTCCGGTCTCCCAGACTCCGAGGGAAGCAGGATTCGGAGTGTGATTTTTCTCCTCTGGCTGAAACATACCAGCAGGAAAATGATTGTGGAATCCCGAGGAGATAAACAGCCAAATTGCTGAATGTTATAGATCTCTATCTGATTACTTGTCCCAAATTGAATTACCCTCTCTATCTGATGCAGACAAGCTTAGATTCAATAAACAAATTACTGCAGTGCAGGCTGGAGGAGGATAGCGCCTAATTTTCTAATAAAAAACTGATAGACTACCTGTTGGGTGACATGCGGCACCAATGTGAAAATCTGTTATCTGACGTGGGCAATGAAGTGCTCGAGAAAAGACAGATCTCTTGATAGACTTAACAACGTTCTGATATCTGAAAAGAGTCATTTGCTGTTCGTCTTTCCATATCTTTCTGTGCTGCTTGATAAACTATCACCAAATGTTATACAACTGTGTTACAATGTAACTTTAAGTGCTCTCCCATTTTACTTGTCTATTGTTCACCCTTTTGAGGTAGCAAAGCCTACAAATCCCTAGTTTCAAACATGGCAGGGACTCTGCAACTTACATAAGATGTGACTAGATTACCTGGTCATTTAAAACAAACACATTTAAAAATTCATAGGCCACTGTTGTTGTTGTTGTTTTTTAATTATATATGTGACTGAATTAAAGGAAAAATAAAATTATGTGTTTATCTCCTGGTTCCATTTTGTGAATATTTCCCATGATGCAACATCGTCCAAAATCTTCGAGCCAGAATCCCTTGACAACTGTGGCCAAAGCCTGCCTGATGATGTTATAAGATACTCCCCTGCTCTCTTACTGGCTCCTGTATATCATAATGAGCAGGACTAGATGGCTGTGTACAACTTTTTTTTACCTGTCTTCCAACACAAAGAGAGGAGATTAACCTGATCAAACAGGATCATAACTCCACCCACTTGTGATATAATAGTTACATTACACTCCCATTCAATGCAAGTCTATGGTCAGAATTCTGACTTATAGACTGAATTCTGTGTCCCCAGCCCCAAAGTGAGATACTAGTGCTTTAAAGTCACTGGGTAATGGCACCCAAAAACACTATATTTCACAAAATGGCAGCGCCCAGTTACACTTGTTTCGTTACATATTTTATTAAATACAGTCACATCACAAAAACAAAAGACATATCTGAAATCAACATTCCAAAATAAAAAATAAAACCTTTTCTGGCAGGAGTGTCTGTTTAAATTTGCTAGTTTCCTTAAAATATCGGTACCCAGAGGCTCTGGCTGTAAGACGGGAGTGTGCACACTAGTCTCAGTTATAGAGGCTAATTATCTTCCTGGCTAATTAGATGGAAATGATTCAGTGTGCGAAACTGTTACATTAAAAACAGGGCAACAAAATAAGAAATAAACCCAAACCAAACTCAATCCCAATTCTAAAGCTGAAGGTTTAATGCTAGTAAATCTTTTGATATCGGTGCTTCTGTGTAGTATCAAGGTGCTTTGAATAATTTACCACATTCCTGCTTTATTCTCACCTGATAAAATCATTCCTTGCAAAAGACTGGTTGCTTGCAACAGAAGCAGATGTTAAATATTACGCTCCCCAAGGGAGCTGTGCTGTATCTTTGGATATTAGTTAATGAAATGAATGAATCTTTCAAATAATAAATGATTTCACTGAATCTGCCATAATAATCCCGTCATTGGTATTCCCAGACTTGGATTTTGCATCAATTTAGCATAAGAGAGAAAAAAAAAAGAAAAATCTATGCATTTAGGACAACTGCCGGCAAAAAAAATAAAATATAATTATGTTTAATTGAAAGCTTACATAAAGTGTCGGCATTTTAGATTTAATGAAAAAATACAAATACAAATCCTTATTGAGCGCTCACTGCTCCATATACTGCTATCAGGAGGCGGACATGTTGTTTAGAATCATGGGCCAGCTCCTTCTTCATCTGACAAAAGATGTCCTCCCCCCATGGAGCAATCCAAGCACAAAGGGCTAAATAAGTTACCTTATTTGTATTCGGTCCTTAACGGGACTGTATAACCTCAACATTGTTTTTACTGTGCAGGTAGAGCATAAAAATGATCTATACACTGTATTATCAAAAATGCCAGCAAATGCCTAAATTAGGGGAAAGATGTGTTTTAAATGTGTCTGTGGAAGTCTCCTGCTTATGACATCACCTGTGGCACATTATGCAAATGAACTGGTTTTCAATGGGAAATGTGTAATTTGCATATCAAGCCACAGGTGATGTCATAAACGTGAGACTCCACATTTGTCTCCTAATTTAGGCATTTGTTTGCAATTTTGCTAACACAATGTATAGGTCATTGTCAGTCATTCGTTATACTCTACATGCACAGTAAAAACAGTGTTCCGGTGATACAGTCCCTTTAAATTATTTCTATTTAAAATGCCTGCACTTGATGCAGTCTGTCAAGTAAATGATAATTTTTTGAGTAGTTTTTTTTACAGTACAAGTCGTGGCTGACAGATTGCAGTGCACAGACACACCCGCTGCGGACTATAATCTTGGCTCTTTGTGGCAGTGATTGGCGAGGTCAGCCATGTTACTCTGTTGCTTTGGATTGGCAGGCTGAACACACAGAGCTGGGTTTTTAAAAATGTTTTCCTTCTGTGCAAACAAGCCAGATAATCGTATGCGTGTCAATCAGAAAACAATCTAGCACTTGCAGAGGATCATACAAACACAGGAAAACACCCACGTGTGCAATAAACATCTCTAAATACACACACACAAAAAAATCTCACACACCACACCACGTTTATTGGGTTAATGACACAGCAGAGCATGTAATCCAAGCAGATAAACCACTTTTATTACCATCAGATAATTCTAGCTGGAAATATTTGATATTTTAAGCATTGCAAAACATGCATTTTAAAGTACTTTGAAAGCACATTAATATGCATTAATATTTGGAAGATGCATTGGGCTCCGGGCAGTCCCTTTAAACAGGGAATTACTTACATAAGTAAGCGTATAGAACGGGTGCTGCTGAAATGACCAGCAGTGATACACAATACACAAAGGGATTGGTGAATCTGCAGACTACATAAAAAAAAAACTCTTTGTCAAAAAAAAATAATGGAGATATAGTGACATTCTACAGCCATATCACGCTTAGCCCATCAATACGCTTAGCCCATCAATACACTTGGCCCATCAATACCCATCAATACATTTTCATACTTGAAAACAAGAGAAATCTCACTGTATTTTTTCCTGGTTAAACACTTTCTGAATAAATAAATAAATAAATAAATAAAATGCATCAAAGCATTACAATATGAGCTTTATTGACGAGGGAATTGAAGTATAGCTGAATTGAAGAATTGGAGAAAAAAAAATCTTATTTTTTTCTACTTTGGTCTTAACATTGCAATTCCCTTGTCAATTCCCTTCAGTTCTCTCTTTCGTGAATAAAGCCCTAAAACTTTCTCTTGAATGGAATGTTATCTCTATAATTGCATTATCTGCACAGGACTCGTGGGTTTCCTAGTTTGCCTACACAGAGAAATTCATGCAATTTATAGTTTTCTCTGGACACTATATAAGGCCGGCCAGCCCTACGGCATTATGGGAGATTTGGTCCCAGTTGCTCAGGCTGCAGATGTTCACTATCTATCCCCAATTAAGATGAGTAATGATCTGTTTCACTCTTCTTCTTTCAGATCAGTTTCTATTATTGTAACTGCCCATGAGTTTGGTTTTTCCATTTATTTTTGACTAGGTGTTGGCTTTTATAGAGAAAAAGAGAGAAAGAACTATTTTTAAATGAACTGACTTGATATAAATAGTAACCTGTTATTTTGGGGCACCAAACGATATTGGTTTTTTGAGGTTTTCACAGTTCATTATAGAACAATTACGTCTGCGAGTCCAACCTTTTCACATGTAATTCTACTTTTGGCCTCAGGAGACACAGTGAGTAATTTGGAGCCAGGATATGAGGCATCATGCAGAGGGGCCTATTTACTTGGAGGTGGAGGTGAGTTGAAGTAAGATGAGGTGAGTTGAACATTTCATCTCTCCAATTCACCTATACATTGTGCAGGGACAAACGCAGTGAGTTTCCCTTGCTAGGCAAACTCCCCATACTTGTCCCTGAACATTGTACAGATAAATTGGTGAGATGAAGTGTTCATCTCACCTGCAACCAGGGCCGGCCTTAAGTGTTCCGGCTCCCCCGTGGCGCCCCCCCCCCGTCTCTTTCACCCCCCTATGTTTGTGTCTCTCTCCCTTCCCATGTTTGTCCCTTTCCTCTTCCTTTCCATGTCTGTCTCTCTCTCTCTCTCTCTCCCTCTGTTCTGTCTCTTTCCATCTGTCCCCTATTCTGTCTCTCTCCCCCCCGTCCCCTATTCTGTTTCTCTCCCCCCCGTCCCCTATTCTGTTTCTCTCCCCCTGTCCCCTGTTCTGTCTCTCTCCCCCCCGTCCCCTGTTCTGTCTCTCTCCCCCGTCCCCTGTTCTGTCTCTCTCTCTCTCCCCCAGTTCTGTCTCTACCCCCTGCCCCTTTTCTGTCTGTCTCTCTCCCACCCCTCCCCCTGTTCTGTCTCTCCCCCCTCCCCCTGTTCTCTCTCTCTAGCCCTGTTCTCTCTCTCCCCCCTCCCCCTGTTCTCTCTCTCCCCCCTCCCCTTGTTCTCTCTCTCTCCCCCTCCCCCTGTTCTGTCTCTCCCCCCTGCCCCTGTTCTGTCTGTCTCTCTCTCCCCTCCCCCTGTTCTGTCTGTCTCTCTCCCCCTCCCCCTGTTCTGTCTGTCTCTCTCTCCCCTCCCCCTGTTCTGTCTGTCTCTCTCTCCCCTCCCCCTGTTCTGTCTGTCTCTCTCCCCCTCCCCCTGTTCTGTCTCTCCCCCCTGCCCCTGTTCTGTCTGTCTCTCTCTTCCCTCCCCCTGTTCTGTCTCTCCCCCCTAACCCCTGTTCTGTCTGTCTCTCTCCCCCCTAACCCCTGTTCTGTCTCTCCCCCCTAACTCCTGTTCTGTCTCTCCCCCCTAACCCCTGTTCTGTCTCTCCCCCCTAACCCCTGTTCTGTCTCTCCCCCCCTAACCCCTGTTCTGTCTCTCCCCTCCCCCTGTTCTGTCTCTCTCCCCCCTAACCCCTGTTCTGTCTCTCACCCCCCCTCCCTTACCTTTGCCTGAAAAGGTGGATCCAGGGAGGGGGCGGAGCTAACTGGCACAGCGGTGTAGCTCCGCCCCCACCCCAGGAAGCAGAGCAGAGTCTGCATTACGGGGAGCCATGGGCAGCAAGACAAAGTGCTGCTCGGCTCCCCATGCTTAATGCAGGCATGTGCAGCCGAGCAGCACTATCTCATGCTGCCCGGGGCTCCCCGTGAAGCAGACGCTGCTCTGCTTCACAGGGTGGGGGCGGGGCTACACGGCTCAGCCGGTTAGCTCCGCCCCCTCCCCGGACCAAGCAGAGCATGCCGAGCAGAGGGCTGGTGAGGGGGGATCTTTAGATCTCCCCCAGCCAGTGCCACTACCGGCTTTTTTTTTTTCACTTTTTTTTTCTTTCTACCGGCCGGGCGCCCCCTGGGGTGTTGTGCCCTGTGCACTCGCACAGGTCGCACACCCCTAAGGCCGGCCCTGCCTGCAACTCACCTAATCTCACCTGCAACTCACCTTTAGGTGAATAGACCCCACTCTATGCTCCCTCAATTCCATTGAGTTTTATTTGTTAAATACTGGTGTTTTGGCCAAGATAGTCCAGTGTTCACTGAACCTGTTAGTGTTAAATTCTTAAATAAATTAATAATAACTTGTTGATCCATTCCAAAGTCACACTTCTTTCCCCATTTTTGGATCAACATTGGAAAAGGCATTAATGTGTTTGTTTTTTTTCTGTTTGTTATTTATTTATTTTGCTTTTATTCAACACTTGCAACATGGATGTGTGAAAGGCTAAATTTAAGAATCTGGGTATTTTTTTTTTTAACCTTAATTAATATATTACCATGTTTCCTTACCTGTCAGAAACAAGAATAATCACATAGGTGCAATCTTCGTTTGTTATGTGTAACGTTGATTGCGCCTTGTTTTACAACTCCCGACACTTTGCACTTCGGGAGCGAGACTTCCTCCATGGCTGAGGTTCTCCGACAATTATCAGGGGCTTTGAAGTGCCTGATTTTTTTTTTTTTTTACATTGGCGCACCGATCGCTGTGACAGCCCAGAAGTGCCTTTGTGGCGAAGGCGGCACAGACTCCAGAGATTTGTCGGGAGTCTGCTTTTTACATAGGCGCAGGCGGCCCATGGCACCACTAATTGGCGCTATCGTTGTGTGCGCTGTCTTTCTACATAACAGAAGTCAGCTGCATATTTGTGCCTGTGGCAGAGCCCACCTGGTGAAGAACATGAGATCCCAATACTCGAGGACATCTTCTGATTACATATACCAACAACATCCATAATGTTTTAAAAGAAGACAAACTACCACAACTAGAGGACATAGTCTTAAATTAGAGGGGCAACGATTTAAAAGTAATATCAGGAAGTATTACTTTACTGAGAGGGTAGTGGATGTATGGAATAGCCTGCCAGCAGAAGTGGTAGAGGAAAACACAGTCAAGGATTTTAAGCATGCGTGGGATAGACACAAGGCTATCCTAGCTATAAGACCGGGAACGGGGGACTAATAAAAGTACTCTTGGGCAGACTAGATGGACCGAAAGGTTCTTATCTGCCGACACATTCTATGTTTCTATGTCTCCAACATGTGAAAGCGGATGGAAAAAAAGTCACCATTGAAGAAAAATCCTCTAATAACGAAAAAAAAAAAAAAAAAGCCCAATAGAAAAGCACAATTACAAACATCTTCTCACCTCTGGTGACCTCAACTACAGAGTTCTCCAGGGAATAGTTAAATACCCCATACATCAACCGCTGAATACCAACATGAAAGGGTTGTGTTTGTTACTGTAATGTATGATCTTTACGAGGATTAGCCGAATATTAATGATTCTGCGTTGGACTATACAATACATTCTCTGGAGTCCTTTTATCAAAGTGCTGTATTGATCACGAACAAGACAAATAACTTGTCTTCCCTTCTTAACCTACAAGAATTATTTCTCACACAACAAGATGTTTTGGACACTTTGATGAATATGTATCTTAATGTTACTTTGGATGGAATCTTATTGACTTGGCAAGAGATAAATAAAACTTTTGGATGGATATACATATGCATCTAACTTTCAGGCTGCTTACCAAACCTTCGACTTTTCAAGGTTCGCTGTGGTTTAGCAGCATTCAAAGCACATTAAAGAGATTCTGTGAAGTAAACATTAGTTATGCTGTGAATGTAGAGAATATAAAAAGTGATCTGTAGTGCTAGCAGAATTTCAAGCAAATGCATACATTTAAGAGAAAACGGTGTTTTAAATGTGTCTGTGGTGTCTCATGTTTATGACATCACCGTGTGGTTTGATATGCAAAGGAACTAATTTCAGCTGGAAAATGTGTTCTTCGCATAGGAAGCCACAAGGTGAGGTCATCAACAAGAGACGCCGGGCACAGTTAAAACACATTGTAGCCAAATGCATAAATTCAGAGAAATCTGTGTTGTGAATGTGTCTTCTGTTTATGACATCACTGTGTGATTTGATATGCAAAGTACTACTCTCAGTTGGAAAATGTGTTATCTGCACAGGAAGCCACAAGGTGATGTCATCTACAAGAGACGCCGGGCACAGTTAAAACACATTTTAAGCAAAAAAATCTGTGTTGTAAATGTGTCTTCTGTTTATGACATCACCATCATTTGCTATTTGCATAGCACGCCACAAGACAATGTCATAAGCAATAGACATATTTAACACATATATTTCTCCTAATGTATGCGTATGAATGCACCACTGCCAACACATTGTATAGATCATTTTTATTCTTTACATTCAACGTATAAACAGTGTCTAGGTGACAGCTTTAATAAGGAAAGCTCTCATGTTACTTGTATATTTCTTTTAGTGCAGAAATATAATTTTGACAAATCTATTGTAATGTTAGCTGTCTAAGATAAGGAAACAGAGTGACACAAACAAACCTTTCCGTGTAGATTGATTGTTGTACGGAAAAACACAAAGTTAGCTTAATACACAGATTTCATCTCACAGATGTGTACACATGTCTGTCTCTCCCTCATCTGAGAGCCCCAGGGTACAGTATGCTGCAGTCTCAATATCCAGTAATGCAGGAGATTACAGGGCTTCTTGCAAATGTTTAACTGTGGATATTGCTTGTAACAAGATAGAAATAAACAACATATTTGTATACCCATTGCCAAGAGCCATAATAAATAAATATACGGAGCGGGATCCAAATAACTCAGAATCACATTTTCTAGTCACCATGGAAAAGCCTACATTTTAATAAGAGAGGGTAAATATTTAAAACCTTGCCATACGTGACTCTTGGAGTACAGCTAACATGTCTGGGTTTTTATAGCATAACAAGGGGGGGAACAGACAAATGGCAGGCAGGACGTTTGAGATAATACAGACCCCGCTGATGTTCCTGGGATGTGCAGTCAGGGAGAGGAAAAAAAAAACCCCCTGCTGTTACCATATTTATAACCTGTATACTTGGCAACTTTTGGGCAGAGAGCCCGGCGATGGAAAGGTACAGAGCCTAAATTGGGCAGGGTTACGCCCTTATGTGACCCCGCAAGACCCTAAGCTCTAGGCTGTATATGTTGGTTTAAAAAAAAAAAGTCCCAATCCCCTTGATTACTTGATAATCAAATTAGTATGTAAGAAGTTGATCTGCATATCAAGTCAAAAGGTGATGCCATTAGTAGGCATTCTGCCCAACGCGTCGTAGCGCTACCATTCTAATTTGCAGCGCTACTGCACATGTGCATTGAACTCCCAAATGCTACTGCCCCGATGAGCTCTACCTCTGTTCAAAAAGACAGGACAGAGGTACATAGTTGCCAACATCAGGCATGTTTCCAGGGAGACCTATTTGTCCCACATGCTGCAGAAAGAGCATGCAAAGTGCAGCCCGGGAGTATGTAGGATATCATATGAGATCTCCAAAATGAGCAATTAATTGGATTGTTTTTGTGTGTATATCCATCTGATATACTCCCGGGCAGGGCCGGCCTTAGGGGTGTGCGACCTGTGCGAGCGCACAGGGCGCAACACCCCAGGGGGCGCCGCCCGCCAGCTTAAAAAAAAAAGTAAAAAAAAAAAAAAAAGTTTAAAAAAAAAGACAGAACAGGGGGAGGGGAAGAGAGAGACAGACAGAACAGGGGGAGGGGGAGAGAGAGACAGACAGAACAGGGGGAGGGGGAGAGAGAGACAGACAGAACAGGGGGAGGGGGAGAGAGAGAGACAGACAGAACAAGGAGAGAGAGTCAGACAGAACAAGGGGACTGGGAGAGAGAGACAGACAGAACAGGGGGAGGGGGAGAGAGAGACAGACAGAACAGGGGGAGGGGGAGAGAGAGACAGACAGAACAGGGGGAGGGGGAGAGAGAGACAGACAGAACAGGGGGAGGGGGAGAGAGAGACAGACAGAACAAGGAGAGAGAGTCAGACAGAACAAGGGGACTGGGAGAGAGAGACAGAACAGGGGGGAGAGAGAGAGAGAGACAGAATGGGGGGAGTGAGAGACAGAACAGGGGGAGAGAGAGAGACAGACAGAACAGGGGGAGAGAGAGACAGAACAGGAGGAGGGGGTGAGAGACAGACAGAACAGGGGGAGAGAGAGACAGACAGAACAGGGGGAGAGAGAGACAGAACAGGAGGAGGGGGAGAGAGAGAGACAGAACAGGGGGAGAGAGACAGAGAACACGGGTGTATGGGGGGGAGAGACAGAACACGGGTGTCTGGGGGGGAGAGACAACGGGGGGGGACAGAACAGGGGGAGGAGAGACAGAACAGGGGGAGGGGGGAGAGAGACAGAACACGGGGGTCTGGGGGGGAAAGACAGAACAGGGGAGGGGGGAGAGGGAGAGAGAGAAAACAGGTATGGGGGAGTTAGAGCGAGACAGACGTGGCAAGGAAGAGGGAAGGGACACATACATGGGGGGGGGGGCGCCACGGGGGAAGTCCGCACAGGGCGCTGGGACACTTAAGGCCGGCCCTGCTCCCGGGCTTCACTTTGCATGCTCTTTCTGAAGCATTTGGAACAAATATGTGTCCCTGGAGACATGGCCAATGTTGGCAACTATGGAGGTAGAGCTCCGGAGGACAGCAGGACAGAGCTCCAAAGTGGAACAATTGGGAGGCATAGGTGGGGGCATGTCATAGACACAGAATAATGCTTTCTCTTCAATAGACCCATCAATTTAAGACTTTTTTTTTTTAAAGCTTTTCAAACCACAGCCATTGTGAAGGCAATAGTCAACATCTCAAATCCTCATTTTGTCAGTGTATGATCGTTTATTCTTTATCACTCTCCTTGAGGATGGTATTTAAACCAGATGGTATTTTAAAAGCATTTATTGCAAGCGCTATGTGTCAACCAATTTTTTTCTAACCTCTGCAGAAGAATTACTTGTCCAAGTTTTTTTTTTTTATATATATATATTTTTTTTCCTTTCAATCAAACCCATCAACCAGTTTAATAATATTCAGGATACAATAGAATCTTCCAACTCCCCGTCAAAGTCTTCCTCTGCTCACAGTGCGTGTACAATGACTGTAATGAGCAGGGTTATTTGACATTCTTGAGTCAATTAGTTGGAACGTGTAGAGTGACCTGGCTATTTTTAATGAATTCCATTAGTAATCTCGAAGCAGATTTGGAAATGAAGCTTTTTTTGTGGATTTCACAATTGGATCCGCTGTGTGTTTCCTTTCCCATGCCAGACACGTAATACGGTTAGTAATCACTGGAATCTGTGTTTATAAATGTCTGTACAAGAATACTACCTAAACATGTATTTGTTTTAGATGACGATCTAGCTATAAAAGGGTCTAATCAATTAAACATTGGTTTTTACTGTGAATGTACAGCATAACACAAAGGACCAAAAATGTTCTATACTTTGTGTTTGCCAGCGTGCAAGCAAATGCTTAAATTAGGAGAAAAAGTGTTCTAGTATGTCTGTGGAGTCTCCTGATTATGACATCACATGTATAGTTACCGACATCGGCCATGTTTCCTGGGACACCTATTTGTTCCACATGCTGCAGAAAGACCATGCAAAGTGCAGCCGGGCAGTATGTAGGATGGATATACGCACAGACACAATCCAATTAATTAATCAGGCTGGAGATCTCATAGAACCTACCATGATTAATTCATTGGATTATGTCTGTGTGTCTATCCATCCTACATACTTCCGGGGCTGCACTTTGCATGCTCTTTCTGCAGCATGTGGAACAAATATGTGTCCCTGGAAACATGGCCAATGTTGGCAACTATGGTAATGCATTTTTCATGTCCCTGGCACAACCCCTAAAAGTCAGGAGGGTGAATTTTACTAAATAATTAAAAAAATGGAGAGCAGCACAAAATTCTTTCTTTCTCCTCTATTAAAGGGACTGTTTCACCTAAACATTGCTTATACTGGGAATTTAGAGAACAAACATGATTGAAAATGATCTATACATTGTGTTAACAGGATTGCAAGCAAATGCCTAAATTAGGAGAACATGTATTTTAAAAGGGCCTGTGGTGTTATGACATCACCTGTGGCTTGATATGCAAATGACACATTTCCCACAGGTGATGTCATAAATGGGAGACTCCACAGACACATTTAAAACACATGTTTCTCCTAATTTAGCCATTTGCTTGCAGTTTTGCCAACACAATGTATAGATCATTTTCAATATTTTTTTTTAATTCTCTACATTCACTGTAAAAAAAAAATTCAGGTGATACTGTCCCTTTAAGGCCTGGCTTGTGCTATTCCCCTGTCAGTTCACTGTTTAGTGAATGGACTTATTTCAGTTTCCAATGAAATAAAACTTTCACGAAGCCATCTGGTCCAGGTAAAATAAAGCATGATTGGTAAAGGATAATTTATTCTTTTTAGTATTTTTCATCTTGTGCACGCTCTGTTTTCTGTTGTTTGCAGGCAGGATGGTGTGTGTGTGTGTGTGTTGTATAAAAGAGGAGATGTCTGCAAACAAAAGACAGGAGAGAAATAATCACTTGTGTTTCATCACTGATGAACTGCTTGAGTCTGACATTCAATTAAATTTTAAGAAGGTTGTTTTGTGGCCGGCCGTTGACTCAAATCCCTTGGTTCACGAGGGTATGTCGTCCTTTTGTAGTCTCTGATATCTCACTGTATTCTGCCTGTGGTTTGCTGTAATGTGTTGTGATAACGTAATAAACTGGGCTTTGTATTGTCCAACGATCGTGCAGCAGACAGACCCAGAAATATGGTTACTGGGAAGTCAAGATTTGTTTTAATTAACAACAATGAATCCACGGAGAAAAGGTACCTACTTTAAAACTTGCACTCAAGCTCCGAGTGTGTTTTCCCAATCCTGAATATACATACAACATATAAATAAAAAAGTTGTCCAGAAGTAATAGCAGCCACAGAAATTATGCTGAGACGTTGGATCTTTGTATCAAAGATAAAATGTATTACAAGTAATAAAATCCACCGACAGCTTTCAACACTGAGTCTGTGTACTCACCTGACGCGTTTTTGTATGTCTAGCCCAGACTTACAACTCGTAACTCTTGTTCTTTTTAGTTAGGACTCCTACTGAAGTCTTAAGATGGTCTGGCCTTACCACCACCAACTTACATTTGTCAAGGACAAGCTAGTTGCTTTTAATCATAGGCAAGACTGTTCGAATGGTCCACTAAGATGGTGACCTTGAGCTCCACTCCTACATTGCACGTGAATATGTCAAAGGCGCCTGGAAGATCTATTCTGGAGTAAAGTACTAAAAGTGGATCAAGAGAATGTTCCTTCTGTTTAGACCACTATTAGAAATGTGCCCCTCAATTGGGTGTTACAAATAACCCTTAAATCTATACTTATTTATTTTTGATTTAGATATACGCTGTGCTAAGTGCAAAACTCAATAAAGGTAGACAAAAAGAATGTTCCAGAGAAACCAACGCATTTTGTGTTCTGTGAAACACTCATACGATACGGCACAAAGGAAATAAAAAATCCCTAGCCAAGTTGAGAGCCCAGAAAGGATCCTGAAGTTGTGTTAAAAAACCTGACTTCAAATTCCTACTCTGTGGCAAATTGAAACCACAATTTCCACTTATGTGGGTCAAACCTGGTTTAGACGACAACATGCCCAAGGTATGAGGTGTATTGCCAGCTTCTCTTAAAGATTTCTGAGATCGCAAGCCAAATGTGACAATCTGATAGATAGAGCTGATGTGAGTGACTCTCTCATGTTAATTGAGAATGATGATAACCATGTGAGACCTGCATTCAGTGCCTGATGGCAAATGTCCAAACTTCGAGTAATCACTACTGAATATACTCAATAAATAGAGTATTGCAGGGAATTGAGATGGTCATTTCAAACTTAAGGCCAACGTAGATGAGTTTGAAAAATTCTCCCATTCAGCTTTATTGGAGAATGTTTCCAACTCAGCTACTTTGGCCTTCAATGGACTTTCTGGAGCCCAAAATTCATTGTCCAAATGTTAATGCATATCAATGTGCTTTCAGGGTACTTTAAAATGCATGTTTTATATTTTGCATTGCTTAAAATATAAAATACTCATAGCTAGATGGAAGTGTGAAATTACAGCAGTTTGCAAGAAACTAAGACTGCCTACACTGACTGAGTAAAAGTTACTTTTATTGTGTCAATAGCAAGTCTATTACATTCCACACCATTTATTCTATTTCAGCAGCACAGGAAGCGACTAAATGAAACAAAAACTTTATATCCTCAGTGTCTATATAATCAGTGCTGCCGCACCTGCAGTAAACATGCAAAGTAATCACTGGGGGAGGGCTTGAGTCAAATATAAAAAATGTGAATTATGCAGAATGCCTGCATCAAATCACACTGGGAAAAAAAGTCTGTGCACTATACAAGCAGTAATCTTCATCTTGCATCAAAGTGAGTTTGGGCACTAGACTGTCCCTTTAAGTTTGAAATTCCCAAAAATCTCAATTCCCCAGCAATTCTTTCTATATTAAGTATTCCATTGTATATTTCCTCATTAGCATCGATGCATCAGTATTGGACCCTAGTTGATGCCACACAAGGAGCATATTATCAATCTTCTTTACATTTTCTTTTGGTAAAGTATGTGAGCCAAATGCTTTCAACAGCGGATAGTTTTATAAAATGGAATCCGATGGGCTGGTGGTTTGAGTTTATGGTATTTTTAAATAAATAATTTCCTTGGAGATAGTGAGATGGGGAAGTTTTAAAATATCCCCGGGGCTGCAGACCTGATAAATAAAATATGTATCCTCATGAATATTGCACATTTATCCAAATTTGTTATTTTTTACATCTCTTTTTGTAATGTTATGCTTGACCCAAGCAACCTAATCTCTCCTCCTTTCTGTTATTTGTAGTATATATCTATGTTTTTTATGCATAATGTGTTATATACTTATAATATTTGTAATGCATGTTTAGTATCTGTATTGAACATAAAACACCCTGTTACACCATGAGTACAGTATAGACATAGATAGATATGTGCTGGTATAAGCGCTACAGGGATAGACAGTACAGGCTGGTATAAAAAAATAACAGTGCTCTAATATATAAAATGGTAATAATTTAAAACATAATATAGATAATACACAAATAAAAAATATAATTGAACACCAGTTAAAAAGAATAATAATACAACCCTATTTGCTAAGAACGAGAACCCTGACGCGTTTCGACATCAGACTTCTTCAGAGGGTTCAGATTTTGCTGGTATATTAGTCTTATTTTGGAGTGTTTGGGAAAAAGTGTTTCAAACAGAAATTAGAGCAGGTGCATATTTGGGGGAATATCCCTGTGTAGCGAGTGTAAATGGCTGTTCCAGTTATAATGTGCAGGTCTTTTTAGGTAAGTGGGGGTATCTAGCACTGATAATGCATGGTGTACGCAGCTGCATTGTTTTGGAGAAACTGTGGTTCTGGGCTTGCTGTAAAGGACCGATTGCAAGGTAACACAAGAAGCCAAGCAACCAGCCTGACAGACCAATAAGTGGCACAGAATAGGCTTGCACACCCAGCTGGTATTTTAAAATCAAGCCAGTAAAAATTGAGGCCATAGTTACTTTAAGAAAAATATGGCATCTCTGGTACAAAATGTATTTTAAAAAGGGAAAGACTAACTCCAAGGACATGCCAGTAATTCACATAGAATGTAACCTGATGTAGTGTTACAAGGCTTGAGCCACCCAACGCATTTCACTGAATGTTTCTAAAGTGACAAACTACACAGTCTAGGAAGAAGCACTAGAGGCCCTTCAAACCAACATAGGGAGCTATGCACTGAAAGACGCGTTGCAGGTGAGTCAAACATTTCACCGACTCAACTATACATTGTGCAGGGCCAAACTAGGTGCACTTCCCCTGCTCGAAGTATAGTTAATTTTTTTTTTTTTTAACTCATCACTTTTTTAACAATGCATTCTGCAGGGCCAACTATGTTTTTCTAATAGGCCCTGCACAATGTAGGAATGACCTGTTTAACTCACTTGTGAATCTTCTTTAGGGAATAGACCATGGTCGGCCTCTCCTCTAGCAGGGCATCATGGGAGACATACATCACTACAAAAAAAAAACTGTGCGCATGCTTTGATCATAGACTGGGGAAAATAGAAACCGAAGATGGTCAAACTGTATACAGACATTTGAGTTGGTCTCTCCACCCTTATCTTACACTGGCTGTATCGTGTTCTAATATGGAACCTATAGACTCTTCCAATCGTAGAGCTGCTTATACAAGACCTAGATTGATATTAATACTGCAGAGTATGTCTGCTGCTTTTCCCTGATATTAAATTGCATTAAAGCTGCTGGTGATAATCAAACTGTTGTTTTCCGCTCAGCTTTTTAATTAGTAGAGTATTGTTTCTGTAGCATACTGCTCTGCACAAATTACAACTGCAACAATGATGTGATTAAACAGCAATCCCTGGTGATCAATTAATTGGCAGTAACTGCTGGACGACCTTCCTGTTATTAAATAGTAGGGTTCATCAATGGTTTTTAAGAAATGTCGGAGCCAGCGCCAAGTTCTTTTTAAATAGAAATTGATGTATGAGTGTTCATTGCATTCATACGAAAAACTATTAATAAATAATGAAAATGTTCCACCCTGTAAGGATGCCATGCTTTAGATGAGCCACACGCCAGGTGGTTTATTTTTTTGAGGTGAGGAGACGAGGTTATCTAAGAGCTTGCTCCTTTCCTTATCCTCAAGTAAAATATCTCTCTTATATTTTGCCCTAGTCCGTTTAGGCAGTAGTGTATCTTCCACAAGGCAAACAAGGCACTCGCCTAGGGCAGCACTTTGCCAGAGGGTGCTAAAGCACACTTCTGGTGCTTCAAACATTTTCACTCCCTCCCCCCACTGTTCAGCAAGCTTTAGCACCTTCCAATTAATCAGGGTGATGGGGGCATGTAATCGATGTGATGGGGGTATGTAATGAGGGTGATGGTGGCATGTAATGGATGTGATGGGGGTATGCAATGAGGGTTTTGGTGGCATGTAATAGGGGGTGATGGGGCATTTAATGTGTGTGCAATGTGGGTGATGGGGCATGTCGTGGGTGTGAAATGTGGGTGATGGGGCATGTCGTAGGTGTGCAACGTGGGGGAGGAGGGGTGCCTGAATTTTGTCTGCCTAGGGCAACACAAAACCAAGATACACCACTGTGTTTAGGATTATTGCTATACCATACTTGCCAACATCAGCCATGTTCCCAGAATCACATATGTGTTTAGCATGCAAAGTGCAGTCCGGCAGTATGTAGGAAGCTTATCTGCATTGACACAATCCAATTAACTAGTACTGCTGGAGATTCCTGCCATGATTAATTAGTTGCATTATGTATGTGTGTGTATATGCATCCTACATACTGCACTGCATTTTGCATGTTCTTTCTGCAGCATGTGGAACACGTGTGTGTGTGTCCCTGGAAATATTGATGATGTTGGCAACTTGTTGCCTGATCACACAGTGAAGCATTAGGGAATTAGAGTTAATATTAGGATAGTATTGTTTGTGCCTTAGAGTTAGCGAGCTATTTTTATTATTAATATATATAAACAGATAATAGGGCAAGTATATACAGCGTCTTTCAAGAAAGTCAGGGAGAGTGTACATGGCAGAAAACCAGATTTGTAAGGATGTCATGCATGCGTTTGTAAGCAAGAAACCCATACACTGTACATGTTAGACATCATCAAATACATCAAACAGATATTAAAAGGTTTATTGACTCATGGGAGGAAGATATTACTCTGCCTATTTATAGGTCCATGGTAAGACCTCACCTTGAATATGCCGTTTAATTCTGGACACCTTTTTAAAAAAAAAGACATTATGGAACTAGAGAGAGTACAGAGGTGGGCTACAAAACTAATCAGGGGAATGGAAAGTGTTAGTTATGAAGAAAGGCTGAAAAAGTCAAATCTATACATGCTAGAGAAACGGAGGCTTAGAGGGGATATGACAATGTTATATAAATATGTACAGGGCCCATACAGAGGGCTGTCTAAAGACCTGTTCATTGACAGAACAGTAAAAAAGGACAAGAGGTCACCTGCTAAGACTTGAAGAAAGGAGATTTAGATTTACAGCGGAAGGGACAATTAAGATATGGAATTCACTGCCTGAAGAAGTGGTTCTAGCAAATACATTAGATGCTTTTAAAAGCGGCCTGGATACTTTTTTAATGAGCCGGAGCATTGAGGGCTCTGCATGTTAGTATAGGCATTATTATTTACTTAGTGCTTGTTGATCCAAGGAGAAACCTGATTGCCATTTGGAGTCAAGAAGGATTTTTTTTTTTTCTCCACTGAAAGCAGAATTTGAAATTGCTGAAGGGGTTTTTATTTTCCTTCTTTTGGATCAACAGCGGTAAACATGGGATCGGAAAAGGGTTGAACTTGATGGACGTAAGTCTTTCTTCAACCTAAACTACTATGTAACTATGTAACATACTTTTAAAGGAGCATTCCAACTTGTAAATTAAAGTCATAGAATTATAAAGCATTAATTCAAATGTGAATATTTGTATTCTCAACATGTTTAATTAGTCACATATATGGGGTTCCAGATTTTACTGCATGCTCCCACTCAGTGCTCAGCGTTTGGCTAGAGTCTGAGAAAATACGAGCAACATTTGAAAATATTTCAAAAAAGTTTAAAAAAAAACAAAAAACTCTTGGTTTTCCCCCAAGTTGTACGGCTCATGTTGCCAGTTATGTGACCCTAATAATATTACCCGAACATACATATATGCATGACGTTAGAGCATCGGAAAGTCTGATTGACAGTGAATTGCTTTTTAAGGAACAAGTAATAAACCGGTGACAAAAACTGCTCGGCGTGGTCTTCTAATATACTGATCAAAATGAAATGTACTTTTTTTTTCTTCTTCAATGAATTATAAGGGTTTTAATAATATATTTATATATATAAAGGCCATGTTCTTGTTCAGTTGAAAGTAAGAAAATACCATTTCTTAAAATATTCACCATTATTATTACTTTTATAAGATATATATATAGAGCTATACATACTTTTTAAATGCATGGTGGATGAATATTTTTTTTACCTTTTTTTTCTATGGTGCGAAGCAGTCATTTTTAAATGTTGTCTTAGATCTCTTTTCAAAAATATGAGCAAAAATAAAACATTGTTTGCCTTTTTGGGGGGGGTTATGACATATGTCATAAACCAGGAATGAGCATCACAGAAATCAACCAATGGGAGTTGGAGTTTGTTCATTGCTTACTTCCCATTGGCTGCATGGTGCATTAATTTAGAACACTGACATTCACATACTTTCTTTTCCAATTGCATGTGTGTTTATATTTGTCGACCTGTTGTATTTGTTTAATTATTGCACAATAATGTCTGTACTTTCGGAATGTTTCTTCACTTAATCAAGCAAGAATAGCCCTGGCTCAGCTACATGTATCGTAGCCTAGAGCTATCTCATAGATTTCTCACCTCGCAGACTAGATAGCATTTCATGAAACCTTCTCCTAGACCATCACACCGATTGTGTTTTTTTTTTATCCTTTCCCATCAAATTCATATCTGTCCAGGCTTGCCTCCTGTGCACCAAGAGCATTGCCTTTAAACTGTGTATATCCTTTAAACATGGGAAGTCTAAATGCTGAGTAATTTTGCTCCAGTCATTGGGTATTGGGGAGATTGGAGTACAAACCAGCTGGTGTAACACAATGGTCTGTGATGTCACAATGCTTTGTATCACCCTGCCTCGTTTTGGCTCTGCCTCCTTTGCTTCCCAGGACATAATTTGACAAACCTACTTTGTACAATACTGACAGACAAGAAATATATTACCCAAATCCTTATGTTTCTCAGAGTGGTCATACAGAATGAATAGAGACACGTCACGTATTGGTGGGGCAAATACATTGTATTCTCTTCTCTACCAGCTCAAACTAAACTCAAAGAGATTCATTCAGAACGTTACAGGGTTTTTTCTTTTTCTTTATAATTGTTTATTGAAATGATTGTTATTTTGTTACAATTCTTCAGATTCAAATAACAGTGGAAATGAATAGTGTTGGGTTTAGCTGTGTCCCTCTCCTGTGAACTCAAAGGAGGGAAATAACCGAAAAAATATTCTTCGAGCAGAACCCATAATGAACAGAGTAAAAGGCTAATAACTTACATCTTCTGAATTGAACTTAAAATATACCTTTAAATGTTACATAAAGCTTTACATTAGTTAGTTTATTCCACTGGTTTACAACTTAAATACCGTATATACTCGAGTATAAGCCGACCTGAATATAAGCCGAGGCACCTAATTTTACCACAAAGAACTGGGAAAAAATATTGACTCGAGTATAAGCCTAGGGTGGAAAATGAGGCAGCTACTGGTAAATATTGCCCCAATATGCCATTTAATATGCCAGGATATTGCCCCAATATGCCAGGATATTGCCCCCAATATGCCAGGATATTGCCCTCAATATGCCAGGATATTGCCCCAATATGCCAGGATATTTCCCCCAATATGCCAGGATATTCCAAAAATTGTGCTGAAAAACTCGGCTTATACTCGAGTATATACGGTATATGCTGCATATATTGCATGAAAATAAGGGGAAAGGAAAAAAGAAAGGAAAGAGTAAGAAAACAGGAAGAGAGAAAAAAAGAAAAAGGACGCGACATACCCATACATGCGCATTCCTTCATGCTCCAGTCATTCATTCGGGTTGTCTGTAGGACGAGACGCGGACTGGACCCAGAGCGTTGATGTGGTTAGTGCCCAGGGGGATGCCCCACCGTCTGAAGGTCATTATATCTCTCCCATGGGGCCCATATTTTCTCAAACTCGTCCAACTTGTCTAATCTCGCATATAAGCCCTTTCCCATTGCATATTGAAACGCGATCTGGTTAGTTATATCCATCCCAATTCCTAGCTATGGATGTTTTTATTGCTGTCAAGAGATGGATGGTTAAACTTCTTTGGTGATCCATAAACCATACAGGTTTTTTTTTTTTTTAATAATAAAGTTGTAAAGGCTGCAGTTCCGTTAATAGTGTGAGAAAAAAATATTTTTAGACATCATGTAACATAACGAAAAAAATAAATCAGATTTTTTTCCCCCTCCTCAACTCTTACTAAAAGCTGCAAATAAAGTTGAAGTGATTTATTACTCTAGCGACAGGTCCTTGCTCTCTCTGAGCCCCCCTTATTGGATAGCACTTAATTGAAAGGCCCCAGTGAAAATGATTATTTTCATTGTAAAACTAGATGGGAATGTAAATTGCTTGAACGTAAAATATAAGCCTAGGACCCCCAAAACCTAGAACTGCTCCTGCCAATAACTTCCCAGTTAATGTGTACAAACACCATGTAGAACGACTGTTTGGGGAACGTGTTTATAGTCCTGGCAAACTTGCAGTCGTACCAGCCTGGCTTGGGCATGTGGTATCTGGCGCCCATTGAATGCTGAATGAGCCATCAGTGCTAATCAACCGTGCCCATGCTTTGTAAGTATGCCAGTCGAAGAAGTAACAAATCCACCTACAAGCAGAGTCTTCGATATTTGCCAAGAACTACAGACGGTCAGACCACAAGCTGTACGACAATGGTAATAGACCAGAGGTCAAAATATTTTTTTTTTTATCTTCAACCCAAAGCTTTTTCCTTTTCTGGCCTTTTCTATGTTTTACACACACATCTTAATTAGAGGACAGAAATGTTTGAAATATTGATTTTATTTATTTTTTTAAATCAAATGGACTTTAGTCAGCATACGATATAAAAAATTAAAAAAAAAACAAGTTGCAGCCCTGTGAATCAAGTAATGCCAAGGTTTCTTGAACAACTTGGAACAAAGAAGACTTCTGCTGCCCTGTGTGATAGCAGTTGGGGTTCAAGGCAGTTTGAATTCTGATCCTACAGTAATTAGCTGCTAATCTCCTCTTGGATACACATTCATCCATGTTTGGTTTCTCCTCTTATGCTGCAGAGAGAAGACTGAGGAGCGAGAGAGAAATATATATTGAGGAAATGCAAACTTCTTACTACCAATGGGGAAGTTTTTCGTTCTTTGAAATAATGTCACAAAAGGCAAAACTTCATACCTTATGACTGCAGATATGTAGAAAGGACGCAAGATTTGTACAGAGGTCTTCTCATGGACTCGGGTACAAGTCTGAAGTAAAATGTATGGCTCTTTAGCGATAATAAAAATAATAAAGTAATTAACCAGGAAAGGTTCCTGCTATTATGGCAGGGAGAAGTGAACTAAATGTATTATTTTCCAGGGGGGGATATAATATTACCCCACATGATGGCGATTGATTAAGGTGATCATCGGTGTATATTTACAAAACCCTGTGTTCATCAGACTACTTGCTATCCAGCAATCTTTGCCTTCTTGTCCCATTAATAAATATATGTATATATTTCGTGAGCAATTGCAGAAACTATATTTGGAAGATTGTGATTGCAAGGGAAGTCTGATTATAGAATGTTTATTTTAGATTTTACGGCTTCCGTGATGTTTTCCCTGTCTTACATTTTGCTTTTTTCCAGGGTTTATTTCAAAACCTTTTGGTTAATTAACAGATGATTTATAGTGAATACTTCCCTTTCATCATTAACCAGGATGGGGTCTTCAACATGGTCAGAACTCTACCTATACGCAGCTCTTAGATTTGCCAAGATGAACCAAGTTTTCTTTAGGTTTCTTGCAATATTTTCTATATTTAACTCTGAATTCTACAGCAGCCTTGGACCATATATAAATGTTAATGTTAATATATATATATATATATATATATATATATATATATATATATATGTAAAACATACAGCATATCAAACATAAAAGTTTATATCACAACCTTTGCGGTAGATGGAGATCATCTTGACCTAATTTTGGTATTATGGATAGAAGATGGTTACAAAGTTGTACTTTTTCTTCAACTGGATTAAGAAACATTTTCCACCTTTGTCTATTGTAAGCTTGCTGTGTCTTCTCTGTTTTGTGGCATTCCTTCTATTGTGGTCATAGCTTCTACAACTTTTACATTAAAACCCGCAGAATAAAGCACAACCTTGCTGTTATTACTAGAAGACAATCTAATTTATCTTGATAATTACATTATTTGGATTCATTGAATGGTTACCAAAGTTTTCTTTGCATCTTTTCCATCAGCAGATATTTACTTAACTTTCAGACTTTCAGTCGCATTTCTATTTCCCAGAGAACTTTACCCTGATAGCATTACACAGGCGAATTTCCTTCCAGACATATCTGAAACAATCATTTCTGTACTTTTGGAATGTTCCTTCACTTAATCACGCACAAATAGTCCTGGTTCAGCTAAATGTATCGTAACCCAGAGCTATTTTCTAGATATGAGTTATTCTCTTCAATCTGAATCTCTCGACTGAGGAAAAATTGGAAACATCTTCACAAAAGAACATCCAATCTTTCCTAAACGACTGTATTCACACAGATGAGAACTCTGTGTAAAATGTATCCCAAATATATTGAAATAAAGTTGATATGTCTGGAGCCGCTAGTGGTTTACTCAAGAGATCTGGTCAAACAGAGAGCCAAAAGTTCTCATAAACGTTTGGGCCTCCATATGTTTGGTGTTTTTGTGGTTTTTGTGGTTTTCCCGCAGATTGATTTGCTAGTGATTATTCTGAGACCTGTGAGAGGTGGAATTAGGTGAGGACAATGACTGTTCTTTGCCACTGTCAATTTGTTCTGTGGACATGGACACTGGTGTCTTTTGTTTTGACACTTTGTCTATCCAGGACAGAAGGCTATGCCTTGGTGACACATGGTGAACTGACTGACTGTCTTAATTCTTAATTCAATTCACACAAAATCTATGGCCATCGTAAAAAGAAGAGAGCAATGCTTAAGCTATCACCGCTGAGCTCTGCCATTTGTCTGAAAATTATTGATAGCTTGTGTTGTATGTGTTTGAAAGATAAAGGGCCATGCCTATTCTGAACACACAATGCATGTTATAACTAGGATACATTCTGCCTCTTTTATAATCTCCAACCCATTCTAGAATCCCACCCAACGCAATTACATAGCAGTTTCTTACTGCTTTTGAACCTTCATTGTGTTCTTCTGCATCACAGTGACACAGCGGTTGATGTCAAATGTGACATTTCTTGTATGATCTGTTAATGAGCTGAAAAATGTGACTTCAGAGCTTGACCAAACAGTTGTTTACTACTAAGTGGATTGGATCCAAAATGTAACCTTGAAGGCATTTTCATTTTCACCAGTGGAGAGCCTTTTGTCCATACTTTGTTGCCCTGCTGGTGAGTCCATGTATGTCCATATTGCTCCACATATGCACAGGAAACCCCACGACTTCCCCAGAAACCCCTCAACGCTTCTCATCTACTCAGTCAAGATCCCATTCTTCTCCAATGCACCTATCCTGCTCTCGCATGAGGTTGTCCTCACAACCTTCCACCAGCCGGGGATGTTCTCTGCCAGCTTGCATTAGTACCATACCAAAGCCCATTCCTCATTAGACCATCCACGTGCCTCAATACCCCATGAAATGTGTACTATTTCCAGTAAATATTAGAAGAGTTGAACCTTCCCTTCATTCTGTGATTGATTCTGAATTTTGTATTTCTGATTGTCCAAAAATGAGTCAGA
The DNA here is from genome assembly GCA_036172795.1 of Pelodytes ibericus. NCBI lineage: Eukaryota > Metazoa > Chordata > Amphibia > Anura > Pelodytidae > Pelodytes > Pelodytes ibericus. The sequence continues at coordinate 11,567,824 of CM069866.1, read as the reverse complement.
GGTTGTGGTAGCATCCTCACATTGATACTAATATTTCTTCTTCGGTAAAGTAATCAGAGAGGAATGGAAGATTTGTAATGGAGCAAAGAGCTTGCTCTAGACCATGTTGTTCAAGAGTCTACAGTGTAGATCAGTTAGGACCAAGCAAAACCTTAGTGACTAGGGAGCACATCAACTGCAATTCCATCCCTGGTAATGATGTATGATAATGTTTTTATTCTGAGTCAAATGACCCCCCACTTACTATGGATCTTGCATCAATGGTACAAAGAAGTCTCTTCTGCAAAATTTGCAGCCCCTGAGTCTCAATCAGTGCAGGTTGTCCAGCCATATTTAGAAGTTTTGTGGTCCTGCTACCTCCCACTCTGCTCCCCTGCCCTGCGGGTAACACACCCACAGTGAGGATTAGCAGGTCATTGTAGCTGTGGATTTGGGTTAACAGTAAAATGAAAAGGAAGCACCCTTGCATCTCATACTACACACGCTGAGCAGTAATTAGAGAATAACCCTAATTTAAATGCAAATGAGCCTGCAATTAACATAGCAACTCGGGCAGTTGGTTATTTTCCTGGCCGAGGCAGACAGATTTTTTTCCGCAGTCTGCAGCTGTGTTTCAGGGGTTACATGGGTGATTGAAGAGCATCTCATTTGTCAAACGTAACCATTTCCTCCAAAAAAAAAACCACGCATTTTGGGATACGTATTTTTGGGACACATCCTGACAGCAGAAATGTATAACTACTTAAAAATAAGATGACGATTCTAGATGGAATAAAATAATCACCCAAGAAAGGCCACATGGCCTTCGAGAATGCAAACTCCTCTTATCTGTATTTATTGAATTTGTCAATATTCCCCTTTAAATTAAGCTCTGTTGAGTGGGAGTGGAAGGATAATGCTGTGGGGTCGCTCAGCATCATGTGACCAAGTCCCTAAAAAGGCCACACCCATGCAGGAATGTTGGCAGGTATGAGGCAGCCATTGGACCAATTTCTATTATGCCTGTCCTGTACCTCTTTACCCATTTAACATTTTATTCTGCCAAACTGCTGTGCCATCTGCCAAGGTCGCCAACCCCTAGAGGACAGACGTTGACCTGTGCTGGGTCTAAAGTCATAACCTGCACTGGCATTTGGACTCCTGTCTGATGCTGTATCCCTCAAGCATGACATAAAGCTATTTCAGAATACATCATTAATAAAGCCACAAAGTCTTGACATTGCCCTTACAATTTTCATCCAAGGTGTTGGTAATCTTTACACGCTTTGGATGAAATTCTAGCTCTACAAGGTTAGGTAGAATATAGCCACTACAGTGAAGTTCGTAGCAAATTTAGAAAAAAATTGAAGGAAGTGCCAGCTGATTGAGTGTCAATGCAGTCAAAAGATAGGTGGTGAAAGGTTGGAGGACCTCTTCCACCAAACGAGTTTGGCTAGTTAGGTAGAGCATGGCTAGCATCGGGTCAAAGGTCTGATGAATTTGAAGACCACCTTCCATATTCCTTTGGGCTCTTTCTCTAAAAGATGTCGAAACAAATACCCTTTTCCCAGCTCTCATTCACTTTCCCTATTCAGTGATAAACCCTCACCAAATCTTTTCCATTCCTTACACATTGCCAACTGGATATTTTTACATCTGTAGGATGTAGGATTACATCACATGGATCTCTTATCCTGAACCATCAGGGCAGAATGCTTTTGACTAAATGTCCCTTTATAAGTCATGTATTAATAGGGTGTTATACGCCAAGTGAAAAGCCTGTAATGAGAGACACCAGCTATGACAGACACACCACTAATCATTGCCACGAGGAATCTTACATAAAATGATTTCAAATAAAAGAACCAGGATATTACTTAATTGTTCTCAGTGGGTTTTATTCTCGATTCCTTGTCAAGTTTCTTGCAATAAATTCTTAAACACCCCGTATTATGGATCTTTCATATAACCGAATGGGAGTTTAAAAATGACCTTGCTTGTGTTTGGAAGCTGAAGAATACACCAGCTTTGCAGATACTACTGTGATAGTTACAGCAGGTGAGATTATCCTAACCACACCATAGCATACTTTCCAACATTACTGTCCCCATAATCAGGATGCTGGAGAGTATTGGGAGTTTCAGAGGTTAAAGTGTCCTCGGAGGGGGATGTGTAATTAACATCCAGTTGCGCATGCATGGTTGAGTTGGCATGCGGGGGTGTATTGTGCCCCTGGATGACAGGCGTGCTGCCAGCCCGGAGCACGCCTGTCACTTGGAGGCACGACATCTCTTGTGTATTTCCGGGGGGTTTGTGTGCTGAGAACAGCCAGCACACAAACCCCCAGAAATACACGAGAGACGTTGTTACATCCGAAAGACGCCGCTGCTACGAATTCGGCAACAGAGTCACTCACTCTGTTGCCAATTTTACAAGCAGGAAAAGTATACAAAAATCTCTGCTCGGAGCACACAAACCCCAGAAATACACAGCGCGGGTGCACACATATGTGCGGCGCACACCTAGCACATATGTTGCATCCGCGGTCTACATCCAGTGTCTCACAAATGTAGGACAACGGAGCAGTAGGCCCAAATTGGGACTGTGCTGCTCAAAGAGGCAAGTTACTAGGTATTTGTAGCTTCATGAAGGCAGATACCAATTTGATCCTTTGCTGCAGGGTTCTGTAGTCACTCAGGGCTCCATCTGGCAGTTGCCAAACTTCCACCATCGCACAAGCAATAGCCTGTATTCATGAAAGAGGGAATTGCATGGAACTGACCAGGGAACTTGAAACATAAGTTCAAAGTCTCCGAGTTGGGATAATTCTCCAGTGCACCTGAATTGGAGATTCTGTTTTTCCAATTTGGCTTCTTTGGCCTTGAGTTTGATATTCCCTGATTAATAAATAAAACCCAATGTCTTCTATTCCACAGACATTTTACTCTTGCTTACCATCCTTTTCATTCTAGGGTTCAGGTATTTTCTGGCCGTGCGTGAGAACTTTTCCAATTTTTCTATTAGGTTCCAGAAAAGAAAGAAAAAGCTCAGAAACAATACTTTTTTTTAAATTATTTTTTTTGGAACGTTACTAAGAAAAAGATATTTGCTCCCATGCCCTTTTGAATTATTTTACAGCATTTTTTTTTTTAAATTAAACACATTTGGGTCTATTCACTAAAATGTGAGTTGCAAGTGAGATGAGGTGAGTTGAGGTGAACATTTCATCTCACTATTTTAACTGTATATTGGAAAGTACAAAGCTGGTGAGTTTACCCCACTGATCAAACTCATCTCATCTCAACTGAACTCACCAGTGAATAGACCCTATGGTATTTCACAGTCTGTTTCTGAGGCAGAAGAAAAAAGGAAGACATTTGCTATTTAGTGATGGACAATTTTGTCTAGTTAAAGGGACTGTCTGCTGCCCATATTTTAGATGAAGTTGTGAAATTACAGCAGTTTGCAAGAAACCAGGACAAGCCCACACTAGCTGAGAAAAAGTGATTTCGTCTTTTTCTGCAGGAACCAATCTCTAGTGATGTCATCAGACAATGTGTTGCAATGTTATGAAATCCTACAAGTAGAAGAGCAAGGCTATGGTAGGTTCCACACAATGTATTCTATTCCACCAGCAGAGCAGCAGAGGAAGTGTCAAAATAAAAAACAAATATGATACATGCTCAATACCTACACACAATCAGTGTGGCAGTACCTGTACCATAGGATGCAAGGGAGGGCTTGAGTAGAATATTAAAGATTGTGTTTTATGCAGAATGCTTGCATCAAATCACACTGAAAAAAAAGCCTGTGCACTATTCAGCCAGGAGTCGTCAACTTGCACCAAAGTGAGTATTTCCCCAGGGCTCTGTAGAAGCAATCTGCTTCGTGGCTGTCTATCCAACCTTCACTGGATCACCAATGTTTGGAAGATTTACGCAGTTGTCGAAATCTTTCTTATTTTTTTTTTTAAAGGTCTCTGATTAAACATTGAAGAGACAAAAGGACTGAGTCACAGCAGTGGATAAAAAAAATGTGAAAAAGTGAAGAAAAAAAAACAAAAAGGAACACTTTGATTGAGTATAGATATCCTAATTTAATGCCACATCAGGGGAGCAAAAGTTCCATGTAGGCCTCGGGTTACCATGGAAACTGTTACAGAGTAATTAGAAAAAAAATATCTCAACAAAGAAGGGGGAAAATAAAAGATCGAAGCAGAAGAAAGAGTAAATTAAGTAGACAAAAAAAACAAACCTTGGCGAGTTCATGTGTCAAGGTAAAAACTTGTCATTCGAGCGACACCAGGAATAGCCACTTTAATCTCACATCTCTGCGTCTTTCAAGTAGGCTTTCCAAACACTGCTTTTTTTTCCCCCATTCAAAGAACAATATTGAACGTCTCATTCAGAGCAGTGAAGAGAGAAAACTCAATAAATACAGGTAGCGCCTGCAGGAGGAAGGATGTATGAATGTGGCTATGCACAGTGTCCACACACGGACATCAGTGTCCGCGGCAAAGTCTGGGAAGGTCCCACAGAACTTCATTAAACTGGCCTTCAACAAAGACCTGGAAATGTCCATAGAGAACACTGTTTGTGCTGAGCCCCCGGTATGTATTCTATCATTTGAGTGCTATCTTAGTAATATGCATTAATGCAGTGGAATGTGCTCCTACAGTCCCTGACCTGGGAATCACAATTAATACAAATTGTTTTTACTTTAAATAAAGAGCAAGTCTCACTTTACCCAGTATCCTCCGTGGCTGGTTATCCCCCACCTCCAGAGTTGGCCACGGATAAATGAGCAAGCTGAGCCTTTAAAGCCAAGTAATAACTAGATTGCTAAACCAATCAAGCTACATGAACTAGGAGACAGAACCCATGTTACACCTCCAGTGCTTGATCACAAATCTGGTCAGGCGTTGATCTCCTTGCTTGGCTGTGCTGGGTCCAGTGGGCAGTAGGACAATCTCTGTTAGTAGTTTCTTTCTTCCCATGCTGTGGTCGAATATCTGCTAGTCAAAGTGTAGATCTGGCCAGTGACTCCTAGCCCTCCCCTTTAATTGGAAGCACTTGTAATAACAATTGGGTTGTCTAGAATCTTGAAAGCCGTCTTCTGCCTTCACTAGTAGCGTATTCTACAAACGAAGCAAAAGTCTGTACTGTAGATACAATAGTCTCCAAAAAAGGGTAATTCTCTTCAAAATAGGCTACTAGTAACACACCCTACATCATCATCAAATATTAATCAACTCCTAGAAACCTGGCCCCATCACTGCATGAAAGGAGATCATGGTCTAGGGCTCCATGGCTAAGGTATCAGAAATTCTGATTGTAAGCTCATCGATAAAGGCTTTATGTATGCCGGGAAATTGTATGCTTGGCACTGAGTGCTATAAATAAATAACTGTTGTGTGCTCGGTCTCTCCTGCATTCATTTTTCTGTGTTTTTCTAAGAGCCCCAGATACCTGCTAGGTTTCAAGTAGAGTAAACCTATTAGACTAATGTGCTGTGTCAACCGAAAGGAATTTGACTGTGTGTATTCTCTGCTATTATTGTTTTCAAGTCGATGACCTCTATTTAGAATGCTTTTTTTAAAAAAAATGTAAATGCTACATTCATGAACATGGAATATTTTTAGGCCTCTTCTCTGTAGGAATTGGAGCCTTTGGGAGATGGGGGTCCAGAATAAAAATGCAAGTATTAAGGCACCAAAGAAACATTATTTTTTACCACATGACTGGCAGTTTGCTAAAAGAAACTTAATTATCATTTAGTTCTTAACCCCAAAAACATAGCTGCTGGTTTCGTACCTTGTGAAGGGCACTGAGCCCTCGTTAATATATATGGGTTATCGGATCTGATATTTGGCACACCTGCAAATTAGAAATAAGGTGGACTCTCCAGCCAGCCGGCATGTCTTGGATATTTAACTCAATAACTATAGAATCACTGTGTTGCAAGTTTAAATCATGGCAGGGTCAGCTTGGTCTTCAATCCAAGGTTAAGATAATGAGTGCTCTTCGACTGGGTAACTAACAATAATCCACTACCAGATTAAGCAGAAGTCTGCACCAAACCAACCTGAGCTCTCCTGGACAAAATAAATATCTAATAATATTATTCCAGAAATAACATGCTGTGGGCCAGATTTGCATCCTAGATCCCCTTAGCCATGAAACTGGGGTCACCCGTGGTAAAGTGACGACCAAGCTATACGTGGAACATGTCAGAGCTCTGAAAAAGACTTTTGTTTGCCAATGTTATGCGACCGAACCAGTGGTTCCCAACCCAGTTCTCTTGGCCCACCCAACAGTCCAGGAATTAGGAAATACCCATTTCTGTCTATTTTTTTTGGGGGGGGGGGATTTAAAATCACCTTAGACACATATCTGGGTGTTCCCTAAATCCTGGACTGTTGGGTGGACCTTCAGGACTGGGTTGGGAACCAGTAAATTAAATCAAATTAATCAAGATATTATTTGTATGATGCTCTTTTAAAATAAAAATCATTTACATTTTGTTTAAATATATACATATATATATTTTGTTTTTAAAGACAATCTGGTCACAGGGAATATGAAGTTGTGGATGGGATAGTTCAAAGGTAACGTTAAATATATTATTTACAGAAAGGTTAGCACATTGAATAACCTTTTAGTGGAAACAGAGAAGGCATGTGATGGGCGTATGGTTTTTCCCAAATTAAAAATACAGGATAAAATAAATCGGAAAAAAGGCATAAATTAGCTACTCCTAAAGAAAAAAAAAGGTGATTTGGACTTGAACCCTGTTTAGGGTATTTTGTAAAACAAACCTGCAAAACTTATAAAATGTATTATCTGTTAGTAATATTAAAATATATATATATATATTTTTTTTTTTCCCATAGCTTTTTGTCTAAACATATAGATTACATGCTTGGAACCGAATATATAATTGAAAACAGTTGAAGGTTGTAATAGCTGTTTAGACTAATTTACTCATGAGCTGTCTCTTGCTTTTTCAACATCCTGCAACCTCAAAGTCATTTATTTCAAAATAATTGGACATGTCACTTTAAGAACACATTGGGTCACTTTAAATATATGGGGGGGGGGGGGAAGGAACTTTAAGTATATAATTTGCAGATCTCACGCAGTGTCCTTTTTCATGACAAGTCCTGTCCCGCGTCAGTAACACAGTGCAGTGAAGTAAATAATTCTCAGTGATCACATGATTAAACGGAGGTTATTGGAAAGGTTACAGGAAATAATCAGTATTACCCCAGGCGTTGAGATCAGATAGGCATGTTGTAATTCACACAGTGGCCACGTGGTGTCACTGTCCACATATATCCTGTTGGATGACCTGGGACCATACAGTGGTATGCAGCAGATAGACAGAGACACAGAGCCCTTAGGACAGAAGTCTGTAATTTTGGCTGTATAATGTTCAGTACACGAATAACGCATGATATACTACATTGCTTCAGTTCAGACTCACTATTACCAGACCTGCATTCATATTCTAGCTCTTTTATTTATAAAGTGCTTTACATTTCCCAGTGCTATAATAAGGAGATAGAAACATAGAATGTGTCGGCAGATAAGAACCATTCGGTCCATCTATTCTGCCCAATTTTTTATTAGTCCCCCGTTCCCGGTCTTATAGCTAGGATAGCCTTGTGTCTATCCCACGCATGCTTAAAATCCTTGACTGTGTTTACCTCTACCACTTCTGCTGGAAGGCTATTCCATACATCCACTACCCTCTCCGTAAAGTAATACTTCCTGATATTACTTTTAAATCGTTGCCCCTCTAATTTAAGACTATAGAGATACCGTAGGACTAAGGAAAACACATCAATTAATATGTTGGTGCTTACAAGAGTCTAGGAGAGATCGACGGTGCTGGGTCCACAGAGGGCTTGACCTATTGAGAACCTCATTAGAGGAAGCCATTTTTTGGAGCTCCTGTTTTGTAGAAATTGCCAAAGAAGGACTGGGCAAATTAAGGAGTCAGACTAGTTATTTTACTTTCATGGGGGTCTATTCAGTAAAATACGAGAATTGCTTGAGGAGTCAGATTCGGAGGTCAACTATCATTTTGAGACGTAGGGAGACGTAGGGAGTCATGTACTAAACAAGTGCAGTGGGGGGGGGGGGGAAGTAGGTAAAACATGAGTAAGGAGCAATTTGCGACTATATGTAACATTCTGCTCTTGTTTTCCCTGATTTGCGCCTCTTCCGTTTATTTTTATTTAGCGTGCATTTTTCCGGTTGCGCTAATAAATTGCGATTATATTTGCGCCACGCTAAATAGCTTTGCAAATATTTTGTGAAAAATAATTCTTATTTGCGCGTGAAAATTACACCAGCTTTTAGCGAGCGCTATCAAAAGAGGTAGGGAAAATATTTGCAAAAATTGCCTGTTTTTATTTTCAATTATGCCCGTTTTTATGCACAATTTGCTCGTATGTACTATTTGAGTGTTAAATGTTTAGTACATCGCAATAGGAGCAAAGCACAGAAATAGTTTTGCACATAAAATATATTTGCATTTTTTTTTAGTACATGGCCCTCTAAGTCAAGCTCGTCACCTAAGTTATTCTACTAGTAAGTGACTGGGCCCTTACACAAACCATCCAGGTTTCCATGTATACCATCTATCCCTTGTTGGTGATAATGGGAGCAGTGACTGCAGAATGCTGGTATTGAGTATAGAGCCAAATAAAAGGATGCACTGGGATATCAAACCCCATCTCTGCCTCCTAGATCTGCAACAGAGACAGTGACTAGAACATGTCTGTAGCAAACGAACCACCACCCTGCTGTAACCACAGACCACCATGTGTGTGCTCAGCCCCTCCAAGCAGGAAGGGATATTAGAGAGGGCTCAAATGAATCTCCCTGCTGTGGATTACCATGTCCATGATGCTCAGCCAGCATCATGGGAGATTTTAGGCTGGCTGGGCATCATGAGAGTTGTAAGTTAATAGCTAATCTCTGCCATTGAGGTCCCTGGTTTACTCAAAGAAGTCGCCTCCTGTGCCAGTTACAGCTGGAACTCGGTCCTGCTTCTTCTCTGTTTGGCTACGTCTTGTATTTTTTTTTTAAACTTATTTTTTATTTTATATTTGATTTCAAAGGCATATTCTACTATAATTTTCTACATAGTTTTTCAATGTACTTGGATACAGCACTGGGAGCAGCTGATTAGGCATTGACAGCAGTAGTAATTAGTCTGTTTGACTTGGCTAATTTATGAAATCGAACTCTAACAGTTAGGGGCAGTTCATTTCAATACTCTGTACACCCTGTTTCAAGCTTTTTGTGGAGCTGTTAAATATACAAGATATAAAAAAAGACAACTATAGGCAAAAAAATAACTCATGTTTAAATGACAGATTACATCAAGTGTAGATGTTTTAAATAGAAATGCATTATGCATGTATTTTATTGAGCCCTCTCTGCTTCATGGAGCTCTAACAGGGGGCAGACATGTTGTTTAGAATCTTGGGGAAGATCTGGATTCTCCTTCAGGGAGAGGATTCTAAACAACATGACTGCCCCCTGTTAGAGCTCCATGGAGCAAATAGGGCTCAATAAAACACATTGTTTGTATTCTTTCATTAAAGAATTTAAATACAAAGCATCTACACCTAACACAATCTTTCAATTAAACATAGGTTAATTTGTTGCTACTCGTGTCCTTTGAGTATAGATGTTGACGTTTTAGCAGATCTCTAATTACTCATTGTAAAACAAGGAGGGAGGAGCTCTCAATCGACTACATGTCAATGAAGATGGTTTTAAAATGGTTAGGTAGTCGGATGCGATGATTGAGTTTATAGCTATGAATGACAGAGGCCTATTTACTCTAGGAGGAACATCTTGCCTCAGGTGAGCCCATGGCAAAGGCTGGTTTGAACCCTTTAAAGGTACTGTATCACCTGAACATTATTTTTACTATGCACATAGTGCATAAAAAATAATTGACACATTTTCCATTGAAAAGCAGTTTTTTTTTGCATATCAAGCCACAGATGATGTCATAAGCATGAGAATCCACAGACATATTCCAAACACATTATCTGCTCATTTAGGAATTTACTTGCAATTTTGCTAATACAATGTATAGATCATTTTCTATTTGGGCAGACTAGATGGGCCAAATGATTCTTATCTATGTTTCATCATTTTTTATGTTCTCCGTGCTCAGTAAAAACAATGTTTAGGTGATACAGTTGCTTTAAGGTTGCTGGTCATCTGGGTGGAGAGTGTCCTGGTATTTGGCTTTCAGATCCTTTAAAAGCCAGGTTCAGTCCCACCTCTTCATCTTTCACTCTCACTCTCTGCTGGCTTGAGAAACAACTATTAAACAAATGCAATTATGCATCAATGTGTACATGCTTTCTATTTGTTTTAATTAATAATTAGACATGTGCATTCGTTTTCGGACGAATGCATTTTCGGACGAAAATAGCATTTTCGTCCATTCGTCCGAAAAACGAATAACGAAAATTTTAACTAACAAAATCCGAATGAACGAATGGTTAATAAACGAAAATCATTCGTTCATTCGTCCATTCGTCCATTCGTGCTATTGGCATTCTAAACCGAAATAGAGTCGGTTTACAATACCAATAGCATTGTACTACATTCCATAAACCGACATGAATGACTTTCGGTTTATGGAATGCATGTAATGCTATTAGCTTCCTATAAACCGAAATTGAGTTCCCATTCATACGAATAGGTCAATTGACCTATTCGTATGAATGGGGACTCTTTCGGTTTATAGAAAGCCAATAGCAGCATGTATTCTATAAGCCGAAAGTCTTTAAAACAAACGACGTTCGGTTTATAGAATACATGTAATGCTATTGCTGTTCTATAAGCCGAAAGACATTCGGCTTATAGAACAGCAATAGCATTACATGCATTCTATAAACCGAACGTCGTTCGTTTTAAAGACTTTCGGCTTATAGAATACTATTGGCATTCTATAAACCTAACTAGAGTCCCTCCTCATTCATAAGAATTTCTTATGAATGGGGACTCGACTCTAGTTCGGTTTATAGAAAGCCAATAGTATTCTATAAGCCGAAAGTCTTTAAAACGAACGACGTTCGGTTTATAGAATACATGTAATGCTATTGCTAAACTATAAACCGAACGACTTTCGGTTTATAGAATAGCCATAGGATTACATGTAGTACATAAGCCGAAAGTCTATAAACCGAAAGTCGTTCGGTTTATAGGCTGTCGGCATTTAACTATACAGAGACAGAGTCTCCATTCATAAAATTATGAATGGAGACTTTGTCTCCGTGTAGTAAAATGCCGAAAGTCTATAAACCGAACGATCGGTTTATAGACTTTCGGCTTATGTAATACATGTAATCCTATGGCTATTCTATAAACCGAAAGTTCGGTTTATAGAATAGCAATAGGAATACATGTATTCCATAAGCCGACAGCCTATAAACCGAACGTTCGGTTTATAGGCTGTGGGCATTTTACTACACGGAGACAAAGTCTCCATTCATAATTTTATGAATGGAGACTCTGTCTCTGTATAGTTAAATGCCGGCTTTTAACTATACGGAGACAAAGTCTCCATTTATAATTTTATGAATGGAGACTCTGTCTCCGTATAGTTAAATGCCCACAGCCTATAAACCGAACGTTCGGTTTATAGGCTGTGGGCATTTAACTATACGGAGACAAAGTCTCCATTCATAATTTTATGAATGGAGACTCTGTCTCTGTATAGTTAAATGCCGGCTTTTAACTATACGGAGACAAAGTCTCCATTTATAATTTTATGAATGGAGACTCTGTCTCCGTATAGTTAAATGCCCACAGCCTATAAACCGAACGTTCGGTTTATAGGCTGTGGGCATTTAACTATACGGAGACAAAGTCTCCATTTATAATTTTATGAATGGAGACTCTGTCTCCGTATAGTTAAATGCTATTGTATTCTATAAACCGACTCTATTTCGGCTTATAGAATGCAATAGTACTACGAATGGACGAATGAACGAATGATTTTCCTTTATTAACCATTCGTTCATCCGGCTTTAGTTAGCTTAGCATTTTCGTTCTTCGTTTTTCGGGCGAATGGGCGAAAATGCAATTTTCGGACGAAAATGCATTCGTCCGAAAACGAATGCACATGTCTAGTATATATTCACATGTAAATTGCTTTTTAAATAAAAAATTATGATATAAAAAAATCTTGTTTTTATTTCCTTTTATGTGACAATGCTGCCTCTCTCTTTCCCTTGCCCCCAGATTTGTCGCTCTCCCCCCCTTAGTGTTGTCTCTCTCTCACCCTCCCTTTGGCTCCCCCCTCGCTCCCCTTGTGTCTGTCTCTTCCCCCCTTCCCTCCCCTTGTTTCTCTCTGCCCCCCCCCCCCTTGTTATTCTGTCCCCCCCTCACCTGTTTCTTGCTCCCTGGTGGCTAGTGGGGGCAGCCGGGGGATGTATGCACTATACATAATAGACGGAAGTGTCGGGCAGCATGGAGGTTGTCTGCACGATTCGTGCAGACATCCCCCAGCTGCCCGATTCTCCCTGGTGGCTAGCGAGGGAGCGGAGGATGTCTGCGCGATGAGCGAGACCTCTCCTGCTGCCGCCCGGCATGACCGCCGGGACTTCTATGATGAAGCTGGGTACTTCCGGCTTCCTCATAAAAGTCCTGGCTGTCGTTCCGGGCGGCAGCAGGGGAGGTCTCGCTCATCGCGCAGACATCCACCGCTGCCTCGCTAGCCACCAGGGAGAATCGGGCAGCTGGGGGATGTCTGCACGAATCGTGCAGACAACCTCCATGCTGCCCGACACTTCCGTCTATTATGTATAGTGCATACATCCCCCGGCTGCCCCCACTAGCCACCAGGGAGCAAGAAACAGGTGAGGGGGGGACAGAATAACAAGGGGGGGGGCAGAGAGAAACAAGGGGAGGGAAGGGGGGAAGAGACAGACACAAGGGGAGCGAGGGGGGAGCCAAAGGGAGGGTGAGAGAGAGACAACACTAAGGGGGGGAGAGCGACAAATCTGGGGGCAAGGGAAAGAGAGAGGCAGCTTTGTCACATAAAAGGAAATAAAAACAAGATTTTATTTATATCATAATTTTTTATTAAAAAAGCAATTTACATGTGAATATATACTAGACATGTGCATTCGTTTTCGGACGAATGCATTTTCGTCCGAAAATTGCATTTTCGTCCATTCGCCCGAAAAACGAAGAACGAAAATGCTAAGCTAACTAAATCGAATGAACGAATAGTTAATAAAGGAAAATCATTCGTTCATTCGTCCATTCGTAGTACTATTGCATTCTATAAGCCGAAATAGAGTCGGTTTATAGAATACAATAGCATTTAACTATACGGAGACAGAGTCTCCATTCATAAATTTATGAATGGAGACAAACGTATAGTTAAAAGCCGACAGCCTATAAACCGAACGTTCGGTTTATAGGCTGTGGGCATTTAACTATACGGAGACAGAGTCTCCATTCATAAAATTATAAATGGAGACTTTGTCTCCGTATAGTTAAATGCCGGTGTTCTGACAAATTTCTGGAGCAAATTCTCCTGCGCAATCGCAGGAGAATTTGCTCACTGCGCATGCGCATAAAGTTACAGCTGATAACTCAGCTGTAACTTTGTGACCACCGTGCATGAGACAGCTGCGCAACCCACCTCCCGCCCCCTCACACCCGCCGCACACCCCTTCTTACCAGATCATCGACCACAGCGATACACAGCGCATGCGCACGCCTATCCAGCCGTTTGGGAATGCGCGCGTCCGTTGTTGTGTTCTTAAGGTGGTAAGTAACACGGGGCGTCGGGACATAAGGGGGCAAGCATCCTGGTGAGGGCTGCCTCATCTTGATGGGATTTGTGATCCTCCTGCTGTATTATTGATGCAGCAGGAGGATCACAAATCCCATCAAGATGAGGCAGCCCTCACCAGGATGCTTGCCCCCTTATGTCCCGACGCCCCATGTTACTTACCACCTTAAGAACACAACAACGGACGCGCACATTCCCAAACGGCTGGATAGGCGTGCGCATGCGCTGTGTATCGCTGTGGTCGATGATCTGGTAAGAAGGGGTGTGCAGGGGGTGTGAGGGGGCGGGAGGTGGGTTGCGCAGCTGGCGCATGCGCGGTGGTCACAAAGTTACAGCTGAGTTATCAGCTGTAACTTTATGCGCATGCGCAGTGAGCAAATTCTCCTGCGATTGCGCAGGAGAATTTGCTCCAGAAATTTGTCAGAACACCGGCATTTAACTATACGGAGACAGAGTCTCCATTCATAAAATTATAAATGGAGACTTTGTCTCCGTATAGTTAAAAGCCGGCATTTAACTATACGGAGACAGAGTCTCCATTCATAAAATTATGAATGGAGACTTTGTCTCCGTGTAGTAAAATGCCCACAGCCTATAAACCGAACGTTCGGTTTATAGGCTGTCGGCTTATGGAATACATGTATTCCTATTGCTATTCTATAAACCGAACGTTCGGTTTATAGAATAGCCATAGGATTACATGTATTATATAAGCCGAAAGTCTATAAACGGATCGTTCGGTTTATAGGCTTTCGGCATTTTACTACACGGAGACAAAGTCTCCATTCATAATTTTATGAATGGAGACTCTGTCTCTGTATAGTTAAATGCCGACAGCCTATAAACCGAACGACTTTCGGTTTATAGACTTTCGGCTTATATAATACATGTAATCCTATGGCTATTCTATAAACCGAAAGTCGTTCGGTTTATAGAATAGCAATAGGAATACATGTATTCCATAAGCCGACAGCCTATAAACCGAACGTTCGGTTTATAGGCTGTCGGCATTTTACTACACGGAGACAAAGTCTCCATTCATAATTTTATGAATGGAGACTCTGTCTCCGTGTAGTAAAATGCCGACAGCCTATAAACCGAACGTTCGGTTTATAGGCTGTCGGCTTATGGAATACATGTATTCCTATTGCTATTCTATAAACCGAACGACTTTCGGTTTATAGAATAGCAATAGGAATACATGTATTCCATAAGCCGACAGCCTATAAACCGAACGTTCGGTTTATAGGCTGTCGGCATTTTACTACACGGAGACAGAGTCTCCATTCATAAAATTATGAATGGAGACTTTGTCTCCGTGTAGTAAAATGCCCACAGCCTATAAACCGAACGTTCGGTTTATAGGCTGTCGGCATTTTACTACACGGAGACAAAGTCTCCATTCATAATTTTATGAATGGAGACTCTGTCTCTGTATAGTTAAATGCCGACAGCCTATAAACCGAACGACTTTCGGTTTATAGACTTTCGGCTTATGTAATACATGTAAACCTATGGCTATTCTATAAACCGAAAGTCGTTCGGTTTATAGAATAGCAATAGGATTACATGTATTCCATAAGCCGAAAGTCTATAAACCGAAAGTCGTTCGGTTTATAGACTTTCGGCTTATAGAATACAAGTAATACTATTGCCTTTCTATGAACCGAACGAGAGCCCCATTCATAAGAATTTCTTATGAATGGGGCTCTCGTTCGGTTTATAGAAAGCCAATAGTATTACATTGTATTCTATAAAACGAACGAAAAAAATTAACGAAACGAAAATAATGAACGAATTTCGTCTGAAACGAATGCACTAATGAACGAAATTCGTTTTAGACGAAATAAATAACATTTTCGTCCGAATGGACGAAAACGAAACGAAAATTTTAGTTTTGCACATGTCTATTAATAATAACAAAGTGTTTAACCAGGAAATGTACATTCAGATGATCTCTGGTTTCCAAGGATATTCTGGGGATGTCACTTTTGCCCAACATCTAGGGAATGTTACTATTTTCCCAATTTAATGGTACTCATTTTACCTGCCTCCGAAGGATGACGGTCTCAAGTACCCC
The DNA here is from genome assembly GCA_036172795.1 of Pelodytes ibericus. NCBI lineage: Eukaryota > Metazoa > Chordata > Amphibia > Anura > Pelodytidae > Pelodytes > Pelodytes ibericus. The sequence goes on along the minus strand of CM069866.1, from coordinate 11,551,917 downwards.
TGCCAGGATTTAATCCCCAAAAGGGTTGAACAGATTCTATTGATGATGCATTAGCCCACCAAGCTATCTCACTGGCATGAACTAAGTATTTTCTTTTGCTATAAACGCCTAGCCTATATGAATAACTGTGTATACTTATTATTGTGTATCCTCACTTAATAAATGTTTTTAAATATGAGTACAACAGGGGACATGGAGAGATATGCATTTACCTATTCCTCACTGCTAATACTTTTAGAACACTCCCTGTAAAAAGGTTTCAATTCATTTACAATCCTGCAATGCGTCCGTATAGAAAAAAATGTATAGATAAATAACTTTATGGAAATAATCGGCCAAGCGTGATCCATAGGAAGAGGTTATCACTTAATTCTGTATTGATCCGTTTAGAACATTTCTGCCTCACTTTTTTATTTTATACCTTTTTATTTATTTTTTTAAAACGTACATTATCTCACAAGGATGGTGTTTTATGGACCGAATGTTGAATAACCCAGATGAATTATGATGTAGAGATCAATAAGGAACGGCAGATTTTCAAGCTTCATAGTCAGGACTCACTGTGCGTCAGAAAGCTCCAATACCGTCATAAATTGCCTGAAATTCTGTAGAAACCGAGAAAACCAGGATTGAGTGAATATTTCCAGTATGTGTATCAAACAAATGTATCAGATATATATTCAATGCCTTTAATTTCTAGGGAATACCCAGAGCTTATTTACATTTCAAACAACCCTAAATACAAACGTTACTGGCAGGACCTGTATAGGTATAACACCTACCTCTTTGTTCCTGTGTTGAGTCCAATAGGAAGATCTCTTTCTCGCCTTAAAAAACTCTATAGAAAACTCCCACAGCATTATGAGCCAAGGGGGGCAATGCCCCCCCCCCCCACCCTGGCTAACCACATGGAACTTGCTGGACGCTTGGCTCAATGGGCTCCAGACTAGTATTATGGACACTGGTCACAAAGTACCAAGGTGTACATGGAAAGAGAAAGGGAATACATGGGACATCTATTACTCTCTCTGGATAATAACTGACTCTCTCTACATGCTGCAGGTCAGTTCAATGTGAGACTGATTCTATCAACACCGGGCGATCCAACCCAATTAAAAATAGAAAGCAACAAAGTGGCATTTGTGGACGGAGTCACTGCACACAGACGAATACTTGGAAAAATGTAGAAATCCGGTTGATTCATTAATAGAAGGCGAGTACAAAAAGACATAGGCACAGATACATTAAGCCCTTACTCATTTCACGCGAGTGCTGGCACTTAGTCATAAGCATAAGGCATCACTTCACTGTGTGTCTATGCCTGTTTGTCCCCACATTTTATTAATGAATAAACCCAATTTCTACATTTTCCAACTCTTCGACTGTGTGCAGTGACTCCACAAATTCCACTCTGTTGCTTTTTTTGTACAAGGAAAAGGTACCAACTTTGTTTCAGGGGGGACATTTGCAAAACATTGTGAGGGACAATTTAATGATGTTCTTTTGCCCTTCAGACCTTTTCCGACATACACTAGGTTCCTTGTGTGGACACGTTGCCTATCCCCGGAATGACACACCTAAATAAATAGAATAGTAGGCAACTGCTTAGTGGCCTTTATTAGACGTACCAGATTCAGTTCCAATAGCAGGGCACATCCGGTAGACCGCTGCGGTTTTTGAAAGCGGTGTCATCCAATAGGCAAGATTCACAAGCTGGAAAGGGGGCGGGATCTGCTGAGATCAATGGACGAAGACTGCGTTGTGAAATTTACTCTGTGCCTGCATGGAATTAAATGGATTCATTTCTAAAACACCTTTTAGGTACACTCATTTGACCACTTGAAGAATAGTCTATCAATACAACTCAGTCGCTCCTCTACCAGTCCGTACCGGGAGCACCCAGAGCTTCCTCACCTTGCTTTGTCTCCGAGAGCTTATACTTAATGCGATAGCTATTCAAGACTTTAGCAAGTTCTGCTCATTACAGATAAGACCAGCCATTTGTGGCAATTAAGTGCTGTTTAGAAATGAGTTTCTTTCTTCTTTAACTTTAATGTATCCTCTGTAGACAGTGATTTATCTAGACTTATGGCATGCCTGTTGGGTTTGCTATAGCATTACCTGGATGATTTACCCTAATCCACAGTCAGTCAGAGTCTTACTTAAAATACTTAAAATCTGATGCTTTGTGTTTTTAGTATTGGTTTTCAAACATTGTCTTAACAACTCTTTAAATAAGATACCTATGTTTTTTTTATCACTATTTTTATAGTTTTATAAAAACTGCGAGGATGTTAATACTGAGTTTTCATTCAAGAGAATCTGGTGCCCCCCCAAAAAAACCTCCAGCTATTATTACACAACAGAGCATTAAAAAAACTGCTTATGTGGTTTTTTATAAAACATTTTCTGAAATGGTTGAGTGGACTTTTAACATATTTTTAATAACACCTTTCCGCTTACCTCGTTACAAATTTGTTTTAACTGAAGCTACATAATGTTCTATCAGAGTCTGCTCGTTAATTAATAAAGCACACCTCTGTCCCTGACCGCAGACACGTATTGCTGCAATGTTCAGATGTCAACGACTCTGCCTTTCTTAAGGTTATTTTGTTGTATTGTTTTGTTGGTTTGTTTTTTGTTTGTTTTTTTTTAGCAATTTTGGAGCTTTTCATGGATAAATTATAAACATGAGCACCTAGTACTCACAAAAGCCAAGCTTTAAAATGTTCTGTGTCAAAATGAATGGCATTTGCTTTGCCATAACAGGGGTAGAAGCCGCACAATGCTCTGCAGAGACAAGGAAGCCATGCAAAGCTCTGCTGCGAAAACAGACACATTAGGGAAGGAGGGAGCAGAAGGATCTGCATCGCAAAGTGGCAGAATATTTGTGTGTGGAAAGGTTAATACAGGAAGCACAATGCAGAGCTTAGTATGAACATTAAAAAAAGTTTGTTCTTTGGAAATAGCCCCCAATGTTGAATGCTTAAATTGTTAGTTCGTACACCAAACAGTAGCTTACATTTATTTTCATCTCCTCTAATAATGCCTGATAGCAGAGGCTTCCAATGTGTTGGCCAACTACGACCTATTTGACAGCAAGGTGCGGCCCACCTGACTTAAAGTGCCACCAACCTTTTTCTTTTTCACTTGTGGATCTTCTATAGAGGAGATATTAGTTCTTGAATGCCTACTAAAGTTCCCCTCTGTTGGTGGCATTCAAAAGCAAAGGTGTATCTCTGTGGCTGAGAGGCTGAGCTCAGAGTAAACTCGTGGGTATCTGCAAAGAGAGACGTTGGGTTTACCTGAAGAAGGGCAGGGGGGGGGGGGGGGTGGTATTTTTAACCCTTGCTTCAAGGAAGCAAGGTTTAAAAAAAAAACAAATTTAGTTGTCCTTTAATATTCCCATTATCCCGATAATTATTTGAAATATATAATATAAATATGTAATATAAGGAAACATTTGATATTTAAGGCCAGGGACTAATGAAAGTATTTAGTAAATTGGGCAGACCAGATGGGCCGCATGTTTCTTATCTGCCGGTGACACATTCTCTGGTTCTATGCTTCTCTGCTCATGCACAGTATTCATTCTCTAGGCGATGAAAATCAGGACCACCGGGATTAGCAATTCCGAATAGGGACAGTGCTGCTTAAAGAGGTCCAGTTGGTGGGTTTTGTTGTAATTTAAAACATAGATTGAGAGATTTAATATTTTTATACCATGGGTGATTACTTACACACATCTCGGACACTCCTGGTGTTTGCCTCCTGCCTGTACCAAGGGCTGGAGATTAATGTGTGAGAGTCACAGAAATGGAACAGGATGTCAGGCCCAGGGTAAGTGGGCGAGAGATCCTAGAAAACATAGCCTGAAGAGACACAAGGCCCTCAGGAAGGGTATTCCCTGAACTGAGGCAGAGTTTGTAACCGGAGCCAAATGCTGCGGGCACACAAGTTTTTAAATTGCCAGTGAAGGAGAAGCAGAGTAAAGCATGAAAGGAAGACATGGTCTCAATCAGAGAGGAAGATACAGGTACGCTCCACAGAAATGTTACTCCTTCCAGCTGGAAGAACCTTATGAAAGCATGCAAAGTATACAAAGCAGAGAATATAAGGCAGGCGTCTCTATTTAACATCACAGAAGGTCTGAGAAGTCCTGACTCTTGTGACTGTTTAACATATTTAGACTGAAGGTTCTAGATCAGGGATAGACAAAGTATCTGTACAAGGACACCAGTGGCAAGATCTGTGAAGATCCCATAGAACATTATTAAACAATGTTCCAGTGGTGCCTACTGCGGCTCTAGACTGCACAGTCTTTTGGCCTGGCTCTAGAATAGATATAGTATGTATTCCCATTCTCACAATGGGTTGATCCCCAGAGGATACAGCAGCTGTATTTCACTTAACTTGCAGCACTGTAGCTAGGCATTAAAATGCTCTATAATGGTGGGCATCAGTCATGGTGCAGTGGGCCAGTACCTGCTCCAGAGAAACTATAGTAATGCGGCCCCAAATGTATAGTATACACAAAAAATAATAGAACAAAAGGTGCAAACAAACAGGTCGTACCCAACACACGGCCTAATAGTACATAGGTGAACAAAGGTCTGTAAACCATATAATAATCAGTATGTTTTTGCATCAAAAATATGACATATAAAAACATACAATCCAGTAAATGTATAAGCAAATTTACATTCATACAAATAAACAGGGTTATAATTACATAACAGTACAGCCCATAAAAATAAGCAATAAACAAAAACCGCTTACTAGGAGGAGGCGAGGGCATGCACAAATGAGGATTGAACATCTACGTTTTGGCTAAAGAAGCCTTCTTCTGGAGGCTACCAGTGTCTGGCCCACGCAACCCTGAGCTTCTGAGCTTTGTTAGGTTTTTGGTAGATTATAATATACAGACATGTACGTGGGCCACACCAAACATGAAACGAAAGGCTGCAAATTGGCCCACGAGAAATAGAGAGACGACACATAGGAACGAAACAACAACAAAATACCCTAACACAATCTACTTATGATGCTAATCCATGTAATTAAATTATCAAATGCTGCATTTGAAGTATTAAAGAACTAAAACATGATCACAACGTGTGCTTGTCTATAAAAAAATAAATTGTTTAGGGTGAGTGACTTTAACTATGGATGGTGCCAGGAAGGCTTAATCTCCAGTTTGTTTTAGCTTCTTACATTACTAGTCTATTGCATCAGAATATTTTGTTTGTTTGATTATTTTTGGGCTTTGCACCATGCAGTCCATTCTCCACCGCCAACACATTTTACAATTATTTTCTACATCGTGTAACCGACAGCGGCAGATTGATAGAATAATTCTACAGGATCAGCCAATCGCAGATAGGGGACTTGCATGGATCCCATAATGTGCCTTTGTATAATCTGAGTGAGGGAGACTGCTTTCTTGGCTGTAATAGTTGGACACTCGTACATTGATTTCAGTTGTTGCTCCCCTTAGTAAGACAGTAATTATAGTTGAAAAATTGCAGCTCAAATCCAGGCTTTGTGTCTCTGGATGGTCTATGGCTGACTGCCAGAGACATATAACTATATCTCATCCTGACCAGAAATGTCATCTTATTTTCAGTTCTCATACAGAGGACGTCTCTGTCACTGTTACACACATTGTCCAATGCTCCCAGACCTGCCACATGATACACTGTACCTGTCCTTACATACAGGATCATTTGCAGTATTAAGAAATGATGTGCCCGGCTGAATTGAAGTTACGTCTACCAGAGGCCGCTGACACCGCCACCAAATCTTCCTCCGTATTCCTCTTATGCCCCATAATTCATCTTTCTTAAAATCTCAAGAATAAAAAGGTTTCCTCTGAGCAATAAATATTTTGCAGAGTGTAGTGGTTATTACATTGGCTGGCAGAAATCCGATTTCAGTATGTAACAGAGTTGGGGGAGGAGTGTTTGAAGTGCTACTAGAACAAAGCACACGAGTTGGTGTTGGAAGATGGACAACTTAAAGGAGAACTTGTGTCAACTACATAGAAAGAGTAGTTAGTACCTGGAACAGCTGTCCAGTAGATTTATTATTAGCTAGCACACACCTTATGGATTGTATATTATGCTGTCTTGAAGAACAAATGAGGATTGCTTGGGAGCCAAATTGTTTGTATCTGTTCACACATTGGGTATTATGTAGAAATAATGCTCAATGTCAAATCAAGTGTTCTATGGAACCTTCACTGACCTTGCCACCGACATTGATGACCTTGGACATATACTTTGCCAATCCTGATTCCTTTTGTCAGATTTTGGCTGCTACACCTGTGCAGTAGGTATAAATCTACATGAATGGGTTGTATACCTTCAAGCACAGCGGTAAACTGCACATTTTTTTCTTCTTCTCATAATACATCCTTTCATTGTAACTTTGTGACTTTTTGATCAATGCAGATCACGGCAGGATGGGATTGGCAGAGAATTGTATGCAGTAAAATGATCTAAAAATGGCACACGTTTTCTTCTTTTTATGTACAGCCTCGAACAAAATGGTCTTTTTCTTTTTTTTTCTCTTTTAAATTGGCACAACTGACAGCGTTGGGCTTTTTTTCTGGTGGTAATCAATTTATATATGTACGCAGACTAATTATTGCATAGCTGCACTACTTCTCTCCTGGAAGACCTTTCAACGTAACCCCCAACACATGTTTCTAAATGCAGCATGATATATACAGAACTGTCCAATAAAATGTAACAGACTGCATCACCTAAACATTGTGTTTCATTGTGATTGTAGAGAATCAAAAAAAAATACTGAAAATGATCTATACATTGTGTTTGAAGACGTGGAAGAAAATGCCTAAATTAGGAGAAAAACATGTTTTAAAATGTGTCTCCTGTTTATGACATCACCTGTGGCTTAATATGGAAATTACACATTTACCATTGAAAACCAGTTCATTTGCATATCAAGTCACTGGTGATGTCATGAGCAGGAGACTCCACAGAAATATTTAAAACCCATTTTTCTCCTAATTTAGGCATTTGCTTGCAGATTTGCTAACACAATGTATAGATCATTTTCAATCATTTTTTCTTTCTATACACACACAGTAAAAACAATGTTTAGGTGATACCGACCCTAAACATAGAAACATAGAATGTGTCGGCAGATAAGAACCATTCGGTCCATCTAGTCTGCCCAGTTTTTTTGAATACTTTTATTAGTCCCCCGTTCCCTATCTTATAGCTAGGATAGCCTTGTGTCTATCCCACGCATGCTTAAAATCCTTGACTGTATTTACCTCTACCACTTCCGCTGGAAGGCTATTCCATGCATCCACTACCTTCTCAGTAAAGTAATACTTCCTGACATTACTTTTAAATCGTTGCCCCTCTAATTTAAGACTATGTCCTCTAGTTGTGGTAGTTTTTCTTCTTTTAAATATACTCTCTTCCTTTACGGTGTTTATTCCCTATATGTATTTAAATGTTTCTATCATATACCCCCTGTTACGTCTTTCCTCAAAGGTATACATGAAGAGAACTTAAGCTGGAGTTCTCCTTGGCTGGGGAGCATGCAATATTTGGTGCTACACCTCCTTCCTCCAAGACCTCCCCATGCTAACAAATTTATGGCATAGCTTATTAGTAAAATTGTTTTCTGGGGAATTAAGACCTCCAGATTCTATGACCAGTTTGATAATTAGTACTACTTTATATATCTTTTTTAAACGCTATATACATTTTTTTTTTTTTTAAAGTGGAGAAATCAGTCAGCAAATTTCCATCAATGGTGAACTTCTCCCATTTCTGACTATTGCACCAAAATGTATCTTTAGAAATAACTCCATATTTGAAATGTATACCAAATTGGTACAGGTAGTTTGGAAGACATTACCAATGCTAATTCTAATAAGACGGAATTCAACCAGATGCAATAGATTCACATTCAATAGATTATGATGTGACAGATGGGAGGCATCTTGTCTGCCTATTAAGAAATCTATGATGTTTTCATGGTGAAAGCATTGGGGTCTATTCACTTTGAAGTGAACTGTGGTGAACGCACAAGTGAACTGCAAAAATCAAGAATAGCTGAGCTGGGAAAACTCTCCAACTTTCTTATCATTTGCGGCTCTGTTAGTAATGTTTGTAATTCCATTGGCAATTTTCCATCGCTCCCCACACGCAATTGTCCTGGACCCTGGACAGCCCCGATTCAGAAGCATTATCCTGATTTTTATTCTCTGGTGTTCGGGGCGCAGAAGAACGAATACCGTATTTGGATAGAAAAGCTGACACTTCTTCTCCCACGCCACTCGCCTGGTGTCCTGCATTGGTGTAAAGTATGTAGTAGGTCTCATTGTTTTTGGCAATCACAGCTGCTCCCTAGAGCTTACAATCTAATCTTGAACCTTTACTTACAAGTAGATAAAGGGATTTAATCAAATTCCCAGAGAGGATTGAAATAATCATTTGAAAATGTAGTGACATTTACTAGAGGCCATTTTTTTTTAACTCTTTAACCAGTTATGTGTCAAAAGCAGGTCTCTCTCTGTATTTTACAACTCATCTGTGTAATTCAAGTCCCATACCCTTGATAAATTGATGAATCCCCCCCCCCCCCCCCCGCCAACCTAAACCTTATTCCCTCCCACTCGCCTACCCCACTGGTGCTGTTTTAATGTGCTTTGAATTCTCAGTCATGGTGAGAACCGCAGAATAAGGATTCAAAGAGGATACGAGTAAACGTTTATAAGAGCAAATCGACAGTCTGTTGTGTTAAGAGCCTCTCAGGAGAGAGAGATGAATACAGATATAGAGACAATGAAAGATACAGTGCGGAAGGGGAGACTGAAGAATGACAGTCGCAAAAAAAAATCTCCAGGAGCAAACATTGCCTGTGTTTAATTAATGTTCCCTGCCATAGAGCTAGTTATTAAAGGCCTAGATTTATTAATATGGGTTAATTTGACGCCACGGTCCACTCAGCTTGTCAGAAATGTGTAATTAAATGACTATATATGGGGACAGCTGTAACATGAAGACGTGCAAATACCACAGATTGTCTAATTATTTCCACAGTGCCATGGGCAGAGGATCCTTCCTGACAATTTTTCCAGCCCCGGCATGAAATGTGATCTAATTGTGACTGGTTCCCAGTCAGTGCTGGTTCCCAGTCAGTGCTGGTTCCACAGCGTGCCAGTGCTTAGGATTAGTCTACCAATTCCAACAGCTTGCAACATCTGTCTGTATGCAGGTCCATTGAGTCTCTTTCTAATGTGTCTCAGGCATGTCATACAACAAGCAAGGCTATCATAGGCCCTACCCAGAATCCTCATCAGCTACTTGGACACCCTGTATTCCTCCCTGCTACATCCTTCCATTTTTTGCCCATGTTGGTCCCCCCTCGCTCATTGGGGGTTCTGTTTAAAAAAAGGAAATCTGGGGGACAGTTCTATCTGCGGAATAATCAGACAGAACATTCCATTAACTAGTTTTCCATATCGATTGCTTCATTTTCCTGACGTTTTTCCACATAACTGCTTTTGATACATAAGACCACACATTATCATCTCTGCCCGCCTATCATCTTTGTCACCACAATGCTTCTCCACCTCACTTAATACTCTCCACTCCACAAACAATCTAATCCTGGGCCATTATCTTCTATAAAAAGAACATTTCTTCCCTGTGTTTTTTGTGAAGCTTAAACACTGCATCAGGAAGGCATGGTTTAAAGGATGGCATGATAGGCCAAACAAGTACCTTATAAGTAGTAGTAGATGCCAGGGGGTGCCTCACAGTGGATTTATTTAAGATTAATATTATAAAGCACCATGTGGGATGTGCACAAGGCTATCCTGAGGAACATTAATCTAAGATTTAATTATGAGCAGATTCTTATCTCAATATCTTGCAAGATAGTTTCTCTCTCACTATATGTTCTTACAGGAATTTAGACTATAATATGCCTCTGTGTATGAATGTGTACGTACATTGTGTTTATGTTCTCCATCCCCAGTTGTGAGGACACTGGTCGTGCAGATTTCCAATAGTCTTTATTAGAATGAATGGGATTTTTGATTTTTTTTTTGTTTTAAACACCATGATTGAAGTGACTCACAATGTTACCCACTATTAGATAATACATCTGCCATCACTTAACCATCATGACTGACACCCAAAGGCATGCAGTCCAGTGGGAGTTAAACAAGGCGCTCCTTGTAGTTGGTGGATTGCTTTGGTTTTATTTTATTTTTTCCTTTTGCTTGTAGATTACGTGGTCTGGTTTGAGTTGGGAACTGAGGACAACATCAAAGTGGCTAAATGCCATGGAGCTTGGGTGGCACAAAGAGGAAGTGACACGGTGCGCACATCTGCGGAATCTTGGTCGTGTTCCAAATAGTCAAACAAAACTTTAATTAAAAGGACAATTGTGCTCAAATTAAGTTTTTTTTTTTTTTTAAATAATGTAACGATCAGGTATAAAAAAAAAACTGTAATCAATAAACCATAGTTTTTTTTAAAGGATGACATACAAAAAGCGTCCTAATGCCTAATAGTTTCATTTGGATGGCAGAAGACATCTTGTCGAACTGGGGGGGGAGAAAACATTCAAGAATGCATCTAGGTAACCAATGCAAGGAAGATATCACTTGCATACATTGTAAAGTTGCAGGAAAGCACTTCAATGGGTATCTCTGCCATCTCTCCCATATAAGATCTCTCTTCCACTCTTATTCCTGATCTTCCCATTAAATTAGAAACAGAAAACACATGTAGATCCTTTGAGTGCTCAGATACCATGAGAGCTGTTACATATAGATTACAGATGGCTTGATGATGATCATTGCCCAAGTGGTAGTAAAGAGGTTAGCTATGGGATATATATATATATATATATATATATAGATATATATATATATAAACAAATCCAAACTGAATGCACTCACCTAAACTAGCATATATTATATTAAACGGGGTGCTGCTGAGACCAAATATTTATACAAAATCCAAAGATCAGCGCACTCACCTCAAAGCAGGTAGGAGAAAAACTCTTAAAGCTATGGTTTTAAATAAAGCTACTTAAAAACACCTGTCTTACTAAGGTAACAAAATTGGAGATTTAGTCACATATATGGCCATATGATGCTAAGCCCACCACTACGTCAAAGTACTCCAATATTGGTGGGTCCTAACACTAAATACTGTTGCTTCTGGGGCTTAATCTCATTATATGTATTACTTACCAGGGACCAAAAGGCCTTCCTATTGTATAATACAGAGACAATCCTGCAATTTATAGGTCAGGACACCACTTATGGAGCACCTGTGATGGGGAGGGGTGCTAAACCAGAGGCCTGGTCATAGCCTCAACTATACAAACAAATCCAAACTGAATGCACTCACCTAAACTAGCATATATTATATTAAACGGGGTGCTGCTGAGACCAAATATTTATACAAAATCCAAAGATCAGCGCACTCACCTCAAAGCAGGTAGGAGAAAAACTCTTAAAGCTATGGTTTTAAATAAAGCTACTTAAAAACACCTGTCTTACTAAGGTAACAAAATTGGAGATTTAGTCACATATATGGCCATATGATGCTAAGCCCACCACTACGTCAAAGTACTCCAATATTGGAGTACTTTGATTTTGTATAAATATTTGGTCTCAGCAGCACCCCGTTTAATATAATATATGCTAGTTTAGGTGAGTGCATTCAGTTTGGATTTGTTTGTATAGTTGAGGCTATGACCAGGCCTCTGGTTTAGCACCCCTCCCCATCACAGGTGCTCCATAAGTGGTGTCCTGACCTATAAATTGCAGGAGTGTCTCTGTATTATACAATAGGAAGGCCTTTTGGTCCCTGGTAAGTAATACATATAATGAGATTAAGCCCCAGAAGCAACAGTATTTAGTGTTAGGACCCACCAATATTGGAGTACTTTGACGTAGTGGTGGGCTTAGCATCATATGGCCATATATGTGACTAAATCTCCAATTTTGTTACCTTAGTAAGACAGGTGTTTTTAAGTAGCTTTATTTAAAACCATAGCTTTAAGAGTTTTTCTCCTACCTGCTTTGAGGTGAGTGCGCTGATCTTTGGATTTTGTATATATATATATATATATATGTTTAGGTTTACTTGTCTGTCTCAAAGACCATAGAAAGTGCAAATGTGATTTGAAAAATGCTCTATCGTCTGTTGAAGCCTGCTAAATGGTATTTCTTCTTATTGATTAATATAAAATTATTTCAAGTTAAAGGTCCCCATTTAAATGCCTGCTGCCATTTAGACTTGTGCGGTTATCAAATCTCTTGCTCTGATACAGGATGCCTTTTGACATCAGCCTACATCCTTCTGTCGATCCACATATTTGCTCTCCAAAGTGTCAATCATTCTCGAGAGCCATGCACTGTGAGTTATTAGAATCTCTCCACAACAGATCAGGCAGATTTACAGAACAGCACAATAGATGCTGCAGTCTTACACCAGACTTTATTAACCTATTAAATAATAAACAGCATGCTACCTCTGTGCCAGTTGATGGCATTAGAACTCTGTCCCTGTTGCAGTTGGTGATATGAGACATCTTTCTTAGTTTCAGAAAAGCTCGCTCAGACAGTTGATCTTACAGGAGCTTTGTTTTGAGAGTGCTGTCTGTGTGACAGTTGATGCTATGTGAGCTATGTTTCTGGCAGATGAAAACTCAGCTCTATCTCTGTTGTAGTTGATGTTATATAAGATCTGTCTCATCCAGGGTTGCCCAACTTCCCATTTTTTTCCTGGACACATACAGCCTATCCTGCAATGTGTTGAATCCATCTGTTAGATGGACATTCAAACAGCTATTGATACGTGCTATGAGGGGAAATATAACAAATTAGGCAGCAAATTAAATTCCCCCCTGATTGAAACCTTGGAAATTGTGCATTTTAAGGAAAGTTTGAATGGAAAGGAGACTACACCTGCTGTGCAACGGGACAGACAGTGGGGATTCTCCGAACAATTAGAGAGATATTGACCCAATGCCATCTACTTCCTCAATGTGGATTCTTAAACAATGACTCCACTGGCGTTGTTTTCATGTCTACAGCATTGGCTGTTTGTCTTCCTCATGACCCATCAGGGAACCAGGTAGCAAAAAATTTGACATTTTCGTCTGAAGAATTGTGATTGGCTGATTAATGCCATCTTGGAAGAATGCAGTGCGCCTCACCTGATCTAGACCACAGTCCCCTTAATTGACTAGGAAGGGGATTACTTTTTCTCACTCACATCCACTTGTCTGATGATTTCTAGCCCATTCATCTTATGAATCAAAAAAAAAAATGTCAAATCTTTATTTTTTTTTCTAGTCAAAATGTATTTCTATACGTGGATTTCAAGTATTTCTCTATTAGTCATGTTCTTCCTCTGAGTAAGCAATTTAGTCTCAAATCTGATTTCATATGAATTTGGCTTTTTTAAAAATAATTTATAACAACTTTCATCCACCCAGAGCACAGGAAGGACAATGGACATGATGTCAGAACCAAACAAACCACTTCCTCCTCCCTTCTCACATCCCAAAAATGCCTGTGTCCTCTCCAATTTTGTTGGGACAGGGTACCATTTATAGTCTCAACATTAGACCACACTTCCTTTTGAATTTCTTGGACTGAATTCATTGAAACCCTTCAAAAATAAGCCATTTCTGTTAAATTAAGTCATGGGACTTTTGCTCACCACAGCCGGTGATCTAGCCTAACCCTTTCAGCCATGATTAATTCCACTTATATATTTATGTTTTCCATTTCAGATGGTCAGTGTTAAACCTTTCTGCCAATATTTGTAATGGTATTACAATGTTATTAATCAAACTTTTGGTCTGGGAAATAGTATCTTGTATTGTAAAATCATTGTACCCTGTTCCATGGATCGTCCCTCGTACCCCGACCGTGGGCTATTAATACAAGTGTGACAATGACAGTGGCAGAGGTGAAATATTATCTTCATGCATCATCATGGTTTTCACTACCTCTTAGTGTTGGAAGGGAATAACCTGCATGAATTTTGGCAAGCTCCATGCGAAAGGGCTAAATGTATTTTTTACTCGAAAAATGATTCTTGATACACAACAGCTTTTATTATATCCCTCAATTGTGAGGGCAAGAGTCCAGACAGCATAAAGCTAAGATATAAAATGCCATTACAAGGCTTAAGGATCACTCTGTGAATACTTTTCCCTTCTAATACTTTTTCTTATGCCTTGGTATTCCAACCCGTTTTGTTTTATACCTTTTGAATAGGATTTGGAAGTAAGTACAATAAAAATACAAAAGAAATAAAATAAACATATTGAGTGAGGGTATCTGTTCTCGGTAGTGTGTGCAATCCACAGAATAACAGAGAACGACCTTTAAAAACATAAATGACCAGACATTCTATACAATGGCTGGAATAAGCCAGGATGTGCAAATGTACAGTAATGCGCTAAACAGTGAAAGTAAAATAATAATAATAAAAACTCTATTATACTGCATGCATTTACACGAGAATTGGAAAGAGACTTTTCGATTTCATTTTAATTGTTAATTTTTGTCTTTAATCAATGTTTAATTATCTCTTTTTTAATTTCATTTTATATTTTGTTTAAACTTTTTGGTGGGGTTTATGAAATCCCTAGGGAGAACCCCAGAAAACAGGACTAAGGTATGTATACAATATTTATAATTGTATGATATACAGTTTATTATTCAATAAAATCTGATACAATGCATGGGCATAATATAATAATCATTAGATAGAAACGGTCCATATGTTAACTCAGGGCTTGACCAATCCTTGGAGGAAGGAAGCTATGCCTCCTCTAACTCCTCCTCCTGGCTCCTAAAGATAACCAGGCTGGCTCCTGCATTAGTCTCCTAAAGACTACACACATTTGTCAAGCCCTGTGTTAGCTGCTCTTATAAGACGATAAATATTCAAATCGTGACATCTGAATTTCGCGGCTGTTTAAAATGTCTATCGCGGGAGGTTCATTCACATCATTATGAATAATGTACTCGGCTTTAACGTAGTTCTTCTCCATCACTGTGTTGCCACTTAATTTCCCCGTTCATGGCACAGCACATTGCTTAATAAAGCAAATAACCTACACAGAACAGATCCCTCCATATATCACATTAACGGAAGAGCACAAAAGGTCAGACCTTCCCCTCGTCTCCCTCCAATGCATCTCTAAGTAAGTGACAGCACTCTCTATATTAGACAGCGCTCCTCATATGTGTCCAATGCCTTCTATACGTTTGGTGTGGTTCCTGCTCATTAATGCACATGCACACCTGCAAGATGCTCCAGCCAAGCACCAGTTAATTGGGAGAAGTACCGCTTGCGCTAATCACAGAGGAGTACATTATCCTTCCCTGCCGCACTGAATGACAAGCCTACTTATCTCCCCTGAAGCAGCGCAAGTTATCTCTGTCAAGCCCAGCCATGTTTATACTGTGAATGGAGAGACTAAAAAAATGATGATAAATGATCTATACATTGTGTTAGCAAAACTTCAAGCAAACGCACCAAATAAAAATGTGTTTTTAAAACATGTCTCCGGCTTATGACATCACCTTGTGGCTAGACAGGCAAATTACACATTTCCCACTGAGAATTAGCTTATTTGCATATCAAGCCCAGGTGATGTCATAGACAGGAGACTCCCACAGACAAGTTTAAAGCCTTCGCTGTTCTACACTCAATCTGCAATTCATCTTTAGGTTAACAGAACCCCTGTAAACCATTGAGGTGCCTGATGGATCCCTAGCTCTCTGGCATGGAAAGGGTTTGATTCTGCTTTCGGAAAGATGCGTCGTTTTTCTTCTAGCAAGAAGTGGTTTGCCGCGCTGGCTGGGAAAGGGTTAAACTCTGTCTAGAGGGAGTCCTTCGTGGAATTGCTGTACATACTGTTCATGTACAGAATAGGAAACAATAAAAAAAAAGATAGATGGTGGCAAACGCATGCATTAAGAATAAAAATGTGTTTTAAACGTCTCTATTCTGCTTATAGCATTGCCTGCCTTGATTTGAAAAGAAGTTTATTTGTAAACCACAGGTTGATGTCATAAACAGGAGACGTCGCGGACATGTTGAAAACACAACGAGGGCCATGTACTAAAAAAAACGCAAATATATTTTTATGTGCAAAACCATTTTTGAGCTTTGCTGCTATTGCAACGTACTAAACATGTAACACTCCTATAGTACATACACGAGCAAATTGCGAATACAAACGGGCATAATTGCGAATAAAAACAGACAATTTTGCGAAATTTTGATAGCGCTCGCTAAAAGCTGGTGTCATTTTCACACGCAAATAAAAATAATTTTTCACAAAATATTCGCAAAGCTCTTTAGCGTGCGCAAATCCAATCGCAATTTATTATCGCAAACCGGAAAAATGCACGCTAAATAAAAATAAACGGAAGAGGCGCAAATCAGGGAAAACAAGCGCAAAATGTTACAAATAGTCGCAAATTGCTCCTTACTCATGTTTTACCTACATTTCCCCCCACTGCCCTTGTTTAGTAGATGATCCCCTATGTTTCTTTTAATCTGTGTATGTGCTTGTAACATATAGATCATTTTTATTCGCTACATTTGCAGTGCAAACAATGTTTAGGTGATGGAGCTTCTGTCACTGAAAGAGTTAAATATGGCTACAAAACACACTGAAAATTCGCTGTGCCATTCTGGGTGTTAAAACATGTTAACCTCTGCAGCACCGCCAGGGTTAAAGAGTTGTGCAGTCTATAGCATGATTGTATAAGGGATCATACCATGCTGGGTTCACACTATTACAGAGAGGACTATCTGTGAGATTGGAAAGGAGTTTTAAGGCTGGTGTGATGACACACTGTATCTCCTGATCAGGAATACACATGCTAACGTCATCCAAGCTTCCGAAGCTGGCATCAGCTGACTGTGCGTCATGGATTCATCCTCTTCATTCCCAGCTATCTGGGGTTGAGGGGATTACTGATATGTGCCCATAACATTAAATGGAAACAGTGCAGCAGACATACGCGGGGAGGCGACACTAGGAGGGGTCAGTAATCCTTTAAGAGCCTCCGACACCTGTACAGTGTTTAAAGAGGGAATATGGACCGCACATATTATCTGCACTGCCTCTTGTCTCAGAATCCTATTCATATACACCGCCTGGCCCAAAATAAACTC
This sequence comes from Pelodytes ibericus, assembly GCA_036172795.1. Taxonomy (NCBI): domain Eukaryota; kingdom Metazoa; phylum Chordata; class Amphibia; order Anura; family Pelodytidae; genus Pelodytes; species Pelodytes ibericus. The sequence goes on along the minus strand of CM069866.1, from coordinate 11,534,692 downwards.
GCCACCTGGATTTAACTAAGCAGATAGGTCTGGGGTAGCCCAAAGAATGAGGTCAGCTGGCTACCTGGATATACTGAATGACCAGGTGATTCCATCAATGGATTTTTTTTGTCTTCCCTGATGCCACGGGCATATGCCAAGATGACAATACCAGGGTTCATCGGGCTCAAATTGGGAAAGAGTGGTTCAGGGAGCATGAGACATGGATTGGCCACCACAGAGTCCAGATCTTAACCCCACTGAGAATCTTTGGGATGTGCTGGAGAAGGCTTCCCTTTACAAGATCTTGGTGAGAAATGAATGCAACACTGGACGGAAATACATCTTGTGACATTGCAGAAGCTTATCGAAACAATGCCACAGCGAATGCATGCCGTAATCAAAGACGGTCCAACGAAATGTTAGAGTGTGTGACCTTTTTATTGCTGTTGGCCAATAATATATGAATCGACTGAAGTGGCTGCGTATTGTATTGATCATATTAAATGTGTTCATGTTTACTATTCCTTTTATGTAAAGTTGACTCGAATATTTCTAACAAAAGCTTTAGTTCCTGTCATTTTTTCCTTGTACTCTGTGGGCACCCTCCCTCATCAGGCAGATCTAGAACCATCCTAGTTACGATGCAATGCTGGGCCTCACCAGCTCAATCAGGAAACACAGGTACTAATTGTCTGCATCCACCACGCTTGTTTTAATCAGTAAGTGATTCTAATGACTAGGAATTAAGGGTGTTAAAAATTTGACGTTATACAAAGATGGCAGCCTCCACAATGAGTATTAGGCACATTGTCCAAAGGCTATGGTTGTGAAATTTACAATGAATTGTGGATGAAATAATATAAAGTATTTGGAGGATTGTTTTTAACTAAGACATGGTGTGGTGACATAACTGCTTTGTTGGAAAAAAGAGCTTTACAATTGTCGGTGCCAATACTGGTATGACATCATTGTACAGTATCATTTGATTCTAAATTATGTTATTTCGTCTGTATATTGCAGTGTGTAGTAATATCATTCTAGTCCCCAAACTCACTTTGGTGCAAGATGAAGATTACTGCTTGTATAGTGCACAGACCTTTTCCCAGTGTGATTTGATGCAGGCATTCTGCACAAATCACATTTTTAATATTTGACTCAAGCCTTCCCCCAGTGATTACTCTGTATGTATACAGCAGGTGCGGGAGCACTGATTATGTACACATGATTATATACACACGCAGGATATCAAGTTTTGTTTCATTTAGTCACTTTCTGTGCTCCTGGAATAAAATACATTGTGTGGACTCTAAGTTACCTTGCTCTCATACACAGTAGGATCTCTTAACAGTGATGACATCACTAAAGTGACATGAAATTCCATTCAGTTAAATGATATTATTCTCATTGGTTCCTGCAGCAAAAAAAAAAAAAAAGGAAACTGACTTTTACTCAGCTAGTGTGGGCAGTCCTGGTGTTTCTTGCAAACTACGGTAATTACACAATTTCATCTAGCTGTCAGTATTTTATATTTTAAGGTACTTTGAAAGCACATTAATATGCATTAACATTTGGAAGATGCATTTTTGGCACTAGACAGTCCCTTTAAAGAGTATAGGTATCTGGTTGAGTGTTAGGGAAAACTCCCACCCACCCTGCAAAATCTCCCTTTCGCTCCAATTTCTCCAATTTCTTATAAAGCTGGGTTGATTTGGAAGATCTCCTCAAACCAGCCAAACAGCTTACAGCACTAGGTGCCTGCGTCTAGCATATGGACATAGATTTTTCTTCTACCCCTTTGAACTCTTTCTGTCCATCATATCAGACTCTCCGAAACATACATAGAAACATAGAATGTGTCGGCAGATGAGAACCATTCGGTCCATCTAGTCTGCCCAATTTTCTAAATACATTTTTTTTTTAGCGTGCGGGGGCATAGCCGGAGGTTTATCAAGAAGTTATCAGACAAGAGCTCTGTTAAATTTCAACACATTTTTTTTGTAACATTATGCTTACCTTCAATTAGTGCATCCGTTCATCTATCAAGAGATGTTTGCGGGACTTTTATTGCACAAAGGATTTGGAAGTAAATGAAGTATTACACAAAACATGTTAGACAGGGGGGAATTAACTTGAGTGTAGCTGCGGCAGCAAGGTGTTTTATAGATATGTGGGCACATTCAACCATACACTAAGGATCGTAATTATTGTGTGACCAAACGTTGAAAGCCTAGCGGTTTATGTAATCTTCCATTACCGTTAAGTTCCCTCCTTGGAGGGAGGGAGATTAATGGACAGACGTTATTTTCTGGAATAACCATGAAGTCTGCAGTTCAAACAGAGTCTAGAATAAGTATTCCAACTTGGAACAGGTACAGACAGTTACATCAACCATATTTTTTTTTTTTTTGTAATATATGCCTTTTTTTTTGTAGTTGCTCGCTCGATGGCGTGATTCTAGACTGGATCCAGCAGGCACCCTTCATGCAGGCAACATGTAATCCTGTCAAACCTGCTTGGGTGTTCACATCAGTCACCGAGATGAACCTGGTATGTATATGTAGCTCCACTCAGAACAACCATATGGGATTCCTAAATTAATGGAAAATGAATATAGCCTTTATTCTATTTATTTATCTCATACAAATAAAAGAATGCTGACTAGTCCTTCAAAATACCTTTAACATACGGTATATATAACTTACATAATGAAGTCTTTAAGTCCATTGCATTGCGAACATTATTAAAATATTGCACACTCCCTGGGGCACTGGAAGAGTTAAGGGGGGTTTCATAGAGCAGTAGTATAACTATATTAATTTAATGTACGCAGATATTATTCTGTATGAGTAAACAATTCTACCTGTTGCTGGCTACATATTCCTTTGGCGTTTCTAACATTTATTATGTCTTGCTCTGTTGACTTTCTGCGAGATAATTTTATTTAATTGAATTCTGTTTGGGCTTGAAATGAACTCTAACTTGCGAAATAGTCAATGCAATTGGCCAACATAAACTGTTCAATTGAGTATGTCTATTACTTAATATGTTTTATTAACCTGTACATTGCAAGTGGTGGGGATCTGGCTGGAGGCAGGGGGTAAAAGACAGGTCCCGGATCTCAGAGTCCTGCTGAATGGTGAGTCACATGCCAAATCCCCGTTCTTTTAAATCCACGCATGAATTGAGAAACGCTCAAGGAATATTTTTATCTTGTCTGTAATTAATAACTATCTAATTTAGTGGGGTTTCAACTACTCTGTGTGATAATCATGCATCTTATAATATCTTGCCAGGTTCCCAAACAATACTAATGTAAAACTAACATTGGAATAATATTTTATTTTTCCTAAATGAAATTGGATCCTTTGCGCAGTCAAAGCCCGTCTTTACGTTCACCGAAAATTCTATTACCCCTAGAAATGGAAAATGGTGTCCTTTTTAAAATTGGGGGCAAAGTTTGTTGGTGCACCAAGCAGACAGGACACTAAAATTTCATGAACAAACAAAAAAAAAAAAGTTAAAAGGGTTAAAACAAGGAAACCAGATGGGGGGGGGGGGGGGCACCTGTAAGCATGACGCACATGAAGATTGCACCAAATACTGCATGGCAAAAAGTTGGGAGTTTTATTAAAAGGCGCAATTGTTATTTGTTAGATATAGCGGCGATTGCGGCTTTTTATAACTTCCGACATTTTGCAGTGCGACAGAAAAGGACCTCCGCCAAACAGTGATGGCGGAGGTTACCCAACACAAATCAGACACTCTTTGGCACCTGATGTCTAAATGCATCACCTGTGCTGCCGCCACGAGTGCTAACACAACCAAAATGATGCAATCGCCGAGTGCGCCAGTGTATGAAGCAGACTCCAGACAAATTGCGTGCGTCTGAACTGCCTGCGCCGAGCACGCGCATTTTGGGTGTGTCGGCACTTGTGGGGTGGGGGAAAGTATTTTAATTGTAAGGTTACAGAAGAAGTGTAATTTTTTTTTAAAGTAACAATAAGTGTGCCTTTCACATATATTAAAAAACGCTTACACGATATTAATTAACTTTTAAGTATAAACTGAATCCAAAAAGCCTCAAGGTGTCATAGATCCCTTGCCTATGTTATAATTAAGAAATACTGCTTTGGTTGTCCAATGTAACTGGACTCCCATCAGGAAGTCTGTTTGTGTTCTGGATAATAAAATGCTAATTCCGTGATTGGAAGTCTTGGCTCTGTAATAACAAATGGACCACCAGCAAACTACTTAGTATACATTCTTTTATTTTCATTCCGTCAGAGCCAAGAGAATCAACGCTGGCCACTGCAGGTTCCTGAGTATCATGCACGTTTACTTGCAAATAAGTCTAGACTCTAGAACACAGGCTGAACGGAACCTAGCTCCTATCCATCCCAACAGTGCCGCCAGAGACTCAGTCACATGCCGAGAGCAATGTTTAATATAAGCAGCCGAACTGACGAGTCTGAAGTCTGAATCCGAGCGGATCAAAACAGACATTAACCCGAGTTGGTTTGAGGGACCATCGCTTGCTCTCTACAGGCAGAAGCATTTTTTCAAAGAGAATTATGTAAACTGTTCAACTGAGGGCTGTGCCGGATGTCACTTGCAGTTTGTAACTTCTTCTAGTGTTCAAAAAACTGAGGGGAAAAAACACACACACCTATATATTTCTTACTAACGGGTACAGCTCTCTGGTCTGCTAACTCAAAACAGCATTGTATTGGCAGCAAATCAAGTGGATATAATGGTTTCCTTGGAAACCAACATTAATTCCAATAAGGTTTACACCAGTAAAATCAGAATTCATCATATTTATATATAACAAATTGCCCCAGGTGCCAGCATAATGGTTCCTGATATTACTTTTAAATCATTGCCCCTCTAATTTAAGACTATGTCCTCTAGTTGTGGTAGTTTTTCTTCTTTTAAATATACTCTCTTCCTTTACTGTGTTGATTCCCTTTATGTATTTCTATCATATCCCCCCTGTTACGTCTTTCCTCCAAGCTATACATGTTAAGATGCTTTAACCTTTCCTGGTAAGTTTTATCCTTCAACCCATGAACCAGTTTAGTAGCCCTTCTCTGAACTCTCTCCAAAAGTATCAATATCCTTCTGGAGATACGGTCTCCAGTACTGCGTACAATATTCCAAGTGAGGTCTCACCAGTGCTCTAATGGCATAAGCACTTCCTTCTTTCTACTGCTAAAACCTCTCCCTTTGCAACCAAGCATTCTGCTAATACCTCTCCCAATCCAACCAAGAATTCTGCTAATACCTCTCCCTCTGCAACCAAGCATTCTGCTAATACTTCTCATTATCCAACCCTTCTGCTAATATCTCTCCCTATACAACCAAGCCTTCTGCTAATACCTCTCATTATCCAACCCTTCTGCTAATACCTCTCCTTATACAACCAAGCATTCTACTAATACCTCTCCCTATACAACCATGCATTCTGCTAATACCTCTCCCTATACAACCAAGCATTCTACTAAAACCTCTCCCTATACAACCAAGTCTTCTGCTAATACCTCCCCCTATACAACCAAGCCTTCTGCTAATACCTCTCCCCATACAACCAAGCATTCTGCTAATACCTCTCCCTATACAACCAAGCATTCTGCTAGCATTTCCTGCTGCTCTACTATATTTTATACCTACCTTTAAGTTCTCTGAAATAATTACTCCTAAATCCCTTTCCTCAGATGTTGAAGTTAGGACTGTACCAAATAGTCTACACTCTGCCCATGAGTTTTCATGCCCAAGAGGCATTATCTTGCACATTAAATGTCGGTTGCCACTGCTCTGACCATTTTTCTAGTTTACCTAAATCATTTGCCATTTGGCTTATCCCTCCATGGACATCAACCCTGTTGCAAATCTTTCTATCATCAGAAAAATGACATAACTTACCAACAAGAACGTCTGCAATATCACTAATAAAAATATTAAAGAGAATATAACGTAAAGTAAAATATAACAAAAAAAATGATCCAGGTTTGGGCAAATGTGACTTTTGAAAATTAACTGTTGAAAAGTCCTCTGGAGGAGGGGCACAGACACGAAGTGGGCACAGTGAGGCAGTGGGTAAGATGTTGACAACAATAGATATAATAGGTATTTGGAGGGTTTTGGAAATCATCCAAGGCCTGTCTTCTAAAGCAGCCCCCAAGATCCAGGTTCAGTTCCACTCCACAGAGAAAACACATTTCCCATTGAAAGTAGTTCATTTGCATATCAAGGACAGTGATGTCATCAACAGGAGACACATTCAAACAAACCCATTTTTCTCTAAATGTAAGCATGTACATGCAATTCTGCTAACACAACATATTTGTGGAAGAACAAAATAACACTATTAGCCAATTTCAAATCCTTTCATGAAAATTCCAATTATCAGTTTGACCCTTAAAAAAAACCTCCCCTAGGAGACTAGTCCAGGCATCTACTACCCTTTTTTGCAAAATCGTTTTTCATTTGTGACTGCATACCCCTCATTGGGGGTCGGATCGAACTGATAAGCAAAGCGTTCCTTACCTGAAAGAGTTAATTGTTATGCCATCTACAAGGTTTGGGTTTGGATTATATAGCTGAGCCGCTAGTGGAGCTGGGAGCTTCCCTTGCAGGTGCTGTAGGGAGAGCAGAAGTATAATCATTGTAAGCTACCAGCCCAGGCAGGCTTTCCGCACTGCACCTCCAGCACAGCCTGATAATAAGGTATTAATTGTTTGTGCTGAGAAGTCAGGGGTAAATAAACAGCTTGAGGAATCAATAAGCAGCGAGGTCAGATATGGACTTATTTACCGCTCTAGCAGCTGCCGCCAGCATCCAAATAATAGATGTATGAAGTATTAAAGATGTATAATACAGCCATTGCGTGCTGTACAGAAACAGAGTCTATTACATGCCTGTCTGGCTAGCCTCACTGCTAGAAACCTCTTGGAAGAATACACAGTTACTAACAAAGCCGCCTCTCTGACTGTCAGGATTGCAGCACAGGGAGAGAGAGATCCCCTCGCTTAAATCTGATACCCCCATTGGGGTGGATGCAGAGAAAAACAACAGACCTCCACTGCAGCTGACTAACCTGGTGTAAGATGAGGCGATAGAGGAGACTTTTATAGTTCCCAACATTGGCTGTGTTTCCAGGGATATATATATGTATTCCACATGCTGCAGAAAGACCATGCAAAGTGCAACCCGGCAGTATGTAGGATGGATATACACAAAGACACAGTCCAATGTATGCAAAGTGTAACCTGGCAGTGTGCAGGATGGATATACACACAAAAAAAACTATAATGAGGGTGTGCACTCTATTGAGGGGGTGCCAGGCCAGAGATCTCCACCTTGATCCCCAAACAAGCAGTAATAATACACAGGAGACCGCACTCACAGTCACAGGATTTATACCAAACGATCGCTATCGCTGTGAGTGCCGGCTCCTGCATTTACACACAGACACAATCCAATGTATGTAAAGAACGTCCCAGCAGTATGTAGGATGCAGATGCACATTGACACAATCCAATGTATGAATCAATTTGAGATCTCCAACCTGGTTGGAGTTGGATTCTGTCTGTGTGTATATGCATTATACATACAAAGCCAATGTTGGCAACTATTGACTCTGCTTGATCACAGTTAATGCACATGGTGAGGCAGAGGTCATCCTTGACTTGTGCCATTTCCCCTTTCATGATTGCATTCTGTGTGCATTTTCGATTATTGTTTAAAATTGGGCAATTCAGATTATTCACACCACCAAAAGGCTCCTCATAAGATGCTATAAAAAAAGAATCTCCCATATTCCCCTTCCAGCCTCTCAGCTGATAAGGTATTATAGGAAACTGAAGGGCTCCAGGTTGACCTCCTTTGAATCTACATCACCTATGTGACTTCTCTCCTTAAAGCCCTGGTAATGGTAGACAGGAACACCCAGGAGAAGCACTGCAGCTTGGCCGATCAGAGCAGGAGGGTGCTGTGGAGAGAGGTGGCCTAGAGAAGCTACATTTTTGGGGTCATGTACTAAGAAAAACAAAATACTTTTTAAACATCATATGCAAGTATGAAAATATAGTGGCACAACTGGAAAAATCCACACTAAATAAAAATACACAGCAGATGCCCAAACAAATGCAAAATATTACAAATATTCACAAATTACTACATATGTTTTACATTTTGCTGTTCTACTGCGCTGGTTTGATACATGGCCCCCATAATCTCCGGATTATGGCAGGGACAAAATAACAGTGAGACTTGCAATATATTTATAAACACTACATTTATAAATATTGCACCTTTCCAGCTGATACAATTACAGGTTACATAAAATGATCCTTAATGACATAGAGGGAGGGAACAAAAAAAAATGAAATCATAGGTTGCGGAAAGCCTTGGTTAATACTAAATATCACTGTTTACAGGCAACTGACATGTGTGCTTAGCATTAATGGCAAGCTGAGCTGAACTGCATGTAATTATCAGTGTGTGTGTTTGTGTATGAGACTGTGTACATGTATATGTGATTGGATGTGTGTATGTATGTAACTATAAATGTGTGCATGACTGTGTGCAAGGGACTGTTTGTGTGTGTGTAACTGTGTGTATGGGACTGTATGTGTGTGTGTGACTGTGTGTATGGGACTGTGTTTGTGCCTGTATGTCTGTGTGTGTGTGACTGTATGCGTGTTTCATCTTGTGACAATGCGTGCTTTTCTTTTACAGACACATACACTAATTCACATATGCATACACAGACACAAATGTATAAAATATACAGATTTATTTTATATAAATTATTGGAAAACTTTGGAAATTACATATATATGTATAGAAAAATAATATTTATTACATATGACTGTATGTGTATTACAATATCCATATCATAATATAAATATATTAATCTAAAATCAACATGGTTTCCAAAGATTCCTAATAATGTATATGTATTTTTATGTATATTATGTGTATATGACTGTGTGTGCATATGTGAATCGTTGTGTATGTGACATTATTTATATATATATATATATATATATATGTGTGTGTATATGTGACTGGTAGTGTTAGTATTAGGGTTCAGGGGGGTAGTGTTAGTATTAGGGTTACAAGGAGAAAAGTGTCAGTATTAGGGATCAGGCTGGTATTGTCAGTATTAGGGTTCTGGCAGCTAGTGTCAGTATTAGGGTTTGGGCTGGTAGTGTCAGTATTAGGGTTCTGGCTGCTAGTGTCAGTATTAGGCTTCGGGGAGGTAGTGTTAGTACTAGGGTTTGGAGGGGAAAAATGTCAGTATTAGGGTTCGGGCTGGTAATATTAGTATTAGGGTTCTGGAGGGTAGTGTTAGTATTTGGGATTTTAGTGTTTGGGTTCAGGGAGTTAGAATGGGTGTTATATATTTATATATATATATATATATATGACATACTGTGGTCCTGAATAGCAGAAATAGAGTTGGACTAATCCCCCCTCTGCTGGAATAATCCCCCTCTGCTGTAATAATGCCATGTAATTGTGGCTTGGTTTTTTGCACACTTCTCAAGGCGTGTGTTTTGTCACTTTATGAATAAATGATGGCAGTGTTATTAAGACTGGCACAGGATAGTAACTCTGGGGATACAGTGCCTGAAACAGGATTGTGTTCGTATGGCTGAGCAGAGCAACAGCTGCTAATGCTTTACCACATATTCTCAGCAATCTTCAGAGTGTTAAAGGCCGTCTCAGCTTCTTGGTAATTTGCGTCTACGACAGTTCTGCGCAGCTGCTTCACCGCTGACAGTTTAGCTGTACTGTCAGCACTTACAAACGTACACCCCCCCCCTGATAAATTAAACCCCCCTAAAAGTTACCCCAAACACCCACTCCAACTCCCTGAACCCAAACACTAAAACCCCAAATACTAACACTACCCCCGAACCCTAATACTAACACTACCCTCCAGAACCCTAATACTAACACTACCAGCCCGAACCCTAATACTGACATTTTTCCCCTCCAAACCCTAATACTAACACTACCTCCCCGAACCCTAATACTGACACTACCAGCCCGAAACCTAATACTGACACTACCAGCCCGAACCCTAATACTGACACTTTTCCCCTCCAAACCCTAATACTAACACTAATTCCCCGAACCCTAATACTGACGCTATAAGCCCGATCCCTAATACTGACACTTTTCCCCTTGTAACCCTAATACTAACACTACCCCCCTGAACCCTAATACTAACACTACCAGTCCAAACCCTAATACTAACACTACCAGCCCGAACCCTAATACTGACACTTTCCCCCCCAAACCCTAATACTGATACTAACCCTCCAAACCCTAAGTTTGTAACCTACTTTAGCAATGGCTCATGGACCCAGAAAAACCAGAGAAAGCTCAGTGTATCTTTCCTGGAAAAAAAGTATTTTTAGGCTCCACCCAAGTTGTATTGTGCTTTTTTTTTTACACATTGTCATGAAAATGGAAATGTTTTTCTGCATGTACAGGATTATGGATGGATATTTCTCCTAAATTGTGATGATATTCTTATACAAAGCCACCTCCTTTCCTGATTTCTTACTACGTTTTCTTTTTCTAACTAAACCGAACAGACACCCACACAAAAACAGAGCTCAGGAGACAGGTATATAGTTAAGCAAGTAGCACACAATATATAATGTATACAAAGTCTTAATTTTAATCTCTCATTGACTTGCGGCGGTTTCGAGTGATATTTTTTCACGAGAAAATATAGAATAACGATATCCAATTAGTTCCGTACCAGTGATTCTTACAAATACATATCTACAGTTGAACAGCATGAGGTTCCGTGATAAACAGACTGACATCTTTAGTGTTTGGGGCACGGCGGGGAAACCTATTACTTAGAAACCCTAAGCCATATTGGACTTGCTTCGTCGTAGCTCGACCAATGAGTCTTGCGGCTCCTGTCCTCTGATAATATGTTAATTGCTAATTGCTGATTCTTATCTGCTCTGGACTCGTTAGAGCATTAGACCCACGGCATAATTATTACTTCCCACACAGTGGCATACACAAGACCACATACATTAGCCAGGATTTAACCTTTGAACCCCAAGGATTTGAAATATCTGATGAGAGAGAGAGAGAGAGAGAGAGAGAGAGAGAGAGAGAGAGAGAGAGAGAGAGAGAGAGAGAGAGAGAGAGAGAGAGAGAGAGGAAATGCAGAAGAATACACTGGTTTCATGGAAAACTAATATATAGAACTAAGGGATTGTTTGCAAAAAAAATTCTCTCTTTCCATTGCATATTTAAAGATGGATTTAGTTCTTAAATGTAAAGTTTGCCATATTCAAATATCTATCTAATACTTGTCTTGTGGCTTGGTCTAATGCATAATAGTGCCCCTACTTAGGAGGAACAGACCCTATTTTGCACCCAAACCCCCTGGCCCTCTTTTCTCCGGTATTGTCGCTCTTTTCAGGGAGCTTAGAACGTTTGGTTTGTATGAGTGTATCACAGAGCTCCACAGCAAGAAAACTCACAATATAATGTGTTAATATTGCAGTAAATGTTTCTTATTTTAATTTGTGTAAAACAACACTCTTTTTCTAAAGGACGTATATAGCATAAATACTAAATTAGTAATTGGCCATAAAGTCATGAACATTTTCCAGTAATACCCTGTCCATAGCCACACCTTCAGCCACTCCCACAAAAGCAAAAGTGCCACTCTTTGGACATATAAAAAATGGTAGAAATGTTTATGATAAAGGATCTTACCTATGAATCTTCAACGTGCACTGTGTTCCAATTTCTACTGTAGTGCCAACATCTTGCATAGGTTCTAACTTTTCTCACTATATGCCTTCTACTTCCTACTTCACTTGTATCCTTCTTAACTGACCACATTGGCATTCACATGTGTGTAGACATTTTTATTCTGGTTCTGATGTGATTGACTCACAGACACACCACTAGGAGTAGCCGCTGGACCTTCTCAGTGAAGCAGTAGCTTCACAAAATGATGTTTCCAAATTTTTTGTTTTGTTTACAAAGACTATGAGATATCTTTTGAATGGTAGCTCATAGAAGTGCCCTTGAAAAATCATATAAAACAGGTAAACATTTGCTTTCATATATTTAAAAAAAAACATAGGGTTCAGTTTCCTCTTTAAGTATATTTTGTTTGCCATGTTAAAGCTGATAATTTGCTAACACCCATCAATGCGGCTTTTAATTCTGGCCAGGGTACATAATTGGCATGACGACGCACCATAGATGATGTTTTAAAGCAGCATGCATTTTGTATGGCTCTATTAAAAATATATATATAAAATAAGACAGCACTTTGGGCATCTATAATTTCTGAAATGAAATTGTACTTTTAACATGTCACAATATGACAGTTAGTTGATTGACTCATAGCCTGCAATCAATCAATCATTAAATAAATAATAGTATTTGACTAATGAAAAACAAGCCAGCAGACAAGTTAAAAATGTTGCCTTTTATTATTGTTATTATCTAGGACAGACTAGGAATTTTTTACATGACTAGTGATACTTTTTAACTTGTGTACAGCTAATATGAAGTGTTTAGTTACATTTTTGTTACTTTTTTCCTTTGGGTTCCATAGGTCCTTCCTTAAATAGGTATTGCCTTCTGGATCTGTACATTCTATCTTGGGAAAGTTTAGATACTCTGATTTGTACCATTTGTGCCATTCCGAGCAGTTGCGTGTTACAGCCTACAGCTCCCTTGTTGCCGGGCCAAAGGCATCACGTGAACCATGGTCCACAATAGTTAGAATGTTGAAGACCCATCTTTTAATCGACCCCAGCAACAACAACAAAAAAAAAAAAAGAAATTCAGCCACATCTCCTAACCTTCTGCCCTCAGCAAACTGATATTCCAGCCCTACCATTGGCTGGTTTTCAAGACCAGCCTACTATTGGCTGGTTTAGGAAATTTTGCCAATAGTAGGGCTGGGACAGAGAAGTCAGTCAATCAGAGTCCTCCTGCACTCATTTTAAATCCCACCTCTACAGATTGCAAGTTGCGGGGGTTGGGGTGTTATGGCAAACTCCAACTTTTCTCCCAATTGGAACTCCTTTCATTACTTTGTGAATAGAAAAGGTTATCGCTTTTCACCGAAGGGAGTTCAAGATGGGAGGATGAAAAAGACTTTGGAGAGGCAGTGGTAGAGGGAAGCAGACTTATTGTTAGTGATTAGCTCAACGAGGTGGACTTTGGAGGGTCGATTTTTAAAGTAAACCTTATCCTCCTAATTTGACCTCCTCGAACTATTGCAGGAATTTAATGAATAGCCCTCTCTGTGCATATTTACACTGGACAAGTATAACTACCCAGCCTCTACTGTTATTATTCAAATGTATAAAATAACTGGCAAATGAACTTGAAAATCTAGGTATGTATCTAGGTATGTTAATAGCTAAGAATCTTTCAAACCCAACTTTTAATGCCTACTTTTGTCAGCTAACCACAGTTACAGCTTTTACTTGAATTAACTGGACTTCACTCAAAACATTCTGGGTTCTACTAGGGGATAACTCAAAACATTCTGGGTTCTAGAAGCCATTATGGGTTCTACTAGGGGAAAACTCAAATCATTTTTGGTTGTAGAGGTTCTACTAGGGGATAACTCAAATCATTATGGGTTCTAGAAGCCATTATGGGTTTTAGAAGTGTATAATTGAGAACCCATTTAATTTGACTCCATTTTATTTTATTGAGTCCGGGATCTGCAATCATATTTATAATTTAATTTTTTTTTAAAAACGCTCCCCAGGCACATCAAATTCTAGCAATGCACCAATTCTGGGTCCTTTAAAGCTCAATCAGAATTCACAAAGCTTATTTAAAACCAAACATGACCCCCTTTGTTCTACATATTGATTCAACAAATCCTTCTCTCGTTAGTGCCGTTCTCCGCAATTAGCACGGAAGGCCGTTTTCGTAAGAATCAAAACATTTGGATATTAATAGCTACCTAAATCCTGACCTGTTTGATATCTGTGGTTTTGAACTCTGTGTGATTATAGCTTGGAAGCTTTTGATGTTGATTGCTTCGGTCAGATAAGCATCACCTTTGCTACCTTAACAACTATAATTTTTTCTGATTCATTCTAAACTGTTATATTTTTTTTTTTTTTTTTTCCTGCTCTAAGTGCATCTGGGTATTTTTTCTATTTTTGAGCAAAAGTGGCACATTTAATTGGGTCAATGCAAAGGTCTATTAGAAATGGGTTTTGGAGCAGGCAGGACAACATTACATTCGATTCTGTATTTTAGTATAAATTGCCAAGATAAAGGTAGAGCAGTAAATTGTGCCGATTTAACATATGAATTACTTGTTCACCTCAGATAAGTAATCCCTGCTGTCTTTCTACATCGAAAATAAGAACAAAGGAAGATATCCTAGGGCTGACTTATTACGACCCGATGTTTGATTTAATATAGAGATCAAAGATTGCAGCTGCTACAGTCACCTTCGTACAGGAGTTCTGCCATATTTCTGTTTTATTAAAATGTTTTGCGAGCATTGGACCACAACATCTAGCTACGATTTGCCTTTCGGCACTGACCCCGATTTACCAAGAACCAATGCAGAGAGTCTGCCTAATGTCAGACTAACTTGATCGTATTTCTCAAGGCTCTTTGAAACCTTTTGCTATAGAATTGTTGCAACTTGTAAAACACGTTGCTCGAAAGACGACGCCTTTAACAGCCAATATATTCTGTCGATACATATGGAGGCCATTTTGAACATTCCGTGGCTAAGAGAGTACTGTCTACTGTTATTGGGTAAGTCTTCAGTTTGTTTAGTGGTACTTCAGGAGACCATGACACATGGACCGATGTACTCATGGACCTTGATAATCATTTTGAGTGCCCCAACTTAACTTTGTGCCCGTCCAAAAAAAGACTACCTCTGATTTACGCTGGCCACCATTCTTAGTGACTATAATATCTTTTTATCTGTTTAATGGACTCTATTTGAATAGAACATGATACATGTATTGTGTTGGTGGAATTGCAAGCAAATTTAAATTTAATTGCCATTTGGTTAACTATACCCCCTTGTTTTATAACTTGTGCCCTAGACAACCATTCCTTTTTAACCACACTTAACTATTTTCATATTTTTACATTGTTTTTACTGTGCATGTAGAGAATAAAAAATATGATTGAAAATGATCTATACATTGTGTTAGCAAAAGTGCCAGCAAATGCCTAAATTAGGAGACAAATGTGTTTTCAATATGGAATCTCCTAATTAAGACATCACGGTCTGCAAATTACACATTTCCCATTGAAAAACAGTTCATTTGCATACCGTGCCACAGGTGATGTCATAAGCAGGAGACTCCACAGATACATTGAAAACACATTTTTCTCCTAATTTAGGCATTTGCTTGCAGTTTTGTTAACACAATGTATAGATAATTTTCAATCATTTTGTGTTCTCTATATGCACAGTATATACAATGTTTAGGTGATACTGGACACTTTCTTCTCTCCCCATGCCTATGTATGTATGTTTTGGCATTTTCTGGGGGGTGCACATGTACTTTTTTTTTTCATGAAAAGTGCTATGTACATTGTGTTAAAATAAACAATAACATATAAAGTAAACCTACTTGAGGAGAGTAGAAAAGTAGTTGAATGAATTGTAGCCGTAAACCACAGACTATTAACTCATTTGGAGGTATATTTTGTACGTATACATTTATCTGTGAGTACCTCCACATCCTACTAAATGCACCTATATTTAGCTGCTGCTATGTACCTAAATATACACCTAAATATACACTTAAATATGCACTAGACATGTGCAAAACTAAAATTTTCGTTTCGTTTTCGTCCTAAAACGAATTTCGTTCATTAGTGCATTCGTTTCAGACGAAATTCGTTCATTATTTTCGTTTCGTTTTGTTTTATTCGTTCGTTTTATAGAATACAATGTAATACTATTGGCTTTCTATAAACCGAACGAGAGCCCCATTCATAAGAAATTCTTATGAATGGGGCTCTCGTTCGGTTCATAGAAAGGCAATAGTATTACTTGTATTCTATAAGCCGAAAGTCTATAAACCGAACGACTTTCGGTTTATAGACTTTCGGCTTATGGAATACATGTATTCCTATTGCTATTCTATAAACCGAACGTTCGGTTTATAGAATAGCCATAGGATTACATGTATTACATAAGCCGAAAGTCTATAAACCGAAAGTCGTTCGGTTTATAGGCTGTCGGCATTTAACTATACAGAGACAGAGTCTCCATTCATAAAATTATGAATGGAGACTTTGTCTCCGTGTAGTAAAATGCCGAAAGCCTATAAACCGAACGATCGGTTTATAGACTTTCGGCTTATGTAATACATGTAATCCTATGGCTAAATATACACCTAAATATACACCTAAATAAACACCTAAATACGGGAGGAATGTTGAGGCTCCAGCATGCGGCTACAATATTCATTACACTCATTTTCTACTATCCCTGTGAGTATGTTGTCTGAACATGTTTTTATCTGTTGGATTGTAATGAACCTATAGCGCTATGAGTTATTTCACATGTACCATTTTTGTTGTGAGGATTGGTTAGCATCCTCTACGGAGAAGCAGCCCCACAGCGGTCTTTAATTGTGGGACACATTTTTAATATACCTCTAGACAGCACAGTTTTTTTTTTTTTTTGATGTTTAGACCTCTGTATATCTCCTATTTTTGGTATTTTTTATCTGTTTTGTAAGAAATTTTAGCGTCAAAGTTCTGTTATTGTTTCTATAAATTGTGTTAGGAAAAATTAGAGGCAAATTTGTGGAAAACCTCTCTCTTGTAAGACCAGCTATAAATAATATGTTCAATCAAGATTATTTACACCTCTGAGGCAGCCCCTTAAAGTGGGCAAAAAAAAAAAACTGCATAAAAGATTTTTAAGGTGAAAGTTAAAAAAAATAAAAATAATAATAATAATAATAATAATAAAACCAGCAATATTACCATAACTTTTAACGACAGGTCAGCCGCAAAGCCAACTGCCTCAGAATAGCATATGCTATACATAGCCAAGCGCTCTGGTCTCCTGGTGATGTAATCGACCGCCAATAGGAAAAGGCTCCCCAATAGGGCGGATACCAAACTAATTCTATCAGCGCTGTCAAGGAAATTACCGCTGTGACTCAGAGAGAGGAAAACAGGATGGGAGGGAAAACAGTATCTTCTACCCCGCTTGCCCTGGAACCAAAGAGGAAGAGCTGCCAGGATACAACGGGATTTGTACGGTAAACATTGTAACAATTTGACACTACAGCCAATAAAAACAGACATTACATATACACTTACACATTAGAAGGGGCCAATAGTCATGTTCCACTTCCTTAAAGGTGTAGGGGTGTCCTTCAATGCAAAATGTACAATACACACATCATTCCACAAGGCTATATTGTCAAATGGAGACTCCACAGACACATCTTAATTCAGGCATTTGATTGCAGTTCTGTTAACACAATGCATATTGGATTCTTTTCCTTCTCTTCATTTACAATATTAACAGCTTGTAAGTGAAGGAATCACATTAAGTATTATTCCCTTGTCATACCTCCCATCATTAAAATTGGCCAAACTTTTGATTTTTGGATAATTGAGAATGGTACATGAAATTTAGTAATGCTATTCAGAATAAGAATAATGCATTTATTTATGCAAGATTTAGAAAAAAGAACATATATATATATATATTGTAAACACACTATATGATAAGTTTCATACACACCCCAAACTTTGAGCTTATAGAAAATATGGATAGCAGAGGAGGAATGAGGGGCAGAAGGATTTAGGGCAAACATAGGGACTGTCCCTCCTAAATAGGGACACTTGGGAGCCATGCTATGTTTTTTTCCGTAGGACTGGACATTGCTTACAATATGTGGATGCAATACATTTCATGGATCTCCTCCTAGGTCTATTTCTCCCATCAGGACTCCGACGAGCAAGCATTGTATCTGTAACTGGAAAAAATATCTCAGTTCAGAATCTGCCCCATTCCACCCCCCCCCCCCCACCCCACTTAAACCCCCCATTAACCCTTTCAGGATGCATCGCTGCTATTTCTACACCTGCCAAAATATTGCAGAATCCATTAACTTCGAACATGGGTTAAGACACTATAATGGGATGTTGGAAGGCAGCATTGTTTCTAAAAAATTAATTACAGATGACATAACCCTTTTTATTATTACAAGGCTATAAAACCTTATTTGACATTTACTCTACCAATTTGAGAAACATTATAAAATAAACAGTTCCGCTGTTTCCCCCGCTACTCTGCTAATCTGCTGCATCCAGAATTTGTAGGGATTGTACTTTGGCAAAGTACCGTCTCTTTCTCTTGATCATCTCTACCATAGATTTTGGTTTAGCGTTTTGAACATTGTGCAGTGAAGAATTGTTTGTGTGGGGGCTGATTCTACGGCTCGGTGGGCTAATGCAGCATCACCATCCATTCAAGTGTTACAGGTTCCATTCCTGGTAGGGTCCTTCCCCTGCCTTAAATTAAATAATCGTACCCTCGCCAGGAAACAATATCTCAATGTACCTTCGCAGGATAAAACGTTTATTATTATTATTATTATGTCAGTGTAAGCTTCCTAACTTATAAAGACATACTACGTTATCTAAGAAAAATCCTTTATTAGGTTATTATGTTTTGTCACGCAGAATATTTTGTTGTAACGAATCAATAAATAATGCATGTAAAAAAAAGAAAAAACAGAACACAAACGTGTGACACTAAAAAAAAAATATAAAAGAAATCCAGCCAAAATGAAATTCACTCACAAAGACTAGAACCTGTAAAACCATCTCTAGTTATAAAAGGTGCAATATCTCAATCCCTATCATCCACAAGGGAAGATATTTACTTTCAATACAAGTGTGATACAGAGCAGTGACGTTTATAACCACCTGATGGAGAGACAGAGAGAAGCACAATATAGTGTAGTATGTAAAGACAAACATATTTATTGACCCCCAAAAATCAATGGTTACTTTAAAACAGTGAAATATGCTAATAGTGTATAGGTTAAATGTATTTTAAGATAAAACTTGCGTAGATGCTGTGTCTCATAGGGGCGAGGGTGACAGTCCCATTTCACTCCCTTGGAATGGTATTAAGAGAGCTGCATCCCGCCAGTAGCGTAGTTCAGCAAATTCTGAAAAACCAATTTTCGACACACCCACATCAGGCACTGCGTGTTTTGCCCAGTATGCTTCTTTTTTGCATTATTTGGTTTCCCTGTACAGTTATTGTATCCTTTTTCTTTTTTTGATGCTTTGTCATTATTTGTGCGTTCTCTGGGAGATATCACGAGTGTTTTGCACTGTTATAAACACCTAACACTTTTCTACACTATTCTGTTTTTTAATAGTCAGTTCTCAAATCAGTCACCATGGAAACCAATGGAATCTTGAGACCACGTTCAGAAAGTGGCCCTAAGATAACCCCTATTCTGTTTAGATGAAGTGTAAGTATGTTACAAGATAGCTGAGATGATTTAAGTGGACATTTCACCAGGGATTTTCATGGCACCTTCTTGGCAAACTCCTTCACCTGATGTTGGTCATATTTTAACCTGTTCATTGTGTTATTAATACAACTAAATACAATATTTCTAACACTTACTGTGCATTTTAAGCCAATATGATTCTGTGGTAAGAGACCAACATAAGGTCAGTTGGTGGAAGTCTTGGTAATCTTTTTAGGCCAATATTCCCTTAACATTAACATTGTCAGGGGAGGAGATTGGCAAGGTAGGGGGCAGGAGGGCAATTGCCCCCCAGACTGACCCCTAATCTCTCTCAAGGGGTTGGGGCTGCAGCCCTTTTCACATCTAAATACCCCAGTCGGTAGCACTTTCACTTTTTCTAAACAATTGTCTTGTCTGGCTGTCAATCTATGTACCTTATCGCTCACTCAATGTCTAGGAGCCTTATTGATTAAGACGAAAACAGAAACATGGTGCTATTTCAGGAAAAAGTGCTAAAATAATAGTAATAAGCATGGAAATCAATGAAATGCTGTAGCAGTTTGCTCCAAATTTAGCAATTTAAAAAAAAAAATTGCCTTGATAAATCTGGCCTTATCTCTGATGATATCAGGTGGGCTGATAAAACTACATAGATCCCCCCCCCCCCAACAGATGCCAGCCCTCCCCTCCTGGGTGTACCAAAAGATACAAATCAGTAGGATCCCCTGCCACAAATCTGTGGTCATTATTTTGGTTTCTAGACTACTAATAGGCTGACTGTAACCTGACGTACAGCCGAGACTGGACCCGTAGCCCTGTGGTCTCATAAAATGAGGCAGAGGGATGCAGAAGGCTGCTGTGGGCAGTGTAAGCTTCACCAGGGCTGTGGCAAAGAAAACAACTAGGCAGCAGAGCAGCTGCGACTGAGAGCAAGAGGCCTCTGTGCACTGACTCTGTTCATTGATGAGAGGTCCACGGTGTCACAAAGTCCTCTGCAGCAGCCGAGGGGTTAATGTATTTCTATTCTGAAGCGGTCCGCTGTCCCCTGGGGCCTCGGAGAGGATGTGAAAGTCAGAAGAATACTGAGCTGTCTCTCACGCCTGACTCATGGGTTAATTATTTAGACCTCGGTGTCTGAAAGCAGCCAGCTCCGAGCACAATACACAGCCGACACAAACACCGATACAATGTCTGCGTCAGGGGGCTACCATCAGGAATGACGCGGGCCAGCAAACAGCAGTACTGAGTATGACCGTGCGTTCCTGCAGACGCGGTGAAAGCAGACATTCATGGAACCAGACAGAGACCCCTAACCCCCTTTTTTTTTTTTTACTCTTATCTTTGTTTTTCTATATTTTTAGTAACATCAGACTTTAGTTTATTAATGGAACACTGACTGCATCTGTATTACATTGTAACACTTCTGATGTTACACTAAGCATAGTTTATATTGCCAAGGCAGAGTATAAAAAAAAGATATCACAACTGGTATATACATTTGTGCAAATAGGAGGAGCACGTTTGGTTTGTTTTTAAAAGGAGTCTCCTGCTGATGACATCACTCTGCAGCTTGAGATGCAAATCACACATTTCCCATTGAAAGTAATCAATTTGTATATCATAACACACAGTGATGTCATCAGCAGGTGACACCACAGACATGTTTTTTTTTATAAGCCCTATATATATATATATATATATATATATATATATATATATATATTTAAAATAAACAATACTCGCTTTGGAGGCTCTCAATTTTTTTTGCTTGTATTTTCAATGTTACCCTTCCTCTTTTGTAATAATGGGAGTCATTGTAAAGACCACCCATGATGTATACATTTACCTATAATTTTGCAGGTTCCAGGTATAATTGTTTGGTCATTTCTGAATTCACACGGTAAGCACAGTTTAGCGAACAGAGTCCCTTGTAACCATCCGCTTCAATTAACATTAATGGCCAACTGTGGTTTTCCAGGCTGGTTAATTAGATGTTTTTTTTTTACCCACCCTAAGGTTAGGTGGGTTCCACGCTGGAGCTCAGCCTATGGGCACTAAGTAGGTTATAAAGATGCTCTGCGTGTAATGAAATGCATTAGCAGGACTGGATGTGCATTATGGGACATCCCACAGAAGCCAGACACTGGCTTTGTACAGAGCAATATAAATTGGTCGGAGTTATTCCCATGGGAGGATCGGGGTTGGATAAATAAAGATTTTCTTTGTTACTTTAACTGTTAATTTCTTGTCTTGTCCATGACAATAGAGCACATTACAGACACAGTCATGCTTTGAGCGCACAATATTGTAATAAATAGGACAGAGCTGGAAGTAAAAAAAAAAAAAAAACTGTTTTGTTTTCAAAGAAATATATGTGGCTGATTGGGACAGCGGCAACAAATGGCTTTATTGGATCATTAAGTGCTACTGTGAGAGCTGACTTGCATATGTGATCATCTTTCCTCTGCCTTGTGTCCTAGGGGTTTAAATTTAGTTAGGATTCTGGTATTGTATGCTAGGCTACTTAGTAAACCGATGATAGCAAATCTGTGGCACTTGTATTTGTATTTTAACACTGCCCCCCCCCCCCCCCGCCCCGCGGAATTTCTTGTCAACTAGGATTTATTTTTAACTATAATGCTGGAGATCTCGCATCAACAGCCCAGTAAAAGAAGAAAGGGGCAGAGTTTGTGACTCCTTGTGTGGCATATACTCTACCTGTTATACCCCCTTCATGCTACCCGACTTTTAGAGCGTCCGCATGTTATGTGACTGCATGCCACTTGTGGGGGCACAAATGTGGCTGCTGAACCAGAGAGGATGCTTTTAAGTCTAAAAACGTAGTCAAAGGGGCAACCAATATTACATTGGTTCTTTGGGGAAAGGGTCGGAATCTGGAGGAAATGTTTGGGGCAAATGTCTATTTTTCTTAAATGAATGGGCAATTTAACTTGAGCAGAATGAATTTTGAATTTCCTTGCCATGACTTACCATTGCCGATTTATTAATGATTTACTGCTGCATTTAGAGTTTCATTTGATCTGGAGAGAGCCTGACATTTTACCAGTGACCTCTGAATGTTTCAAAATTCACAACTTCAGCAGGAGGTATATTTGCAACTCAAGAGAAGATTGCCTTTTTTTATGATACATTGTAACATTGTTTGAGATGCAGATGTGCCTCTGAGCTGCAGATGTAAAAAGGTAAATATTTAAAGGTCACTGACAGATTAGGAAATACATTTTGAAATGGAGTCTGTCTGTTACAATAAGAGCTTAAAAATAGTTAATATTTTGAGAAGGAGAAACACAATTCAAAACCATTTTATTCCTCTTAATGAATCTTTTTTTAATGTAAATAATAAATGTTTTAGATGCACCCCCTCTTTAAACTGTACAGCCTGTCAGGGGAGGGCTGGCAGCCTTAGGCCTGGGGGGCAAATCCAGTCAAGTGGCCCATTGCACCATCGAATCGCCTCCCCATCCACGGCCATCTTTTCCTTGTTTTATAACGAATATTGCCAGGATTTTCCCCCACAATATGCCAGGATTTGCCATTTAATATGCCAGGATTATGCCCCTCAATATGCCAGGATTTAGACACCCAATATCCCAAAATTTGGGCACCCCCCCCTACCCACGTTGCACACCTACGACATGACCCATAACCCACGTTGCACACCAGGACATGCCCCATCACCACATTTACATGCCTCCATCACCCCATTACATACACATTTCCAATATTATTTGCCATTAATATTCCCCAGCCAATTTGTCCCATAATATGCCAGTGTTATTCTGCAATTTAATATAACTCAGTAAATTTGCCCAATAATATTCCAAGGTTATCTGCAATTTAATATTCCCCAGCCATTTTGCCCAATAATATGCCAGTGTTATTCTGCCATTTAATATTCCCCAGCCGATTTGTCCAATAATATGCCAGTGTTATTCTGCCATTTAATATTCCCCAGCCGATTTGCCCAATAATATGCCAGTCTTATTTGCCATGTAATATTCCCCAGCCAATTTGCCCAATAATATGCCAGTCTTATTTGCCATGTAATATTCCCCAGCCAATTTGCCCAATAATATGCCAGTCTTATTTGCCATGTAATATTCCCCAGCCAATTTGCCCAATAATATGCCAGTCTTATTTGCCATGTAATATTCCCCAGCCAAATTTGCCCAATAATATGCCAGTCTTATTTGCCATGTAATATGCCCCAGCCAATTTGCCCAATAATACTCTAGTCTTATTTGCCATGTAATATGCCCCAGCCAATTTGCCCAATAATATGCCAGTCTTATTTGCCATGTAATATGCCCCAGCCAATTTGCCCAATAATATGCCAGTGTTATTCTGCCATTTAATATTCCCCAGCCATTTTGCCCAATAATATGCCAGTGTTATTCTGCCATTTAATATTCCCCAGCCGATTTGTCCAATAATATGCCAGTGTTATTCTGCCATTTAATATTCCCCAGCCGATTTGCCCAATAATATGCCAGTCTTATTTGCCATGTAATATTCCCCAGCCAATTTGCCCAATAATATGCCAGTCTTATTTGCCATGTAATATTCCCCAGCCAATTTGCCCAATAATTTGCCAGTCTTATTTGCCATGTAATATTCCCCAGCCAATTTGCCCAATAATATGCCAGTCTTATTTGCCATGTAATATTCCCCAGCCAAATTTGCCCAATAATATGCCAGTCTTATTTGCCATGTAATATGCCCCAGCCAATTTGCCCAATAATACTCTAGTCTTATTTGCCATGTAATATGCCCCAGCCAATTTGCCCAATAATATGCCAGTCTTATTTGCCATGTAATATGCCCCAGCCAATTTGCCCAATAATATGCCAGTCTTATTTGCCATGTAATATGCCCCAGCCAATTTGCCCAATAATATGCCAGTCTTATTTGCCATGTAATATGCCCCAGCCAATTTGCCCAATAATATGCCAGTCTTATTTGCCATGTAATATGCCCCAGCCAATTTGCCCAATAATATGCCAGTCTTATTTGCCATGTAATGTGCCCCAGCCAATTTGCCCAATAATATGCCAGTCTTATTTGCCATGTAATGTGCCCCAGCCAATTTGCCCAATAATATGCCAGTCTTATTTGCCATGTAATATGCCCCTGCCAATTTGCCCAATAATATGCCAGTCTTATTTGCCATGTAATATGCCCCAGCCAATTTGCCCAATAATATGCCAGTCTTATTTGCCATGTAATATGCCCCAGCCAATTTGCCCAATAATATGCCAGTCTTATTTGCCATGTAATATGCCCCAGCCAATTTGCCCAATAATATGCCAGTGTTTTTTGCCCCCCCCCCTTACCTTTTTCCCTGGTGGCTAGTGGCAGGACTTCCCTGGTGGCTAGTGGCAGGACTTCCCTGGTGGCTAGTGGCAGGAGGACTTACCTGGTGGCAGGCAGCATGGTCCCTCCATGCTGCCTGTTCGGCCTCCCGGCGGTTGTGCCGACAGGTCACGTGATCGGCGCGCGTCTGACGTCAGAGCGCCGATCACGTGACTGTCGGCACTTCCGTGTCGGCACACTGCACGGGGAGCCGAACAGGCAGCACGGAGGTTTCTCTGTGCTGCCTGTTCGGCTCCCCGTGCAGCTTTGCAGGCAGAGCGGAGGTGAGAGGGGATCTTCCGATCCCTTCTCACCTCAGTCTCTGCCTGCAAGCGCGTTTTTTTTTTTTTTTTAAAACACTGGCCCAGCGGCCGTGTTTTACAATCCTTAGGGCGGCCTGGGGGGCAATTGCCACCCTGCCCCCCTGCCCAGCCCGCCCCTGCAGCCTGTGGTCTGTGCCTAGTAAATCCTTTACTGTGAAATGCTGAACACGTTTACACCCACATTTGTGAATGGTACATATTTTAATAATATAATTTTTAGTTACTTTATTTTCCATCTAATTATACACCGATCAGCCATAGAATTATGTCCAATGACAGGTGGCAAGCCGGGCAGAGCATGTGATGCTTTGGGCAATGTTCTGCTGGGAAACCTTGTGTCCTGCCATTCGTGTGGGTGTTACTTTGACATGTACCACCTACCTAAGCATTGTTACAGATCATGTACACCCTTTCATAGAAACGGTATTCCCTTATGGCATTGGCCTCTTTCAGCAGGATAATGCCCACATGCCACAAAGTAAAAATGGTTCAGGAATGGTTTGAGGAACACAACAACGAGTTCAAGATGTTGACTTGGCCTCCAAATTCCCCAGATCTCCATCCAATTGAGCATCTGTGGGATGTGCTGGCCAAACAAGTCTGATCCATGGAGGCCCCACCTCACAACTTACAGGACTTAAAGGATCTGCTGCTAACGTCTTGGTGCCAGTTACCCCAGCACACCTTCAGAGGTCTAGTGGAGTCCATGCCTCGACGGGTCAGGGCTGTTTTGGCATCAAAAGGGGAGCTAAACAATAATAGGCAGGTGGTCATAATGGCTGATCAGTGTATATTTTAGTTACTTTATTTTTTTCAACATATTTAGTAACGTCCAATGCACACTGTAGGTTCAGGTTCAGTACAACCCTACCTTTATAGCAGATGTTCTGTCCAATATTAAAAACTATTTTGAGTCATTTAGCCCTCCATATGCTCTGTTTTATATTCTGAACCCCATTTCCCAGTACAAATCATCAAGATTTAAGTTCAACACAGTCCACTACGTTTCGATGATACCCAAACTAGCTTAGAATTCTTTTGATGTACGTGGTTTATCTGAAGGAGTAGTTGGCTTTGGTTCCTTGCACCTGGGATTTCCAATTTAATCCTTACTTTTTTTCGTGTGACATCAAATCCGAAAGTAGCAAATATTATTAGCTGGCCTGGAGCTTCCTGACCATCGCGAAAATGGGAATCTGCAGGGTTAACTACGCACCTAATTTGAAATCAATAACCACAAAGAAAAATAGAAAAAAACACTCTTTTATCAATATTCCTGTTCATACAGAGTAAATCACAACATGAATTTAACTCTCTCGGCTTCTGAGAGTCCGGAGAATGTTGAACACATGTAGGAAGCCATGTTTAGTGATACAGGAGGAGCCTGAATCTAAGTTACTGTTCTGATCTCTTCTTGGCCCACCCAATATTTCCACAACCGCAGTGACTTTGCGGTCACTTGGTGATGGTTTGGGGTCAAATTGGCAAGATGAGAAAATCTTTACAGATTAAAAAGAAAATCTTAAGATGTCAGTTTTTTTTTTTTTCTAGGAATCCTGATATAAGTTATATCTTTTCCACAGCCTCGTGAATTTCTCTGGGAATTTAGCAGGTTAAAAGGTCTTATTACATTTCAAATTGTCAGCAAACTGCAAAAAATCCTGACCCTGCATCAAAGACACCACTACTTTTCAGCTTCTAGAAGATCTTTTTATTACTCCAGCCTCTGTCACAACAAGGCCTAAGAGAGTCTGTTCTATAATAATAATAATATATTTAATCTGGGGTTACGCTGATATATTGTCTCATATTCAAGTATGTCCTATGCTGGAGGAAGAAGCAGTAGTGTATCTTCGTAAGACAAACAAGGCACCCGCCTGGGGCGGCACTTTACCAGAGGGTGTTAAAGCACACCTCTGGTGCTTCAAACATTTTCACTCCCTCCCCCACCATTCAGAAAGCTTTAGCTCCTTCCAATTAATAGGGGTGATGGGGGCAGTGGTGTATCTTGGTTTTGTGCTACCCTAGGCAGACAAAATTCGGGCATCCCCCCCACCCACGTTGCACACCCACATCATGCCCTATCACCCACATTGCACACACATTAAATGCCCAATCCGATTACATGCCACCATTACCCTCATTACATACCCCCACCATGTCCATTACATGCCCCCATCACCCTGAATAATTGGAAGGAGCTAAAGCTTGCTGAATGGTGGGGGAGGGGGTGAAAATCTTTGAAGCACCAGAATTGTGCTTTAACGCCCTCTGGCAAAGTGCTGCCCTCTGGCAAAGTGCTGCCCTCTGGCAAAGTGCTGCCCTAGGCTTTGGGATATAGCTACAGTAGGATATCCCAAAGGCTCTATCACTCTGGAAATCACGGAGCACAATGACTGTTGCATCACTGGCTGCATTTATATTGCTTTGGAAAAATTGGGCCTGTCTTGAAGGAAATTCCATTTAAGATCAGAATGATGATGATGTGGTTCTTGTTGTGGTAAATATGTTACCAATCATTTATTTTGGATGTTGTGATGATGCCTTTAATTCTGTTACTTATTCCCCAACCAAAGTTATTAGGAGAAAATAAATAAACTGCAGCCTTTACATCAAATGTCACTGCAGTTTTCTTTAAGGATATTGAGAGGTCTAGGTAGAGATGACACCGTAAGGGTCACGGACCTACAATAAGGAGTGACATCCTTTCAGTATTATTTATGAATAAGCTCAGGAGACTTACTGAGTATTGGAGTATCTCTCTGCAAAAGATTACGCAGTCTTCTGACCTTTGACTGACTTTTGTTCCCTCACCAAACCTCTTTGGCAGTCTGTCTTCTCCTTCTTTCAGTTTAAATATTTGTCTCCCTCCTTGTCCCTACTTTAAATGGCACGTTCCTTTCCTTGTGCTTTTCCCAAAATTTTTTCGTTTAGAATGGGCTCTTCGGCTGATAATTAATTTACATAAATTAGTTTATAAAACTAAAAGAAAATGTAATTTAACTAATCAAATGTAAGTGTAAGGGCCCAAATGGTTTAATTTGGCTGCTTTGGCCAATTTGGGGTTAGTTTAGGGAGAATCCTATTTCATGGGCCAGTTTCCCAGTTTTTCACAAATATAGGAGAAAATTGAACCATAATCAGCGAAAATTGTTGATTTCTGGCAGAAAACGCTTTTTTGAATAACCGGATTTCATCCAGTTCCAAAATTCAGCTAAATATGGGACGATTTTCTCCCATATTTGTAAAAAATTGGGAAATTGGCCCGTGAAATAGGATTCTCCCTAAACTAACACCAATTTGGCTAAAACAGCCAAATTTCGGGCATTTCAATTCGCCAATTATAAACTGCTGATTTGAAATGCTGGTCCCAAAAAAAATTAGGTTCCTTGAGGCCAGCGGCGTCCCCTGCTGACCCACATAAATCATTTTGGCCCCATTTTACTTTTTGAGTACATTGAATTCAAGGGCTACTCAGATCACCCAATCTCCGAGCTCCACTTTTCCTTGAACTGTAATTTAGCTACAATTACCCAGGATGTGACTGATTTCAGTGTGGAGGTGGAATAAGTGTGGATTCCAGAATTTGGGCGTTTTCTTTTGCTGAAGTCTCTTCTCCCAGCATTCCAATGTGTGAAAGTGTAATGCGGTGTGTCCCACAAAGCAAAATATGGAATAACAGGAAACACAGGATTGTTAGGAAATTTAGCAAAACTAATGACCAGAATTAAAATGGGGCCTAGATAAGTGTTATTAGCCAAATTAGCCAAATTAAAGCCATTTTGGAAATTAGATTTCTGAAGACAAATTGAAACTGTACTCAGTGTGATAATCTCAAAGGCTCGATGTCATCCCATCTATGCCATTGACAACCGAGGTTTCCACGGTGAGCTGTCAAAGCTGGCATATATCTGAGCCTCCTTAAGGGAAAAATGTGGTATGTGTCTGATAGAAAACTGTCGCTCCTGAGGTCCAACGACTCAACAAGAATCTGGGGTCATACATAAAACCAATTCATTTGCTTTATGATGGACAAACTGATGAAATACACATTTTTATGTTTATGTTTTACATTTTTTTTTTTACGTTTCCTATAAGTCCCAGTGATCTATATTATGGTTCTGTGAAGATATGTGTACTAGCCATACTGTAGGAAGCTGTATAAAGACCTACGATACTTGCCTCTTTGAACCTGTATTACAGGATTACATATCATTAGCAAGCTGAGTCTGAGGCACACAGTATGACAAGCTCTCACTGAGTGGAGGAAATGGACAAAAGTAAATACTACATAACTAAATCGTCCACCAGTAGGTGTAGTATCCCTTTAACCAATCACTAGGTAGCCAGAGGTAGAATGATAGAGTAGTAGAATGTGTGTATTACATAACTGAATAATATTTTATGGAATTATGTGGACATTTGGTACCCAAGAATCCAAAACACTTTATATGAGGTACCTGACATCAGCTGTTGTTGAGAGATGCACAGTAATAACTATATTCAGAGCTATCGGGATTATTGCTACATGCCGCCAGCTAATGAAAGGTCAAGTTCACTGTGATGCGATACCACAGGAAATCTTACTGATCTATGGTCTTTACCGATTCCTTAAGGCCAGGCACCAACATTAATGCTCGAAATTGCATTTGTTTTGTATTAAAAAGAGATGGTTTAAAGGGATTTATGTGCTGGGAAATGTAGCCCATAACACTTTGGGGTAGCAGGGATCACATTCGAGATTTTGTGGATTACTTTTACCTAAAAATGTCAGCCAGACACAGGAGTATCATGGGAAGTGTAATACAAAAGCGCCAAAGTGAAGCCCAATCCAGTCATATCCAGTGGGCTCTGTATATTTGAGTTTATATATTAAATGCAGTTCTAACCTGACAATATGAAGAAATGGATTTGGGGGTAATTATTTCAAATTACTTAAACGTATGTAGACAATGTAAAAGAGCAACGGGAAATGCTAGCACAATGTTTGGTTGTATAGAGAGAGGTATTAGCAGAATGCTTGGTTGTATAGAGAGAGGTATTAGCAGAATGCTTGGTTACATAGGGAGAGGTATTTGCAGAATGCTTGGTTGTACAGGGATAGGTATTAGCAGAATGATTGGTTGTATATTAACAGAGTGGTTGGTTGTAAAGGGAAAGATATTAGCAGAATACTTGGTCGTATAGGGGGAGGTTTTAGCAGAATACTTGGTTGTATAGGGAGACGTATTAGCAGATTGTTTGGTTGTGTAGGGAGAGGTTTTAGCAGAATGAATGGTTGTATGAGGAGAGATATTAGCAGAATGCATGGTTGCATAGGGAGAGATATTAGCAGAATGTTTGGTTGTATATGGAGAGGTATTAGCAGAATAATTTGTTGTATACGGAGAGGTATTAGCAGAATAATTGGTTGTATAGGGAGAGGTATTAGCAGTAGGAAGAGGGAAGTGCTCATGCCATTGTACAGAGCACTGGTGAGACCTCACTTGGAGTATTGTACGCAGTACTGGAGACCGTATCTCCAGAAGGATATTGACACTTTGGAGAGAGTTCAGAGAAGAACTACTAAACTGGTTCATGGGTTGAAAGAGAAAACTTACAAAGAAAACTTTAAATTATCTTAACATGTATAGCTTGGGAGAATGATGAGACAGGGGGGATATGATAGAAACAATGAAATGCATAAAGTGAAACAACACAGTAAAGGAAGAGAGTATATTTAGAAGAAGGAAAACTACCACAACTAGAGGACATAGAGTCTTAAATTAGAGGGGCAACGATTTAAAAGTAATATCAGGAAGTATTACTTTACACAGAGGGTAGTGGATGTATGGAATAGTCTGCACCCAAAGTCACCGGAGCAGTGCGTTCTATAGGGTATTGCATGACGAATTCCCTTCATGTGCTTTAAATATTTCATGATATGAAGTTACATAACATTTTTGCAGCTTATTTCTCACCGAGATAAAAGGGGTCTTAAAAATGGTGATTCGATTTTTTTTAATCGGAATCGTTGAGGATCAGCCATGATCTTCATTTCTCATTAAATAACCATTACCCCGATCTGTTTCCCATAGAAATCTGACATGACCACTTGCCTGCTCGTTTCGAGAGGATGTAGAGAGCAGATAAATGTGTACGTGCGAGCGAATCAGCAAGCTTGTAATGCATACTTATGCAGCAACCCGAGAACCTGCGAGATCGAGGCATGCTGATGTCATAGAAAGGGGGGCGTGTCCAAGGACTTTATGGCATTTATTTTATAATTGACAAATGCAGCAAAACCTCCCTTCATGCAGCCAATATGAATACAATGGGGTTGTCGCTTCCTGTCCAGAATTCCATTCATTTATACAGGCTCTGGTCTGGTTCTGCCATTTTATTAAGTTACTGAGAATCCGGTATAGATTATCCTGTGTGTTACTAATCTCCTGCTTATCCCTTTGGAAAAAATCCAATAAGTGATTTCCATAGAGAAAATACTAATATCAATAGGCTTTTTTTTATTATTTATTGCATTTGCTTTACACAGCTTAGAGTCTACGCAGGAAGATCCCATTTACTCCGAGCTTCGGGCCTCTTCTGTCCTCCGTATAGCCCAAAATTCGGGTCGCTCAAGGAAGCTGGAGCAGTGCTTCCGAATATGCCATAGTTTAAATGCCAGAAATCATGACACAATGTAGAACAAAATGTAGTGAGTCAATACTCGTAAGACCTAACGTGGTCCAGTCCAGATCCAGTGTGTGCAAGGACCACCAAAGATTTAGCAATGAAATATACAATTTATTGCCATAAAAACATGTTGGGGGTAACGGGAATCACAGATCCATGCTTGTTCCCTGCCTCTGCAGTGATCCCCCCACCCCATTGTTATGTGTGTCAAGCTTTACATTGCATGTTACATCACTGATGCTTTGGTGCACCTGTACAAGTCTGCCTAACAAGTTTGAGCATCCAAGTATGAGAATAAGGTCTATAAACAATGTGATCATTGCATACATAGGTGCTACATTGTCCCTGGGTTATTCCCTTGCTGTGCGGAGCAGAAAGAAGGCGAGGCTGTGGGAGCCTTAGCCAAGCTTAATGGAGCCTTCTATAAAGGGACATATCTCAACTCAAAGCATAAGGGAATGTCCTTAAAAAGCAGACATACAAAGTCTCTCCCACCTCCTACCCAAAGATCAGTGAAGATCTACAGTGCCAGAACCGACAAGTTTCCAGGTATAGGTATACGAGCATGTTTGTAAAAAAAAAAAAAATATGTAAGTGCCTCACTAGATTTTGTTTTACCTTGTACCATGGTTCCTGGCATTTAAACTAATTAGGCTAATTGCTGCGGTCCTTATTTTCCATCCCTGAAGAAAAGCTGCCTTATTTGGCTCAAACCTTTGATCATCCATAATTCCCCCCGCGAGGACGAGGGCTATAGTTTGCATTTTATCGCATGCTCTTTCTGTAAACTGTTTTTCCTGCAGTCTGTATTCTATTACCTGTGAAAAATGGATGCCGGTGTTTTATTTTATTTTTTTTTTGTAACAGAATTTTCAATTATAGTGTGCGGGGGAATTTGGAGATAGGAACAGTGATGCATTTATAACAGGTAATAAAATCCAGCCCAGGCTGTGCATACAGAGTGACTGGACGTGCTGCCTCAGGCAATTTGTCTAACCCTTGTTATACAAACTGTATACTTTTAGTAGACTTGGTTATGTCTTTTTTTAGTTAGTATGAATGCACATATCTGCATATGTTGACTTACATGTATGTGAATGTAAAACATATATACATATATTTTTTATTTTATTTTTTGATCTTCAGTATGCAGTCTTATCATCTGTTTTAATTTACATTTCTGTTTTGCTTCTTTTTCGTGATACATCCCTTGGTCCATTTTTCATTGTATTGGGGTTCTGGACAGATCTCCAGTTATTTGCCTCATCAGTTCTCTGTTCTTGTCTCCAGCTCAGTTGTAACTCCCCTATCCTTAATTTCGGGCCTTTCTTCCCTAATGCACAGCACTCTCTACCATATCAGCACCCTGAAGCCATCAGTTTAAGTATCACCATCCCATCTTAGGATCTATTTCCTTTCTCAGCACCCATCAATATCAGCACACCCTTCCCATCTCAACACCCTCGCCCATCAATCTCAGTGCATTCTTTACATCTCATTACCCTCACCATCAATCTCAGCACACCCTTCTCATCTCAACACCATCACCCACCAATCTCAGTGCATCCTTCCCATCTCAACACCCTCGCCCACCAATCTCAGTGCATCCTTTACATCTCATCACCCTCACCATCAATCTCAGCACACCTACCCATCTCACTTCCTTCACCCAGCAATCTCAGCACACCCTCACATCCCAGACCCATCTTGACACCCTCACTCCAACTGCCAACTGCCCATCAATCACAGAGTTACATTCTCATCTCAATCCCCCTTTCTCAGCACCCTCTCATTTCACTTCTCTCCCCAACTAAGACCCCGTGGTGTTGGATGACCATGCATCTGGTACATTTTGCTCTGTCATGTAATATGTAGGTTCACTTTTTATGTGCATCAGATAAATATACACAGTTGTAAAGCTACCAGGCAAACCTAGTGATTAGCAAGAGAAACTTTTAATCTGTACTGTATAGAAAAACTCATGCAATAAATGACATATTCAATATGTTCTAGCAACATTTCATACACTGCAACATTGTATCCACTTTAGCCTGTAGCATGTGAAATATACTGCACATGTCATATTGATACAATTCCCATAACATTTGACAGTTTCCTGCCAACATTATAAGATAGAGGCAGAAGCATAGGACTTTATTATTATAATTATTCACAAATGATTCTGTAAGAAGAACCCAGATAAAAGCCTACGCGAGCATTCACTGAACATGCTTTTCTTTATAAATGGCTCTCCTGGAGTGAAGGCTCGTACAGTCCTGCTGGTCTCCCCAGTCTCATACCCACTCCATTTATTCATAAATTCACAGGGGACTAATCCTATTAAAGTGCTAAAAAATAATTAACTCATTCCAGGTCTTCTTCGTAAGAGACTCATTCTCAGGATCACTAGGTCAGAAGACATTGTCTCTCACTGGTGGCTTTCGGATAGACAAGCAGCAACATTAGTTCAACAGCATGATTCGCTTCTATTGGTGGATGATGATATATCATGGGAATTACACCTGATATAGCCAACAGGTGTATGTGTAGCTATGGTTCAGCTCCAGTCCATGATCCACAATCCAGAGTTTGAACTGTAGATCGACTACAGTTGAAGAACTTCATGTTGACAATCTTTATCCAAACTCTTCTGAGTCCTGACCAAGAGCATCACAGTCTATAAGACCACAGAGGTTGCACTCCACAGCCAAATATACCACCAACAACAGGAAGATAATGGACATGTAAGCCCTTTAGGACAAAACTGTTTTTGGAATGTTGTGTTCGTAGAACGAAGGCTCTTTTTACACTCCTGCTGTGTTTGTGTTTAGCTGTAATTTTATCCTTTCACATTGACTGTACCCACACAAATTATATATGAGTTACATTTTGGGATAAGAAGACCTTTTTTTAGATACCATTACTTTGATCATATCATAAATTTAAAAAAACAAACACTTTTTCTGACTGTTACTTGAAAAATATTTGACATTATCTAAAAAACTAAGGAAAAAAGTGTAATGTTGCTGACTACCTCTAGAGGCAGTCTAGCAACAGTAACAGAGCAACACAAGTGAGCATTGGTCACTCCCAAAGCTCATGAGCACAGTGCCATAATGGAATGCTGCCATGGGGGGGGGCCAGGGGGCATTTAAACACCAGATTTTGGTGTTGCTTATTACCTTGACTTCAAGGTATTATAGCAACACCGCTTGAGTGGTGTATGCTATCACTGATTGCATCCACCGCTCGTTTTAATGCATGTCGTTCCATGCCGTCACTTTGTCTGAATGGACAAAAAAGCATGACAAAATGGAATTTCAATGGGTCGTCAAGGGGTTAATGCTTCACGTTTAATAAGAGGCTGTTAATATTGTTTCTCATGTCTTTGGAATCACCGGTGGCATGATATGAATATGAACTACTTTTCAATGAGAAATGTGTACTTTGCATAACAAGCCACAAGGTGATGTCATAAGGCCGAGACACTGGAGGCACATTTAAGTTCCTCTTAATGCATGCCTCTGTAATGTTGCTCACACACAGCAAAGATCATTTTTTATCATGTTTAGGTTGACAAAGTGCCTTTAATGGACCACTCAGCCATGATCTATATTTGTATTTGTCTGCATGTTAAATCGAAATCATTGTGAAAATGTAAAATGAATCAAGGAGTGGATAAACGAATATGCACGCTAAGAATAGACCTGAACCATGTGAAAACTCTATTTTTCAAGCCACACCTGCACAATTACCTACAGACACCTGACTCATCCCCCTGCAGGCCCCTCCCCCCAGTGAAATAATTTAAAGGGACTGTATCACCTAAACATTGCATATCCGGTGAATGTATTAGCAGAATTGCAAGCAAATGCCTAAATTAGGAGAACATCCCATTTCCCATTGCAAACCAGTTCATTTGCATATCCAGCCACGGGTGATGTCATAAAAAGGAGACACGATAGATACATTTAAACCCATTTTCCCTTCTAATTTGCTTTACAGTTTTGCCGACACAATGTATAGATCATTTTCCATCATTTTTCTTACTCTCTACATACACAGTAAAAACAATGTTTAGGTGATACAGTTCCCTGTAAAGCTGAGCAGAACATTTGAAGATTTTTGGAAAAAAACTGATCTCATTCTCAAAACTCTTCATTTTCTCCCCCCAAAAAACCCCCAAACAAATGAAATCTGCAAGATAAACAGGGAAGCACGTTTTCTATCCAATCTATCATGTTATACAGTTCCCCCGGCTCCCGACAAAGACCCAATAGCCGTCTCTGCCCAGTTTACAGCCTTTCAATGATCCATATTGTCAGGGCAATTCAATTCATGGTAAATTTAGTAAATGGTCCTGCGTGAGACTGGTCTTTTAACCCCTTCTGTGCAGTGGGCTTTCATACAAGGCGACCATCTCAGGACTAAAAGGAAATGGGCATTTTGTACGGGGTTCAGGATGTCTCCAAGTTTGGGCTTCTTGGAACAGGCAGATGTTGGAGTGTTTCCATGGTGACATTGACCCCTGTAAAGAATCAGGTTTTTGTGGCTGGCTTCTCCCCCCCCCCAAAGCAGACACAGTGGGTTATTGTGTAAACATTGCTGGCAGCTCTTTCCATTGCTGGTGTCAGGGGTGGGGGTGTGGGGGGGGGGGGGGGAATGGGAGATAATATGCTAGCTTGCTTTAGTCCCTGCATATCCTTCGAAAGAGAAGCAAGCATCCCTGTATCTGCTCACAGTGTTGCAACAAACAAAAAAAAGGGGGGGGGGGGGCTTTGTGCAGGACCTGTCTCATTTGGAAAATGAGCAGTAGGTACATTATCTCCAGAATAGTCTGTCTTCTTCTGAAAAAAAAAAGAATGTAGGATGTACAAACCTGTCTTCCAGTTGGAAATAGTTACATAGTTACAAAGCAGTTTAGGTTGAAAATAGACTTGCGTCCATCAAGTACAACCCTTTTCCGATTCCATGTTTACCGCTGTTGATCCAAAAGAAGGCAAAAAAAAAAAAAAACCTTCAGCATTTTCCAATTTCGAATTCTTTTGAGTTTCAGGTAAGTTTTCCGAGTACGAATTGCAAAAACTAAAAGTACCATTGAATATCAGCCAGACAAAGCGACTGTTTGCAACTTTCGTCAGGAAATCCCCCAGCGTGTCTCCACATACACATTTCAGACTCACTTGGGTTTTTGACTCAAATCCCTTTACAGTGGTTGCCGTCATTTTCATTTAAAAAAAAAAACATTTTTTTTAATTTCGGTTATCATCAGGACTCATATCATATACTGAAATACTGAATGCTTGAGAGAAGCTTATCTCAAGTCAGACGACCTCCCCCAAATACTTGACAGGAGCAGCCTTAATATTCAGTTTTATAAAACACTCAATAAATATATTTCTACCAAACCATTCCACATATTCTAACTGTTGTTTAATTTAAAAATGCCTAAACTTTTAACATTTACCCATAGAAAAAAACATAGCAGACCCCAAGCGAGCACAGGTATTGAGCTGGATGGTCAAACGATGGCCTAAATACCCTTCCATACCTAAGGTTCGAAGTACCATGCCTTCTGTAAGAACCTCTCACCAGAGCCGCCTTTGACTCCCAACCATTTAAATCCTTTAAACCCCCTGAAAACCCACCATGCTTTGACAGGAACAGTCCAAACCTGTAAAAGGGAGGGAGGGACAAAAGTAGGGGTCAATGGTTTCCAAACCAGTCCCCACACCCTAACAGTCCAGTATTTAGGGATTACCCCAACATTTTTTTTTTAAAACACAACTTTGTAATCCCTAAATCCTTGAATGTTATGGGGGGGTGGCAACTAGTTTGGAGACCCCCATGTATGGCGACAACCACTGTTCTGATAATCCCCCATCCAACCAGCGCATTTTCCACACTGCTTTAATTTTGTATACAATCCTTATTCTCTCTCACAAATTCATCATTTTGCTAAATTCATTTTCTGCAGGGAGAAAGCTCCATGCATCTACTATTTTTCACTTAATAATTATTTTTTTGCACATTCCCCCTGAGGCTTCATCCTTCCATCTTTGTGGCATGACCCGGCACTTGGTATCACTTTACTCTGAAATACTGCTTTCTATCGGAAACCTTATTAATACTCTAGAGATTTGTTTTTCGAAAACTATCTTCTTTGACTTCGGGGCAAAAAAATATTTTTGCTTATCTCTGCTTGCGAGCGACACTATTTAGAAATATTGCTAGAAACTGACACCTTTCATTGTGCTGATCTACTAGGGAAGAAATAATCTGAAATGGCAAACACTACTTATGTAGATGCCGAATTAAAGAACGCTATGTATCACTCTGACTCCATTAATGTCATCTGTCTGTCGGTGGTTTACATTTCTGTTCATTAGTGTCTGTATCAGGAGGGGAATATCGTCGTGTTTCAGTAAAGAGATAGACGCTTTCAGAGTTAGATAGACCTGCACTAGTTCAACTATCTTACTGCAATCTGTGATGATCAATTTAATAATCTGATAATATTCTATGGACCTTCACAGACCTTGCCAAGGATACTGGTATGGCCACTTTGCCCATCCTTGGGAATATGGTATACTGTAAGCTTGAGGTTTGCAAAAACCTGACTGTTTCTTGTTGGGGTGAGAAATCTGTTTTTGGAACCCTTGATTGCATTTTAGTATCCATCATGCAGTTTCTATGCATATATGGGTCCGGGAAAAAGAACAGTTCTACCGTTGAAAACATTGGACTATTCCTGCTAACGCGCCACGTTAAGACCTTTGCTCTGTATATGATTCCCGTATCAATCAGTGGAGACAGAAAGGATAGAAGCATTGACCTGCAAATTTCTAAAAGTGGATCAATCAGCTGGAAAATGACATTGTTTTTTTTTTTTTATAATGGTGACCACTTCCCTTTTAGAACTTGGCACCAGAATTCAGCCTTAACCAGACAACAATATGGCTGACTTAATGTTTTTTTGGAAAAAAATTGTTTCATTCATAATATTCCTTTCTCGACTAAACGCATTTCCAAAAATTCCTTTTAGTCTGTTCTGTATAGTTTATAACTGGCCTTCTCCTTACATCATAATAAAATAACCAATTAGCTGGGTTTCACGTTCCAAAAGTACTTTTTTTATGTTACAATACAAAATCGGGGGAAAAAAAACCCAATGACTTCACAAGGTGGGGCGCAGTGTCCGTTTTAACCTTCTAATGGACATACTGGTGCACAAATCTCTGCACTGTGGGTCACATTGGCAAAAATCCAATCAAGTAGGAGTTAAGGCATCTAACTATTCCACTACAGGATGGAAATCAATTAATTATTGATCAGAAATTCAGTACAACAGTGCCTGACAGGCTCATAGAGAATATTTACAAATACTGGTGATTGTGAGAGCCTCCGTCTCCATCAGTATCTCTCTGTGGCTGCTCTATGTTCGTATCCATAGGCATATTTACTAAACCTCAGCGGGGACTGAAACATTTATACACCTCTCGATGCAGAGCCATCAATGCACGTCCAATTTAGCATGCAATTCTGCAAGAGTAACTTGTAAATTGACTGTATTGACTGATTTCTAATGGAATTATTAATTTTTTCCTGTAATTAATTTCTTTCTTTTTTTAAATATAATGGTTAGCTGGGAAAAAGCTCAAGTTTGCCAGACCTGGGGGGGTAAAAAAAACTTACATTTTTGATTCCTAAAAGGGACAACTTAGCCTTCTAGCCTTCCGAGGTTAATAAAATGAGTTCCATTAAGTTAACTAATAATAATATATTTCACTGGCTGCTGATTCGCTAATGTACTGGTTTGAGGCCAGATTTTCTTGGCCAAAAAAGCTGTTGGGCAGAAAAGAGAGTAAGATCTAATAATTTGTTTATGTGACAAATGAGAATTTCAGACCTGTGTAGGAGTATAGAAACATAGAAACATAGAAAGTGTCGGCAGATAACAACCATTCGGTCCATCTAGTCTGCCCAATTTTTTTTGAGTCCTTTTATTAGTCCCCTGTTCCCGGTCTTATAGCTAGGATAGCCTTGTGTCCATCCCACGCATGCTTAAAATCCTTGACTGTGTTTACCTCTACCACTTCTGCTGGCAGGCTATTCCATACATCCACTACCCTCTCAGTAAAGTAATACTTCCTGATATTACTTTTAATAGAAAGTTGTACAGCCAAACCATTTTGCTGTGGTAGGTAAGACATTAAGCATGTATGGGTGTATCACACAGACCTCCAGCAATAAACCTTACACTTGCACATTCTACTGTTTTATTGCAGCCAAACTCTATGATACTCTCATACATTACACATACCTGTAAACTGTGATACACCACACAAATCTGGGAGCGTTCTTGCTGTGGAACTCTGTAATATAGTCATACACTGCCCATCACTGAGTTTTGATGCTGTGGAGAACTGTGATACACTCATACACACTGTCTATTACTTTGAGTTGTAGTGATGTGGAGCTCTTTGATACATAGTTCCCATCAATCCCAGATTTGATGGGAAATTCCTGGGGGGTTTTTTTGGAGTCCTGTCCTGACAAATCTGGGGCATTTAAACTATGTACTGTCTATAAGAACAATCTAAAACGGGCAAGAAGTGAGCACCAGACACCTGGTAACTGTACCGCGAGGATAGGAGGAAATTCAACACAAAATACATTGCAATTTGCAGATCAACCATGCAGAGTTAAAAGGGGTGGGTGACATAACAAATGTAGCTAAAAATACGGTTAACATTTTAGACGATTAAAAGTAATAAACAGAAATATATTCTGATATCATTCAATTTCCTTTTCTGGATCTGCATATAATAACACCAATCTACAGCTGGAAGGACCAGAAATAGGAAGATTCCCAGCACAACCATTAATTATAATTAATTATAACTCAACTTTAATGATTCCAATTTCATGTGAATCACGTTAACTTTTCATGGTGGTTCATCCTATTAAACTCCTGCCAAGTTCGTAACGGAGGAAAACAAAGGGAGACATAAGAAATATTTCTGCGCTGGCGGGGGGGGACGTGGGGGGGAACTCTAACCAACCTGTAATCAGGAGGAGTAACGGCGCTTACTGGAGTGATCGCATACACGACAGACATGTTTAGTTAAAAGGTCACAGCCGCCAATAACTGTATTAATAAGCCAGCCAATCCCTTTACCCCCCCCCCCCCCCCAAAAAAAAAGAGAAAGAAACATTGTAAAACCCTTTTCATTCTGAAATAGAGAATAACCCAATAATTGTCCTGGTCTCACCTACGTATATATCAACAATTATAGGCCTTAGGCCACAGACATGCTGGGGCAGATCCTAACGTGATTGGACAGGACTCTATCCAATCCGGGTCTGTCAATAACTACATCAGTATTATAAGTATATAAAATGAAGTCATTTCTTGAATATCTGATTTAGCCAGTTCCACTGTACCTGTAGCATGCTCACGTCACCTTGCTATGCATAGTGTTATACAGACATGGGAAAAATAACTTACATAATCTCTTGAATGCTATGTTTTTAGATACCAGGTAATAATAACAATCATCTGTTCTTTAGAAGGTCTTAAAATTAGGTAAATACAACCTCAGATGAACAACAACACATGACATATTGCACTGTGTCATGATTTATTTAACAAACATAAACCATGTGAATAACTAAGTCCACCTTATGAGTCAGTAGGTGGTAGATCCAAGTCATCATTTTATGTACAACTTTATCAGTCTCTCACACCACTGTGGAGTAATTTTGGCCCACTCTTCTTTACAACGCTGCATCAGTTCGTTGAGGTTTGCTGTCATTTGTTTACACACAGCTCTCTTAAGTTCCAGCCACAGCATTTCAATCAGGTTGAGGTCTGGACTTTGACTGGGCCATTGCAATACCTTGGTTCTTTTCTTTTTCTGCCATTCTGTTGTAGATTGGCATCACATTTGACTCTACAATACTGTGGTATACAGAGGAGTTCATAGCCGACTCAATGACTGCAAGGTCCTCAGGTCGTGCAGCTGCAATACAAGCCCAAGTCATCACCCCTCCACCACCGTGCTGTTTGTGCTGATATGCTTGGTTTGGTTTTCACCAAACGTGGCAAACATCTCCACTTTGGTTTCATCTGTTCAAAGGACATAGGGATTTATGTATAAAGACGGTGCATACGCAGATAGTTCCAAATAGTGGCGGTATCAGCCTAAAAAGTATACTCCTGACAAATTTCGGAAGTCTCTGCCTCCTCTGCAACAAAGGCACTTGCGGTTTGTGATGGAGCTCTCAGTCTACTGTCGCAGTAAATGTAAACTTAAAAGCGCCTGATTATTGTCAGAGAACCTCCGCCAAATACTATTTTCTTTCTTCATCCACGTTCTTTTCAACTAATAAAAAAATAGATCAGAGAGACATTGTTTCTTACATCGTGACATTATTCCCTTGTCTGTTTTTTCTAGAAAAAAAAATATTTTTTTCTTATGGGGCGGTGAGCTGT
The DNA here is from genome assembly GCA_036172795.1 of Pelodytes ibericus. NCBI lineage: Eukaryota > Metazoa > Chordata > Amphibia > Anura > Pelodytidae > Pelodytes > Pelodytes ibericus. The sequence goes on along the minus strand of CM069866.1, from coordinate 11,492,303 downwards.
GGCCTAAACGATCCTTCCCCCAAAAAATAAATACAAAAAAAAGTAAAAATGTAATTTGTTTATCCCAATGTTCAAGCTGTTTCTTCAGCCTTTCCTATGGACGATCTAGCTAAAACCACTGCTAAACAGGAAACTACTCCAACATTGCTCATCTAACTAGCTGGTTTTGGCAGATTGAGTATTCCTCATAAATCTTGGATTGTCTGGATAAATGTGGTATAGTTGACAAGCCCATGAAAGAAAGACTCGGAAATGACTTATGGGCTGACAGTGTAACTTTGCAGCCTTGTAGTTTGATGCATAGATAGTTGTTATCTCTTGGCCTCTGCTCAATACAGTCAACAGCTGCCAACACACAGTTAACATCAGCTCCTATTCCTCTAATTAAAGATTATCCTGATTCGTCTGTGCACTGGTTGAGGTGTCCCTGTTCACTTGCTGTGTTGTCTTTCTAGCCATATCTGTGTCTCTCCAGTTCTGTCTCTCTGTGTTTTCATCAGTCTTTTATATTGTTCTTTCTCGTTAGTTTAATCTACTCGTAAACTATAAAAGTCAGATAAGTGCAGAAGATTGGGGTTTATTCTTCAATAGATCAGTAAACTGTGTCTCTTTCAGAAATGCCAGCAGATACTCGAAACAATAAAAGCAGCAGTCGTCCTCATTCTGAATATGCAATTATTGTTACAAATTGGCAGATGCTCTATGTTTACCATATTATGTATACGCTTCGCTGGAAAACCTTGGTCTTGTATGTATTTTGGGGGAGGTTGATTTTTTTTTTTTTTTACCTCCTCTGGGAAAATCTTGGTCAGGTCACATCACTTGAGAGGATTTCTGCATTTGAAAATCATGTTCTCCAAAATCTTTGGAGAGTCGCTTCTTTGGAAATGTTGGACTTGTCGTATATGTTGGGGTTTCTTCATTGATCTTGACGTGACTGGTTTCTATTGTCCCGTGGATAGAAGATGGTACCTTGTTTTTTTTTTGTGTGTGATTCATTACGTTCCTGGAAAATCCTTTTCTTTTTTATGCTTTTAAAAGTAATATCAGGAAGTATTACTTTACTGAGAGGTTAGTGGATGTATGGAATAGCCTTCCAGCAGAAGTGGTAGAGGTAAACACAGTCAAGGATTTTAAGCATGCGTGGGATAGACACAAGGCTATCCTAGCTATAAGACCAGGAACGGGGGACTAATAAAAGTACTCAAAAAAAATAAAATTGGGCAGACTAGATGGACCGAATGGTTCTTATCTGCCGACACATTCTATGTTTCTATGTTTCTATGTTTCTATGCTCAAAAATCAAGGCTTTAGAAGCCCTAGAGGCAGAGTTGGTGTCTGTGGGCACCAGCAATGACTGGCTCTGTCCTTCACCGGGTTGAATTCTCCATGGGAGCACCACCTGGGCCCCACCTGTTTGCCTCATAATGGTTTCACGTCCTCTTGATCTCTCTCTCTCTCTTCAAAGTCCTTTCCCACTTTTCCTTATCAGATATTGTCAGCTATCAGTTTTGTGTAGGTATTTTTGACTTAGATGGAGTTTACCATCTGTTTGAGGTTGCAACAACCCGCTTCTTTTTGCTAGCTAATACTATTTTGGATTTGTTTTATACAGCTCCATGTGTATATAATTTGCCTGGCTCCAAAAATCTTGATATTGGATGCATTGGATGACACACGTAAAGTTGAACGTTAAGTGAGTTACTTAGCACACTGTTCTGACCTTCTCAGGTCACATTAAAAAAAAGTTACAATTCAGGTGCCTTGTTATGATCCCATCAGCTGCACCAAATAGCAAAAAAAAAACTTTAATTCTTTTTCATTTGGCAAGCACCATATTATGATTTGAAAAGTGTGATCTGCCATTGATGTTACCTACTTTATAATATATTGGTGGAGAAGATATAGTAAATTTACAGTTTGACATACCAGTAGCCTAATGATGTTCCTCTTTCATTTACTCTGGGGAAGAGAATAATGTTCCTGGGCAACAGAGGGCACAATCATCACCCAGACCTGCTCGAGAATGGGTAGGGCTCAGCACTAATCCCTGTCCTAAATAGTGGCAGGAATGAACAAAAAAAAAAAAAAAAGACCAAAGCTAACTGGTCCAAAACTAGAAGAGAGGTTTCAATCAAGAGCTTAGAAATCAACTGTCCAGACTGAACGGAGCTAGCTTACCTCTGGTAAGGTCACTGGATTGAATTCAATTGTATGGATTAAATATATAGCAATACAACATATAATGTACATACACTCATCTCCCTGCACGTTTATAAGGAGCAAATGGGTTCCCCTTCTAAGCTTTATATCCACGGGGCTCCAGCAATGCTAGAGCTATGAGAATTTAGTGTCAATTCTTACAGAAGTGTGTGCAAGACCGGTGAGTTTAAGTGCTACAAATAAAAGAGTTTCTCTCTCGTATCTCTCCGGTAATCAAATCATTTTGGATCTACCAACAGCTAACAGCTTTGCAGTGGAGGCCGCAGCCATTGAGGTGGATAGTATAGAAGCACTAAGTGCTTTATGGCTTTATAAAGCCACAAAGATTATTACAATAAATCGCACTCTTTTTTCTTTCTTCCAATGGCTGTACTCTGTGTTTGTAGCCGGGAGGGTATATTTACCGGAGGTTTTGTTTACACAACATGTAGCATCAGGCAGAGTTTATATTACAGATATATACTAGAGCAGTTCAAGCCAATCAATATAAACGGGGTATTGGCTCCTCGAGAAAGACAAGTACCTTGCAGGGGAGCGTCTCAGTTTTAAGAGGCACTAAACAAACGATTTAAAGTGTCTGTTCCTTCACACAAAGAAGTGGCTTCAATTTTTTTCCCCTGGATTTCTCTTTTTTCTTTACTGTGCGTTATAGAGATCTGTTTTAAATATTAGTTTTTTCATTTTTATAGAAATGAACATAAAATTAAATGTTTTCAGGTTCATTTCTTCACCAATACAAGCGTTCTGGTGGATGAGTGACGCTCAGTCATTGTTGTACTGAGGCCAATGTTAAAGGGACTGTCTGGTGCCCAAACATGCATCTTTGAAATATTAATGCATATTATTACTTACAGCTAGAGGAAACTGTGAAATTACAGCAGTTTTCAAGAAACCAGGACTGCCCACACTAGCTGAGTAAAAGTTAATATACTTTTTTTTTGCAGGAACCAATGATAATAATTTCATTCAAATGAATGGAACATCCTGTCTCTCTAGTGATGGCATCAGACTATGTGTTGCACTGTTAAGAGATCCTACTGTGCACAAGAGCAAGTTTCTCACAGTCCACACAATGTATTCTATTCTAGTGACTAAATGAAACAAACGTTTTATATCCTCAGTGTCTATATAATCAGTGCTGCTGTACCTGTATTATACATGCAGAGTAATAATGTGGAAGAGGGCTTGAGTCAAATATTAAAAATGTGATTTATGAAGAATGTCTACAAAACTGGGCAATAACATGGCTCATATTATTCTGAAGGAAAGGTGGGAACCATGGGTGAATGTTGTCACCAAAGGCCCCAGTATTGGAATATAGAAGGAGGTAGGACAAGGTTCTGGAAGAGGAATAGGAAACACAATCATATTGCTGGAAATTACTTACAGGGGGAAAGAAAAGGATCTGCAGAGTGAAAATGGAGCTCAATGCTCTGTAGTAGCAAAGAATGCAGCATAGATGTCTGTGGGGGAGAAGGAGGCAGAACTCAAGAAGAGAAAGAAGCAGCCACAATTATGCAGGAGGCATGCAATACTGCAGGGGAAAAGAGTCAAGGCACTGCATGAAGAAAAATGGTGGCTTGTGGGTCTCCAGGAGGAAGCCCATAGCTCTACCGGGAGCAGGCAGGGATTGAGATGGAAGCCTGCGGTTCTGCATGTACAGAGCAGGAAATACAAGGGAACAGGAAGCACATGGCTCTGCAGTAGACATGCAGGAAGGGTTGCCACCTGGCCGGTATTGTACCAGCAGGCCGCTAAAATATTGGCATCAGGCCAATGTTAAGTCTATGGAGACAGTACCAAGGCCGGTATATTTTTGAAGAAAAGGTGGCAACCCTACATGCAGGTCTGCAATCTTTAAAAAAGGCAACACATGGCTTTCTATACTGGTCATTGCTAATTTTTTATTTCTTTGTTATGTAGATAATCTGTTTTTCTTCAGGGATCTGGTGACATCAAAACATTACCTATCCATACACACTGCATTACTTGATTAGATACGACATGGATGTGCATGCTCCCCTCCAGCTCTTTGAGTTAAAACAGATAAGCATGAAGTTTAAATATCTTATTAACAAGTTATCTTAAAAATAAGCTGGATCTAAATCTCTTTTTAGCTCCATAATCGGTTTCGTGTGCTGCTCGAAAACTTCTCTTCTTTCTGCTTGTTTTTGCAAAAACAAAACATTTCAATCTTGAATTTTGGGAGTGGATTAGGATTTCTCTAATTCCTATAGAAACAATACATCGGGTCTGTCTGGGGATCTGCCATTAAGCACAGAATCGGTCCCTTTTAAACACTCTGTTGAGCAGACAGCTGGAAAGCTGGTCTTCAGAATCACTTTACCCTGACCAACAGAGATAAACCCTGTATTGCCCTGGAAAGTGCATATTTATTAGGCCTTTTTGGCTGAGATGAGGTCGCAGAGACCCCCAGGGGACTAATATCCCTTCTAAATAAGCAGCTTGAGAATTATGGAAACATATAATGAGCAATGTGCTAATTAAGTACAGCTTAGCAATTTTACAATTACTTTAATTTTTTTATTTTCTAATTTAAAAGATTTCTAATGGGGTGAAATGCATATGATTTGCATCATGTAGAGGTTTGTGTCACTATCTGCATGTGCAATTAGAGCACACACACACACACACACACACACACACAGTGGAGGTTATGTTATCACAGTCAACAGCACTATTTGTTTTGCACAAAATATATTTATTTTTTAAAAACACCATTTGAAACACCTTTGTGTCAGGACATTATATTTTCCTGTGTCCTGAATATGCAAAGTCTCAAAAATGTAAAAAAAAAAAAGCCCAGAAGATTAACAGAAGATGGTCTCTCAAATTATTATTGGAGGCACTGCAGAGATACCATGGACAGAGAGTAAAGGTATGAAAAACACTTTGCAAACTCCACCCAGATTGATTAAAACATTTGCCCTTCCAATTGGTACATGGAATGGTAAAGATGGCTTTTGTTGGATATGTAAAGACAAAAAAACAGCAAAGGTCTTGTAATTAAAACAAAATACACCAAACCAAAAGGGAAGTCCGTACATCCATGTGTGCTGCAAAGCAGAAAAGTAATTGATGGTACTAAGCTTCCATCATGGAAAAGAGCAGCTTAAAGGAGGACATTTTACTTCAGACCTGCTACCACACGGTCTATTCAAGAGGCAAAAAAAATACTGACCTAGCTGTTTGTGGACTATATCTCTCACACTGCTCTGCCAGTCTCTTAACCAACAGAGTATTATGGGAGATGTAGTTAATCACAAGCAGGAGGGCTACAGTTTGACATCCCTTGTCCATGCCATTATATATATATATATATATACACCTCAGTACACTGACCCTAGCACCAACACCAGTGATGGTCATTCCTTGATAATCAAGAATTGGTATAACTGTATAATGGTAAATTAATTCTTTGAGAAGAAGGAATTTACTTTGGACCAGGATGGCATGTTGATCTACTATATCTGACAAACACTTTCAGTACCATGGAAAGCAAACAAGGTTTACAATAACTCTGACACTGGTAGCCATTTCCACTTACTATATTATTGGTGGCTAACCATGGCACTACAGATGCTTTGTAACTACATATCCCATGATTCTTAGTCTGCCTTGCAGCAAAACATATGCCGTGCCATAGTTAGCCATCACTGGGCAATGTACACCTAGACTC